>CM036242.1:14449123-15649123 GCA_020698575.1 Bostrychus sinensis
AAAACAAGAGTCATTTATTCCTGTGATACTGCAAAAACAATAGAGCAATAGTCAGGGTTTCTGCAAGGCCTTAAAAAGTCCAAAAAAGTCTTACATTTAAAAATCTGAATTTAAAGCCTTAAAAAGTCTTAAATTAGTCGAGATGCAGAGTACTAGGTCTTAAATAAGTTTAGGCATGTCTTAAATATGTCATGTCCATTTAATGTAACTATTTGCATTCACAGCTTATTCTAAAATTCCCACTTAAACTCTCAAAGGCGCATTATTGCCGCCGATACAAGAGCTCAGATTTTTTTGCTTTACAGCCCTTGCTGTTGTCAAGAGTCACAGTTAAATGTCGCGGTCCTTGTTTATGACTCAGCTTTTTGTGCAGTGCATGCTTATGAAATAGGCCTTAATTTTCTATAACAATGGTCTTAAAAAGGAATAAATAGCCCTTCTTTCTTCTTTCCATCTTTGTCATACTAAACACGGACATTTGGTGAAAACAGGGCTCCAAAATCACAAGCCAAGCAAAAGCATGTTGGAGGGCTGCACAGTTAACATAACAATTTCTGGTAAATTTCCCATCAAGTGAAATCAAATGGGAATTGCACTCTGTCACTTTTGTATGTGAAATAGGTCTGGAATCCCTTGCCTTCACAGCAATTTAAATACTGGTAGAAAACCAGCCGGAGCTGAGCCTGTCTTCTGTGTTTACTGCCCCTGTGGAAATCTGACTTAAATCTATAGAAGCCAGACTACTTCTTGTATAGAACAGAAAGAGAATTGGGATGTCTGGCTCCAATCAGAAACAAATTTAACTCAATCATTCAAATATACTACATGCCCGTGAGTCTTTCCCCATTAATTTGGACAACATGCTTGGAGACTGAAGAGAAGCAGATGTAAAACTGTCACGCATGATCCCCACACACAGCCACAACACTGTCTAAATCGCATCATGGAAGCGGCGTGTTGTTGTGCGTTGTTTAACTACCTCTATCTTCCTGTGCTGCTCTGTCACATACAGTCCCAGATAGATGGAGCAAGCCCCCTGGGAGAACGTGAATGTTTGTGCTATGAGACGCCGGCAGAAGGGAAGACATCTAAAAGCGCACTCAGATTCACCGCTCACGAGGGAGTTCACAAGCACGTTTCTCCTCCTGCTGGATTTCACCCCACTTGTTAGAAACTTTGTCGCCCACTCACACAGCATCCACACGCGCCGCACCATTCTCACACTTTCTCCAGGCTTTTAGCACGTTGTGGGGCTGACGGAGATATTTCTCTGAACTAAAATGTCACACAAAGCCTGGCTGTGATCCAAGCAGGACAAAGGGCTGCACATTCCCCGCTGGCCACATTAAACGCTGTGTAATTAGTGCATGCAATTTCAGTGTAATATGTGTGCTAATAACCACTGACCCATTAAAATAACAATTCAAGTTAATTTACAATGCAATATCCAGTCTCTCCTATTATTCAAACACATTCCCTCATTCCCACATTTTCCTCATTTGGACTGTCTATATTAATCTGTTCCCATTCATTTTTTGATCACAGGCCAATTTAGCCCAATAACAACACATTACTATTCTCATCTTATAATGACATGCTGTTGACCAACAAGCAATGCTATTAAAGACCAAGGCTCCTGGAGTCCGTATAGTGTAATAAAACATAATTTTAAACCCGAAAATGATCTTGGAGGGGGCATGATTACAGAATGGTCAGCGCTCCTGCCTCTGTACACATTGGTGACTCTAAACTGACCGCAGTAAATAAATGTGAGAGTGAATGATTGTCTGTCAGTGTGTGCCAGCCCTGTCGCTACCTGGCCAACTGTGTCCATCAATGAAAGTTTCAAAGAAAGTCGGAGAAGTACGTTGGGATACTTGCGTGCACCTCTTGAAGAACAAATGAAAAGTGTTGACGACCAAAGAACTGCAGTGCACCAAAAGTTTCCCTTAATGTTTTCTAGACATCAGATAAGAGAGGACGGTTCCATTATCGAGATTTAATATGTCCACGTTTTCAAGCCATCAAAGCACAAATCTCGCCTTAGCTACACTGGCTTGTAGTGTTGTAGTGCAAAAGATTGGTCTAGTTCTTTTTTTAAGGTCTTGGTCTAGCTTGGTCTTGGCTGCAGTTTTATTCGGTTTTGGTCTTGTCTCCATAAGAAGCTTAGAAGTGTGCTATTGCATCAGATAACACAAGCTGTTTTTTTTTGTTTGTTTTTGGTTTGTTGGGGCATTAATGACCATGAACTACTGTTCTCCAGGTATTATTGGTATTATTTTTATCAGTTTTCTTGCTTGAGTGGCTCAACCTAAGATATTTATTTTGATATGAGAGATTAGAACTACTGTAGCCTGTTCCTCAAAGTGTAATAGATTGTGGCATGTTTGTGGATCATCTAAGGGAATCAAAGATTAAGAATTTCTCCATCGTAATTTGGCATTTGGCAAATTATGGGCCCTCAAACAGCATCTAACACAGGGCCCCCATAAAGTTAGAAACCGCCCTGTATCTTAATAAGACAAAAATCATTCTCATTGATTTGTATTTTGTTTAATGTATTATTAAGTTGTTGCCACATTTTGTTCATTCATCCAGTTAACAAGCACAGTATATTACATCATTAAAACTGACGGAGATGGAGAGTTAAATGTCCAGATATACAAATAGAAAAATAAATTCAAATCTGATTATATATACAGCCCAGAGTACATTATGAAAATGCAGTGCAGTGTTGGTGTAAAATCATATTGAAAGTACTGGTACAAAAGCAGAGCCGGGTATCTTCAGTACTTCTCTCAGCCTGCTGTGTACCCACTCGCTCTTATAAGCAACACATTCATATAGCAAATGGCAGAGAGACAGGCAGCCTCATTATTGGTGCCGTCGCCTACTTCCATCCATTTAACAAATCTATTCGAGAACATCACATGCAGGGAAAGAGCAGCAATTGTGCGGCGACAAATGTGACAAATAGACTCCAATAGAAATGACTCACGATTCACATAGTACAAAGAGCTCGTCTGGCAGTGTGCATTTTGTGCCAACATCATCCATCCATCCATCCATCTTCTTCCGCTTTATCCGGGGCCGGGTCGCGGAGGCAGCAGTCTAAGCAGGGACACCCAGACATCCCTCTCCCCGGACACTTCCTCCAGCTCCTCAGGAGGAACCCCAAGGCGTTCCCAGGCCAGCCGAGAGACATAGTCCCTCCAGCGTGTCCTAGGTCTTCCCCGGGGCCTCCTCCCGGTGGGACATGCCCGGAACACCTCCCCAGGGAGGCGTCCAGGAGGCATCCGGAACAGATGCCCGAGCCACCTCAGCTGGCTCCTCTCGATGTGGAGGAGCAGCGGCTCTACTCCGAGCTCCTCCCGGGTAACCGAGCTCCTCACCCTATCTCTAAGGGAGCGCCCAGCCACCCTGCGGAGGAAACTCATTTCGGCCGCTTGTATCCGGGATCTTGTCCTTTCGGTCATGACCCAAAGCTCATGACCATAGGTGAGAGTAGGAACGTAGATCGACCGGTAAATCGAGAGCTTCGCCTTTCGACTCAGCTCTTTCTTCACCACAACAGACCGATACAACGACCGCATTACTGCAGACGCTGCACCGATCCGCCTGTCGATCTCACGCTCCATCCTTCCCTCACTCGTGAACAAGACCCCAAGATACTTAAACTCCTCCACTTGAGGCAGGAACTCTCCCCCAACCTGGAGAGGGCAAGCCACCCTTTTCCGGTCGAGAACCATGGCCTCGGACTTGGAGGTGCTGATTCTCATCCCAGCCGCTTCACACTCGGCTGCAAACCGTCCCAGTGCACACTGAAGGTCCTGGTTTGATGAAGCCAACAGGACAACATCATCCGCAAAAAGCAGAGATGAAATCCTGTGGTCCCCAAACCCGACACCCTCCGGCCCCTTGCTGCGCCTAGAAATTCTGTCCATAAAAATTATGAACAGAACCGGTGACAAAGGGCAGCCCTGCCGGAGTCCAACATGCACCGGAAACAGGTCTGACTTACAACCGGCAATGCGAACCAAGCTCCTGCTCCGGTCATACAGGGACCGGACAGCCCTTAACAAAGGGCCCCGGACCCCATACTCCCAGAGCACCCCCCAAAGGACGCCACGAGGGACACGGTCGAACGCCTTCTCCAGGTCCACAAAGCACATGTGGACTGGTTGGGCGAACTCCCATGAACCCTCGAGCACCCGATAGAGGGTGTAGAGCTGGTCCACTGTTCCACGGCCAGGACGAAAACCGCATTGTTCCTCCTGAATCCGAGGTTCGACTATCGGCCGAATTCTCCTCTCCAGTACCCTGGAATAGACTTTCCCGGGGAGGCTGAGAAGTGTGATCCCCCTGTAATTGGAACACACCCTCCGGTCCCCCTTCTTGAAAAGAGGGACCACCACCCCGGTCTGCCAGTCCAGAGGCACTGTCCCCGACCGCCACGCGATGTTGCAGAGACGTGCCAACATCATTTATGCCTTATATATGGAACTGCGTGTGTGGCAGTATGTAATGAGCTGACAGAGCTGGTGATTTCCTGTCTGGCCAGTAAAAGCAGCGGGAGTCTTTTCCTGTATCCTCATCCTGGAGTCCACCTGGGGCCACACACACATCCTCATCATGTGTGTGTACTGCCTACAGCTGCAGATGATAAGCAGCAACAAGAGGAGGAAGTCCCAGTATGCCAGCATCTCGTACCTCAGTGCTAGAGTACATACAGTAGTATTCATAGCCTGCAGTGGGAGGTGACCGCTTGTCTGACCTCCGCAGCTCCCAACCCACATTCTGTTTAAATTGGAGCAGCGCTTTTAGCCTACGCTCCAATATTAACCGGGTCACCATGGAGGAAAAATAGCAACCCATTGACAAAAATAAAGTTGTGAATGTGGAGTGTAATCTTAAAGGGCCATTATTGCTGGTTCCTCATTCCAATAAACAACAGCAATTTGCAAAACCACACAGATTTTGAAAAGTAATACCATGAGTCACAAGCTATTATCACAGGGTCCAACTAAAGTCTAACCAAAAACATTTTTACTTGTGTCCTAATTCACAAATAAAACACTACACACACTATTCACAAAATAAAAAGCAAATTCCTAGAAATCATTTAATCCACAAAGCACCAACAAACACATTCAAACCTCAAGTGCCCTGTTCTCCAAACACAGTCTTCCTATTGCATAAAAAGTGTAACAAATAATATCCCTTTTATACACCCAGCTATAAATATGGCTTATCACAACATTTCTGACACACTTCCGTTTGTCTGAGTAAACACAGCCACTTTGAAGTGAGGAACAAACTGTACCTTTAGGCTGCAGGAAAGCACTTTGATCAGTCAAAGACAATTTACCCGGCTGCTCGATAATATCTCAGCAGCATAGTAAGCGTCCTAATGGGCTTGCCATGCCAGTCCAGAGACAGGAGATTTCTCAGCTTGAGAACAAAATGAATAGTGTCCTACCTCTAGTGTTGGTTGCCATGTCTGCCACCTTCTGAAAGGCATCCAGGAAGGCCACCGCAGCTAGGACAGTGGTTCTAGACACAGAAAAGACTCATGAGTGGATTTATAATATTTGCATACTTAATTTTCATGTGTGTGTCCAAAAAGTAATAATAGAACTGGACATGGTCTCCTTCAAAATATGCACCTTAGTAGTTTGCAAACTGCTCTATGGAAACTTCAAGTGGGATGGCGTTCAGAGTTTGTGTGGTGGTTCTACAAACAGTCTTCACATTACCAAAACAATTCCCTTTCAAACCATTCAATCATTCTTCACTGGGAATTTGAGAAAGTTTCAAGGAGCCAAGGTATGGGAGCTCTAGGCTGGATGGGAAAGCACCGAGATGTGCTTTTCAGCACAAAAGTCTCTGACAGCCAAAGCACTATGACTTCTAGTGATGGAGGCTCCAAGTTCTTAGGATGCACACTAACAAAACTCTCTGTTTCAAGCAACCAAAAACTTCCTAGTAGGAATTCCCCAGGATGAAGAAAGGACACCATTTCGGGAGTGTGGATAACATCCAAAAAGCCATTCCACTTGAAGTTTTCCAGGGATGCTATGAAGAATGGTAAAATTGCTGGGAGCATTGTGTACACTCACAAGGTGCACACTTGAAAATAATATTTTCATAACTTAGGCACACCTCATACAACTGGGATTTAGGACAATGATTTAGTTTGAGACGCTTACCGAAGTTGGGAATGCAGCTTTGTGGCCTTGGCACTGAAGTCCTCCCATACAGGATAGGAGCACTAGAGAGAAAGAAAAGGGTAACATACATTACATACAGTAATCATAATAATAATGCTTTCATTGCAGTCTGTTACTTTACAATCTGTGTGAATGAGAAAGACGCCAGTGGAGTGGTGAGGTTACCGGGAGCAGAGGTAGAAGTATTTGGGGTCAACAGTCCAGAGCAATGGAGAGTGTGGAAAAAAGGTGAAGGGAAAGAATAACAAGAATTAGACAAAAGGTGGACAAGACAGTGGTGAGACCAGCTGAGGTTTGGAGACAGGGGCATTTGGATGAAATTGTGTATTTTTTGGTAGGTTCCTCTTTGTTCTGCTCCTAAGCACTGACACATCAATAATATATTTCTGTACCACTCTGCGCTTGTCATAATAAAATTCCATATTGCCCCTCCCCTAGCACACCCAAGCAACCTAGGCTTTCCTTATATTCCACTTGCGCCTCCCTTTCTTTTTTTTATTTTTTACTCTCACTTAGCATCACCCCACAAAATATGATCCATGCCTCTTCTCTCCTAATGCAGCCAACTCATCTATCTGCCCCAACACACACATTTATGGAGGAGGAGGGGAGGGGGGCACGCTGACAGCTCCTGGCATCAAAGGCTCTGAGTAGACAAGAGCAGAGAGAATTGGTATCACGATTTAAAGCTGTGTCTCCGATGGATATGGCTGCCCCATCCTCCTGCCCCCCACCAACACCCAGCCTGAGCACAGATTGCATTACACTTGATTCAGGTTAACCCCCTCACCCTGTTAAATGCCTGAGAATCATATTTGTGGGGTGGGGTGAGGGGCTGTGTCTGTAACTGTATTATGCTGTATGCCTATTGTTGTATATTTACTATGTACAGGAATAAAAATGAATACATATTTTGTTACACTTTTTTTTTTTTTTTATTAAATATAGCAACAACTATGTAGGGAGTAATGCATTGTAATGTAATGCTTTTATGTGAGAAAATACTGTACAAAACTCAGTATGGTCTTTCTTTTCAGCTTTTTCCATCCAGGCTCGTCAAAGCAAATCATCTGCCTCCTAGCACGCTGTAAATTTGGCGTAGGTTTTACGCCAGATGCCCTTCCTAGCACTGTTCTCTATTAATCCAGCCTAGAGACTGACACAAAGAGTACACTGGCTTACTTAACACAATAATACCAATATATGTTAAAAAGAGAGAAATTATTGCAAACGTTATTGCAAAATCTAAGTAAATAAATGAATGGTTAAATAGGTTGAGAGAGCTGCAGCGCACATACAGGGCAACTGCAGCCTGTCTCAGTGCCGTGGGTTCGAGTCCGGACTCTGACACTTTGCCAAATGTCTCTCCCTGATTTCTCCTACATTTATTTGTGTCCCTACTCAACTATATACTGTCTAATAAAGCCTAAAAAAGACCCAAAAGGTCTTTAAAAAGACAATTTAAGGGCAGCAATAATACAAAAACATCATACTAATAACTACATCTTGCTGGGGTTAACATAAGTATAGTGCTCAGCTCTTAAATGAAACAAAGGACCCTCTAGTTCAGAGGTAAATGCTCTATCCATTGACTAAGAAATTCCTCATATCTCACATTTGTAAAGAATCCCCTAAAACTAATAATTTGTTCCTTTACTGACCCCTTGTGGCTGGAATGTGTATCTTTGGACCTGTTTTGCAATGGAACAGAATAATAATAATGATAATAAGAATAAAAATCCTGGATCCAGACTGTGTGCTAAAAATATCTTCCTTGTTCCTTTAGTGATCTTTCCTGAAATGTAATTAAAATCTGACCTGACTAATAACCAACACCAGCAAAAACACAAGAGATGGAGATAATGATGGCTAAGCTACTACTGTCTCCCAAAGAGCCCTAACACTGGAAATTCAAGATATTATGCAAGAATATGAGAATCACCATTGCAATATTGTGTATGTCCATAGGAATAAGTTAAAAATAGATCAACTTATACATAAAGAACATAAATGTGAGTTATAAGAGGACGCAGAGTTGCCACAATATGCACTACACATTGGAAATGAAATTGAATATGCTGCTAGTGAAAAATGATAATAAGAATTTGGGGAAAGCCCATCCCGTCCCACTGCCAGCCTGGCACAGCCACTAACAGGCTGTTTCTCTTTCATCCTGCCTGTTTAATGTGCTCTGAAATCATAGTCCTATTTCCCCCTGGTACTGAACACCCCTCTGCCTCCTCCCTGTCCCGCAAGCACACACACACACCATACGCCCCCCTTCACTGACTGTTTGAAGTGTCCCATGAAGCTGCAGTAGTGTGGATGGGAGATAAGCGGAGACGCCCTTCCTCCTAACACACACACATAAGAGTCTGAGGTTCATTTGCATTTTGGTTGTATTTTAATCCAGTCAGAGGCTCGTGGCAGTGATCAGCTGTGATTGAGAGTGTACATGAGTGTACATGTTATTAATTTGCAGGTTCCCCGTGCCACATTTGGTTATAATGAAGCTTTGGAATGAATGGGGAAGCATTAGGTTGCAGAAAAAAACAACAACATTATAAAGCATATGTGAGTACTTTAGAATGTGTTCGTTTGTAGAAAAGGCTTTGTGGAAGCGTTTCACTCTGCCTTAGTTTAATTGATTGCTATACATACCTAAACATGCAAAAATAAAATGACAGTGGTGAGACCAGCAATGTTGCACATTTTAGAGACAGTGGCACTGAAGAAAAGACTTAAAGCAGTGCTGAGGATGTTGAGGTTCACTTTGTTAACAACAAGGATGGATAGAATTAGGACTGAATACACCAGAGAGACAGCTAATGTTAGATGTTTTGGAGATAAAGTCAGAGCCAGACTGAGATGGTTTGCACATGTGCAGAGGAGGGATTGTGCATATATTATAGATGCTAAGGTTAGATAGAGGAAGACCTAGGAGGAGATGTATGGATTTAGAGAAAGAGGACATGAAGTTAGTTGGTGTGGGAGAAGAAGATGCGGAGGATAGGGTTAGATGGAGGCAGATAATTCACTGTGATGACTGCTAAAGGAAAAAAAAACACAGCCCAGTGGACAACAATAGATTACATATTTATTTAAAACATCAATAAATATGTATACATCAAAATGTATAAAGCATGACTGTAAATAACTAGTCTTGCATGACTTTTGCTATTTTATACAAAGAGTCTGGTACCTCTTGGTCTCACAGGCAGAGCAACCAGAGAAACAAAGGGCTGGTAATTATTAGTATTAACAACAAACATGGCGGTGCAGTTGGTGGCTGGTTTTACCATAAATCACCAGAATACACTGGATTATGAGAATCTCTGGACTTATTTCTGAACGTTGACCGCAGCAAAGAAAACAGAAATCACCCAGAGGACTAAACAACAACATGCCATATGGACACAGTCTAATAACATGGTGACTAAGTGTGTTTAGTTCTGTTTACTGTCAATGTTCTATACATTATGTCGTGTATGTGTTAAAGAAAACCTTGTCAAGCGTGAACCTTTTGACAAACTCCCTTGGTCTATAAGTCAGACTATAAAGCTTATACAAAGTGTGGTAGAAGCTGAAGAAACAGATCAGAGAAAACTGAAGGCCAGCAACAAGACATATAATAGCAAAGTTTATGTTATATAAGCCAAAAAACTTGAAGATAATAGAACTATGGTACGTTTTAACAGAAATTCTTGTCATAGAAGTTTTGACAAAGCGTTACACAACACAAGTATTGTACTTTATGTCTTTTTTATGTCTGTGTGACTTCTAAGTGTGCATTTTTCTCCACTAAAGGCCGCGGTGACCACAGTGGGCCATGCACGATTACAGACTTGAAAAGCCAGTGGCCGGAGGGTGAATGTAGTGTGAAAGACGTGAGTGTGTGAAAAAGCTTAGGGATTGTATACGATTATATCACCGCTTCCTGTGTCCAAGAGAGCTGCAGCGGGGCAAGCATGATTACCCCTGTGCACACTGTAGCCACAATACATGGGCCATTTTATAGCAGTACAAATAAATTATGTGTTTATTATTAAAAAATGTTTGTTTTTGCTACTATCCTACCACTCCATACAACCATACAAGAGGTTAAAATCCTCTCACTTTCACTCTCCTTCACCTCTCACTCCACTACCCTCCCTTCCTTCCTCTGTCCTTCCCTCTTGCTGCTCTCAGGACAAAGCCACCCTGCCCACAATGAAAAGTGGGCATGTGGCACGACATTATAGCAACAATAAATCACCTGCACTGCTACAGAGTGCAAAGTTTAAATGGGGATAGTTTACTAAGAATCTGGCCAGTATACAAAATTATAGACCTATTCTGCAAATAAGTAATTAGGATGTGACCTGGAATTGACCTCAGTATTCTGCATTCACAGATAACTCCTCCTCAGTACATCCCACACAAAGGTGGAGCCATTCATCTCCTTTACAGTGACCTTGGAAGTCCTTTGTCTTAGAATTTATACTTCAAGTACAATTATTTTTTAAACACATATATTTAAATCATGTTTACATAAATAACAGAGAAAAGCAAAGTGAGGTACAGCCAGCAGCATGGTGGCAAAATGGTTAGCACTGTTGCCTCAAAGTAAGACTGTCCCGGGTTCAAATCCTGTGTGGGGCCTTTCTGTGTGGAGTTTGCATGTTCTCCCTGTGTCTGGGTGGATTTTTTCTATACACTCCGGTTTCCCCCATCAACCTAAAACATGCACAATAGGCTCGGCTCCAGCTTGCTACTCCTGACCATGAGCTTGCTCTGCGGTCACCCGCTACTCCTGACAGGTCACCCCAGTGGCATAGAAGGATGGGTCAAATGCAGAGAACAAATTTCCCTACTGGGGTAATGAAGTATACTTTAACCTAACCTTGAAAAACAATTAAACAAGGTTCCTGAATATTGTTAATTAACTTTTAACAGTCCAGTCTGTCGTATGCTTTGTTTTTACTGGGGCAGTATGGTCCAGGCTGAGTCAGTGAGTGTAAGTTGCTTTGTCCAAGGGTGACGTTTTTTAAGTGCCACTAAACACGGGTGTGTTGATTGGAGAATAAGTAGTCCTCGCTTTTTAAATAATAATAATGAGTCGGTCTTATAAAGCGTTTCTCTAAACACTTAAAGTCACTTTGCGTCATTCATTGGTGGTGGTTAGCTACTTTTGTAGCCACAGCTGCCCTGGGGCAGACTGATAAAGATGTGGGTGCCATTCTGTGTCTACTGCCTCTCATTGCACCACCAATTACACAATTGCACTAACACCTTCATACAGACGAGGTGGGTAAAGTGTCTTGCTCAGTGAGAGTATGAACAAGGGAGATCAAGATTCAAACTACCAACCCTCCAGTTATAGGACGACCGTGCTACCTCCTGAGCCACTGTCCGCCCTCTTAACACCCCAGTCTGGGCTGTGTTAGTGTGGGTAAGTTCAAAACCAGTGACGATGAATAATTCTTACTCAAGCTAATTCTTTTTTTTGAATAAAATGTCTTGTTCATATATGTTATTTATAATCAAACAAAAAAAAGCAAAATCTCATGTTATTATTAAACCAAGTACTTGCTTTATGAATCAAAACATTGTATTTACTGTTTACAGTAAATAAAATAAAATAAACTATTCTGCTGTGTGGATTTACTGTAGAGAAAACTGCATGGGACTAAAGCAGAAACATGTTTTTGTAATTATTGGTTACACAATCATATCTTAAATGGCTGCTTCAATCTCAGATACCTGTGCTGTACAACTGCAGAAGAAACAAGGTTTATAATAATACAGGCTGCACAGTACTAAGGTATTATTTACTTAAAACTACAGGCATTAATTTGTTGTTGTTCCTAAAATATATTTAAATGAATTCCTTCCATTTTTACTCCAGACTTGTTTTGCCCTCTCTCTGCTCTGCCCAGCCAACACCACCCCTTCCCTCCTACTGTATCCATTCACTAATCCCTGCCCCCCAGTTCATCGCAGCATATTGACCACTATTTGCCTCTCCCTCATCCATAATCCACTGTTTCATGTTGTCTTGACTCTGTTCTATGTCCACACAGCTCTGGCCTAGTTCTCAGCGCACCCCCCAGTCCACCAGCCCCAGCCCGGGACTCTATAGAGAGCTGCACTCACTACAGTGGATGAGGAGCTTACTGTCTCCACTCCATTCTTTTGTTCCCTTTGTTTTGCCCACAGCAAGACAAAAAAACAGAGGAAATCCAGCAGCAGAGCACAGGGCGGAGGCAGGAGGAGCGGGATGGGAGGATTAGCCTGCTTCTGGGCTGGGACATGGAGCCAATTTAAATGGTGCAAGACAAATTTTAGCGCAAAAACAATAGAAGCTGATATCTCACTGGTCTATACGTCTAACTGAGTGTAACAGTAACAAGGGTATATACATTTTATCAAGGTTAGTATGGAAATTGAGTGGAGCCTGTGGAGGACAAAAATGTGCATGATCCACATTCAGTTGTCCCAGAGAGAGTGTGAGACCTTCAGCTGCTTTGTTCTAACAGATATAAGCTCGGAGGTGCTTTAGTGAATGTAATAATTTGTACAGGGTATGTATAGGGCCCAATTAGTGAAACGACTTTCAATTGGACTTTGTTCTTGTAGATGTTAGGACATTATATTGGCTTTAGGATTATAAATTATGAGAATTATTCAGCCCATACCAGAAAGGTTTGGCCAAGCAGTTATGTCAAAAGTTGATTAAAAAGCAAATCCATAGTTTCCTTTCAACTGTTCAAGGTCCAAACCAAGTTATTTTTGTTGTGATCATGTTGGTCAGTTTATACAATCAGCACAGACCCTATAGTCTGAAATAAGAGCTCTTTTCTGGGTAATCCAGTGTTTTGTATTCGTATAATGATTCTCAAACTTTTTACATCAAGTAGCACATTAGAAAATGCAGTATTTGGGTTTCAAAGTTCCATTTGTATTGGACTAAATAGAGCATTATTAAATAAGGACAAAATAGAGACTAAAAGAAGAAAGCGTTTACACGACAACGCTGGCCTGGAAAACACAACAGTCATGAAAGCTCCAATTTACATCTCTTCAAAGTTTTCAGTAAAAGTAAGGATTTATACAGATATTACTGACAGTTACTTAACTAAATATGAACGTATCAGGCATAAAAGCCTTGTAGTTTGCGATCAAAGGTCAGCTGACATGCGGCCAGCAGACAGACAACCACTGGTCAGATCCTGGCTGCAAGAGCTCCTCGAGCGTATTTAAAAGTTTGTGGATTTGCAAGTCGAAACCCTATTCTCATGTAAACAAAAGACCAAAACGCAATCAAACCAAATGTTTTCTAAATGGCCCCTAAAACTGGAATAAACCTGGACTAAACCAGGTCTGTGAGGACTAAACTGTGTCTGGACCAAGACGAAAAATAAAAAAAAATAAAGTAGGACTTAACCATGACTAAACAAGGACAAAAAACTGGAGGAATAAACAAGGAATAGAAATGGCTCTACATTAAACTAAATCAGACTCTGCAGAAGACTCCTGAGTACCACCAGAAGAAGTCTGCATGGCAACAATGGGACCTGTACCACAGATTGAGAACCACTGGTCTAGTCGAATGTCTCTCAGGTGTTGTTTGTCAATAGGCTATTGATCACTTTGATTACATTTGGTCATAGTCATGGTGACGTAGTAGGCTGTAGCGCTTTATGGATGCTCTGAGTATGTCCACTCATGTTTACTGTCTCTGCACAAACATTGTGGTAGAAGTCCAGGCTAAGATGTTGAGTTGAGTGTCAAATAAGACACAACTCCAGCTACATCATGACATACAATAGCAAAGGTTATGCTATATATAAACCAAAACTCTTGACATAACAGGTAAGATAACAAGATGCTATAAGACATGTAAGAAATTCTTGTCATAGATGCTTTGTTTATTGTATCTGTGCGACTTTGAAGAGTGCATTTTTCTTCAACAAAGGCAGCAGTAGGTCCTGTGCCTCCGTTTGGAGAAGCAGACAGGATCAATAACATAGACTTTGTGTTAAATGTGAATGCCAATGAGGTCAGTGAAATCAATATATGGGTCATTTATCAGCTACATATTGCAGAAATATCCTCCCCACATTTAAACTGACAAAGATGTATCTAAGGGTCTTTTTTTACTGAACACATTTACAGCAAGGGCATGGCTCCTGTATTTAAACTTGAAATGTGTCTTCTTGCAGGCCATATAATGACCCTGTTTATTCCCATTTGTGATTACAGTTGACTGGAGCCTGTCCCAGCGACTATGAGCCTAAACTAGGGCTGCACAATTAATCGAAATCAAATCGAAATCGCAATTTAAACTGTCTCAATTAACAAATCCCAAAGGCTGCAATTATTTAGTTCAGTGGTTGCCAAAGTGGGGTCAGGGGCCCCCTGGTGGGCTGTGAAGGTACTCCAGTGGGGCTGCAAGAGGTTGTCTACATTAAGGACATAAAAAGAAATCTGAAAGAAGTTTGAAAAGAATTAAGTACAATTAAGAACTTCTTTAAAAATATCACAAGCTATTTTTAGCCAACAGTCTGTGTTTCTTTAATGTTTTTTTCAATAGAAATCTATGAGGAGAAACATGACATAGACTTTTGAATTTTGTCTGATTTTTAAGGGGGGCCGCAACACTCTTGACTTAATAAGATAAGATAACTTAATCTTGATATAATGTCCTTTACAGAGAACAAATGATCCCATCTCCACAGGGTCCTAGTCTGTATAAATTGTGCCATAGCTGTAGTTTAGAGCTGGATGCAAGCTTGTATGTCAGCCAAACACCCACATACCTGAGCACTTATGTATCCATCTCAGACAGCCATATTTCTGCAGTTGTCTGTGATTGATTGTGAATGTATTTTGTGGCTGTGTTGTTAATGGCTGTTATCAGACAAACAAAGTGGCGTGCTGAGACAGGAGGAGGCCTGTTTGGCTGAAGGACAAAGTGTCTGACTTTGCAGCTTTTTCCCACAGGAAATTCAGCTGACGTAGTAAATCATTTAGAGCAATCAGTTCTATTAGAAAGAATGGCTGTTACAATAGCTGCACTTGTTTACCATTTGTAGAAAAAACAGGCAGAAAATGCATGCACTGTATACTGGAGATTAAAAGACCTCATCAGTGAATGGCAGGGGGAGCACATGCAGATTTTGGAGAGACTGGCTGGCTGCATAATTGATGAAGAGGAGCAGCTAATTCCAATCTAAACACAGTGATGAGGGGAAAGAGGAAACCATCTGTGAGCTGTGCTGCGGGGCCAGGGATCAGAGGCGCACTATCACTCGCACATCTGCACAATGGGACGTCTATAGAGGCTTCTGGGTAACACAATACAAGCGCTACACACAGTACAGGAGCAGTTACTGTGTAAGGACATGAACAACTGCTGGATCAGATGTGACTGTATCAGAGATTAGAGTAAGTGTAAGTGGGCAGTGATGTTGCAGCGAAAACAAAATGGATAATACTGCAATTCCACCATCTGGTTTCAAAATAAGATTAGTCTAGTCTCTGAAATTGTTTAATTCAAGTACAACCCAAGCCACATAAACTGATAAAGGTATTAAGAAGCACCACTGCCTGATTTTTTTTCATTTTTTTTTTTTCAAGCCTAGTTCAAACCACCACCAATCACACACTCAGATGAACACTTTCATATCAGCAAGGTGGGTGAAGTGTCTTGCTCAAGGACACAACAGTATACAAGGATTGAACTGCCAACCTTCAGGTTAGTGGGTGAACATCCTAACTGAGCTACTGCTGCCCTGCCACTCTTAAAACTTCTAATATTAGTCTTGCATATATCTACACCAAATTAAACAGTATGAATGTATTCACAATATTTATCTGTATTTTACTTTACTTTTTGTCTATTGATAATTTTCTTTTTTGCTTTGTTTCTCTGTGTAATCGGACATAGCAAGCATTAACTATAAGTCAGTGGGAGTGTCCCTTTATTGAGTTGATGATATCTTAAAGCAGATCTTTTTTCTACTTTAACCCTCAGGCCCTCCTTTAAAAAATCACACTCTTCCTTTTAAAGCCCTTTTAGGTCACGGGGTCACATTTAAAAATATAAAACATGCAACAACTTTTTTTGTTTGTTTTTTGATCATCATATATAACAAAAGTTAATTTGTTTTTTTATATTTTTAATCCTCTAAAAAACAGTTTGTTTACATAATTCTAACATATTTGTAAATAAAACATGCATTATTTACTATTTGAAGATGCAAAATACTTTTTTGTTTAAGCAGAAATTACTGGCCCTGGATAGGTCACTGATTAGTCCTACAACTGATTTTGATAAACTTTTAGTTTTTGAGCCATTAAAAAAACAAAGGGCAGAAAATCACACAAAACTTCCCCCTTAAAGGCCTGGTCTACAGTTAGCGTTATCTAATGGGAATCATAATTTATATTTCCAACAATGCAATGAGGAAATGGTGGATTTGGTGGTGATTTTTTGTTTGAGTATTTTTTAGCCTTTGACTGACAGGGTTACAGAGGAATTAGGATGAATTAACATTTCTGTATTGCAATGCCAGCAAAGTGAAAATTAGTGATTTTAATGTAGGTCAATGGGACTAAAAAGGGCTTTAAGAATGTGATTTTTTTTTTGCCCAGACAGTCGTTTCTAAAATGCATTTATTAATAAGCATCTTTGTCAAAGCTCCATAGCTCCATAGAGGAAAAATAGGCAAAAACAGCAAACAAACATTCAACTTTACATTGTACCACTTTAAGATGCTTTTTTTTTTTTTTTATCTCAGGTCATTTCTATCGCAATATGTTATTAGGTGATGTAACATTTTTAGCAAGGCATAACTGCATAACTAAAATAAATAACAATAAGCAGGGAAAAATGCATTTGTAGTCTATCTGCTTGTCTCTCAAATAGTAAAAACTCCACTTTATATGATAACCAGAAAGCCAAATTCCATTCCAAAGTAGTAAAATTTCATCAGTGGCTGGAAGTGCTTGTGGCAGAACAAGCAAAGTAAACACAAGCTGCTCATTAAATAGCTCGCCAAAAAATAAAGACAGCGACATTAAGCCTTTGAGACACCAAAATCAGGTTACTGCCACAAGCAAAACTACTCTACAGCAGATCAGTTATGACTAAATAAAGAAAATGTGACAATATTCATCTGCAGAGTGTTGTATTATTAGCATGACTCCCATACTAACAGAAAATCAATGACTTGTAATTTAAAGTAAAGTGATCACAATGTCATCATCTAATCAAGACCAGTTCTTGCAAGACAACTGAAGCAATGGAAAAGAAAATGATGTAACTATTCTTTATAAAATACATAATACACTTGATGAGTTTCCATTAAACAGTATTTTAAAGCATGAGCAGATGTATACTTGCCCTGTTTGCCCTGTTGTTCTATAGCATACAAATAAAGATTCAGGTTTACTGTTGATTAAACTGTGATATCCAGGGGCCAACACAGCTAAACATGGAAAACAAAAGCAGGTATACTCTAAACAAACCAAGCATAAACACAGTCTAAAAACAAAGAAACAAAGCATTACATAAAGCTTGCCATATTTTATATAAACATTATATTTGGTTGGAAGGTGGTGTGAGTTGGAGAGAGGTTCCAGACCCATTTTATTTTCCTGAGTGAATGGGTGTGGCTAACTATTTGCTAACTATTAGATACTGAAACTTGTTTGTATAATAATGCAACTGCTCTGTTTTTTGTCTTGTTCGGTTTGACCCTAATATTCATTCACAGGGGCACTGGAGTCTAAGCTGGCATAGAGGCTTCTGGGTAACACAATACAAGCGCTACACACAGTACAGGAGCAGTTACTGTGTAAGGACATGAACAACTTCTGGATCAGATGTGACTGTATCAGAGATTAGAGTAAGTGTAAGTGGGCAGTGATGTTGCAGCGAAAACAAAATGGATAATACTGGATAATACAACTTTGAACCTTAGCGGGGTACATCCTGAATAATAATAATAATCTGTTAGATTTATATTACGCTTCCCAAGCTTCTCAAAGTCGCTTTACATTAGTCCATTATTCATTCACTCCTCAGTCACACTCTGTGGAGGTGAGCTACTTCTGTAGCCACAGCTGCCCTGGGGCAAACTGACAGCAGCATGGCTGCCTGTGTCTGCCTACAGCCCCTCTGACCACCACACTGTCACGCTGACCTTCATTCATTCATTCATTCATTATTTCATTAATTTTAATGACTTATAGCCTACGCACCACTGATTAAAAGATAGTTATGCTTGGTAAATTGTTTCAGTTTTTTTTTTTTTTTTTTTTTTTTTATTTAAGCAAATAAAGATATAAAATATAAAGTAATTATCTATGCTGTTTTAAACCATTACCAAAACCAAAAGCCAAAGACTAGCAAAAAAAAAAATTTGTTCAAATATTCTGACAAAAATATAAGTCAAAATAAAAAATAAGATTTTTTTTTTTTTTTTTTTTTTTTTTTTTTTTTTTTTTTTTTTGGTGGCCAAATGTTACACTGTTTACATTTCCAAAGCTTTACACCGAAACATAAAACTACAAAACTTTTCTGCCTGGAAATTTGACTTTTCCAGGTTTTCCATGACTGTAGGAACCCTGTCCATAGGCAAGATGGATGAAGTGTCTTGCCCAAGGACACAACAACAGCATGCAATGCCGGTAGTGGATGTCCCTACCACCTCAATGACCAGTCATGTGCAAGCTCCACATTTTCTTTTCGGACAACAAAAGACATGAGGTTTGATTACTTGATTTTGAAGTGCATGAAGTCTTGTCCTGCCCGAGCTAATCCTCAGTGTTAGAATACTTCATTCCCTTGTCTTGGCCGATCTAGCACTACTACAATACTTCATACTCTTGCAGTAGCTTGTTTAGAGTGCAACAGCAGTTTATTGATTTGCCACATCAGTGTATTGTATAGCTGTTTATAATGATGACTGTGTAGTACAGTGATGAGAAGGCTTTGACAGGCCTGACAATGGCTCCAGTGAGAGGAGGAGGAGAGTTGGCCCAGCTCCCAGCTCCCTCCAACGACCGGCGCGCTCCATTCATTCACGCACAGAGGTTGTAACGAGCCCCGCGGCTGGACACATGCTAACAAGCCTAAAAACACAGAGACGCTCCTCACGACTCCCTTCATTCTGACACTTTATAGGCATCTTCAGAGTGGAAAAAAAGAACTGTGAGAAGTGGTTAGAGCAGCAAAGGTTTCAAGG
This sequence comes from Bostrychus sinensis, assembly GCA_020698575.1. Taxonomy (NCBI): domain Eukaryota; kingdom Metazoa; phylum Chordata; class Actinopteri; order Gobiiformes; family Eleotridae; genus Bostrychus; species Bostrychus sinensis. The sequence continues at coordinate 14,468,589 of CM036242.1, forward strand.
TCAAAATCCTGCAATTGGATCAGAAAAGCAATGAAAAGCTCATTTGCAGGTATGGAAAAAGCATAAGAATATTGTTGAAAGCAGTACAATTTAGACATTTTGTACAGGCTAGCCATATTATTTGGATATTTGGGTACAGGGAACTTGTTTCTTACAGCACACCCTCAGTTTGGAGGAGCAGACAGGAGACAAAGTTTTGATGCCTGCTAATGGGGACAAATAAGAACAACTTAAATTTAAATCAGCCACAGAACTTAGCGGTACCCAGGCAACAGTTAAACAAGAAGGCCATTTCTCATATATATATATATATATATATATATATATATGCTCCTGCTTCTCCAAACTGGTAATCTGCTCTCTTTTACATTCATGTTTTAGCTATTCTTTATAACAACACTTCCACAGAAATTGCATTTTTTTTTTATATTGTTATTTTTGTGTTAACAAATGTTGCTAGTATATTGCCTCTAAAGTTGCCTGACAAAATATTCCACACTTACCATAATCATTTCTAATAAATATAAAAGACTACTAATGCACACGATCATACACATGGCCACAGTCAGCATGCTCCAATGGTATATATGTTTATATAAATACCAATGAAATATATTTGATTTTAATAATTGACTTGACCTGCATATTTAAGGTACAATGGCATGTGACATTTTCAACTTGAGCAGTATCTCTGCGTGCATAAATATTGTATTGTTTAGCAGTAAATTGATCTATTAAAAGCAGGACTGCATGGATTTTACTGGAGCCATGATGACAGAACTAAACAGAATTCTGTTTATGTCTCTGTATATCTGTCAACATACAGCCAAGAATTTAAACTAACTAACATTTTAATGATGGGAAGACTCTGGACCACACACACTTACTCACTGGACTAATATAGCGACCAAGTCAGGGGTCACCCCATGGGTCCCCAGGATGGAAAGACTAGCAGGCAATGGGGAGCAGAAAACAATCTCTGGAATCTCTGCATTAAATGTACGATAAGACCATGACAGTAGAGCTGCAACATCTAATTGGGTTAATTGAAAATAATCAATGATTAAAATAATTGGCAACTAACTTAGCAATCGTCTAATCATTAACTGGAATATTCATAGTCTTCAAAACAAGCCATGTGCTGACAGAAGAGGCTTTATTAACAAGACAGAGCAGTCACAAAACCTTTACAAGAGAATGTTAATGTTGTGTTTTTGATGAATTTTTTTTTTTTTTTTTTTGTGTATATATACACTGTCCAAAAGTCCTCCAGTAGCGTACTTGTAGCTTTATTTGGTTAAAATTTTGAAAAAAATAAAATAAAAATCACACATTTACTCACACTCCACTATCTGATTACAATTGATTAAGTGAAAAAATAATCAACAGATGAATTGATTATCAAAATAATCATTGGTTGCAGCCCTATATGACATTCACTGTGTTTTGCAAAATGCTTGAAAGGTACTGTAGGCAGCGCTCCTACTGGTCAGAAAATGGTACTGCAGTCAAAACAATGGTCTCTTTTCTGATTGGACGATTGGCAATGTAGTTTGAGAACCAAAACAAAAAATGTGAACAAAAACAACTTTGCCATTATGTAAAACATATTTTTAATCTTTAATAAATCAGCTGTACCATTGTTATCAGTAAAACTAATATTTGATTTAAACATGTTTACATCATATCTTGGCAAACATGTGGGTAATTTTTATGAAATATATATTTCTTTTGTACTGGAATTTACAATGTAGGTCTCCACTGATGTTATTTATGCTAATATATACATGTAATTAAAAACAGATTAATACCAGTCAGTTTGCTAAATTTTAATATTTATTTTCTGTGTTTTTTACTTTTAATAGTCAAAATGTATTTTATTTTATTATGCGCAATATACTCTGTAATACTCTGAGGTATTGCTTTCTTTTATCCTTGGAGCACTTTGAGATTTAAATAAAATGTAATATTATTATTATTATTATTATTATTATTATTATTATTATTATTATTATTATTATCATCATCATCATCATCATCATCATCATCATCATCATATAGATTTTCAACAGAGGACGACAAAATTCTGCTACTCATTAATTTTGATTCAGACTTTTTCCTATAGGGACACGTGGCATGGTACAGGGCAGGCTATACTGTATATTAACAGCTTACAGAGTATTTTTGTTGTCATTTTTACAGGGATTGGAAAAATTAGTCTTTATCTAAAGAGATGTACAGCAATGGGCGGCCACTGTGAGTCCAGTTTACTTCCACTTCCTCCACTCTGTTGATGTTTATTTAATTAGGGAGCAGTTCATTTTCCATTTCACTGGTGCTGTACTCCACAAAAACATTCCCATAAACTGCTGCCTTAGCACGGACCCTGATAGAAGCACATATTGTACATTATGAGACAATAATGTTATGATTTATGAACACTCCATGTGCATAAAAGGTTAGCTGTGCTTTTTGCAATATCCCAGTGTAAATCTTGGCCTCGAGGAGTGAATATAAGCAAAACAGATGTGTATATGATCAGCTAAACACAGTCTCCTCTTAGTTCCCACCATAGCACAGCATGAAAGATAAGAGAAAATGTCTGCATTACACAAGAACAATACCCACAAGTAAGTACACTTAGGTAAACTTAACATTTATGTCTTGTGTGAATGAATAAAATATTTTTACTGTGTATTACAAAGAAAGCCAAAACCTCCATATGAATGATGTTGAGCTTCTAAGCAGTTGTTGTCTAGGAGCAAAGCCAGAAATAGGTTTGATAGAGAGTTCACTAAAAATGCTACAATAAAATTCTCCAAATGTGTGCTCAAATAGTGAATGTTAGCGTGCTTCTCCTCCAGCAGTGCTCAGTTTGTCCTCCTTAGTCTGTGGTAGAAAACTGAGCAGGAAGTAACTGAATCAAACTAGCTCTTTTTATGGAGATTTACATGAAAGGCTAAGCTAAGGCTGGTAACTGGCTTGTCTATCAGTCAAGTTTGGATTTATAAAATATATGCTCATGCAACAAAGCTGGATCTGGACATAAGCACAATATCTGTTTGAAACAACTCTGCTCTAGGGATCTAGTGTTGCCAAGGGCTCGTGAAAAAAGAAACAGCTACAGTTTATAGCCATTAGCCAAGAACTTTTACATTCTCCGGACTTAAATACACAGCACAAATTTTCATGATCCAGAAAAAGCTCCAACACCTCAATAAATTAGAGAAACTGGACATACTTCACCAAGTCCTATTTGTTAAAAAATATGGTCAGCATACAAAGCTGTAACAGAGCTAAAAGGTTTTGTGTCAGACTTACAAAATGGAGATTCACATGCCTCTGCAAGATGCAAATACTATTTTCTTGTGATTATACATTAGATAATCGATTTGTTTTTTCTGTGGCCGCTGCGGAAATTCAGAGCAGCCAATGGCCGATAAACACTGCCAATTTTTATGTTATTTTTTAATCTTTATTTGTATTTGTTTATTTATTTTTTCACTGATATACAGGGCCAATTTTCTGAATTGTATGAAATAAATGAATAATTTGTTTTAGTAATACTTATTAAAACAGAAACAAATGTTAATGAGAAAGAACTGGACAGTGAGAACAGTTAAAGATGAGTTTTTTGAGGAAAACCAATAAAGTAATCTCAATCAAAAGTGCTGTGCAAATAGAGATTGGGGAGAGCTACAAAAAGCTTTTGGTTATTTTTCTTTAACAAGTTTCTATATGCCATAGAAATGACCAAAAGATGGGCCTGAAACAATCAAAACGTCAATAGAAAGAATTGACATTTTGATCGTTTCAGGCCAAGATAAAGTGATTTTGGATGTTTCCTATGAACTGCAGTGTACGATGCCCAAACTGGTTAAAGATAGTTGGGGATAGCTGGGGTCATTCACTCATATGGTTGCCTGGATCAAAAATCGCTCAAAATCGGCCAACCCTCATAAAACACTATTGAAATACTATTTGCTGATACTGCATTATCAGCACTATCTCCAACATTTCACACATTGCACCTTTAAATCATCCATTACTTTTCACATTTGTGTACCAAAGTTCACCAATCAGAACCAGAAACCTACTCTCAATAATCCCACTCTTCTGCACATTGATCTAAATAAATGATACACTGCTTTGACCTACAATTCCTATTGAAACCTATTTGTCAGAAAATCATTCTCAAACCAACCATATGCCATTAGAAATACTACTACTACCACCTAGGAAACATTGGTCCATATAAGCAGCTGACCGTGAACATGACCTCAGCATTTCATCATATTAGCCTTCGGTGACCTGTGTGTGGTGCAGCTGTGAGTGAATAATGCACTGGGAAGTTCACAGACATAGCCTCTGGGGATCTACATTGGCAGTCATTGCACTTAACACTTCCCGAAACCGAAATATCCAGACAGTTCAAATTTTAACAAGAATCTGTGTATGTGGTAGAAAGCTGAGTTTACATCTTGCAATGTGTGACAGTTACTTTGGGTGGAGACTGTACTGATGAGGGACAGAGGAAGGGAGAACCTGCAGACGAGGCTAAGGGTCAGTGAGAGACAGATAGTGAGGAAAGAGGAAGGAAAAGTGCATTTTTCAACACTTTTTTTTAAATCTGCTGACAATAGCAACAGCCTTGGTTCTTCTTGTGAGCATAAGCATCCAAGTGTGAAGCTCATGGCAACTTAACAAATGGCATTTTCACAAACCAGATACAAATGTTTCAATTATTAGTTTTATTTATTTCTTTGTTTTTATTTCGGGCATGAAAACAACTATATATAATAAAATAATACAAATAAAAAATATACATACATAAACACAAATTTGTATATTTCCATATAATTTTACAGTTTTATGCTCGAAAGGGAGTGGGAGGAAGCTAAGCTTATTAAGCCCCATCCCTAAGGTGTTTTACCAGATGACTTCCTTTTTTATCACAGTATAATTATAATATAGTAAGCATACATACACATATATACATGTCTTTACTTATTCATACAATCATGTAATTAATTAATAGTTACTATCAATATTTATTCATAGTCATAGTTAATTAATAGTTTGTTATTGTTGTCATAGTTAATAAGTAGTTAATAGTTAAATAGTTATCATAGTGATTATGGTTATAATAGTGTTAATTATATTCATAATAATGTTAATAACCCTTATCATAATTATTAACTTCAGTGTCACTATCACAATCATTGCCATTAGCACAATAAAAGTAATAATAACAACAACCACAAAATTAATAACAATAATAATAAATCTTACAGTACAGTAATCCTATTAACATTAGAAGTCAATGATTTTCTGTATTTGGGGAAAACTGTATAGTAAATTGTTATAGGAAAAAATACCATTTTAGGTTGTTTTATTTACCTATTGAATCATCTTCTGTCACACTACCACTGTCAGAGAAATGTGACTAATTCAGCACTCTCCATGCTTAGTAGCACAGAGAAACAGCATAATCAGAAAACCATAAATGGAGAAAAGAGAAGAAAGGAGAAATGCTGATATATGTTGTCAAGGCTTTTAAGTTGTTGACAAGACATTTAGGACGGTGGTGACTGTATGACAGATAAACCCAGAACAAAATATTTAAGGTTAATTTAATATCAAGTATAAGCATTTTTGCTGTAATCAGCTGATCCATTTTACTCAAATTTGCACATTAATTGCCAACTCTGCATGCAGCAAAAACTCTCTCAAATGTGATTGTTATTATAGATGCTAATAGCTAATGCATCAAATTACTCAAGAAATGTCTCTGCCTGACAGTTGTGGGAACCAAGAACCAACCAGCCTTTTTCAGTTTTTTGCATTCATAACTTATTCCATCTGAGTATGCTTTTCTTACTGATGTCATTCTAAGCCTGCTTTGGGAACACAGGAATTCGACCACTGCAAAGAGGGCCAATGTTATTCTTTTGTTTTTGGCACAGATGATGATGACCCCTAGATAACATACTGTAAGTGCAAGAGCAATTAACAACCTCAATCAGAGCTTGGGTCCAATCAGAAACAAATCCATAAATGGAGATTTTCAGAGATAAACCGCTCTGGGTTGATGTAGTTCTCTCCTGATGAGAGTAAACCACAGTAAAAGGTTGAGCTCATCCCTCCACTCTCCCGTCCATGTGCAGAGCGTTGTTGTGAAGCAGCACAGTGCTGTGTCATAGGTGCTCATGTTGCTATGCAACCACACTGAATGGATGATGTTCATGCCTGTTGTCATGTTGAAACAGGGCAGAATTCACATTTCCCATTACCAGGTGAAAATGTAAATGTATTACACACTGTTTTGAGAATATGCCTGCTTTTTCTTCAAGTGCATGGTCTACAGATGAACCCTGAGGAATCAGGAATCACCTTCTACCTTAAAATATCTCTGAAGTTTTCCACTTATAGTGACCTATATTCGACCTTACATTTACCTTCTTACTTACCTAATACTGTTCTTTTTACAATAATATTTTAACCTCTTCCCAGTTTAGTGATTTATGTTTGAAGGGGGAAATAAGGCTCATATAAATGAACAGACAGAACTAAACCAGCTGATTTATGTATACACTGTTTAGTCCAACAACATCTAGTGCATATTGTAGAAATGGCATGATGCCTTCTGGCTGCATGTAGCATGGGTGGGTGAGTGACAGGGAGAGTGAGTGAGTGACTGACAGGAACTGCCATGCTGGAGACAAAAAGCTCCATAATTCCTCGAAACAGAAGCACTGACCACTGCACAGACAGACTGGTATAACCCACAGGGGCGAACCGAGGCAGGGTGGGGGACGGCTGCGCGTCTTCTCACGCCTTCATGTGCTGCTTCCAGATCAGCCTGACACAAAATCAATGACGCTGCACTCTCATGGAGACGCACAGTATCCCTGCATACAGCGGCGTGAGGCGTAAAGCGGGGGCTCAGCGTGCAATAGTCATGTCTACACAGCGGCGGACGTAGAGGCTTTGTCCAAAACTACGGAAGGTTGAGTGATGGCGACAATGATCATGCCGACGACATGTACCTCAATCTATTATCCTCCCACCAGCAGGATTTAACGGAATGTCCGTAGCCTTTAGTCTAAACGGACCAATGAGCTCTGTCACAAGGGGCACAAAGATGCAATGCCTTTGAGTGAGTCACCTCACAGCCCTGTGCGGAGCCTCATGTTCGCTTGGCTACTGACCCGGTTCACTGGGACAGCCATGCATTTAAAGGCCTATATTTGGGCTAATCGGGATGACACAGTCTGCATTAGTCCGTGCGTTTTTCCCAAATGCACATGCACGTATGCGTAAAACTGCGTCTGTCTCTCGAGTGTGGTTTGTGGGGTTCGAGAATTATGCTTGGCATGTCCGAAAATGGACACATTGCTGTTTACCAGAGCAACCTATGATATTGGTATGGAGAAAGAGGAGAGGGTGGATTTCACACCAAAGACCACGGGGCCGCCGCATTACTGTGCAATGACTATTTACATAGTGGACTGAACATACAGTCAGTGCATCCAGTCAGGCTTTACATGACATCAGTCTTCAACATTAGGGTCATATTTTGACATGATTGGAAGGTGTATGCCTGTTACAGTGGTGTATGGTCCATCTGACAATTGCGTTTATTTACCTTCATGTCGTTGACAATCGCCTGGAACAGACCTCCAAGGGCCCCGCATTCCTTCTCCACGGTCTCCATGTTTGCCAAATCCACCATTCTCCACAATTTAGAGGCGCGCTGAATGCGCGCTACCAACACCCAGAAAAATTAAATGCAAAATGTATTCCCAAAAGCCTTCACTGGCGCTCCCCGGTCTTCCGTTTCTTGGCCCGAGAGGAAGAAAAGGATGCGGTGAGCGGACAAGAAAGTGGAAAGGAGAGATGCCGAGAGAAAGGACTGGCGCTGCAGTGTAGGGCAGAGGGGAGCTGGGCTGTGAGTGAGGTCTCTCTGCGTGTCTCTGGGTCAGTCAGGCGGAGCAGAGACGTGCAGATGGTACCGGTTCGACCACGCTCATCTTGGCGCAGCCAGCGCTACGCGGAGTCGCCGCTACGCATGTAAACGCACCGCAGGACAGGAGAGGGATCGCAATGCGTGTGTATGTGCCAGGATCTCTAGCCTGTGTGCTCGCATACATGTGCGCGGAGGTATAGGCACGCTGTGATTGGTGCAGAGGCGGTGGGCTCAGCGGTGCGGGACGAGCAGCCAGTAATACGATCCATGCAAACCAGTCAAATAAGGAGGTTGGGCAACCGCGGACCCGCTGTCACATGGTCACAGGCACGGAGTGGCACAAGCATACATGCACACTACAGACCATCAGAAAGTGCAAGGGATAACATGTCCACAACCCCAATGTGTTCCACTGTGTGTAACACTTTCAGTCCACCATGCTTTCGCCTTCACAATGTAAAAAATAGGTAAAGACGTCATCAAAGACAACATATTTACATGCGTGTTATGTGCAGAAAGTAACATGACACTGTAAGTAGCCTAAATGATGAGTAAAAGGTCAGAGGTCGTAGAGTCTTGGATATTCTTGTGGCCACAGATGGACTTTGGTTCTGGGAAGTAAGACAGCTGAGAACAGAATTCCTATGGATTATCCTTGTGTCAGTTGGTAGTGATACCGTAACCATAATCCACATGTAATGTTTTCTTGTCATGTCTCATTTAGGACTAAAACATAAATCTATAGTCACGTGATCATTCTAAAATACCAGCACAAGACAAGTTGGCAGAGTTTAGTTGTGAAGGATACACTATCTTGTTTAAAATATTATAAATGGTTTGTTAATTGTCCAACTTCTCTCTATGTTTTGACATTCAGTCCTGGAATAGACACTTTCTCTGTATTACCAGCAGCTGGTAATTCAGTGCTGGTCAACAGTCAATCAGTGTCCATTTTTTGAGCATTTGATTAGCCAAATGCTTCTGTATGTTCTGTACATTAATCTATATACATTTATATTTATATAGCATGTTTTGAACCACAGAAATCTATTACCAATCCTTGGTAATAAAACTTCTTATTACAATTAGGTGATCAAACAAATGCAAGAAGAAAAAAAAATGCACTTTCCACTATTTTAAGAGTGTGCAGTTATCCTGGTGTGTCCGTCTGGCAGCTCCATAGGTACAGAAGTATACATGTGTGAATATACCACCTGCACTCTCCATGTGTCTCATGTTTATTTGAGTCTGTGCTGCTCTTCTGGTATGACCTTGACAGAAGGAAGGCCTCATTAGATATCATATAACCTGAGCGCCTCTTGTCTTCGACCTATATCCTTCCTGTGTGTTAAATTTACACTTCTCACTCTTCTCAGTGTCAGACCTAACAAAACCTGCTAAGTGCATGCTCCGACATAGATAAATCCTGTTTTGCTTCTCATTTTTCACCTTTCCTGAAAATGATCGCATTTGTTTTGAAGGTAAACATGCTTCAAAGAGTGGTGAAAACAAGAAAGGCTTGTATTAACAGCTGTGTAATGGTAAAGTGACAGATTCCACACAGGTTAAATCCATTGGACAGGCTTTTCGATGCATTCCTTACACTGGAGCTGGCTCAGTTTTTAAAGGTGTCTGTTGCTCGCATAGTTTTGTATGTTTGTATGTGAATGATCTGCTTCTGTGGTCCACTGGGAAGAAAATATTGTTCCTGGTAATACATTTGTTATAGTTGTTGCAGACAGGATTTTAAGTTCACAGAAACATAGGGGTGTTTACACAGGTACAAGCAGCAGTGGAAATAAAAGTGTTATTTTGAATTCTCTGTTTTGACTGTGCTCAGTAGTTGCTGGTAGTAGACTGTGAGTACGTGTTGTTACTACTTAGTGCAGTTAAGTTCCATAAAATCCAATCTGACCACTGCTTCATTCTTTTTAATGCATTTTTCATATTAGGTTATAATAATAAATAAATAAATAAATAATAATAATAATAATAATAATAATAATAATAATAATAATAAATAAGCTGTCTGAAGGGTTGTTTACACGACAACGCTGGCCAGGTAACCGCAACAATCATGCCGCCTGCGATTCGCATTTACATGAAAAAGCTAAAGTGTGAAGAAAAACAACTGTAAATTGTAGTACCTGAATTTGTCCAGCAAACCGTGTTGTCGTCTAAACAGCCCCTTAATTTAAGCGCTGAAATTATCTGAATGAACCTGGGGCGGTGTATGGGCTTTAAAAACATGCATGGAGCACTTCCTGGTTTCACGTTTCTATGTAGAGAGGTGAGAGCGAGCATTTTCAGCTCTTGAGAAGGAGACGAGCGCAGCATAGAGGTGCGAATTAAACAAAATACTATTACAGGTAAGTTTTTGATGTAAAAACAACATTGATTAAAAGCTCAAAAAAGTCAATTTAGCATAATAGGGGACCTTTAAATGACTTTCTGGCATGGCATTTTGTTAACTGCATATTTATTTTTCACACAGATCAATCTCTAGGGTTTACAGAGAATGGTCCAAAAAAGAGAAACTAGCTAGCCAGCAGCAGTGTTTGAAAATGTCTTCTTGATGCTCGTGGTCATAGGAAAATGGCCATACAGATTTGAAGTGACAGTAACCTGAAATTTGTTTCTGACCCTGTCCAATGTTTCATGACCTCATTGTATTAATCTTCTCATGCATCAACATCACTGGTTTCTTGGGTGAGCTTACAGTACACAAATGGTCTCTACAGTCACTAGATCTCAATCCAGTAGAGCACCTTTGGGATGTGGTAATGCAAGATTCACAATTTGCATGTCCATGTATGAGAGAAATGTTTTAGAACCTTGTCAAACAAATAAAGAGCCAACCCAGAATTACCATGGTGTTCCTAATAAAGTGGCCAGTGTGTGTAGGTTGTTGTACACCCAAACTGTCATTTAAGGTGATGTGTGTAGCCTTTTGGTAGCATCAGGTGGCGTCTCTGCAAACTGCAATATCACACCTCATTATGTTCTCTTCTACCGTGTGTGAACATCAGTACAGGGTCATTCTGGCATGGACAAATGTCATAGAAATGGGTTAGAGAGATGACGAGTTTGATCTAAGAATCTGCACACAGGACTAACCTGGTGGGCATTTGCAATACTTGGAATAAATAATGTACCTAGATGAAAACCTGGGGGTGACTGGATGAACCACTCTGCAAATTCAGCCTCCTTCTATACAGGTTTTGGTCTACATTCTGCAAAATTCAGAACTCCTGCAGACTTTGAATAACTTTCCACCTGAGTGTACAGCTGTGCATATTGAGTACAAGTATTACTAGGCCTTTTAGATAACTATGAAGGCCATACTCTTGGAATGATGTAAAGTTTTCTTTGGACTCGTCTGTGATGCTGGGTTGGCTGTAGCCCATTTTGTGTTGCAGTTGCTCATGGAATGCTTGTGGTGGTATAATGGTTCAGAGGATTAGTCGATGAATCATGAAGTCATTTTTAGGTGCCCTAAAAAGACAGAATAGAATGACTCAGATTAACAATGCCTTTTGGATGATACTGTGACGCTTTCATGGAGAGAGTGTAGGAAGCGTTGTGGTCTAAGATGAATGTTGTTTGGGGTTTGGATGAATATTTCAAACAATGTCTGTGTCAGCTCAGCCCACATTCTGGTGTAATGTGCAATTGTCATCCATTGCATTGCCTCATGTTAAAATATCCTACTTTATCCTGATGCAATTGTAACAAATGAAAGATTTGTGTTTTGAATGCCAATGTTTCATTTGTTCATTTTAAGAACCAGAAGCCTGATTTACCAAAACCTTAAATGTATTAAAACATGTGTTAATTGGATACACTATCATATAAGCAATTTAGTCACCAATTCACCTTTAAATGCATATGCTTGGATGGTAGGAGAACCTGTAGAGAACTCACAGGAACACAGGGAGGACATGCAGTCTCTATACTAATAGATCTTTTCAATTGTTGTAATTTAAAGGAGAACTATGCTACTTTTTTCTGTGTCCATGTGATGGCTAAATGGTTTTTTGCAGGGTGAATGATGCTTCATTTACCTCTTAGTGAAAAAACAGCCTTGCAACAACGGGAGAACTGACCGGTGTCCTTGAAGTCTTGGGTGTTGCTGGAAAACAACACGTCCTGCTAAGCCATTACAAAAAGCCAGTGATGGCTTTAATTCTTAGATTTTATGATATAGTGGCCAAAAGGGAAAGAAAACCTCTATTGGGATTCAAGGAGGAGAAAACAGGTCGAGTCAAGCTTAGCACAGGGTCACACAGGAGTCATCCAGACTCATGAGTGTTTTACTGCAAAATGTAGGGGGAAATCTGTAGGGAAAAACATGACCAAAACAGCAAGAGGAAACAAGCATTATTATATTGTTCCCATTTAAAGGTACACTAGCTATATTTGCCAACCCTGCCCCCAAACACGGAGCAGCTACCCTGCTTTTGCTCTGAGTTTGGTGCCTTGACCATCCTGCAATTATCTCAGCCTCATTAAACATAAAGGCTCAAAGGCACAAAGGCTCTGCCAATATTTTTTCACTTTGTTTCACTTTTCTCTATTGGCTTTGAATGTTTCTTTTTGGGGCTGCTTTTCTGCAGACATAGTCATTGCAGAAAAAGCCATTTTGTTGTTTGTTTGTTTGAAACTTGATAATAAAATCTAGAAGATGGATCTTGCTTTTTTTATTTCTTCTTTTTTTTTTTTTTCTTTTTTTCTTCACATCCATATTCACAACACAGTCTGCCCATTCTTGATCCCCTTGGGTGGGTCCAGAGGTTACATGACCCTCACCCTAAAATCAAATGACTAGGCGCTTATTTTGAGGAGAAGAAGCAAAACTGAAAGCAGATGTGAGCAGATATGTCTTCTCCAAAATGTGAACATTTGGTGTTTTTTATGGGCTGGGCTGTATAATAAGAAGTGTTTTGTCATCACATTGGAGTTGAGAAGAGGTAATGAACACCTTCAGTTTAGAGGAACTAAAACTAACAGCTACCCATTTCACTTGAACTGTGCTTTAGAGATAGTATGCTGATAGTATATGTTGTTGTAAATTAAAATTTTAAAATGCGTAATATACATTGTATTTATATAAATAAATAAAAGAAAAAAGATCACATCCTTTATAAAGCCTCCATACGTCAAGCTGACCAGATATTTGATTTAATTGTTGTCCTATGTAGAATTAAGACTGTGTGTAAAACTAATTATTAATAAGTGAAATTTTGTCCAGTGCATTAACTTTCTCTTGAATTGATGTCATAAATGTATTATAGAACTGGATAATGAATGACGTCACGACCGCCGTTGTTTTCAATGGCCGTGCTCATTGGCGCATGATGCCAAAAAAGTTTTTTACTTCCGCGTTACACGGCCCATAGAGCAGGCGCACTGTGGCCCTGGAGCAAGTGCGGTGTAGCTCCGTGTACCACGTGACTGGCTCTGACCAATGGGCGCGATGGCGAGCTAGAGCGGTGACGTCACAAACCATTAAAAGTAATTTTTTAGCCAAATTAAAAATTTCAAAGAGGGAAAAAGTCCATGGTTTGAAAATAGATAATAAACAGTACAAAATCCGCCCATTTTCTCAGCTGTAGGTGTCCTGTCAGCCGAGCACCAGGCGTTTCTTTTTACATTTTGCTCTATGGGAAAAATGCTTTCTGGGCCGCATTGGATTTTTTGCTGCCGTTCTGCATAGCGGCCGCTAGGAAATTTGGCATCAGGGGAGAGGGGGTGGTGCCCTATCCAGGTCTTATTATACATCCATGGTTGATGTACAGTTGACAAGCTGTGTAGACCAAGCAACCAATAGGAATTGAAGTTCCTTGTTCCTCTTGTTTGCAAGCATTTTGGCCCAAGCTTCACTGAACAGAATAAAAAATTGTGATTAATTACAATCACTGATGATAGAAGATGTACCAAGATCTTGTTTTTTCACAAATAATCACTATAAAAATATGCTCTAAGATAAATAAGCCTTTTTCCTCAATGCGAGATAAACATCAGTTTCAATATGTTTTCAATATGTGTTAAGAAAATTATCAGCCATCCTATTTCTTTTTCTATTCCATACAAAGATTTGACTTCTGAAGGGGAAACACAACCCAATTTAAAACAAAACACTGAAAAATTCCAATAGGAAAAAAATTCATAGAAAAAGCTTAGGCAAAAGAGGGCTGGGCAGGCCAGGCTACAAAAAAATTACACTTTAACTTGGCTTATATGATTGTTTACATGTAACATGCTACCTATTCAGACGTGACCCAAAGTGACCTGTGGCTGCAAACACTGGCAGCCGACAAAATTCTACCCTGCCCTCCTCTGATAATGTCTGTCTCTGTGCATTATTATAGGTTTATTAATGTTCAGCTGGGCCAGTGCACCATGTCTTGTCCAATCTCCCAATGTTGCAAAAGCCCATAGATCACTGCTGAGACTAATCACATTGTTCTCCTGCTTAATGCTCCATCAGTGTCACAGGCATTATCTCATTTCTCCTTACTCTGTTTGTGCTGAGTAAGTCCAGTGTCTGTCCAGTGCCGCATCACCAAAGAAAATGGATATTTCATGAAAGAATATAGCTCAAGAGTGGGTGAGTTTCTTAAAAGGAAAGGCCACAGACCCAAAATTGCCGCTACACCTCTCCTTCCTCTGTATGGCAGTGCAAAATGTAGGTCTTTGCTTTGCCTACAGCCATCAGCAACAATCAGTTCTGCCCCAGTTACTGATGCGTCTCACCAACTAAACACACAGCGCACGTCACTATAGAGACACTCACATATGCTTCCACAAACAGAGGTGTCGGGAGAGCACGGGCACAACGGCACACGGAGGCGTGATGGCTGCAGACGTGTGGGTAAACATTTAGAGATCGTGATGCAGTGGCACATTAGCGTGGACGGAGCTGGTATGACTGTTGAAATGTAATAAAAAAAGGGGGGGTTATAATTTGGAATATTAGAGGAAGAGCAATGAGGTTGTGGGTTCAATCCCCAGGGCGGCCAATCATAAGGGGAGTCTACAGTGGATTCTCTCTGGGTACTCCATGCAGGATCCTCCCACCGTCCCCAAGATATGAATGTATTGGGTGAATTGGTGAATGTACATTTCCCATAATCAATGCATGAGAGAGTGAATGATTATCTGCCTGTGTATCTTTCTGTGTCAGCCCTGTGACTAGCTTGTCATTTCAAGGGGGTACCCCGCCTAAGGCCCATAGTATAGGCTGCAGCCACCTGCAAACCCTAACAGGAATAAGTGGAAGCAGAGCATGAGTGAATGAATGAAAGCGTTGCTAGCAAAATATACTTAAACCTAGACCATTTTGTTGCTGTTGTCATTGAAGGTAGGCAGGTTCCCCTACTTCCATCCATGTTTTTTTCTACAGGTATGTGTTTGGGTAATTTTCACCCAGCATTAGTGATAAAGCATAAAACATATTTTTGGTGAATTTATCTCGTTGTTGGTAATGGTGTTTTTGTACTAAATCAAGACAAACAACTTTCAGGCCCAGCAGACGAGGTATGTTCCAAGAATGGGTGAACCAAAGAACACGTATTTGTCAACCATTCCCGAATTTCTCCACACAATTTTGAGCATTTGAAGGTTTTCCCATGATGTCATTTTTCATTTTATGAGACATTCTATAGTTGAAAATAAAAGAAGAGTACTTCATTTTGCTATGTCTTGTTGTTCTTAACTATATTTTAATGTTAAGTTTGGTTTTTTTTTTAGGGTGTACTGTATTGGGTAAAATATACCCAGCGTTAGTGATAGTGTAGCAAAAAGTAGTGATAATGTTCTAGGGTTAAGGCACATTTCTGCCAATCTGACACAGGTTAGTGTTGGTAGAGTCGAGTTTGGTCCTGGTAACCCCAAACACTTTAGTCTTCTGTTCAGGAGAGTGACATCTGCTATGTAGACACACAAGCTTGGTTTTCTGCATAACCAGTTATAGATAGAGATATACAGAAATAGGTATTAGAGGTGATTTCTTACAACTTAGATGCATTCCAAATAATTTAAATAAGATGAAAGCAAGCAGTCCTGTGGTTGGAGAAACTGGATAATGGCATAATCGTATACCAGGAGTAAAACTAGTAGTAGTTCTGGTTTATACCAACTTTAGTAGACAGCATACAGTCAGTGCAATCTTTTTATTTCACAGAATGCCAACTCTAGCTTATCTAACCACGGAAATTACTCCTGCTATCTTGGTTTTATCTTGGTGCAAATATTTTTCATCTTGGAATATGTCTGTGATTACAAGTACAGGAAGTTCTATATTTGATAAATTGTTGCTTTAAAGTGTTTTTTTTTTCTTCCATTTTTGCCCAGAGTCAACATTACAGTTTACTTTTATCTGTCACAATTGAAGCCACAACAATCCAAGGAGTTACCAAAGTGGTGTGGTATAGTATAGTACAGTTTCTTTACTGACACTCTAGTGAAACTCAATTTGAAACCCACAATGTTCTTGTATGATAAGCGCACTAGACTCCTTGACATCATACACCCCAAAGGGATACTAGCAACTGACATTTCATTAAAGTACCTCATCACTTAATTTATAGTCTCTTTTATTAAATTCATGCTGCAGCCCAGTAATATTCTGTTTGCCTGTTTGTGTTTAGTCCTGGGGCTTAAAAACATGGACCGGGTCCCTGCTCTGTTTTCACTTATTTAGTACCCTTAAGAATCTCAAGCAATTATTATGGCATTAAAGCCTACATGCAAGGTTAGCTCTCTTGGGGGTACAACAACAATTAGCAAGAAAAAAAATATATATATATAACTCTAGTTTCCGGGTCACAGCTTGAACAGGATAAAAATTGCATAATAAGTATTTTATCTTTTGGCAAATTTGCTGAAAAAATCCTATATTGTGCTTTTTCAGGCTTTTTGAACTAGTTTTGGACACCCTTGTATTGCCAGCATGACTCTAACAGATAGATAAATGAGCTGACTGCTTTGTAGTGACGGCAATTAAAGTGCTGAAATGATCAGAACGAGTTTGATGACTGTGTATGGGTTTTAGAAACATGCAGGAGCACTTCCTGGTTTCACTTGTCCACAGTGAGTTTCCAGATTGTTAGAAGAGGACAAGCTTAGCAAACAAGTTTGAATAAAACAAAATTCTGCTTCATAAAGTTTGGGGGGCGGAAACATTATAGCATGTTTGAAAGCTCAAAAAAGTCAATTTTGCATAATAGGGGACCTTTAATACAGCCTATATTAACAGTGAATAGTTTAAATGCTAAACTCAACCAATATTTTTGAGCTTTACAGGTTTTAAAGCAATTAACAATCAATGAATAAACATTTCTGAAAGTGGAGTGCTGTGAATGCCAGTCCTGAATATTGGCATTCTATAAATAACCATGACTCACCAGGATGTCCATCTGGGCTGGATTCTGTAGGTCCCAGGAGATGTTTGTGTCTTTTGCCGTTGCATTCTCTCAGTGTGTTCATAGGGCATGCTTACAAAACAACCTGAACCTCAACTGCTACGCCAAACCGTAACCGTGGTCAAATAATGCTGTTAGATTTTTCAATGGCAGTACAGCTATTCATAATTAATAAGTAAAACATGTTTCAACAGACAACATCCACAAACCTGCTCTTGTGTACTGCCCACATATTTACTGGGCTGTTTTTTGCGGTGACCTCTGACCAATGTCCATTTTTAGTAATAGCAGCCTGTCTTAAATTACAGGTTATGTGGTTGTGGTATACTGACACTGTCATGAGGCAAAACCAGCATAATGTGTATGCCAGAAAAAAGATGCTGTTGAAAGTTCTTACTTATTTTCATGCACAAGAACTCAGAATTTAATTATAGCAATAAATACATTTTCACATAACAATCTAAAGGTTTTATTTCATTGTTCTCACTTTTGCCCATTACCACTGAGGGCCATTCATTGTTTAAGTGAATACGCAAGAAAGATGAAATATCACAGTAACATTGTATACTTTATGACACATTATGCAATATTACTACACTCACATATGAGAGCTATTGTGATTCATCTCTGCTGCAATCCTTGTATGCTATTTTGGTGCATGGTGCCTTGCTTAGACCACATCCACTTGGCCTGCTTGGAACCCGCCAATTTAGCTGTACCTTGCTCACCTGCCTGCTGATGGATGTGTCATCTTAGTTGGCCAAGTCCAAGTTCCATTCTCCTATTCTTCTCTTCAAGTAAATGGCTAGGTTGTGTTGTAAAGTAACAAATCAATTTCCGCACATCTTCACAGTTTTACCTGTAGTTATCTTTGGATATGAGTTTGTGCATACACCCCTAATGGACAAGCTGCCATTTTGACTGACAGATGTAACCAATCAAAAAAAAAAATTGGCCAGGGATGCAGCTCTCAGCACCACATACAGAAGCATAACTTGAAGCAACCTAATAGAGACCAGCCTCATCCATTTAGCAGCCAGACACATCTGTAGAGCTGGGTTAACAGTACCCAACTCTACACATTTAATAACAATTATTGCCATTATTTACTGTCATTTTTCTTTGTGGTCCTCAAACATGTACCTCATGATCGCTAGCTGCTACTGTCTATGTGTCTGTCTTTATACAAATTATTATGGGAATACAAAAAAGATGATGGCAGAGTGGTTAGTGCTCTTGCCTCCTAGCAAGGAAGTTGTGTGATTGATCTTTGGGCTGGCCATCACTTGATCTCTCTGGATGGAGTCTGCATGTCCTCCTCCATCCTTTTTACCAGGTCTATTCCTGTGTGTTTTGATAATCTCACTGTGAAAGAAAAGAAAACTTTAAGCAGAGTGGTTCGCTCTGCTGTAGGACAATAGGCTGTGACCTACCAGTCCTAGAGACTATTTACAAATCCAGACTTTTAACAAGAGCATTAAGTGATCTCTCTGGCTCTCTGCTTCTGAGATGTTGGACCTCCTTCCCTCAGGGAAACAATATTGCTCTATTAAATGCACTACATCTCATCATGCTAAAAGTTTGTTGTTGTTTTTTTTCCACAAGCTGTGATGACTTTGAACAATGCACTTTGAAATATCTTAGACATGCACTTTATTTTTTTAGCTACCGCTTCTTATTGCATTTTATTTATACAGTGTTTTTATTGGTTCTTAGCATTTATGTGTTTTTAGGTCCATATGTTGTTTTATAGGGTGGTGTTTTTTATGTTTTGTCCGTTTAAATGTTGACAGTGCACTTTGAACTCCTTGCAACTGTTTTCCAATCTGTTTTTTATACAGCAAATGGCAATAAACTGAATTGAACTGAACTATACCCCACACTAAGCCCCATAGTTACTGGGATAGGTTCCAGTACTTGTGACACGTAACAGAAATAAACAAAAGATGAATGAATGAATGAAAACAGATGAAATTGACTCCCAATCTAACATATATTACAAATGTTAGTAATAGATTTTGATGACCGTATGAGTCTTATTTGTGTTATCAGTGTTAACCAGGAGGGGGAAGGGTAAAGACAACGGGATGAGGAAACACATACAGAGGATCTGCTCTCATTAATTTTTCACTTTCATTTATAGTGAATTATTAAAGAGTTATGTTGCTCTGTGTCTCTAATACAGCACAGACCTCTGTAGTAATAAGACATGTAAAAGACCAATAAAGGCTGCTGTACACATGCAGAGTTGTAGACATGTGCATTCAGTATGCATAGTAAATTCTAAATTTTGCACTCATTCCGTTATGCATGCAGACATCTTATGCGTGACATCCCATGGGACGTGATTAGGGCAGGATTTGTCAGTCAACCTGCCCCCTCATGCACACCACGCACTTTTGCTGCCACTTTCTATATTGATCACACAGATATGATTTTTCTCCTAGCAGTCTCTCTTGCACCTTATGAAAAAGACAAGCCCTAAATCAACCAGAAAAGAATATCAAATTTCGTAAAAGCGTTCCAAAATGGTTCAACTTTAGAACACCTTTAGACTGCAGTGGTTTGTTCTAAAACGGTGCAAGCGGCAACCGTATACTGGGCTCATAGATCTTTTCTCCTTGTATTCCAAGAGACCTTATGAGGCAATGTCTGCAGCTTGGCCCAGATACATCACACAGTCTGGATGTGGCGTAGCAACAAGGCTTCACATCAAAGAGTGGAGAAGCATTGGAAGAAATCTGGTAGAAAACAAAAAGATGAAGTGGGTTGAGGAAGATTAGCAGAAGCAAGGGGGTCATTTATGGTATATCAAAATTCAGAATACTGACTGAGAAGTGTATATAAAGGATTTTTGCAGTTGATTACTGGAAGCCAGATTAGGGATTCAGATGTTCCCAAAAGAGAGTTCCTGCTGAGTTCTTGCTCTGAGCAGTGAACGTTTTCATTGCATGTGCATACTGGTAACATTACAAGACATCACTGAGATTTGTAACAAGACTCCCCCCATTAGACGTTTATTACAAAGATCATATAAATAACTTCTGATGCACCACTGTCACATATTTGGATTTGTCAGTATTGTACAAGCTGTCCTGATACCTTCACTGACACCTTATTTGCTGCCAGGATGTAGAGCTT
The DNA here is from genome assembly GCA_020698575.1 of Bostrychus sinensis. NCBI lineage: Eukaryota > Metazoa > Chordata > Actinopteri > Gobiiformes > Eleotridae > Bostrychus > Bostrychus sinensis. The sequence goes on from CM036242.1 coordinate 14,489,124, forward strand.
GATTGACGGGTACAGAAAAATCTCTAGCACCTACAGTGTTATTGCCAGCTGAATGATGTTTTTGGATCCACTAGGCCGCACGTCACACATTGTTCAGTAGTGAGGAAAATGCACAAAACTGTGAACTAAACTGTTATGTGTTCAAAATGGATGGAATATGATTTTTATGTCTAACCATTACATGATGAGTTCACAAAAGATGAAAACGTTAACCTTGATGTCGAAGTAAAAAGATGCACAAGACTTATAGGAAAGGAAAAAGAAAAGATAAATGCTGCCCCCTTGTGTCTGTGGAGTAAAGTACAGAAACAATTCCATTCACTTGTATTGCATTTATTATGTGAGGAAAATAAATCTTGGCAATGATTTGTGTACTTTGCAATACTATGTTATGTTAGAGTAGACCTATTGAAGTTTATACAAATTGATCAAGAATCACAAAAAAGCTACTATTTAAAGTAAAAATGCATAATAAATGAATAAAATAGTACAGACTCAGATTGAGCATTCATTAGCACAGCACCATACTGTATTACTCATAGTTATAGCCTAAACAGTAGTTCTTAGTATTTAAAGATACTGTAAGGAGCATGCACTCCTACTGGTTTGAAAATGGTACTGCACTCTAAATAAAAACAATGGTCTCTTTTCTGATTGGACAATCGGCAATGCAGTTTTAGAACCAAAACAAAAGATCTAAAGAAAAACAACTTGGGCGTTATGTAAAATGTATTTTTAATTATTAATACATCAGCTCTACCATTGTTATCAGTAAAACTAATATTTGATTTAAGCATGTTTACATCATATCTTGGCAAACATGTGGGTAATGTTTATGAAATATAAATGTATATTTTTTTAAATCTTCAGAGCCTACTATTTCTGTGGCTTACAAATTCACATTAGCTGCTGCTGAGGTAGTAGTAGTTGAAAAGTGTTGTTATCTTGTGATAAAACACTGAGCATAAATAATGCACATACAAAAAATCAGGATTAACACAACACAAAGCATTAAGTTAAATTAACCTTCTTTCCCCTGCTGTTTATATATTCTTAGCCTAGTATTTATTCTGTGACTCTAATTAGCTATCCTAAATAAATGAAACCATAACTTTTGCCCTAATGCCTAGTAAAATGTAATTAATCAGTCTTGAAGATTGTAATTTCATAACGTTGTCACTTTTGTTTACCTTGTGTAATCGCTCGTGCATTGCTCAGCTGCCAATCGCTCCAGTTTCTGTTCTCCAATCAGAGGTCAGCGCCAGGTCTCGCGCCCGCCTTTACTTCAATCCTATTGGCTGAAACTTCCTACGTCATCGCGCTATGGGCGTCGCTGCGTCGTAACATCTAGCGGTTACATGATATCCACCACCACCTGGGCCAAAGGAAAGGAGCAAAAAAGAAGTCTGCTATTTCGCTTCTAGGGTTACATCCGCGAGCGGGTGAGTACGATACGGTTGATGTGTTGAGCATCTTTTACAGGACGTAAGCTATATCATGCATTTCCTTTATCGTGCTTTTAGGTTATAAAAACTAAAGGATGCGTTTTTTGAACTGCACACATTTGGTCGTTTTATACGTAACGTTAACATTATTAGATTAGCAATAGCCTGTGTGTTTGCGCTTTATGCTCTTGGCAGTCTAGTTTATTTTCAAGAAAGACGTCTATTTTATTATGCAACTATGGCTTTCTTTCCACCCCTGTATTTCTTCGTCTGTCAACAAACTGTCACTGTGGAAAAAGTGTGAAGTAACCTTCGACATGACCTTTGAAACTGTAGTGGCTTTTGATGGTTTCGGCAGGTGGATCAATGCTGAGATGTGTTATAAGTGTTGCCGTTATCAAAGTCCTCCAGGCCTGTTCTTGGTCTTTTATTATTTTCCATTTTCAAAGCCATACACTATAATTTCCCCAGTAACCTCATAGTCTTGCATGTTCAAAAATACTAAATTGCATTGTGCATTCATTGCTAACCATACGTTTAAACAAGAAACAGTTTTGCACTGGTGACTAAGTTGTCTTATAAATGCCATATTACAGTTCAAAGTGCGATAGCCTGCTATATAAAAGATTTTAATCTGTTATTGTGGCCCTTTCTCAGAGATGAATGGCGCAGAGGCAACCAGGAGACGCACACAACCCAGCACAAATGGGAAATCATCAGAGAAGACTGAGGAGCCAGTGCAATGGGGAAGAGCATGGTGAGTTCACGTGACATGAAAGTGAAAACTCTATTTACTGTGGCTACATACTCATTTCATATAGATGGTTTACTATTGTTAAAGGGTTGTTATGTTATTTAGCAATATACTGATTTATTGTCTTTTACTGAAGAGAAAAAAATGCTTGCTTATACAAACATACTTCAGTAGCATGTTTGTTAAAGGTGTAGAAAGCTGTTGTGACTTTTGAGAGTATAGCTTTCTATTTCTGTTCTGTTACGTTTCAGGGAAGTGGACTGGTTCTCCCTGATGGGTGTCATCAGCCTGCTTTGCTTTGCCCCCTTCATTGTTTTCTACTTTATCATGGCTTGCGACCAGTACCAGTGCTCTGTGACCGAGCCTCTTCTTGACCTGATTACTGGAGAGGCAACACTGGGCTCCATCTGGGCCCAGGCGCCCTCCTTCACTTGGTCTGCTGCCAAAATATACGCCATCTGGGTCACGTTCCAGGTAGGATAGAGAAAGAAGCTGCTAGCAGAGATCATATTGGTACATGTAGTGATGCTGGGTTGTGATTACCTTGTGTAGGTGTTCCTGTACATGTGTATTCCTGACTTTACCCATAAGATAGTCCCAGGTTATGTCGGTGGAGTGCAGGAGGGGGCACGGACACCTGCAGGTAATATTGTAATGTTTGGTATAACAATCTTCTTCCTGTTTTCCTTTCGGTTGTTTCCTATGCTGGGTTGCCACAAAATATAACCTACCTCTATCTCACTTTGTCCTTTGCATTGCCTTCTCTCACTTTAACTTCATGTCCTCTTTCATATCCATACATTTCCTTCTTGGTCTTTGCTCTAGGCCTCCTACCTGAGCCTAAGTATATAGCATTTTTACTTGCTTGCTAACCATTCCAAACACAAACATGAATCATTAAGGTAAAATTTGTATTATTAATTTTTAGGTCTAATAAACAAGTATGAGATCAATGGGCTGCAGTGCTGGCTCATCACTCATGCCCTGTGGTTTGCCAATGCCCACTACTTTCACTGGTTCTCTCCCACCATTATTTTTGACAACTGGATCCCATTGATGTGGTGCACCAACATTCTTGGATATGCTGTGTCTACTTTTGCTTTCATAAAGGCTTACTTGTTCCCTACTAATGCAGAGGACTGGTAAGTGTCTGTGTAGGAAAATAGTTGTTACATGTTCTGAAATACAAAGAATGTGAAGTGTTTTAGCTTCACTATCACGAGTTGCAGCTATGTAAGTGGCATCATCTCAGTGTATTAATTCACATAGAGCTGGCCAAGTATTGTGCCGAGGTGCAGAGCCTCAGAAGGAAAGGTAAATATTTGCATTTATAACCACCAAAGTGCCAAATGTGTGCACATTTAACTTATTAATAAAATGTTAGCTCCAAATTGTACTTTGAAGGCACATCTAGTATAGCTGCTCAGTGATTTTTCCCTCTAAAACATACTTGCATTACTTTGCATTTTGAGCAGACAATGCAAATTAATGTGAAATTGCCCAACTTGCTCAGCTGTTAACAATAGGCAAATTTAGGTTATACCTTGTCATTATTAAGCTTTGTGTGGATGTTTCATACCAACATTGTATTCATACTATCGTAACTTGTTAGTAACCACTATGTTTTGTTCTTTTACAGTAAGTTTACAGGAAACATTTTTTACAACTACATGATGGGCATTGAGTTTAACCCACGGATTGGGAAGTGGTTCGACTTTAAGCTCTTCTTCAACGGTCGACCAGGCATTGTCGCCTGGACTCTCATTAATCTGTCTTACATGGCCAAGCAGCAAGAACTGTATGGATATATCACCAACTCCATGATCCTGGTCAATGTATTACAGGTAATGCAAATGACAAAAACACCATTCTGTTTAGATCTGTCATGTTCTTATGGATTTTTGTGAGGTGAAGTCAAAGCTTGTGTGAAGCTGTAAAACTGAAAATGTATATATTTTTTTGTCATTGGCCACACATTACATTGCAAATTAATAGATATGGTGACGATTGCAAAATCCTTAATTGCATTCGTATACTGCTATGTTATTCTACTGTTAGTAAAATCGACCCCAGTGTGAGCAGTCACATTTAGATTTGTTCTTCTGTAATAATAATACAACCTTTACTATGCCTAAAGAGCACATTTAATTATCTAATTATCTGTAATATTTTTACAAATCACATATGTTTGACTAATTATGTGCAGTTCTATTTTTTATTTATTTTATTTTTTTTGTAGGCCATTTATGTGTTGGACTTTTTCTGGAACGAGGCATGGTACTTAAAGACCATTGATATCTGCCATGATCACTTCGGATGGTATCTTGGCTGGGGAGACTGCGTCTGGTTGCCATATCTCTACACACTGCAAGTAAGTACGCTTTAACACAATGCATTTTAGTCCACAAAAATACTTCAGGATTTGAGGAGTTTAGTCTTTGAGGAGGCAAGACATAAGAAATTGGATTCACCCTTTAAATGTAGACAGCTAAGCAATGTTTGGCCGAGACAAACTAGTTATAAGGAGGAAGAGGAGGAGTCTTCCAGCTGCCAGGCAGATGAGACAGCAGCACCTAGAGATGAAGGAGCGGAGTCTTCCAGGTAACTACAGTGACAAGACAAATGTGCTTCTGCCTTTCAGGGCTTATACCTAGTCTACCATCCTGTCCAGCTCTCCGATGGCCACGCTTTGGCTATCCTGCTTCTCGGCCTGGTCGGTTATTACATCTTCCGTTCCACCAACCACCAGAAGGACCTGTTCAGACGCACCGAGGGAGCTTGCACTATCTGGGGACGCAAACCTACGTACATTGAGTGCTCATATCGCTCGGCTGATGGTGGCAGCTACAAAAGCAAGCTTCTCACATCGGGATTCTGGGGTGTGGCCAGGCACTTTAACTACACTGGGGACCTAATGGGCTCACTGGCTTACTGTGCTGCCTGTGGTTTTGGTCACCTACTTCCATACTTCTACATTGTTTACATGACCATCCTGCTGGTCCACCGCTGTGTGCGAGATGAGCATCGATGCAGTAGCAAATATGGCAAAGACTGGAAACGGTACACGGATGCTGTGCCCTATCGACTCATCCCAGGAGTGTTTTAGAGGAAGATATGGGACATTTCAAGTGACAGAAAAAATCAGAAACAGAACTTAAAAAATAAGAAATTAGTTAAACATACCAGCATGATAAAGTATGTATGCATCATTATTTCAGATACATATCAAATATAATCACAATGGTACAATATATTGTATCTCACTGCCAAGCTCATGTTCTCTCAGTAGTTCACAATTGGATTCTTTTAGGACTAACTAAAACAGTTGCACAAAGCCTGCTTACCAACCCATAGCTAATATGAATATTTTAAACTTGCTTTCTTTTGAAATAGTGGATGTTGTAACTGGATTATAGTGATGGGTTTGACTTTGCAAATAGCAAATATGAATATGTAAAAAACCACAAGATCCATACTGACCCATTTTGTGTGTAAATCACATATTTAGGCAACATTTCTCCATTTTAGATATTAGTGCTTTTTGCAATTCTTCTGTTCGTCATTCCTGTTGACCACTTTGCATTTTTATACCTTAGCACAAGTCTGTTTGTAGGTAAACATTTCTTATTCCAAAACTGCCTTTACATTGCCAATAAATGAGAGTGTCTTTTTGTGCATCTTAACAAATGTCATACTTATCTTAAATTAAATACATTGATTAGTATTTTTCTTTTCTGGTGGCCAAAAAGTTGTACTAGCATTTTTGGTGCTTTTCACACACACATGTAATATAAAAATAAAATAATGTAAAGTTCTCAGCACTTATAATCAATCCAGGATGAGAACAAAGAATTAATAAATAAAGAATAACTCACCACCTTTAACAATATGTAACTCGTCATCGACCAGATGTTCCACAGTGTCCAACTGCCATCTTGTAAAAATAGGGCTTAACAATTGCAAACTTTAGTGTGCTACTACATTTCACTTTCTATATAATTATATACACAGATACACTGGGATGGTTTGGATTTGCATAACTAATGACTGCTATGATGTTAGTAATGTGTGTGACCACCAGAGGGCAGCAGATAATTGCTGATCTATTTGCACATTTCAATTTGGTTTGTGAAATAAATCTTTATTCTCTAGATCATTTTAATAGGTGCAAACAAACATGTGACAAATCACTCTATACAAGCATTTTGTTACTAGAGCTGGGTGGACATTGATTCTGTTACTTATGATATAATGACATGTCGTAAGTGCCACTGTAATGCTATGTAAGCACTGGACCTGCTCCCTGAACCTTTACCTATTAGCGTAATGATACTAGTTATGAATCTAATCTGTTATCATAATGGATAAGTAATCGATTCCCCTTTGTTCAAAGCTAATGCGATAAGTTTCAGACTCATTTCACTGTTCCACATGCACACAACCACTTAACATCTTTCTTTGCACCTCAATTGATTCTCTCATTATCCCTGAAGGTGAAGAAATGTTGCATGAGTTTCAAAAGAGGCACGGTTTGCAAGAGTTATTCAGCTACACTGACAAAACAGTAGATTTTTGTGTTTGAAATTGAGCTTCTGAATGACTAAAAGTTTGACCAATGACCAAGTTTGTTCAGATCACGTTCTCCCATATAACTGCAGCTGCAGAGACATTTGCATTGAAAGGGCAGGTGAGGGTCAAAAGAAAGAAATGGCCTTATAGAAAAAGTGTGACGTCTGGGTAAGTGGTAATGACAATAAGGCTGAAGTGAATGGCAGGAACACAATGGGATATATAAGAGTTGGTGCCACTCCTCAGTTAAAGTTTGCTTGATTTCCCGTGAGGCCAAATTAGTTTTTATTATGAGTTTTTTTTTTGGGGGGGGGCAATAGTGTTGTGGTTCAGAGTGGTAAGTGAGACGGAAAGGGGGCACCTCAGAGGGAGGAAAGTACATGATTTGTCAGCAAACTGTGGCCGCTGACAATTCATATGTATCATAAATACAGCAGAGCACTCCAGGCCACAGAGGGGCTAATAATCACATTGTGGTGGTTGAGGTTGAATGGGTTGGCCGCTCGCGGTGGTGGCACAAGGGCAATTCGAACTTTTCTAATAGGATTTTTCTTGTATGAGTTTGATGGGTTCAGTTATTGCAAGTGTCTTCATTTTATTACATTTCAGACAATCTGCTGGAAGAAAATTGCTTTGGTAAATGGTTTCAAGCAGCACTCATCACTTCTTTTTTTCTTTTAATGTTGTAAGATTGATTCTAAAATCTCATTGCTTCGTATACTTGACTGCACATGCTGAGTCTAAGTCATAACCAAAGCAAGTGTTACAATTAGCTCCTCAAAAGTCTTCTTAGAAGTTAAATTTATGGGCATGGAGATATTGTTCTAGTACTCACCTCATCTGAGCTTTAATATAACATGTTTTTGATACAGGGGAAACTAGAGCAGGGGACTGACATTTTTTGACCAATCACATGCTCAGAGCAAAAGGAGGATGGTCCCGTTCAGATCAGGGACCTTCATTTGTTGAGTCTTTATACACTGGAGTAATCTGGAGTATCATTTCAATAAAAAGTCAAGTCCAACTTAAACTATGCAAGCACTGGTGCCAACTGTTTATAGTACACCACAAAACAACAGAAAAAAACAAAAACAGACAGAAAAAACTAAATGTGAATAAATAAGAAAGAGGAAGAGCCTTTTTTAAACTTGCTTTCGTATTCTCAGAAACCAGCCTTTTCTGTTCCTTTTTAGCAACACTCAAACCTGCTTCTGAATTAATTTCATCTTTGCTTTTCAAATGACGTAATGTGACAGGCATCAAGACATTGATTTGAGACGAATACTGCATCATAATTGTTTTCATCTCAACTACTCAGATGTTGCTGAGAAAGCAGAAAGCAGTGTTCACATAATGAGTCATTTTAACACAAAAAAATCCCAAAGTTACAGACAGGTTTGCTGAATCAGCTAGAGCAGGGTTAAAAAAGCCTGTGTTGTAACATTTGAAATAGATTTTTCCATAATAAATCAGTTGTGGAGATGGCAGTTCTTGATGTGTAGCTTTTGTGACTCAGATAGACACTAAATGTAATGTCATAAATTCTAAACTGGGGTTGAGACCTAAAGTGAGCGCAAGCAGCAAGAGTTATACAGGCTATATGTTGAAACGTGTTATGCAACACTGTTTATTTACCTCTTTGTTTAATCATAGGTATAAACTAACATAAACATACCCTATCTAGAACGCATGCTACAATCCATTATCCTGGCTGATATTTATTGTTACTGATATAATGTCAGGTTAAGAATCTGCAGCACGAATCCCAATAACCCTTTCCATTGACCTTTTTCTTGATCTCGAGCCGCATTTCTCTACTTCGCTGCTTCTTCGATGTCTGCTCTGACCTCTGACCTCTAACCTGGCCTGTCAAGCTCGCTAATGGACTGATGAGCCCAGCAGACTGACTGCCAGACTAAACAAAAGCCCTCCCACTGCTTTTAACAGAGAAGCCCAGGTTGTGATGACTTTAAGATAAACACCAACACAATGAACAACTTAAGACCTAGATACACATTTGTGGATATTTTTAGAAAAACATAAGCTATTATTCTGTCGATTTGCTTTGAGTTTTGGGTCCTCAAAGCTTCTTTAAAACACCTTCCATAGACATTTAAATGGTCAAAAAGCTTTTAACACATGTGGTTACTGTTGGCCGTTGAGGTGTCTATTTAGCATCCATCCAGTAAAATTTTACCCAGGAACAGGTCAGGTAGCAGTCAAAAAAGATCTTCACTGACTTTCCTCTTCCCAAACATTGCTTCCAGCTCCCAGGCCAGATGAGAGACCAAATAAATGACTCGCTTTCTACTTTCCAACTTACAATAGCTCTCATAGTTGTTCAATTTAACCTCATAACTCCCAGCATGACAGACGTGACTGACGAACATGGGAAAATATCCCGGCGGCGGGTTACTGGGCTGTATGTACTTTTAAACAACTTTTATTTCGATGGACAGAGAGAAAAAAAAAAATATTCCAAAACGTCTTTTCCTTTTGTCATCTTCCAGACAGATTGACAGAGGCCTTAAATTGGAGGGGGGAAAAAGAAGCTCTGAATAATCTGACAGAATCCTACACCCCATTTTAGGCTTGACTTCTTGTAAGTCACTCAGAGAGTTGAATTAAAAAAGGATTAGAAGCCGAAAAAGAATTAGAGGGATTAAAAAGGATTCTTGGGCCGAGCTACAAATCCATAGCTGATGTGGTAAAAATGATTGGCTGGAGATACTACACCTCATATTAACAAGGCTTGTGAGCCATAGGAGCACTTCTCTTCTCACTTCAGTGACCACAGAGCGCACACAGTAAATTGGACATTTTTACATGTTAGCAGTGTAGGATTTGGGATTTAGGAGCTTGAGTTGCTTCTGTATTGATAGTCCAACTTTACTTGAGAACAGCTTGACTCCTTCTCTGAGCCAAATGGAGCTTGACCTAACAATACGGAACTGCTTCAATATTAGCTTACCCAAAAGTTTGTGCAATTGATAAGCAAAACCAGCCAGGAAAACAAACAAAACATCAGTGCAAGATATTGATCTAAAAGATTTTGTTATGTCAACTCGACTGGTGCAAATATAAACATTGGTACATAAGGAAGCGTTGTGGGTCGTCGACATGCATGCAAAAGTAACAGGTGGGTAGTTTCCAGCAGGAGGGGGATTGTTTGACGTGTTTGGTTGCTTTGGAGACAGAGGGACTTTTGGTGGGCCCTGGGTGTGGGTTGCCGGGTGACAGCCAGTTGTCAAGAGAGAACTGGGCAGGCATGGGACATTTGCTGCCAGTGGGTTCCAGGAAAGAAACGGCCAAACTGAACTTAATCCCAAAGTTAATTACCATACTGAGGTCCAACATTAACTAAAATTACCATACTGGTTGATATAGTTGCTAACCTTGGTGGCACTGAAAGAATATTGGGAGCACACCAAGAAAATGGTCTATTACTTTTACACAGTAGTAAGCAACTAGTTTGAAATGTGTTGAATGAAAGATGGTACAGGTGTCCCATGCGAAAGATGGAGGAGTTTTGGCAGGGTTGGTCTGCAAGTGCTTTGGAGGTCAGAGTCTAGTGCGTACTTGTTACTGCAGGCTAAGTTTAAACTGTTGCGAATGTTGCTACCAAGTCCCCACCCTGGGAGTTTCACCCAGAGAATTCAAATGAAATTTACCAATACTTCACTGACCCACATTTATCAAGAAGTAGATGAAAGGCTTGCTTTAGACTGTACATAATCCAACCACAGGTAATCACAAGCTTGTTTACTCTTTGTGTCAGTCCCAGGCCTGAATAAATAAAGCGTTTTGCATCAGGCATCTTGCATAAAATCTCTGTCAAATCAATATACAAATCACTGCACCCTAGAAGGTAATAGCGATCCTGGAAGAGAAAAGCCGAAAGGGAAAAAACAACAACATACCTATTCTATAATCACAAAGGCACAGTCATTACAAGTCACACCACATGTTCAAGACTAACACTGTTCGTACTCTAAAAATAATGCTGCATTAGCCCTACAAACACATGAAACAAACAAACAAACAAACAAACAGAATAAAGGCTATAAACCTGCTGGCAAAAAGGCAAGAGTGTTCAACCAAATGAGAGTACTCACCCCACCTTCAAACTACAAAAAGTGTCAATGTTAGCCTAAAGCTGACTCACAACAGGTGACATATAGAAAGTTATAAACATGGCAGCACTACAGGGACAATTATCCAAACCAACACAAAAGTAGTGTCTCTTGAGAAGTTTTGCTCAGCACCTTTAACCTCATTTTTCAGTCTTGACATTTGACCCTAGAGAAAGTATTGTGGGTCGATAAAGTGATCAAATGTCACAACACTGTGGTATTCATATTGCTTACAGCATATTCTTCTGGATCAATACATACTGTATTTGAACGTGGAACAAGAAGCCGGGCAGGCCTTGCACTTTTTCCCTCACCGATTAGCTGAGTCGTCCTAACTGGATCTAATGATAATTGCAGCAGTAGCAACGCCTCACACAGACCCTAATAGCTTTCACTTTAATAAATCACAAGGGACAATCACTCTTCCATTACCTTCAATCACACTTGCCACAATCACACACCATTAAAATCCTGATCTATCCAAGATGACAGCAAGCCAATTTACTTCATTGTTTTTGATACAACAGAGAGTTGCCTCAATAGTGTAAAGTCATCATTTCTGTCATGTACATGTATTAATGATATAGTTAGCCTTCTCTTTCTTCCGCTTATTCCCGTTAGGGGTCGCGGGTGACTTTGGGCCTTAGGCAGGGTACACCCTGGACAGGGGCCAGCGTGTCGCTGGGCTGGCATAGAGACAAACACAGAAAGACAACCATTCACTCTCACAATTTAGAGTCAACAGTTCACCTAACACATGCATGTCATTGGACGGTGGAACGAAGCCTGGAGTACCCAGAGGGGAGGACTCGACCCAGAGAGTTTGTGAGTTGGCTGGCCGAGGATCTAACCCATGTATAACTACATACAATATATTATTCAGGGCACAACACAGATATTACACAGCAAACAACAGCAGTACCGCTCTTGGTGTCATTCATTAATGTGTACAAAGTACTGTATATCTGACATTAGTATTGTGTTTTTGCCTTCCAACCGGAGGGTCTGCTGTTCGAATCTCTTCTAAAGTGCATACTGTCATTGTGTCCCTGCCTGGGCAAGACACTTCATCCACATTGCCCACTCCACTCACAGTATGGGCATTCAACTTAAAAATTCACTGTGCGACTGCCAAATCACTGTGTGACTGGTTCACTGCAGGAACAGCCAAAGGGAGCAGCCAAAAAAAAGACTGTCTTTGGACATAGCAAATATAAATGAATTGGCTTTTTTATTTCTTTTTTCCACCTATCTCTACAAGACACAAGGACCCAGTTACTTTGGATGTGAGGCTGGGTAAACCAGCACAATCATCTGTTGATCATAGACATAACATTTTGGTTATGTCATACCTGCCATACTACTGCCAGAGTTTAGTTTAGTAGTAATTTCAGTACTACCATGTGAACACCAGTGCTGACTAAACAATGCTACAAGACCCCTATAAAAGGTGGGTCTCAGTCCACTTCCAGGCAAACTGGTTTAAATGAAATGTAAGCGAGCCGCAGACCAATGACATTACATCATACCAAAAACTAGATGAGCATAACAAGTGCAATGGAGCTGACTAGACTCCATTGAGCTTTTAAACTCTTACTATACAGATTTTTTAAAATTCTATGGGGAAAATGAATGGGAAATTTACTTCCAGCATCAAAGGGGGGATGGACACTGTTGAGCTCCATGGTAAAGACACAACTCTAAGAGCAGTGTGTTTTTGAACAAAACAAAAGCAGTTATTTGGTCCACTGCACTAAATACTGTGAATGCTAAACTGTCCAGAACTTAATCAAAAGGATGCACTTTCTCTTTTGGTCAGTTTGGCTATTTTTTTGCTTATAAATCAAGTTAAGAATAATGACACGTTTCCTGTGACCAATATAATGTAAGCAGATTTATTGAGTTATCTAGTCTAGTTGGAGGAAGACAGGAAAAGGTCAATGCAAGATGGTGTTAGGATTGATCCCACAACCTTCTTTTCCTGAAGTACTGGTCAGCTGGTTGCCCCACTTTTGTTTGTATTCTGTGAATGTGACAGGCAGTTTTTTTTTTTTTTATTATTTATAAAATACATTCAACATGGATCTTCATTTAAAGCAAAGCAAAATGACTTAAGCAGCTTTATATAACAAATTCCTAGCCCACAGCATATATTCGTATCTACCATAAAAACCATTTAACCCTTATTTTATCAAAAATATATCGCTCACTCTCCCCTTAATACCTTCCCCCAAATCCTTTATACCAGGCATCTTTATGCTGAGGCCAGCTCTTCTTTTTCACAGATTATTAGCTTTGACCTTTGCATGTTGGCTCCAGCTGATACGCAGCCAAAACCACTCATGTGCCAGAAATAAAGGGAGAACACATGTTGCATTTTATGAACAGTCCCGCTGCGCAATCAACTTATACGGAGACAAATACAGGCCTGTGGGGACGGCCGAACCACGCTAGGATCTCCACGCACTCCACGCCACACCCTGAAGCTCTCCCCTGGCCTCCTCGTGAACTTTGTACGTCTACGCATCTCACACCAGCCCCTCCCTGCTCACTTATTCCATTCACATCTTTATTAAGAAGTCTAAATACAAGCTGTCATCCACACACCCATGAGCTGCCCGACATCACGATGCAAGGTTCTTCCATATTACGGTATGAGTTACAACGACAGCAAATGCAGCCCACCCACCAGGACACGGTAATGATCCAGTCACCTCTACCCCCGGCCTCCTACTCAATGATAAGTCGTAGTCCTGGGAGTAGTGTCCTATTGCTTCTTAGGTCATTTTTGCCTTCTCAGCAACTCGAGGGTATTTAGTCTTCGATGCTTGTTAGCACGATCTGACAGTGTCCAGGTTCACTCCCTTTTCTCATTAACAGCTATCTAGACACATCTGATTATTGGACATGATCTCCTACGTTGGCAGTCTGTACAATGAGTTTTTGCTGTAATGTCAACATGATCTAGAAAACGCAGTGAAGCATTTTGAGGAGTCTGTAATTAACAGAGTAAGATGATGGCATGTTGATGAGATCGCGGTTTAGTGTTTGTACAAGCAGGACGTTTTACCAGCGGGAAGTCCAAACTGCATCTTAATAGTGTGATTCCCCAGTATGAGGTCTTTGCTTCATTGAACAGTTAGCAGGGACAAAACATAAACCCTCCTAAATAACGCAAGCAATTTTAGAGAACAATATACTTACTGGCAGCTCAAATATTCCTATTTTTCATTTATGGGTACAGACTGTGTGGAGTTACACACAAAAAAAGTAATTCTTATTCGACCAATTACCCTTTCCAGCCAGAAAAATTTAATTAAAATTCAACAATTTCTTTTCTATTACTTTTCCCAAATGAAGAGGGTTGTGTCAGAAAGGCAATCTGAAAACCCCTTTCTCTACCAAGCATTTCTGTTTTAAAAAGAAGCATTATATTTTTTAGGCATGTTAAAATATCAAGGTCAAATGAATTTCATGATGATTCCTTACAAAAAGTGGGATTGTTTTTGACCTAAACGCCCCTCTGTAGCTAGGGATGGGGCCCTCCAGGGTTGAATTTTGAAAAAAAAAAAATTGTGTTGGGCAGAGCTATTTGTAGAACCAGATTATGTGAAGGATAGGCTATTTCTTCATATCTTGAATTAGAAATCTTTAAAACCCAAAGCGAAGCACACTGAAGCCAGGCCAAATGAGCTTGTCTCTCATACACTGTTCTACAGGTTTCTGGGCGGTTTTTAACTTGCTGTTAAGATAGACTGATTTTTTACTTTAAGACCTTGCAACCCTGGGGCCCCCTATCATCTATCATGAACACAAACTTGCAAACCTGAATCATTTCAAGTTTACATTAATGCTCAAAGACATAACATTTTAACAAGTGTTGCTACAATGAACAACTTCATTTAGCGACACTGTTGCCATAACCTAAATATGTTTTGGCAGGGCATTACCTCAATGTAGGTTTTGGAAAACAGGTCAGGCACAATGTATAGTGGCCTAAATACAACATATCAGTCCATATATGTAAAAGGTGCAGCATTTTTCCATATCTTGTCAGGTATTTCTCTCAGCAGTAGTTTATACATCTGTCAAACATAGAAGCTGAAACTTGGTGGATTTTTAGCAGAACTCCTCAATGCAGTGCAGTGAGCTTTGAAAAGTGCAAAGCAGTAGTCTGTGAAAAGGAATTGTCATCATCTGCACTGAGTTTCCTTCCTCCGCTTCCTACTTCCTTCAAGAATACTCCTCTAGCAGATGACAAGAATACACTCGGTTTGTGTTTGTGTGTGTCTGTTTGTGTTTACCCAGCTCTGATCTCCAGGAAAAGTCCTTTTGGCTCACTTCCTTATTTCCTTCTTTTGTGTTTTATATATTTGGCCCACTTTTTCATTCTCAAAGGGAATGAGATGTTGCCGAACATGCTTTTTGTTGTGTCATTCATTTGGCGTATTTTTCATTATGTAAAACAAACTGCAGGCTTATTTTTATTGCATGTCTGGCATATCAATAAGTTAAATTAGCAAAGCTTTGAAAACTTGCAAAACTACTTTTAGTGCAAGTGCTCCAATTTATCAAACTTTATTACTTTACTTCTTTATACAACGCCAGACTTAAATACTTTCCTGTTAAAGCACTTTAATGAGGCCATCTGAACCAACATTTTAAGCCACTTCTAAAAAATTGAATGTACAGGGCATTGAAGTAGTCCAGTATTTTTTATTGAGTTACACAACACATGGTTCAGATTCAGTTGCTTTGGCTCTGCTCCTCGCTACTTCTCCAAACTGGCGATCTACTATCTATGGGAAATGAATTAGGTATTAGGTCAGGTATCTTATAGAAGCACATTTACAAAAGACACAGACTGAATTTTGATCATCCAACACAAACCCATTTTGTATGATTTGTATGTAAATGTAGATGTATGCTAAAATATTGGCAGCTGTGGTTGCCAGAATTCTAAAGTGAAAAAAAAATCTGGTGACAATATACAACTTTACACTAAAATGCCTTTATTATTCAGTTCAATAATTTTTTTTCTGGCTTTTTAGCTTTATGGGAAAAAAACAAAACAGACATAGACATTGAGTCATATAGAAAAGATGTTTAATTTTTTATAAAAGTTTTAAACTGGTACCAAATTTCGGCAATATTCTGGCAACCACAGCTGCCAATATTTTTATTTTTATTTTTTATTTTTTTTTGGGGGGGGGGTTGTTATAAAGTAAATCCTAAAGTCCATGTCCAAAGTGCAGCAAGTCATGGCACAAGGGGAGCTTTCATTATACCTTTTGGTTGCTTTGTTTGTACATTTGTGGATCATCTCTACTCCACACAAATCTGAACTTTTCATTAGTTAGCGAAATACATATCTTTCTTTTATTCCACATCCTAGTTGTATAGAAAACATTTGTATCCTTGTTTACTTGTCTAAACACTTTAACCTGCCAAGCTCGACAGACCTTACTGTTAGTTCCCCACTGCCAATGCCCCACTCATCTACTGTAGTAGCTGGGCTTTGTGGTTGAGCTTTTTTTAGAACGGGAAAATGTCACTGGATTTATGCAGCTAAGGCCAAAACAGCTGCTGCCACAAATAGCTGAATAAGTCCTCCCTCTTAATATCAACATCCATGCAGTGTCTGAAGGTCAAGACAAAAAAAAGTGGACATAAATTCAAGTTTATGTGAGGCGTGGTGAGTTTCATGACACTTAAATGCCCCCCTACTTATGTCTGTCGTTATCTCTTCCTCGCTCGCATACATATATGAGCTTCCTTTTCCAACAAGCTGGCACAGTGCCCATCTGGGTCCCACCAAGTCATTTTACTTCCCAGCTTTTCCTCTGTACTCTGTTATGGCTTTTCATGTGAGCTTGACGTGAACACTTGACCTATAAACTTAAGAGTGACTGCTATATTGCATGAATGGAATTGGTTGCATTATGCCAAATATATTGTCATAAAGCCATTGTCTAAATGCACGAGCACGTTTCCTGTGGTGCGGTCCTTTGGCACACACAGCGTCCACTCCCACTTCCTCTACGGCCGTCTCCCACACCTCGCCTTCCCATTCACATACACTGTCATCTATCATATGCCAAGATTTATGGTTAAACTCATGGTTGCTGAGGATGTGGGTCCTCCTCTTAGGTAATTTTTCATTGTCTAGTTTTGATTAGTGAGCATTAGAGCTCAAGGAGATAAGAGAGAATATCCTTTAGTGGGCATAAGCAACTTGTATAGAAATGACAGAGCTTACTACATAGCATTTCTTTCTATTGTGAACCTATTTTCATATCCTGCAATAAATAAATAATGTTTACTTTCTTTAATTGCACATGTTCTGACCTTGATTGATAGTAGTTTACTTCAAAACCTGTATTTAGCTGTAATAATGGTCAGTGAGTGGATAATAGGAGTGAATGATTACTTTGCAAATGCTCCTAAACAGTAGAGTAGACACATATATACTGTAACTTGTACACAAACAAGGCTTAGAGTTGTTCAAAGTACTTGGAAAGCCTGTTATGATGGTTAAAAAAAAAAAAGGTTCAGAAAAAGAGCGGCTTCTCCTCTGTGTTGGAGTTCCTGGCTCCACAAGAATATCTCTCGGTATTGTTCAAGAGTGTAGAAAAGATGCAAAAGAACACTGACTGATGGACTGCCACAGCATTTGAAGCAGGTTGTTGTTGCATTATATTGTCATTATGAGTTTTAAGTCAGGATTAAAAGTACTAGTTCACAGATTACAGTTACAGAAACTTTGTGGCTGATAGCTTCTTTGAGAAATACATTAAAGAGCTCTGCCACCTGGGAGAAGCTTAGAGTAGAGCTGCTGTTCATCCACATCAAGAGGAGACATTCAATGTACCTCTGATGTCTGTTTTCAATGGCTCCAGGAAAAAGTACTGGAGAGGTGTTTCAGGCATGTCCCACTATGCAGAGACTCTGGGGCAGACCCAGAGCTACTAAACTACTGGAACTATGTCTCTTGTCTAGCCTGTAAATGCCTCATAAGTCTTCTGGATAAGCCTGAGGAATTAGTTAGAAAAAAATGGAAGTTTAGGCATCTTCCCCTGCCCCCACAAATGCACAGACAGGTCCCTGAGCCCATACTTTTGACAGTCTGTTGAAGGATCTGTCACTTCCCACCAAGGATACTAAAGAAATGGTTGAGTAGAAGTTGCTTGATGGCATCTATAGAGAAAAATTGATAGCTGAGGATAATTCTTATTATAAATCACAAATAGAACATTCCTTCTTTTATCCTCGCTTTCTGCAGTCAGGGGCCAAGGAGTGCTGCATCCTATTTGAACAGCTTTGGGCCTGAGGTGGGGTACATCATTGACAATTGCCAGTTAAATACCGGGGTGACACTGACTGACACACAATGACAGACAAACACTCACTTACCTTTTAATCTATATGCATATCTTAGGATGATGGATGGAATTCATGTTTCTGTCTTTTCCTTCTGTCTAAAGGTGAAAAGTACAATTTTTACAACTTTTACAATTTACAATTTCAAGAAAACCTTCCCTTTTTCAAATAGGCATAATCATTTTAGTTCCTTTTAGCTTCCCCAGTCTTTGCACTACCTCATAGACTGGTTTCCTCTGGAGGCTGTGTGGAATCTGCTTAGATACTGGATGTTATTCTTCACGTCAGATTCACAGAGCAGTTGTCTGCCGAGGATCTTCAGCAAACAGAGAAAAGACACATTTGTCTAGATTAAAAGCAATAAAACCTGATCCTAGAGCTACAGTGACGTATGAGGCAGTTGCCAGTGGGAGTTAGTGTGTCTGTCTGCATATAAGTGTGTGTCTTTGAGTAAATGAATCTCTTTCTGAATAATCTGTTAAGAGATGAAAAACATAACTCAGAGAGACAGTTGGATCTTCTTACCAACCTGAAACAAAATTGATTTTACACAGTAAGAACCTTATGTATCATTAGGCCCAATATTGAAAGCTTTCTGATTTCTTTACTTAAAAAATATGGAGCACATTATCATCTACCCTTTCTGCTGGAGTGCACCAAAAAGAACGATGGAAGATGAGACTGAGTGCAGATAGTGTGTCCATGTTAGCTTAGGTCAGCATGACACTAGGTATCCGGTCCATTTACTGCTTTTACTGAGCAGGAATGAGGATGTTTTAGTTCTGTACTGGATGCACTGTTTCCTGCATGTGTCATTTTCTAGCTGCGATGATTGTGGGCAATTATCCTTTTGTATTAATTTATTCAGCTCCAAGCACACTGTGTACTTTCATATACCAACAAGATGATGCATTAAGGCGGATATTTTGACAGCACTTTTGTACAAACTGTGCCCTCATAATATTGTTCTAGATCAATGTTGCATTTGGTATATTTCAGTTATTACCAGTTACCAAGAAAATTGTGAACAGCAAGTGTTTTTTTATGTTATAAATTATTATAAATGGCATTATCTTCACACTTTTTTCAGCACCAAAGCTAGGGAAAATATTAAATTAAGGAAAATAATAATTAAACCTCACTCAATGGACATTCCCTTTTAAACGGCAAAATTATAGAATAAAGAGTTTTACTTGTTTGGTGGTGAATACTATTGTTGTAATACATAACAAATCCTAAATGACACAAGCTGAGTCAGCAAAAATGCTAAACCTGAAAACATGGAAAACTAACCTAAAACTAATCGACTTTCGATCATGTTTTCCACCTCAAAAACATTCCTTGAGTAGTATTTTGTTTCATTTACACTTGATTGAGTAAACTTGTTTGCTGAGCTTGTCATCTTCTAACAATCTGAAAACACTCGGTCTTACTGCTACGTAGACACGTGAAACCAGGAAGTACTTCTGCACATTTCTAAAGCTGATACAATATCCTCGGACTCATTTTGAAAATGTCAGAGCTGAAATTGCCGTCACTACAAAGCAGTCAGCTCATTTATCTATTTGTTAGC
The DNA here is from genome assembly GCA_020698575.1 of Bostrychus sinensis. Taxonomy (NCBI): domain Eukaryota; kingdom Metazoa; phylum Chordata; class Actinopteri; order Gobiiformes; family Eleotridae; genus Bostrychus; species Bostrychus sinensis. The sequence continues at coordinate 14,508,978 of CM036242.1, forward strand.
GTCATGTTGCTAATAGCTGTGCTAAATATTTATTTTATGCTCTGTCCATTGCCCACTGTTGCCAGCAGGGGGCATCACACACTTAATCCAAGCGTTCCCTGCAAATAGATAGTCACAGCTAGCCAAAAGTACATATTTTCCATACATTTTTAAGTTATAAAACATGAAATACTAATGTAAAAGCGTCCAAAACTATTAAAAAAAGCCTGAAAAAAGCATAAAATATAATAACCCATAGATTATTATATTATTATTATACAAATGCTAAAAACAAGACTAAACAGCTAACGTTAAAAACAAATTCAACCTACACAGCTAAAAAGATAACTACTGCTTTCATATTATATTTAATTTTGAGTATTGTCCTTACGTTTTTAGACTTTTAGAATAGTTTTGTATGATGACCAACAAGAAAATCAGCCTAAATGGTATAATGGATAATGTTGAATATTACAATTAAATATATATTGCATATTAACCAGCAACAAATCTTGTATAAGCTAACCCAGCAGTTACCTTGCACAGCAAGCTGGATTGTCGAGAAATTTGTGAGTTCACAAATTCACAATATCCATCTTGTCAGGCTCCTGCTGACCCGTTTGGGTCCGAGCTGGCTGGCGGCCCGGGCCAATGGTGTGGCAGTACTGCCGTGACTGGGTGGGTTTTAGGTTTGCCGACAACAACAAGCTCTTTTAGCGATACTTGTTAACAACATAGCGACGTGAACAAAATGTAAGGCATGCTGGTCTACATTTACAAAAACAGCAAAAATCTTCTAACAATGTCTTTACTGTGTTGTTTCATGTCATAGCAGTTTGTTTAGCTATGAAGCTGGCGCTTTATCCATTCACCTCCCTGTACTCTACTGAATGTCCCGCCCCTTCACAAACTTTTTCAACGGGAGCCATTCCAGATTAATATAATGTTAGCAACTCTTTGCCAACGTTATATAAATCTGGCTTTTGCCAGGTTAGCCCAGCAGGGCTTCTGCAATGGGCTTGACCAACTAGAGGAAAGTTTAGATCAGTGGTTCTAAACTGATCTGGCTTCAGGACTGATCACTCTATAATAACAGGCTGTGACCCAAATAAAAAAAGAAAGAATAAAGTTGATTTGGTATATGTATACTAAGTTACTGACTACACATACACATATACATACATAAACAAGCTGTGACCCAAATAAAAAAGATATCAAGGAAAATTAAGGAATATTTTAGGAAAATTAAAAGATATTGAGGAAAATTAAGCAGTACTCACGTCAACCTTAGATATAATAGTTATAGAACTGGATTTTTTGTTCTGTTTTTATGTCCCACACTGGCAAAGGCCTGCGACCCACTGAAAACAGTTCTGCGACCCACGTTTGAGTCCCTACCCACCAGTTGAGAACCACTGGTTTAGGTGTCTTAATATATTCATTTTAACATGACCTATGATGTTGCTTTTGAAAATAAAACATTTGTTTGTATCTGCATTTATGACTGATATAGCTTATTTGCCCCATGTCTAATATGGGCCCCTTGTATAAAACTGCTTCAACAACACATAATTCTTCACATAATCACTTTTACATCACACACTTTTATTACTTGTTGTTTGTAACTTTAAAATAAATAGTTTTCTGTAATTAGGGTTATGAATAAAATGTGCACATCCTTTTTGTCAGTAGAAAAAGTTCAGAACAAAAATGACTCCGCAAAATAAAAGTGATTAAAGAAAAAAAATAGTTTGTCTAAAGGAAGAAGCACGTCGAGAACAAGAAATGCTCCAGTCAAGGACACGTCCTGCTTGTACTTTTTGTCACCCGTCCAAATTTCCGCACTCAAGAGCGTAAGTGCGAATAAATCAGAGTGTGTTTGTGTGTGTGTATGGAGACATCCGGGGAAGGAGTACACAGTCATTCATTAGTGCTTGTTCCAGACAGACTTTGAGTGAGTAGCCATCCATCATGTCCGCCCCCTTTTTACCTGCATTAGCACTCCCTGTCCACACTGTCCCATTGTGGACAAGCAAAGCCACACTGGCCCAATTGGTAATCTGTCTGGACGGGATGACTGTCACTGGCTTCTAATTTAGTCGACTCTCTTTGTTTTTCTTTGAACATCCATCTGAAAAAAAATATATATATATTCAAATCTTCCTGGCAAACAGTCCATCTATCAGTCTCATTGCCTTATCCTCCCCTGTCCCTTCTTTCTGTATATTCATTTAGCTTTGCGTACTGTGGTGAATGCTAATAGCTTCCCAGACTTACGCGACGCAATATGGCGGAGAGTAAATGACACGCCGCGTCCTGCGTGTGTGCACAAGGGCTGGCCGGTCAGTCCGCGGTTCCATTAGCCTGATGGAGTTTCTATTAAATTAGAATCTCTCTCTCCCTCTCTATCTTTGTCTCTCTCCCAATCACATTAGTGCTCTTATCTCATTTGCGGAGGGCTCTGCAGGCAGCGAGCACAGCGAGTTATGATCTGGAAGCGGACAGGGAAAAGGACAAGGCCTCGTAAATAGAGAAGAAGCAGAGCAGGCGGAGTGATGTGTATCTTATGGTATACTGGATGTATGTATTAGTGTAACATCGCATGACAAAGTGTGTGGGCAGTGCTATGGTGCGGTGGTTTCGTGTGAGTGATGAGTTTAATTGGTCAGTTGTCAGAGATGTTTAAAATTGAGTTATACTATCAGCAGCGTGACTCTGACAAACATGGCAGCCTTTATTATGTTTCTCAGTGTAGATTAGAGAGGGTACAGGATGTGACTGTCATACTAAAGAGCAGAGTCAATAATATGTCAAAAAATGTACCCACTCATAATAAAGTTGACTTGGTATATGTATACTAAGTTACTGACTACACATACACATATACATACATATGTTGTCTCTCTTAAATGGGCATCTAAAGTTTTAACCCTCAGGCATCACTTCAATTTACTATACACTTGTGACCATAAGGAATGTCCATTTCCAAAAAACTGCTATAAAAATTTACAGGGTTATTATTTATTTTTTTTTTGGCATAAATCTTTTTAACAACTTCAGTCTTGCTCAAAACTAGCAAACATTCAATAGTCTTTAGTATTCTAACTCTTTAATTGCCAGTTTGAATACATAAAGTCACTGTTGATCATAAAAACAAAAAAACAAACAAACAAAAAAACATTTTTTTTGCCCACAAAATAGATGTTGCTTTTAAAGATTATCCAAAATATTGTCTTTGGTTTATTGTTAGTTTTTGTGTAGCATCACAATGATGTGATCACCAGGACCCTTGACTCACATTTTTTAATTACTTTGTAATCACATAAAATAATCATGATTTTTATGATGTTAGGGTTTCATTTTTGAGAAAACAAGTAAAATTGTCATCCAGGATATTGCTCTTTAAAGCAGAACAATGTGACTTTGCCAAGTATCTATGTATCCATACAAAGTTTTTTTCTGTCTTTTGGCTGCTCTGTCATAAAGAAAGATCAAAAAGCCATCGCTAGCTTGTTGTTTGGCTAACCGTGTGCCAAGTTCTCGCTAGACACCACTTATACTTGCAAGGCTGTTTTTTTCGGGGGTGGATTTAGAGAAAAACTCAGGGGGTGGCCAGGAAAATAATGGATAATTTAGGGATGGCAAGCAGATTAATACATATTTACTAAGACGAGTGCTAAACTGCGAGTGCAGTGAGAAAATATGCGGCCGCTATTAATGGGCGTGTTGCGCGTGAATTACTAAGACAAACTGCGTGGCTGGTGACAGGTGCAAACAGATGGGGCAGAACTATTTAAACGGCATCATTGCGTGTATTGTTTTGCATCATGGAAGGTGCGGAAGTGGAACACAAATGGAAGCAAAAATTTAACTAAGAAGAGCTGAAAGTGCTGGTGAATAATTTTTTTATCCGTTATGGCAAATAGAACACTCTAACCCCATGTATTTCTTAATTTCTTCTCCTTCATCTCACACGAATCACAGCAGCCAAATCTGTGCTAAAGATTAGCACGTCCTTCTCCAACGTGCTAAATTTATACACTATTTTCAGCACACAAAGTCATGGTGAGCCTTGATAAATAATACTGTGGACGGTAAATGATTGAATTTGCATTTTCTCCGCCTTCCATTTTGCGCACTCTGGGAACGCTTCAGTTTACATATTTATTAGGTCATAGGAGCAAAATCTGCATTGCGTTCGCTCTGCTCCTGTAAGACACGCAAATCTCAACTGCATCTGGGTTTGCTTCAATTTTAGCGCATATTATTCAGTTAGCGTGCACGCAAACCTTTGATAAATCTATATCTACTGCCAACGTTTGAACCAAATAGGAAAATTGAAAAAAAGATGGACGGGCACAATGTGAAAAAGTATACAACCAGTCAGAAAAGCAAATTACTGCAAAATGCTTGCACAGCTTTTTTTTTTTTTTTTTTTTTTTTTTAAGATTGTCATAGATCTTGGTGGAAGATGGCTATATTGTATAATAATGTACATATATGGAAAATGTCTTCCTTTAGGGAACTGTTATGACGTTGCAGAGAATGCTTGGATTAGCAGTCTGTCACCCGCTGCTGGTAATGGTGGGGACTGGGCAGAGCATAAATAGCTACTTAGCATGGCTATTAGCATAATGACACTAACAGATAGATAAATGAGCTACGTAATGATGGCAATTTAGACGGTGAATTTATCAGAATGAGTCCGAGGACGGTGTATGAGTTTTAGAAACTCACTGGAGTCCTTCCTGGTTTGACATGGCAATATGTAGAGTGGTAACCAAGCGTTACCTGCTCTTGAAAAAGGCAGCAGCACAGCGTACAGGATTACTCAAACATGCATGGTTAAAAAGCTCAAAAAAGCACCTATTAATGGTAACACACTAATAGATTTATAACTAATTAACTTTATTGACTAAAAAACTTTGTTGCTTTTTATCATAATATCATTTAAAATAATTGTGTAACCTTATCACCTGTTTACACATTAAAAGCCTGATAAATATGAATGGTGTCCTTCACTAGAGGACTCTGGAGGACTCTCATTTGAGTGTTTGTAGCAGTGCTGTGTGGCCAGAGATATTTTGCCAAAACATCCATTTATTAAAGTGATTGTGGATATGTAGCCAGTGCATTAGACATTCTATAAAGTGAATAATACAAGACATTGATTTTCTAATTTTGAGACAATGTATAAGAACATTCGCTTATATGATGTAATAAATGCACTTTAAAATCTTGCTAAGTGTACACTGACTTGTTGTTGAAAGTAAGGAGACAGAATTCAGGCCTAATATGGGCAATGTGACAGGAATGCGCAGTTGTTGTTGTATACAAGGTTCTTTCAGATAAATAAATGCTAAATATACTCTCAGACACTTATTAGTCTCTCCTCATTACACAAACAAAAGGTTTGCTTTACACACTGTCTATGAAAAATCTTGGCACCAAAATGCAACACAGCCAAATATGATTTTTAGTCACTAACATGGCATTTCAGCAAGGTGGACATAGACCGTAGTCAACATACAGTCTGTAGTGAAAAGTGATCAAATTTGGCTGTCATTCTAAGTGAGGGTTTGTCTGAAAATTGCTCTTCAACTTGACAAGATAATACCACACAAACCGAGTATATTATGTAGGTCCTGCAAGGCCATTGTAAGGACGGGGTCTCACTTAAACCTGTCATCGGAGTCTGCCTGCTTAAATACAGTGGTGTTTTCCTGAACGTCTCCACACATCAATGCTTCATGTCCAGGAATGTCCAGACTGAAGTAAGGATACATAACAAGTGATGAGACAGGATGAGAGAGATGGGAGCCAGGCTGACACAGAAAGACAATGTGTCCCTGGAATGTATAATTACCAGTGCACATGTGTGGGTGTGTGCAGGCGACAGTGAGCCATTAGCCACAGCTTTAAATGAAGGTCTGCATCGCCAGCATCTATTCTAATAATGAGCGCCTTGGTCACAGACAAACTAATGCACTGGTGGCGTCTGCTGAGGCTTACGGTCGAGTAAAGGAAGCATACCTCTTAAATTGTCCAAGGTGACACAAGTCTTCATAGTGTGGTGCCAGCAGATATCGCTTTCTTCTGCTTATTGTTGTGTGTGTTTTCCTCCTTCTATATTCTGGCTATGGTTTTTCAATAAAAGTAAGGCAATGCTGATGTTTTGCTACTAAAGACTCAGCAGCAGCACTATAGAGTGGGTTTTCTATCATTACATAGAACACCTTAACAACTTAAAACATCTATTGACAAATGATGAGCCTGTAAACAACGTAAGGTGCATGCACAATAAGCATTAGCCATAAAAATGATATATTCTGTCAGTGCCTGTGTAGAGGATATCAGCAACTGACTGGTCTTCCTTTTTTAAACCTTTTAAGTGATGATCACCTGGATGATTTAGAAACTTCACCTGAATATTTTAAGTTTTTAGAAAAATTACAAAATTGTTAAAATGTAAAACATATTTTTACATCAGAGTAAAAAAAAAAAAAAGCTATACTCAAACTTTGGTATGATTTAGACCTGGTTTAGTTCTGGATTAATCCTGGTTTAGACCTGGATTAGTCTTGGTTTAGACCCTGGATTAGTTCTGGGTTAGTCTTGATGTTGTTGTGGTTTACTGCTGGTTTCCACCTGGTTAAGCTGTGGTTTAGTTCTGATTTAGTCCTGTGTCCTGGTTTAGTCAAGATTTTGGCTCATGTTAGATGGTACTTGGAAAACAAAACCATTCTTGGTGTTAAGTTTAGTAGGTTCATTTTGTTCTCTTGTAATAGTATATTTTCATTTATCTCAGAGAAATAATGCAGATTTTATTTTTGTCCTAACATGTTTCAGACAGCGATTGCTCCCTTTTGTGCACACAGTGGGGGCCAGTGGCTGATCTGATAGATTTGTCAGGCCCCGCAGGCAGGCCTGAGATGAACAGTCGATAAAAGACACCTCACAGCAGTCATGACACTTCTGACAAAGAGAGCAGTCTCCATTTGAAACGTTGAAACATGTTAAGGTAAAAATAGCATTATCTGTCTAAGATAAATGAACATAATAGCAGTATTCTTGTACTTGGTGTGTTTGAGAATCACTGTTATCATACACAATACAGATGAATTAAAAGGAATGGCATGATGATATAACAAAGCATTATTGGTATTGCATTAATCATCTGGGACAAGAGCTGAACTATTACACTTAGATTTACAGTGTAATCACCAAGTCCATTTTGTGTGTAACTCAACTTGGAAATTACCTGAAACCATATCAACAAAGTAACAGAGACTGACATGAACTACAAACACTACTGTAAGTGAATGAGTAACTATGAAACATTTTACTAGTCTCTGTGAAACTCCCGTGTTTCCTCTGACCTTGGACTCACTCTATGAAGCCTGAGTACTCACATTTGCTGTCCCCGACGTGCACACAGTCTCAGTCAGCGGACCCTGTCCCCTCTAAATCACACCCCCACAGCTAAAGTGGTTACAGGTAGTGACCTCATCTCTTACCTCATCCATTAAAGCTCTTTGATTGGTTCATGTTTAATGGTTCACCATCTGTCTCACTAATCAACCCTGCTCCCTTTGTTCTCACCGACAACAACAGCCCCTTATTTGTCCTTTAGGACCTCATCTTTGCACCCTCTCAGCTGTTTGAGATCATTTCCTCTGACATTATTGTTTTTCAAATGCCTTCACTGCAGTAAGGTAATGTGTCAAAGACTGGTTGTAGACTAATAACCTACTTCAGCTGTTCAGTTTTAGACAAAAAAGATGCACATTTTCCATTTTACAAATCTTCTCAGGTCTACTTTATACTTTTAAGCTTATGTTTTTCGAAACTGTGTGCATGTGTAAGCCACTATTCACTTTCTGCCAACAACAAAATAACTGAGTTTCAATGTGGCAAAAGTGAGTGGGTAAGTCATTAGCATGTCTGTGTTTACATAGCCCTCTAGCTAACTACTGTACTGTGGTCGCAGGTGGATTTGATACAATTGTGCTGGAGTTTTGAAACTGGGAAGTTGTGGTATTAGCATAATTTGGGATGGATACACAACGAAATGAAATGCTGTGCAATATTGTAAAAACATTATCCTTAGGTATACTTGCACAACTGGCTGGATACACAGGACACTGAACACCAAACAACAGATACTTTTGTGGTACCAACCGAAAAGCTCCTTCATTTTCTTTATATTTCCTATTGGTACCAAGTTTTGATACCTGGTGGGTCCTAGAAAGCTACATGGCAGCCATGTCACTTTAAGCTGATGTTTTGAGCAGTTCTAGAAATAGATAAAACATCATTTACCTCCAGAGCACAGGAGGCAGACACACACACACACACACACACACATATACACACACAGAGAGGCTGCTGAGTCTGTTTCTGTCTCAGCGGCCCCACTAAGATCTACTTCAATCTTTATTTTGCCATGAACACCAGCTTGTTTTGTCCAAATGAGAAAATATAAGCAGAAATTTGAAGAAGAAGAAGAAGAAGAAGAAGAAGAAGAAAACATAAACAACATAGACGTTTTTTTTCTTTTTCCTTTTTTCCAAACAGATAGCTGCGCACGACAATGGCAACAGCGACCCAGGTAGCGTCCATGTTTGTTTACCATGTAGTTCTCTTCAAGTTCCCAGTCAAGCCACGGTCTTTAAATGTGTGAGCCCCAGTCTTTCAGTCGTCAGAGCTAAATGGTGAAAACCAGTCGGTTAGTGTGTGCTTCTAGTCTTTTCAGAATCTGTAACGACTGAGAAAATCATGTAGTGTGTCCCCAGCTTAACACTTCTAATATTCTTGAGAAATAACTTTTGAAAAACTCTGGTCTATACAACTTTAAGTGTTGGTAGATAACATCAGTTGTATACAAGCTGTTAGGAGCAGTGGTCAGCAGGTGAGAAATGACTCTCCAGATGTTGAGGCAGGTTCTTTGTACCTATGTTGTGCACATTTTTTTTTTTTTTTTTTATAGGATGATGGAGAAAAGCAGAGAAACTGTAGAAAACCCATCTGAGCCCAGAAAACTTTTAGTCTGCACCCAGAACTCCTGCCTGGCCTGGGAATCAAATGGATGTTCTTGCTATGAGGCGACAGCGCTGACTACTTTACCAATGTGTCGCAAATTAATGGTACATTACAATGATATGGTATTGTTCATATGTAAACAAAAAGCCAAAATCTAAATGGCCTCTCAGTTTAAACTCATAAGAAACCTTTTGATTCCAAGAGTTTCAAGCCAAAGACTATTTAAAAGTGTTCATGGTCTCTATTAAAAGTTGTAGAAGTCTAGCATGTGGCATTTCCTTGTCCTCTAATGCCCTGTCAGTGTTTACCACTCTAGGTTTGCCTTTGACACTCTGAGTCTGTTGAGAGATTAATAAGTGACTCATTACACATGCAGTATTTGTTTTATCGCCAGAGGTTTGATTAAAAACGTAAAAGAATAATTTGTTTGCAAATCATTTTCTGTGTGCAACTGGTACATTGTTGTTATAAATACCAACCCGCTTTTGTTCTAATACCCAAAGGACGTGTGTTATTTTTCTGTAACTGAATAAGTTATTAACACTTTCCTCATTGATCTTATCTGTTTTCCCTCAATTCATTTATCACAACTAAAGCGGGTGCTGTTCTCCCAGGATCTCAGGGATGTGGTCACTGCAGGTCCTGGGAATCCAAAGCAGTAGCAGACGATAAACACAGCTGGGAACTTCTATAGGTTTTATGTGGTCATGGTCATTTGAGATGTGGGCGACTTCACTGTTAGATGTAGCAACATTATAACAATGGGACACATCTTCCTATAGGATTCTCCACTATTCAATTAAAATGAAAATAAAGCTTTGATCTATTCTTGAAACCACTCTGTTGATGTTTTATTTATGCAGAAGCAAACTTTCAAACTCCACAGTAAGAAATATTACGTGATAAGATGAGATGTAAATTAAAAACGAGTTAAAAAATGAATTGAAGGACACTCTTACACACATTGCAAACTAATGAGCAAATTGTTTAAGTGTTGTCCACATCACAATGGTAACCAGACGCTGTTCTGGTTCCACACAAAAAAGCAAATGATTTCTTCCTTGTTCTATTACTAACCATTCCTGACAATGTTCTAAAAATCTGACCATTACTTTTTGTGTTATCTTGCTAATAGACTGAAACCAACCAATGTCTGCAAATACATAATCTTTCTGGCTAAGCTAATTTAGAGTCCCGAAGTTTATTTAAGTCAAATTTGAATTATAGTAAGGCTTGTCAAATGAAACCTCAAATGCAGAGCTAGAGACAATCATTGCTGATTCCTCCAGACTCCGGCCCCAGGACAATGCCATGGTCATGTCCCACACACTAATGCAGTTTACATGGGCTGCTGTTTTTCATCTGCTCTTCAAAGGCACATGTCTGACAGATCTGTATCAGAAGAATAAACATGGCAGTCGTCTGTCTGTCTTTTGTCTTTAAATGGTGATTGTTTGCCCTTTGCTGTGTTTGTGAAAAAAACATCCAGTATATTTATAGTTGTAATGCATTCAATAGCAGCAATAGATTTTGTATGTAGCTTGTTTTGTTTATTTTTTGTATTTTTTGTTTGTTTGTTTTGTTTAACCAGATTTTTTAAAAAAAAAAAGGATCTCTTTTGCAAAGGTCAGCAGCACACATCACAAAACATGATAATATATAAAAATAAACAATTGCATTAGATGTATTACAGTTAATTAAAGTGCAGTGTAAAATTTTATGTTATAAAGTGCAATAGATATAAACAGTCAGACATAATGTAAGGTAGTTGTAAACAGTAAGAGATGTTAAAGTGCAAGTGATACAAGGTGCACTAGTTTACAGTAACAAATTAAAAACACAGGCAGTGACTGATGGACTCTCTTTGTCTGTTACAGAGAAGGGAACAGAAAGTTCTAAAAGAAACAAGTTCAGACATTTTCAGTTCAACTTGGAGAGAGATCCAAGCAGAGGGAGCAGAAACACTGAAGGCTTGTTTCCCATGGAACATGCAGGTGATAAATGTCATTAGAGCACAAGTTTTAGATTTGGTAATCCTGGTGGGGTCAAAGGTCAAGGAGCAGTGAGGAAGATGCGTTTATCTTGACAGAGTTTGTAAAGTCAAAGCTCTCACTCACCAACACCTTGGCTGATGGTTCGCTCTTTAGTCAAAGGTCAAGGATATCTTGGTGGTCCATCAGTGGCCATGCTTAACTATGTTCTACAACAGCTTTAATGTAGTGCTATAAAAGTGTTACGTTCAAACAATGACACAAACACTTTTTTTTTTTTGGGCTAGAAGACAATGACAAACTCACATGCATTGGCGCAAGAGTTTGTAGTTGTGGCCTGTATACTGTTGCATTTAACACAAGAGTTATTTTGGGGCTCAATTGCGGGAATGGCCAGTAAGTATCAAGGCTGTCACTTGAAGGCATTATGATGTAAGACCAACCATTCATTCTAACATTTAAAAATATTCACCAATTTAACTCACAGTAAATACAAGTCTTTGGATATTAAAATATTAAAGGAACAAAAAACGGGACTTGTAACCAAATAGGCTGAATTGTTGCTAGTTTAACCAGAAAACACCAGTATACGCCACAATATGAGCAAATCTGTACTTATTTCTGAACGGGGACAGCAGCAGATGCCAGTGGTGCAAAGATTAAAAAAAGTCAGTTTGAATGTAGTTGTTAGGGCCGACGTTAACGGAACTTTACTGTTGTAAATGGAAAAAGGACAAAGAAAAACCACGCACAGAGGACTGAACAACAGCATGGACTTCAGCAGAATCAATGACGAAGGAAAGCACACCGACCCAAACAAAAGCATTGCCATTATCATTTTATGAGTAGTTCTTTTGCCAATGTCAGCTTGCCAGTACTGACCCACACAACACTTTTGGTAATTTTCCTCTTCTGAGAATATGAAGCAGCATCCCCTCCTCCTTCTGGACATTGTTAAATTTGGCGTTTCCCTTTGAATTTGTCACCAACCACCTGCTTTATAATGCTGGTAAACTGTGACTTATGGGAGTAGTTACTTACTGGATGTCCTGATAATCCATTTCTTCCCATTATTTGGCAACACTGACAGGTGCGAGAAGTCTTAATCATAGTCATGAGTACTGTTGCGACATAGTTTCCTGAATAGCCACAGCCCATTCATTTGCACACTGCTAATAGCTTCTATAACTTAAAATAGACTGCATAGGTTGTCCAAAGGAAGTACCCCATTGTTACCTGCCTTATATGTTTTATTGAATAGGTAGGGAGTTGTCTGCCTTTTGCAAGTATCATTTACAGAATGAAAGTGGCCCCCTCGTACTGCTTCCTGCACTGCTAGCACGTAGCCACAAACGTACTTGTGGCTAATAGGAAGGAGGTGATGTCACTTGGATCGCTTGCCAAAAATCTGCACCTTTGTACTTCCATACGGTTCATGAGCACAGCGTCTATTACGTAAAAAAGAAAAGCACTTAATAATACGTCACCCAAGTGTTTTTACGTGACACAAGTAGTCCGGACTTTTGGAGAAGTTAAGCAGCAAATTGAAAGGAGGAGAGGAAGGAATTAAAAGTGTGATGAGTGAGCAGGCCAATATAAAAAAACGTCTACTTTCAGCTATTACAAGACTCCTGCTGAGCCCAGAATGAACTTACGTCTAACATTAGGAGTTAGCACTTCCTTTTCAATTTCCGAAAAGAGCAAACAAGGCTACAACTTGTTCAGTGTGTGTGTGTGTGTGTGTGTGTGTGTGTGTGTTGCTTCATCATTTCAATGCCGTACCTTACAGACAGTGATGAATGGGCATGCCCTCTGACCCTCTATCAGAACACTGGCTACTGCGCTGTGCCTATGGGTATCTCTGCCAGCTGGATTAATATTGAGATGAAAAATGATAGAGCAGGCTTTTATTATACAGAGGTGTAGTAGAGCACATGAGTTTGCGTCAGCACCAGCGTCAGATTATGACTGACGTGTGCCACAATTTGGAAATGTAATCGTAGTGGAGGAAAATGCTAAAGAAAACAATGCTGCATGCTAAAAATAAATAAATAAGTAAATAAAAATATACGATACAATAAAGTGGAAATAGTTGACTATTAAAGGATCTCGAGATGCCCAAACATTGGAACTCTTTATGCAACGCAGCTGTATTAAGCTTTTTCTTGCATGTTTTCTTAATGATGTAAGTATTATTATTTCTATAATTTGGTCCCTTTTATTAAAATCCCCTTCTGCATTTATGTGGTCAATGTATGTGTGTTATGTCTGGCATTGTGTTGATGAGCTGTGAATTTAGAGTAATATATCTGATCAAAAACAAAGGAGTAAAACTTAACCTAACGCATTTGTTACAACAAAATATGAAGAAATTACATTAAACCAAAGTTTTGAGCTCACCTAGCCTCTAGCATCTGAGTTCAACTTCAGACCAATGCAGTCCCACAATTATTTACACCTTGATAATCAATATTTTTGCTATAATTTCCAAAGAAACCTGTTGGTAGCTCTAGGTATCATAGTTTGCTCAGAAAGTCATAAATGATACTTTGCCATATCACAGTTGCTGTACAAGCTGTATCTGTAACTAGCTGTTTCTCATATCATCTACTTTGTGCCTGTTTGAATCTACAGTACCTGTTCTTCCTTCTTTGTTTTTCTTTTGTGTGTGTGTGTGTGTGTGTGTGTGTTTTGGCAACTCACAATGTTGTAATTTTACACATCTAAGATTGATAGCGTTCACACACTTAGGTTTTAATTGGACCAAATGTGTGAGGTGTAAGAGCACAATAAATTGTCAGATTTGGCAGTCATTCCTGAGAGTAAAAATCAGAAACTCAAATCCTGATCACCTTTAACAACAAAACTTAACTTTATCTATTAAAATACATGACATTTTCCACATTGATTTCTATATAAAAATCTTAATAACAGCTTCAGAGTATCAATTTTAAACAAGTATTTAGCTATAAATCATTCACTGGACTTCTTTTTTTTTATGTACTGAAGACAACCCTTCCTCCAGTATCTTCACGGCGCACCAGGGGGCCCTGGACCCCAGTTTGGAAATCACTGCATTAAAGTAATTATTACACATACTGTGCATTAAAGTTTTCATCCAGAGCTAACAATATTTAGCCTTTGTTCAAGAGAAATAAGAAGCTAACGTTACACTTGCTTGTAGCACAATAATAAACTTGACTTATTTACCCTGCAGTCTGCAGTGGGTTCAGAACTAGTTTTCTTTTTTATACATTTAATAAATTTGCAGTGGGTTCAAAGACTTCACAGTTGCTGGTTTGATTTAGTTTTCTCACTGTTTCAGTTATACAGCCACCTTAATTAATCTTTTCTCATCATTGTGTAATCATTTCTCGTGGTGCAGTTAAACCCAGGTCATCTCTTCCTGAACCTGTCTGAACTCATACATTTTCACTCGACACACTTAATTAGGCTGTGCAGACCGTTGTTGAACACTCCTACACACAAAGAGGGTGATGAAACTGAGTCAACCCAAAGACAGAGGTCACAGCAGCAGGACGTTGTCTCATACGGGTCACTGTGGTGCATTGAAACCATTCTTTATGTTGCTTGATGAATACTCTTTGAGAAGCAACTGGTGTGGAACTGTAGTGGGCAGATAATAAGCCACTGTTTCCTCTTCCATCTGTCTTTCTTCTTCCTACCACCATTTCAACATCCTTTCATCCCCAGGGGCAATTCTTCCCTTCCTATTCCCCAATCCATCATGGCTGCTCTTTGTCATTAGAGGTCTGAGGACTCCCAGGGACAAATATTCAGAAAATGCCCAGTTACTGAAGGCTTAAACTTTGACAGTAATAAAAAAAAATATTTGCATACGCTGCCACTAAAGCTAGAAATGGAATATTCTGCCAAAGAAAAAAAACTCAATAAGCCGATCAATAAGGTTAATGATTTAGGGCAAGGAGCTCAGTATAGAATATGCACTGTTCATTTTTGAAAAAGGGAGAAAGCATTACATCATACCTCGTAGATACTCCCACAACACAAAAGCAACAGGGACATTTTAATAATACTACTAAAACTAACTATAATGAATGGCCATAGTACACTCTAGAATATTTTTGGTGGGTATATTTTTATTTTGCAAATATATACATTCAAGTATACATTACAATAACAATAAAACTGTGTTAGAAATAATTTACATGAGATACATTTTTATACATTAATTTAATACAATATGGACATTTAACTTTTTATATTTCCAAATTATGAATTAAAACTAAAAATATGCAAGGAATCTTGAGTGTTAATCTACTAATTCACAAAATATCCCTTGTTGCATTAAATAGTGGTTTGCCAAACGTCTATGCAACATTTGTATGCGAATGATAATGCTACTTTCGTAAACGTAAACATTTGCTTCATGTTGTCCTCTTTTTTTCAAAAGATACACTGTCTATTTTAATTTATCTTTTTTTTCCCCAAAAATTATGTAATTACCTTTCAAGTTTACACTCAGATATGTACTGTATGTTGAGTAGCTAAAGTGTATCCTTCAATAGACAATGTATCTCTCAAAGGTAATGTATGATTATAGCGAATAACAATAAATTCTGAATGAATTTGGTCTCTCTTGGGCTTTTCTGGGAGTCTAATAAGTATATAGTGACTATATTGTTTGTTTTCATAAGTTCTGTGTGTTCCTTTTGCTCAGCAAATCTACTTATCTGGCTTATTTACCTCCAACTCATGTCACCTTCCATCCAGTCCAAGAAGGTGGGGACCCTGAGGGCCTGTTTGCACAACAACACTGCCCAGGAAAACGCAACAGTCATGCCTCCTCCGATTTACATTTACACGACAACGTGAGTAAATAGCAGAGGAGTAAATATGGTGAGTAAACAGCAGAGGAAATGATAGCTCCAGTCTGTTACTTTCCAACAACTTTAGGATCTTGTGGATTTCTGGAGCCATTCTCATAAAGTCTCTCATCAAAATAAGTACTTATACAGATATTACTAACAGTTACTGGATTAAATATTACCATATGAGATTAAAACCCTTGTATTTTGTGCTTGCGGGTCACAATCACTGTTCAGATTGGGGCAGTTATGTCATCGTTTTAGTGAGCCCGGTGTTTTCACAGTTTAAACAAGAGCGGAGTGGCTCTGAGCAACTCCCCGCTGTGAGACCAAAATACCTCCTCCAGCGTCTTCAAAAAGATTGTGGATTCAGAAAACAGAAACCCTGTCTTCATGTAAACAAAAAGCCAAACTGGAATCAAACCTTTGTGGATTCAACAAAACACGTTCAAATCTAAACAGCCCCTAAGACTAAGATCACATGTTTTTAATGCACTACACTGTGATAAACAAGAACAAACTCTAAATAAAAGGCTCTAAACAATGTCATAATAAGAGAAGGTAAAACCATAACAACAGTTGCTTTTTTAATTCTGCTTTTATCCTCAGACAAGTGGCTTATTATTTACTTTAGAAATGTATGTTGACTGCATTATAGAATCATAATTAATTTAAGCAAAAAGATAAAAAATGAATGTATTAAGTGTTTTTTTTCCCGCAAATTCAAAGACATCTATAAGCATCTATACACATACTGCAGCAGGTCCTCCTCATCTTAACATGGCAGTCCCTCCCCTTCCTGGTGACGGCTGTAGGCTCGATGGGTGACAAATAGCCTCTGAACGATGGCATTGATCCCTCCAGAGGAAATGGTCGTAGAATGAAATGATCAAATCACTAACAATGATAGCAGCTTTCCCTCTTCACTGACCTCCTGGGAGTTGATCAATCCCCTTAAAAGAGCTGCACCAGAGATTTATACCAACTTCCCATGGCTGCACACACACTCACCGTAATAGACACACTCGCGGGCACACTGTATGAAAGACGATAGCCCTGTTTACTTGTTGACCTTTAAGTGAACTAGAGTGGATGTACCACCCATGTCGAGCTGTCCCTGTGCGTAGGACGAAAAAGCTAGACGTAATTAGCCTACTCATATGGAAATGCTCAGAAACACAAGAGAATCGCTGCAGTCAAAGAGAGTAGGCAGACGCAATCTGATGAAGCCCTGTAATTTACATAAATGTGTATCAGACATAAAAGAATAGCTCAAATGAAAAAACAAGCCTTCTGTTTTCATCTCTGTGCAAGAAAGTACTGGGGGCTAAATAGAAGGCAGTAATTATACACAAAATATTCAGGAAAGATGAGCAAGAAAAAACAAGCTTAAGAGAATAGAAGACTACTCAAGCTCCAAAAACCTGTTTTACGTGACATTTTCAAAATTGCGAAACATAAACCAGAAAATGTGCACACCCTCTACCTCCCTGTCACCTGCTTAGTTACTGCAAGAATATGAAGAATGGGAATGAATGTTGCAAACTTCAAGAGACCTAAAATGTAAGTTGCTCTTGCAATGGCACAACCTTACACCACCAGTTGAATTTTACACTGAATAGCCACTTTAGTAAATCCAACCAACTGCTACACAAAGTTGGTGCTCATATTTATGGCACTCACATAGAAGCACTTTGATTCTTGTCTCTGTGCTAAAAAATACTGCTATGTCAGCTTAAGAAACCAGCATTATTATTAGGTAACAACAATATCCAATACATCGGCCGATACAGTTATACATTAGGAAAAAGTATTTTAAAGCATTTTTCTTTCTGCTGTTGTTTACATGAAAACGGTGTGTACACCCTAGGACACTCTATTAGACTAAACAACTTTTTTAAATGTTGTAGAAAGCTGGGTTGGGGAGGAGCTCGGAGTAGAGAAGCTGCTCCTCCACATCGAGAGGAGTCAGTTGAGGTGGCTCGGGTATCTGTTCCGGATGCCTCCTGGATGCCTCCCTGGGGAGGTGTTCCGGGCATGTCCCACTGGGAGGAGGCCCCGGGGAAGACCTAGGACATGCTGGAGGGACTATGTCTCTTGGCTGGCCTGGGAACGCCTTGGGGTCCCCCCGGTAGAGCTGGAGGAAGTGTCTGTGGAGAGGGAAGTCTGGGCATCTTTGCTTAGACTGCTGCCTCCGCGACCCGGTCCCGGATAAGCGGAAGAAGATGGATGGATGGATGGATGGATGTAGAAAGCTGCTTAATGTTCTTTATGCTGATTGTTATGTAGGTTGTAGTGGATATTGCTGTGGGGAGTATTATTATGTATTTTATTGTATTATATTTATTTATTTTATTTGGCTTTAACTAAATTTGTTTAACTTGAATTTCATTTAAACTTGCTCTGCAAATAGAGCATGGGGAGAACTACAAAATGCATTTTGAATTTTTGTTTTGTGTTGTTTAGGTTTTATGGCAGAGAAATGAGCAAAATATTTTTATTGCCTTTTTGAGCTTTTCAGGCCATGAGAAGGTGATTTGGGCTGTTTCCTACGAACTGCAGAGTAAATGCCCAAGTGTTTGGAGACACCAGCACACCCTCTGCTGGGCAAAATAGCAGAAGGCCATCATTTACAAGTAAACAGGTCTATTCCAGCACGCAGTAAAAATAGTACTGTTTATATCGACAGATATCGGCCAGATTTTGGCCGATAACCAACAATTTTCAAATGGGATATATCGGCCGGCAGACATATCGGTTGGGCTGTACTCCTTATCTGGCCCCTCTCTCTCTGACCTCACGCACTTTCTCTGCCTCCCCAACTTCCACCTTCTGGGTTGAGCCACTGCTCTCGGCAGGTAAGAGAATCCCCTGATCTTCTCCAGGGTTGCCAAGGCTGCAGTATTCCCGTGGAATTGGGCAGCTTTTTAAGTGTTGCTGTGGGTGAAAAAAATTGTCCACGGGTTGGTGAGAGCTATTTTTTTTTGTAAATGTTAGGCTATTTCAGTATATTCTCTGGGTATTTAATAGCATTATTCTCCCATACCGCTTCTCCCACATTAGCATGGCAGCCAGCCCACAAAGAGAAATGAAAAACTGATTATTAACATGTTAATATGACAAAGGCACAGAATGCTTCTGTAGTATTGTGGTGAACAAGACCAAAAGGAGTGAATCATATCAGGGGCAGAAACAAACCAAGTGAAATGTGTTGCTTTTATAAAGTAAGGCCGAATGCATTTGGCTGGCCACACTTACACATGCAGAGCATACTCGGGTCTTTGGTCCGATTTCTCCAGAGAACTGGTCAAACCACTCTTGTCTCAATCTATATGCAGAGCAGAGAGCCTATACTGCTCTGGGAATTCACCAGCAGCACTAAAAACTTTGTAGCGCTAAATACTAATACTAATACTAATAAATGCAGCTAATTTACATGGTAAATCAGGTCTGTAACACTTCAACTTTACTGAATAAAGTTAAAAGTTAGAAAAATGCATTCCTCACATGATAAATACGTATCACATAGAGCCATAAACGTATCAAATCTAGCCTTTGAAACTTGATAGACCAAAACAAAAGCAGCGGAGGAATCCAAAATATGTGTCTTCACTGGTCTAAAAATGTGTGAGTATGCCTCTAAACACTGGGCAAATGTTCTTCTGTCTGTTTAATACCGACTGTTGTTGAATACCTCTCGAAAGTTAAATGGAGTATGTTGTATACATGCAGTAGTAGTCTGACAATGAACCGCATTACCCAGGTGCCCCAGTCCGATTAAGAAAAGTTCAAATGACTGCCCCCCAGTGGGAGTCCTGGGTTTGCATGCAGTTTTAAACTCTTGTTATAATCGGAATAAGGCAATAATTCAGTTTTCTTAACCTGCATGTAAGCATAATTACTAGGGCTGCACAACTACTCAAAATTGAATCAAAATTGCAGTTTTAATTGTTGCAATTACCAAATAGCAAAGGCTGCAATTATTTATGTGATTTAATGTTCACTGGAGAAAAAAAAAACCCTGTCCCCACCTGATTTTAGTGTGTTCAAATCGTGCTACAGCTGTAGTTGTCCCCAGGGCTTTTTAGACATTTTCTTTTTATTTATTTATTTGCATTTATTTGAAATAGGACAGTGCACATTCATCAACAAATCAGCAGTGAGCATCAATGTAAATATGCTGGAGTTAGCACAAAAGCTAAATTTCATCCGTTGTCCAAGGGCAGGTACCATAAAACTACAAAATACAGATTACATCACATATCGTCACACAATATCAGACATATTGCACAGACAAACAAAGACCAGGTACATTAGACATTAGTCACAAAGAAGTTAAAATACACCGTGATGAGAAAATAATTTACATATGGGTACATTGCTGGTTTGATTTCAAATATTGTTTTAGGTATTTTTTAAAGTTAAGTAGTTGTCACAGTTCCTAACATGGGCTGGCAGTGTATTCCATGACCGTGTCCCTCTAATAGACACTACAATTTGGCTAAATTTAGTCCTCTGCCATTGTACATTGCAGTCTCCTCTGGTTAATGCGCTAGTGTTTACTCTATCATTATTTTTTTTATGTATAAAGTCCTTTAATGGTGGAGGTGCAAGCCCATTCAAAACTTTAAAAATGAGACAGACATCCAAAAATACCTGATAACTGTTGAGGTCTAGAATATTATACTTACTTAAAATATAACAGTAATGAAAATGTATAGGCTTCCTGTCTAGGGTCTTCAGTGTTTTCTTGAAGAGAGACTTGATGGTTTTTTAGGTGCTTTCTGTTGTATGAGACCAGGTTGTGTAACAGTAAGTTATGTGAGTAAATATCATAGCATGCATATAAGCCTTTGCTGACTCAACAGTGAGAAAAGGTCTTATATGTTGAAAGTTTGATAAGTTAAATTTTATAACATTTGAGATTTTTTTCACATGTTGCTTAAATGTTAAATTTGAATCAAAGACCACACCAAGATACTTGAATTGTTCTACCACATTTAGTCTTTCTCCATTGACTAAGACAGATAGCTCTGCTGGCTGCCGTGAAAAAAACATGCAGACCGTTTTTGTTGTATTCAAATGTAAACATGAGTTTTGGAGCCAGTGAGACACTGGTACCATTGCCCCAGAAAGTATTGCAGCAGCTTCTTGTTTCGTTTTTGCATGAGCATACAATACCATGTCATCAGCGTATAATTGTATTTTGATATCTGAACAAACCTTTGGTAAGTTATTAACATAAAGACTGAATAAGATTGGTCCCAGTATTGAACCTTGTGGGACTCCAGCCGAACAAGTAAGATGAGATGACTGTGAATTCAACTGTGAAATCAATTTATAACTTTTGACTGCACATGTGTCTAGGTAATTTTGACTGAGTTTGGAGTCTTTTGAATGAAAACTGAAAGCTTATATACTTTTAGTACGAGGGGTACGATTTTGCAGGTCTTGGGTTCCACCCAATATGGCCGACTTCCTGTTGGCTTTAGGGCAGAGCCATAACATATTTTTTTACTTGTCCTGACATGTTCTATGATCCTTTCATTTTTCTACCTTGAAAAATGTTTGTGGTCGCCTCCCATAGGCGCAGTGTATTTTGACTTTTCCAGGGGCCGCCACTCAGCCATTTTTTAATATATTTTCTCGCAGACTTTAATACATAAAATGTTTCGCCAACCTTGAATTTTGGGTCAAATAAAATTGACTTTTTGTTAATGTTCAGGGGGTGCAATTTGCGTTCAAAAATTCTAAAGTATAATAATAATAATGGAACACATCAATCTTAATAGTCCCTTGCCGGCGATTCCTACCAGGCTCGGGCCTAATTATATAGTTTACTAGATATTTTTTGTTCAAAAGAAATAATAATTTTAAACTTCACTAATAAAAAAAATTAATAAGACCCCTTTGAAATAAGCTATTCAGTTGAAAATATATAAACCTAAAAATGTTGTAAAAAATTTGCAGTTTCACCTTTTTCCATTGGTCATTGAGACACTTGAGCTCTTCTTTCATAAGTTTCAATAGTTCAGTATGAATATTGCAATTTCTTTTATTAAAGTTCTTATCATCTTGGAAATAAATAATGTAATAATTATCCCTTGGAAAGCACCCCTTGGGGTCCCCGTACCCCTGGTTGGAAAACACTGCTCTAGACCTCCACAGACATGATCTGAAAGGCCTGTGATTCCTTTTATTAGTTCAGCAGTGAATATTTCAGTCTTTGCTCAGGTGTCCATGCGCTAACCCATGCTTAAAATACTGTATATACTGTGACGTTTACACTGAATTTAAAAAAATATACAGCAAATCCAATCGCAATTAGATTTCCATTGGTGACCTTGGTTACGGCTCTCCTTGGTAACTTTGGCGTGTGAATGGATGATGTGATCGCATGTGTTTCCTGTGGGATCTGTCCTAATGAAGTCTGTCTGGCACTTAGTGAACCCGAGGACACTCTGGGACTCGGGCTACTCAGGAAATGGCCTGTCCTGAATTATACATGTTTTTGTTTGTTTCCAACCTTTATGTGAACACATTTTGGCAAATTATACACATTTGTTGTTGTGTTTTTGCACTCATTAATGTCATTAGTTGCAAGTATAGTCGACACAAAATTTATTGTAGTCACTCTGTTTGTCATTCTAACTCCTTTTAAACAGCTCCGGGCTATGAGCTTTGACTAACTGGATAAATAATTTAAAGTCCATTTCAAAATGACGTATATCCTCTATTTGCAAAAAAAAGTAATGGTTTCCTTTTAGAGAGACTGAAGGCACTTTACAAATCCAATTGTGTACCATGGATTTAATACCTTTGCAGTGCCGAGATGCTGCAGGAAGCAATAGCAGCAGTCACCATAGAAGTTCATATCTTAAACTAACTTGCTCCAGAGGAAAAAAAAAGTTACTACTGAAATACCAGCTCCTCAACCTCTGCCATGTCATGCCTACAAAAATTACAGAAATGGTAGAGGCATTAACAGCAGTAGGCTGTCTGGGCCATCTAGCTTGCCAAGACAGTACACTAGAGTGGCCAGCAGGGCACGGAAATTGGATTGCAAGCGAATAATCTGATTCTTGAAACAGAATATTTGTGTTTTGGGCATTTAATGTACAATAGACAAGTACAGTGGTTCTTTAAGATGCAGGAAGCCAAAATCAGACCACAAGAAAATGCAGTGATTCATAGCAATAATAAATATTTGTTTTCTAGTATTAAATAATAATACTTATGTAAAGTATTTATTTAAGAAGGCTAAGGCCTGTGTACTACAATAATGCTACTTGGTAAGGTAATTATGCCCTGAAGTGGTTCTTAAATCTCTGGACTAGTAAAAAGCGAGACAACGGGGATAAAATAATTCCTTATATTTGAAAAAACATTCAAATAAGTTACAACTAATCTTTTGTTAATGTAGCATCAACATTTTGACACTGTCATAAGTCACTGCACAACTAGCTTCCTGCAAAAAATATTTTGATTGCTTTCCATTAAAAAAAAAATCATTACACACTAGCAGAAAAACTCATTCTCACAAGGACAGAGCAAAACTCATTATGCACCTAGCTCTAATCTGTTGGTGTGTAGCCCTGATTTGTGGAGGTTATATTTGTTTTGCAGGATCCAGGCTTTAAAAAAGAAAGAAGGAGGAGTGCGGCAGGTGGTTTTTTGAGCCACACAAGGTGTCCAGGTCAAATGGTCCTGGTTATAGGCCTTGTCTTCCTGCTGCAGTCTATAAAGCATCTGGCAACACTGTGTGGACTTCTCCATCTTGATAAGTTTAACTAGTTTATTAAGTATCTAGTTGCACAGAGTGTAATATTGCCACTGGCAGGACTGCTTCAGAACGGTAATGTAATGAAAAACGAACAATGTTAAATTGAGCTGGAAAAAGATTTGATTTGAGATATGAACATTGTGCCTGGCATAAACAAAAATCAAAGTGAAAATTTAATTTCCATATAAACCAATTAAGTGCTTAAATTGAATTTGATTCGGATTTGATTTCTCCACCTCAGCGTTGCTGCAAGCCATTACAATCTACAACCAGTGTATAAGCTTACTCGGCTCATTTGGAGGAATTAAGTCTGCTTTAAACATCTAAAAATATAGGTATGAAAAATAAAAAAATATGTTCAGGTTGTTCACAATGATTCCCAAAAAACTTACTTAAACATTATTTGAATGAACAATATTATTTAATGTGTGTTTAAATAAATATGATACAGTAACATAACAGTCACCAGAGTAAGTTTATGAAGACTGCTCCACCAAGTGTTGCTCTAGCTATTTGTATGGGTTTAGTTTTCTGACAGACAAAACTATTTTTGTCAGAAAGCTTTATTTAAAGGAAATGTTATCCAGAGGACACTACTAAATAATTTATAACTGGGTTTCTAATAAACTGTAACCAGGGAAAGTGTTGGGTTCTGAAATGCTTCATAATATTTATATATCTTGTTCTCTTTTGATTTATTAAAATAAAATAAAAATAACAATTCTTGTAAAAACCAACAAGGGCCTAGTTACAAAAAGGAAAAGCAAGAAGGAATTGCACATTGTGAATCTACAGCCAAATTCATTCATTCATCTTCTTTTGCTTATTCCCGTTGGGGATCGTGGGTGACTGCAGCCTATCCCAGTAACTTTGGGCCTTAGGCAGGGTAGACTCTGGACAGTGGGCAGCTTGTCGCAGAGCTGACACAGAGACACACACAGACAACCATTCACTCTCACATTCATTCACTTGGGGCAATTTACCAAGCACATGCATGTCTTTGGACAGTGGGAGGAAGCCAAAAAGCTAAACAAATAAGAAAGAGCAATATGTATTATCACAAAACTATATCCCCAACCCTTTTGATGCTCAGTGAGATGTTAATTAAAAGGTCAGGGCCAGTCACATAAACCCACAGGCAATAATTAGCAGTAGACAGCAACTAAGGCAGCAAGATATCTTAAATTCTTTAGGGCAAATTAAAAAATACAATATATAGCTAACTAATGGTGTCACACTCTAATCAGTTTATTAATGGCAAAGGTTGCCTGAGCCTTTAAATGTTTAGGCTGGTTCTGTTTCACTTTATTTTTTCTGTTTTTTTTTTTTACGTCATTTAGTATGATAGTTATGTGCTAAGATAGTGAGCAACAAAGGCAACTGAAAAGCCTCAAAAAGCAAGTCAAAGTCAGATAAAATACACGCCTCTGCTGTTGACTATGTTGTCTGTGAAAGTTCCCATTCGCACAGCTCAGCTAGAATAAAAAAAACAGAATCAAAAAGAATTATTTATGGTGACGAGTGTGCGCTCTGTCTTTCAGAAAGTCCCTGTTTTCACTGTGAAAGCCAAACATGCAGGTTCTGATGTAGTGAACTATATCTGTCACTGTCAGACAACTGCTGGTTTGTAGCCAGCAGGAAAAAACATCTCTTGAACTGAGTGCAGTACAAAGAGCAGTAAACACAACACACTGAGCACAATACACAATATGTCATGTCCTGGGGGATGTGGCCTTCATTGTAATTCCCCCGATGAGAAGATGAGGTCTGTAACTAAGAGTTTGGCTGCAGCCCGCTCCCCACTGTTGTCTGCTGTTTAAGGTCTCACTCCATTACATCCTCCGGCTCATTCTTCACATTCCTAAATATCCTCTTTATTTCACGCTGACCTTGTTTTGATGCAGTTTGAACAAATTGAGAAGTAAGTGAAAATTGAGAAAGAATGTAATGAGAAGAAAATCAAATAGAAGGTTTCAGTACATAGTGATATATGAGGTCAAGAGAATACTATTTTTATATGCACAATGCAAAAGACATGCTGTAACGTAGCATATGTATAACAAATATACGTATGTGGTAGACATTGGGTACAAATATACAAGGTTAATTACTGTATTTGGTGATATAAAGCAGGGTGTTTAATCTTGTATCATATGTATGTATGCCAGTGGACTGCATACACCTCTATTTTACTTGGTATGGTTGTTCTTATGGCACAACATAATGTGTGTATATATACGGTGCAGAGAAGTTGTCTCTGCCTTGTTACAACAGTATTATTTAGTTGCATTTAATGTTTCTTGGATTATAAGGGACTGATAACAGTTAACTGACTTTGGTATGGACAAGTGCTCCAACTGGGGCATTGTGGAAAGGGTTAGCCCTATGTTTCCCACTACCTATGTTCCCTGAAAAACATTAAGGTTAGGTATTAGGGCTAAGGTTGGGGAACATCTGGACTTACCAGAATGCATAAGAACCTACATTCACCAGTACTCATGTTCCCTGTTTTCTATGGACCACGGGACACAGGTACAGGGGAACATATTGATGGGTCGGTCACTCTCATTGGTGAGCTGTTTTTTTCTTTCTGAAAGGATCTTTTCAATAACAGGGCAGATAATAACAGAGAGAGAAGAAACCCCATCAGCTCCTCTAAACTGAAGCACTTGGTCTTCCTCAAAGCCAGTCTGTCCTGAAAAATAAAGTTACATTTAGATAGTCGATGGTGGTTAGTTCACGGAGACACCTGAAGCTGTTTGGTGCTGCTGTTTTGCACAATGCACACTGCAAAATATTATTTATTATTATTAGAGTATATATTTATGATGAGGTTTATTGATTTTTTAGGTCAGCTGTTGCTGTTCTTTTTACTTTTTAATATCAAATAAAGCCCTGCTTTTTGTTAGGGGTGTGTCTGTCTATTAATTAAAAAAAAGTCAACATCTGTCCATTGTTTATTTTTTTATATTGAATTATAGGTGTGTTTACATTGTTATGTGGTCAGAACTTTTGAATACTTCATCACAACCCATGTTTTTCAGTTACATTTATGAGTATACAGTACAACTCATTAATCAAAACTGTGCTAAATTTGCAAAATTTAAAAAGTCTCGGTGGCAAAATGAAGAGTCATTTGTGAGCCAAAAAAGCCGGCTCTTTTTGGTGAGCCATGCCAAATGATCCAGCTCACTGAAATGAGCTGAAATTCCCATCACTAGAACATACTATAGGTACAGTAGATTGACAGGAAATAGGTGAGAGAGGAAAGGGGTAATGACATGAGGCACTTTGGCCCAAGAATCAAACCTGGGCCGCTCCAGTTATGTGGCAGTGACTCCATCAGGTGATCCACTAAAGGCCATGTAAGTGAGCTTTTTCAATAATAATGCCAACTTTACAGGTTTGATTGTGAGAGCCTGGAGAATCTTCACAGACAAAATGTCAACTTTGTTTTGAGATTTGAGAACAAATGTCCTGTGGTGTAAGTGTATAATTTATTGACCTCTCTGGATGAAGCCAAGATACAGATTCAGAGCATGAAAGCGAGCAGTGGTGCAGTATTTATCAAGGCATTTGTTCAATTCTTCTCTCAGTTGTAGACTTTGGAACCACATACTGCAGGTATTCCATATTACTGGCTTTTTGTATCAGTAATAATTGTGAAACCACCACTTAGTGACAATGTTGTGCATCTACTCAAAAGTGACATTATATTTCCCTGTCTATTTCCCCTGTTACGTCTTTGTCACATGCACTTGCCAAACCTGTCGCATCAAACACCCTCACTCCCAAACAATCTATTTTGGGGCTTTTGCAACTTCACTTCATGACAAGCAATAGTTTCCAAGGGGGAAAAAACACAAAAATAGACTAGTAAAGAAGATGACATATAAAAAACGTTAAGAAGCCAGACAGAACAAGAACGTTGTATGCCACTTACAACCCGCTGCGCCTTCAGGGAACGCAAGTCAGACATTTTCCCATGAATAAGCTCCATTTGCTGCAGAGGCTGCATTTTGCAGAGCACAACCCTTTTCTCCCATTATTTCCGGATGAACACTTAATAGCATTTTATTAAGTCACATTTGGACTTTCTAACGTAGTGCGTGGTGGAAGCAGAGGCTTAATCCACACCTACACAGCTGCGGGACAACAGTGCACTTGGAGACAGAGTGGCACAGTAAATAGCCTCATAAATTCACCATGTCTGTCTGTGCAAATATTTGTGTATACAGTAGATAAAAACCCTAGGGATGCAGGTTAGTGGTGGGGTCTGTCTGCATTCCAAAGGCCAATGAAAAAGCATGACACAACACACCACAGACTGGAAGTGGGCTGGCAGAGATGGGAAAGATGGCTAATTGTCACCTACAGTGCATTCTTTTGCTGGCTGGTGATTGGAGGGCTATTGTACAAAAGTGATGTCAAGTGTTATTGTGGACAGAATGGATTTGGTGGAGACAAAACAAAAGTATGTCGTAATAGCTAAAGGCAAGCACCCAAAGCAATGTAATTCAACAGTTTTATATCCTGCAAAAAAACTATAAAATCTTAATTTTGCTTTAATGAATCTCTAAATCATGACCTAATTTGAAACTAAAAGCACTCTTGAAAAATGCATCTCTGCCAAGGCATTATAGTTTCCTATAAATCCAGACAAATGGATTCATTTGTTCTTATCCCTATTTGTGACCTTTCCTGAATATTTGATGAAATCTATTTTGAGTTAAGCTCCCAATCTACAATATTATGTCTACTGTGGCTAAAACATGGACAGGATGTATATAGTAAGGAGAAAATGTGAATGCATCAAAGACGTCAATATCTCTTCAGTATCTCTCAAAGTTATCCCAACCTTTTGCAGTTTGCAATATTTATATTTATACATCAGACACATTTTGCCACATTCCCAGTTTCGGAGCCCAACCAGAGAAATGACCCTGAAATTCAACTATGTAAAAGTTAATTTAATAGACTTATGTAATAGGCTTGCATTTCACATTACACAACAGATACAGTGTCTTAAAATTGGTTTCATATGACAACAATTTAACATATGACAAATAACAAACAAAAAGTCTGTTATTGCTTCTGACTTATTCTCACAGTCGAGGTCTTACACCCCTTTAGACCAAATAGTGTGTTACTACTGTGTTTTATAGAAAGTGTTAATTGTGGGTGTGGCTGGGCAAAAAAAAAAAAAATTCAAAAAGACTTTATTAATCCCCAAGGGGGAAATTCAGATCCTAGGTCTCTTCAAGTTCGTTGATTCAGTCGATTTAAAGATCTGCCATAAACTGTACCTGTCTTATGGCAGTCAGGAAGAAAGAGTTCTTGTGACGTCCTGTTCTGCAGCTCACTAATCTCAGACGGCCACTGTCTGCTTTCTGTTGTTCAAAAGCTGAGTTCAGGGGATGGTCCATGTTGTTCAGTATAGCATCCGTTCTGTTGAGTGTCCATTGCTCTACTACCTCAACCAGAGTCTCTAAACTACTTCAATATTTGAACCAGCTCGCTCTATTAGTTTTTCAAGTCTCCTATGGTATATTTTTCTGAGACTGCCCCGCAACAGACTGCAGCATAAAAAACAGAATTAGCCATTACCGCCTGATAAAACATCTGCAGCAGTTTATTGTTTACATTAAACCTTAGACCTTAGCTTTCTTGGAAAACATAGCCAGCTTTGGCCTTTCCTATAAAGGAACACTTGCACACTGGCTTCTTGTCATCATCAAAGGGCAATGGCTCCTTAAAAACATTGTATAGTATTACTGGATATATTGTTGTTGGTCAGTGTTCGAAAGCAATGCAGAGCAAATGTCCCATTTATTATACAGACATGACAGGTATTGATCTTACAGGAGGCAGAACAAGCTGATGTGCTAAAATATATCTATACATAATCCACTTAAACCCTTGGAGACTGCCATGAGCCATTTATGTAAAATATGTGGACAGAGAAACTGTCTGTAGTTTGTCCAGAATGTTAAGTGTCTTTCATTTATGTAGATGGCATGTCAATACCAAAATGTTTTATGTATTCAGCTTCAGATCCATGTCTCTGCCCACACAGCTGTTATGGAAATCAGAAACCCAGATTTTGGCTGATGTTGTGACCCTGACATAGCAGCAGACTGCCTCAGGACATTAACATGCAGCTCTGTGCAGCGGCATTCCCCCAGATCTGAGCTGTAGCTCTGTTAGCAGCACAGCCTGGTGATGTCACTGATGTAATTGAGATTGGTCACAGTGCAAGACAATGATGCCATTGAGTCATGAGGTCAGTCAGTCTGCCACCTTGCTCTACTGAAGCCATTTCAGAATATGTTCCACATTATATTTGCCCTTAGTGCCTTGGGTTCACACTTTCTACAAGTGGACAGTGAAGCTGTGGTTTGTGTCAGCTTTATCTATGAGATCTGTTAAATACATCCTGGTATAATTTAGACTGGCTTATGTGCCTCTTTAATAGCAAATGTATGATGAATGATTTGACCAGCAAATACTTATCAGCAATTTGAGCTACAGTAGCTCACTTGTTGGACCAGACCACATGGGCCAGCCTTTGCTCCCCACCTGCATCACCTGTGGCCAGTTCACCACTGCTCTTTCCTTAAACCACTTTTGATTGATACTGACCATCTGCAGACGGGCGACACCCCACAAGATCTGTTTTGGAGATACTCTGACCCAGGTGTCCAGCCATCACAATTTGTCAAAGTCACTTAAATCTTTAAACTTGTCAATTTTCCTTGCTACTAATACATCAACTTTGAGGATAAAATGTTCACATGCTGCATTATATATTTGATTTTCTAAAAGGTGTCACAATGAAAAGATAATCTGTAATTCCCTACACCTTTCATTGGTCGTATATTGGACAAGTCTCTAGTTTACTATGCAATTTTCTCAACATTTAGCAATAGGCATACAAATCTAAGACTATATTTCCTCAAAAGTACAGTTTTAGACATAATAGTTTTCAGAGAAATCCACCAGAGAACCCTGCATGCTGCTTGATTACACTTATCACCTACACACTGCTCCCCAATCACATCTTAAAAGCTAGTTCAACCCCTGACTGTACCATTACAGATTAGGCCGATTCCTACTCCATCTATATTGCAATATGCTGCTGAACATACATAAACTACTGCTGTGTCTCTGCTGCAGATGCTTCCTACTTTTTAATATTCGAACCTCTGTTGCATTAAGTTTAATTACCATGATGAATAATACCTGACTTTTAAATGGCTTGTGTTGGTGATTGTGTGGGAAGTAACAGCATTACCACTGGTTGACTGCTTCTGCTTTTGCTTTCATTAAACTCCTTTGTGCTCATTGAATAGACATCACATACAGTCTGTACATATCTTACTCCAACATTTTCTAGTAGCATGCAAACAGCTACATCCCATGATTTGAGTTGTCAGTAGAAAAAGGACACACTGGCCATCAGAGTCCTTTGGGAGAAATATTTTAGCAACTGGCATGCATATATTTCTTTCCTAACATTTGTGAAAATCAGTGTACATACTGTGGAAAACAAGAAACAGATTATTCAAGATTGCCGCAGTCTGTGTGTGGTAAATATAGTTCCATAACAAGCGAGGGCTATAGGCTTCTCAGGGAGCAGCACAAACCTCCCAGTGAATATTAATGTGTCTAAAATTGCAAGGAAGCATCAAATATTTCACTGAGATGATTTAAGAACAGCAGTATATAACTTTCTGCACCTCATGAAAAACTGCAGATTTCTAACTTTGTAGGTTGTGAACTGAGCTAGTTAAAGGGATAGTTTAGTGTTTTGTTAAAGGGTTTATGAAATACTCAAGAATGGGGTAAATATTTGTTGTATATTTTTGGGTTATTGTCAGCACATTATCAGTTTGGAGAAGCAGACTAATATCATCAGTTAAGATTACAGTGACTGATATTCATAATTATATCATATGTATTCATACTCACTTTAGGCTCACATGTTTACATTTGAATTAGTTTATCTATGTTATAATTTTGCCTGTCATTGCCTCTTATTTGCATTAAAGTATGGTGTTAGTTCCTGCAAGAGACACAGTCAGGTCATTTTGTGACAGCAGCAGCTATGTGGCACACCTCACGCCTCAACATGGCATGTGGTGGCATAACGTGTGGCAGGTGGCATCAAGTTGTAGCCTGCTTTGTGGAAGATAAAACAAGTGGCATATCTTACATCAGACATGTCCAAAGTGCAGCCCAGGGGCCATTTGTGGCACAGAATGAGTTGTCATATGGACCTTAGCTTCCATCATAAAATGTATTGTTTAAAGCCCTCTAGTACCATTAAGCAGCATTTCTATACAATTATGCATCTCTACCACTCTCAAGCCAAGTTTAAACTTTTTATTGTTTAGTCTGAAACCAACTTCAATTTGAATTTATGACCGACTATACTTTACTTTACAATAAAATGAACTTAACCTAAAATGAAATGAAGTTTACCAAAGTTTACCAATTTTCCAAATATCTTGTCTTATGCCATTTAACAAATAATTATCTGGTACTTTAAAACAACATTCATATAAAACATTTATATTATGTTTATAAATACTAATAATAATACAACTGCCGACCCTTGGACATTTCAGTCAGTCAAAACTGGCCCTTTACAAAAAAGTGTTTGGACACCTCTGTCTTACACCATGTTGTGCCGGGACGCATGTTTTGTTTGAAGCATTTAGCGTCACAAGTGCTACAAAGTGAGGCATATGCCATGAGGTTCTGGCTAATTGTGCAGCAGATTGTGGCATATTTTGGGACAGGTGTTGCTTATTTTTGTGCAATATTTTAAAGCTGTGACAGGAAATGCTATAAAAGCCTCTAATTGGGAAGAAATCAGAGTCCAGTTTAGCTCAGAAACGCACAACAGTCACTGTTCTTGCATTATTGTTTTGGTCACTTTTTTGACCAGCTAAATGAAACGTTTTTATTCATTCGTACCAGTTTGTGAAGTTTGAGATTCACAGTTAAAAGCGAACAAGTTGAAACAGCTGACTGGGCCAGGCTGGTTCCTCTGGCTGACTCTTTCATGTGTCGTAGTGAGCAGCCATGTCTTCTCTTTGAGGACGCTATCACAGGATTCCTCCAGGCCTCAGGCAGGATCTGACGATGAGGCTCTAAAGTAGACAGAACAGAGCAGAACAGACACGGCTGGGCGCGGTGATGAATGAGCAGCGGTGATGAAGGAGAGATGAAGCGGGGCGACAAGTGGCTGTGCGCTGAAGAAGACGAAAATTGAGGGAGAGCAGGAGCTGAGCTGTGGAGGCTCTAAGCTGAAATGAGTTCTTATCTGTGGCACCATGATCGAAAGTTACAGAGTGCAGCCATTTTAGCAGAATCCTTCAAAGGAGCAGAGAATGTAAAAGCAGCTACAGCCTGGGTTCATTTGGGAGACTAATGCATGAACAGATTTCACTTGACTTCTCACAGCAAATACATAATATTAGGGGAATTATTTTTAGCAATATGGTGGTAAAGCAATGGTAGTGGAGTATTCAAATTGATTTGTAAATCTCACAAACAGATATTTAGGGCCTGAGCATGAATGTGCAAGAGCTCTATTGTAATTGTATAGATGTCACAAATAAATTACAATTTTGAGACATTAAATATGCACAAAAACTCACAACTTCAGGCTCTGTGAAAACAGAATGGCTCAGTGGCGACCCCTGGAAAATGAAATAACATTTCGCCTGTGAGAGTTGACTAAACATTTTTTTAATCACAGGCAAAAAAAAAAAAATTGGTCAGAAGAA
Source organism: Bostrychus sinensis (assembly GCA_020698575.1). Lineage (NCBI taxonomy): Eukaryota > Metazoa > Chordata > Actinopteri > Gobiiformes > Eleotridae > Bostrychus > Bostrychus sinensis. The sequence continues at coordinate 14,542,420 of CM036242.1, forward strand.
GCAAAAAAATATATAATGGCCCCACCCTAAACCCATCAGGAAGACTGCAATTTTTGGGTTTAAGCTGAGACACCAAAAAACTAGCCTTCGTACTTTAACAAACCCTTAAGCCTGCCTTTCAACAGTTGCAAGGGCCCTTTATCACTGCTTGCAGTTTTTATAACTTTTAATCTTTTTCAGGTACAGGAAAACAAACATTTTCTATGATCACCAGCTACGAGTTTAAAACTATTGCTGAGCTAAGACTGGATTTTACATCCACTAATCTTAATTATAACTTGACCTTGTCCTGTCTTAGTTCAAACTGCTAAAATATTGCCTTGGTATTGGTTTGCCATCTTAACATGGCTCTATTGTAACCACAGATTCACTTCCAAATTTGCTCCAATTGGTTTACATGGAGTGCACTGGCAGCTAAAACACCAAATGTTTCACTGAATCTTACTTACAACCCTACAGGATGTTCAATAACTAATCCAATACTGTGTAAGTTAAGAAACTCAACTTACTAAAAAGCACTCTAGTGTGGCGCTGCTAACACAAAATGAGAGTACCAGGACTAGGAAATGCAGCTGGTGCGTAAAAAAAGTCCTCATTTCCTTTCACATGCTAACACACACACACTTTAGCACCTGCAATCGTTTGGCATCTGTTTGTGTTGTGCTTATATAACTTGCCCACTGCGCCATTCTTGCTTCAGCTGTGGAAAACATGATGGCATCTCCAAAACTGTTTCAGGACCAGGGGCTCACCTCCCGTTGGGTCGCTCGCAAACACCATTTTTAACTGCACCAGCCCCATGTATCCACACAGAGCCTGTATAGGTGTGTTTGTGTGCCACCTCGACAGCTGTAAGACACCCACACACATCACCGGTAGAGAATGTTTGACTAACGTTGACTCCAGGTGCTCAGTGTGTGTTTCTGCCTTATCAGCTCAATAGCCAGCAATAAAAGCCACTTATGACAGAAAGTGCTTGTTTGCCTTGACAGAGATGCCCTTTTTATGCGAAAGACAATGAAAGCAGGCTAAATAAGATGGAGTATTCTCATTATTTAACAGATACAGACCTTTCGAGGAGGTTATTTGTTATTTAATGCTTAATGCACAGAAGATACCGAAACTTAACTGTCAGAAGTTCACGCTCGTGTTTGAAAGTACAACCTTTTCTTTGCTTATTTTTATTAAGTAGCAGAATTTGACTTGGGGTGAAACAATCAGTAACGGTTGATTTTCACTTTAACATAGGCTAGTTCTGAACTTGTGTCAGATTAATGCATTCATGAACAGTGTTACTCTTATTCCTGATTTTAGGATAACGTTGTTTTCAGTGTTTACATTTCTCCTCAAAAAGTACTAAAAGTGGGACAAGTTGTACGATTTGGTGGGACAAAGTGGTATTGAGAAATAAAAGCTTTGCTATTTGACAGTCTAAACCTTATCTGAATACAAGATACAGCTGCTAAAAACACACACACATTTTGCAAAGTAATGTCGTTACTGAGACTTTATTCATCAAAATAAAAAAGCCACGTTCAGAGGCCTTTCCAAAAACATTACAATTCAAACCCAGCAAGATATAGGACACCCACATTTTTTATACTACATTTTTACACAAGAACTTCTGCTCTTACCTTGTTGCTCTTGATTGTACTTTTAAGATTTTTATAGGCCTACTATTTTACTACTGTCCTATCAGAGGAAATAATGTTTATTTATGGCTGTGCTTGTGTGTATGTGCATGTCTCTGCTCATCTGGCACCAAAATTTCCTTCAGGATTAATAAATGGTCACATTTATTTAGTGCTTTTCTACCTTCATGGGTACTCAAAATGCTTTACATCAAGGAACCTATCACCCATTCACACTCACATTCATACACCAGTGTGCACAGACACGGGAGGCAAGGTGGGTTAAGTGTCTTGCCCAAGGACACAATGACAGTATGCAACAGTGGGAGTGGGATTTGAGCAGCCAACCTTCTGGTTAGTAGGACAAGTGGCTCTACCAACTAAGCTACTGCTACCCCGATAATAAATTTAAATAAAGTTATATCTTATCTTAACTTGAATCTCACTTTAAGATCTACTGAAAGAGTGGGACATTATTAGATAAAGTGGCAGTGCAGTTTAACTAAAAGTGGGACAGGTGGTCAATGCGCGTGAAAGACGCAGGTTAAATATGTGAATATGCATTAATACACTCTGCTTATCTTGGCATGTGGATAACAGTTGTATAGGGTGACCAGATTTTAAGACCCAAAAACCAGGACACTTTTTTTGCATTTGAACTTAACAAGTGACAAAAAAGCTTTCCTGTCATGTAATTAAAGTACACAACGCTAAAGCTTTGGGTTTGAAGTTTAATGGCAATTTCTAAATAAAAAGTAATGACATTTAAATAATTTTATTAACAAACGTCTTTGGACAAATGTGTGTTAAGTTTCTTCTGCTTTTTTATTGGTTAAAATGGGGACAACTGGGACATGGTTTGTTGAAAACTGGAATTCACAATGAAAACATGATGGGTCTTGCTGCATAAATCTGCACTGGAATTTGCCATTTTTTTGTTATCTTGTGTCTCAAAGTCACTTATTAAGCATTGTTGAATCTATCGCTGCTTCAGTCAGAGCGTACCACATGACCCACGCTGAAGGGCCCCCTGGCCGCCCGTTGCTGTTACATGAGCCTGATCAAAAATAAAATTTACTCAGCAGCCAGCAGGTATGGACTATTAATAAATGGCAATTGTTTTCTAGTAAACATGATATACATTTGGGCTTTGTGTGACCATTTTCATTATCATAATACAATGTTTTTCATCAACATGTGTATTGACATTTCAGGTGCTGTCGGGGGGCCCCTGGTGGACTCATGACATGCACTATTTTTACTGGAGTCAACCAGAGAAGGAGCCCGAGAGAGAGCAATTGTGTTGCTTTAATGTGTGTGAATGCTTAGTGTTTGTCATTAAATGTTAGCTCAGCAACTGACCTGTGATCATCCAGGGTGCAGCCCGCCCAAAGCAGAATATCCAGTCTCAAGCTGCTCTTGATAAACAATTGTTTTATTGTAGACCATGAAACAATCACACAGCAAGAGAGGTACAAACTATACAATGAAGGCACAACATCATTGCCCACATTACTACCATACGCATTGTTAAATAGTAGCTTACTATATAGTTGTCAGCAAATTATGTTGTGTTATGCTGCATTTATAGACCTCAGAGTTGTTTTTCCAACTTGGTTATGTTCATGTGCTTTAATCTTGGAAATTTGGGATATTAACAACACTATTTATACATCATCAGAGTTATTGGTCAAATATGTTATTAATACCTGTTAATTAGCATTTAACACAGCTAACAAGTGATATTTGACATTAACAATAATAATAAAGTGCTTTATTTGTCATTATACATACAAGGTGCACAACAAAAGTGCATAGATCAAATGTTGGGTTAGTCCTGAGCTGCTACAACTGTGTGTGCCACCACTTTGGGCGGTAGGGGAAACCGGCACACCCAGGGAAACCTACACAGATGGTCTGGGAATTGAACCCAGGACCTTGTTGCTGTGAGGCAAGAGTGCTAACCACTGTGCCAACCACTGTGCCGCCATGCCGCTTTCTCACCACTGAAAAGCCGAATAAATTTAGAGAATATAGCTTTAGCTAAAGAGCTTGGCAGGGGTCAAATAAGTTATTAATAATAATAATGGCCAATTCTATTCATTTTAAACAAGCAACAGCTTATAATAAAGTCACATTGTTAGTAACATTTAGTCATGAGCTAATTAAAAAGCACTTTTCAGCTGTGTCTGAGGTCAAGTGAGAAAGTCTGGCAGCAGATTCTGACCTGAGTTCCTGAGTTTTCTTTCCAAATTGTGTAGGCATTCACGTACATTTTTCACCTCAGAAAAACATTTTCTTGTGTTTCCAAGGACCACATGAACACTGCATAAATTCAATACCTAGAGTGTTATTTTTTAAACTTTTCTTCTTAAGAGACTTTGTTTTGCCTCCTGTCTGCCAGTACTTGTCTCCCCACAAGCTAAGATCCATAAAGGTCATTGCAAACTGCGCTGGTATCCTGGTGTACTGCTGTATTATTGTATTCATTTCAATTCCAATTCAACTTTATTCCAGACTCATGGTCCAACAATATGAATAAAAGATGAAATAATGAATAAAAATAGTAAGAGAAAATAGTTAAATTGATATTTTAAAAAGGCAGCTGTACCAGTGTCTCCACAACTTGGACTGGTAGCATAATGCACTTACAGTTTTTCTCAATTGCTTTTGCTCATTTACTGAAAGCTGGTTCCATTTGATCTTTTTCTTCAAACTTATATTTCAACAGGATTGTCAGTTTGCAAATCATTTAAAACATTTCTCATCAGTTCACACAGTTTTCTAACTATTTCTCAGAACTCTTCACACAGCTCTCACATAGAGACTCCCAGCTTCACTGAAATCACTTTGTTTGACCAAAACAACAGTCTTTTTTTCACATGGAAAGGGATTTTGGTCCAAATGCTGTCTCTTTAAATATAGAAACTTAAACATAGCTGCAAAAATCTAACATTTGTGAGCACTCAGTGTCTGATTACAAAGAAATGACTTCTGTCTGTGTCTTCTGTTTCACACAGGAATCAAATGGCAAGGGTCTCAGCAGAGAGACAAGATAAGACACAATATATAGTATATACTTATAGAAAACTATATATTTTCAAAGAAATGAACCATAAGCACTGAGAACACCTGTTGAGGTTGAATTTGTCTCTCAAGAGGGTTTTCCCAGCAGCCATCACAAGAGGAGAAATACATACACTTTTTCTTTATCAGAGCAAACATATTTTCATTATTGTTAGCAGTGCTCCCACTGACAGTGGTAAAGATGTCAGGATGAAGAATAAAGCAAATGTTTCCTTGCTTCAGTTTCATGTACTGTCATGGTTATTTCTTACAGTAGCCATACTACAGTATAAAGAATACACCACTGCAGGTTTACAGTGCATCATAGTAACCAAAGACTTTTGTAAAATAATGTACTGTACACTACAATACGTAATATAAGTAAATGAGTAAAATGCACATCCTATATTTATGTAAAAATATTTTGTCTGTATTTTTCTTGTTTCCATATGAAAACAGTCAGGTTTTTGGAAATGAAAATACTCAGAGTTTTCTGTTCATTTGTGTGAAGTATGAAGCTTAAACTCTCGCTGCAGTAAATCAGTGAGAGCTGTAGTTACTGAGAGCAGGACTTAGAGTTTGAGCTGCTGTGTGAATGAGTGAATGTGTGCCTGAAAACATGTGATGGCAGTTTGATCATTTTGATGCAAAACCTTGCTTTTGGGGAATATTTTAAAAGTTTTGATTACAGAACAACATTTTGCAAAGAAAAGCATTCATTTTGAGAACCTGAAATCTTGTTTGGATTTTTTGTGTGACCTGTTTTGCAAATAACAATTCTGAATGGAGATATGTGTCAAAGCAATTGAGAAATAATTTAAATAACTAGTTTAAATTTTATTTTTTATTTTATTAAACAGATAAATTTAAACATGCGGTTCCATGATACACTTTTAAAGTGTTAATTCCTGCAGCGACAAACATTTCACTTCACTAGTCTACCTCGGCCTCTTCAAAAGCACCTGCAGGGCATCACTGTTGGCCACCTGCAGCCTTCACAGATTGGCTTTTTTGTAGTCCATGAACAAGCTGTGTACAAAGAGATAAAATATGCTTTAAACAATGTCAGCTTCACTTTACCTGTACACAAATCATTTTTTTATTATATTTGCTAACCATTGCATATGTATTTACAATTTACACATTGTCCCAAATTATTCTGAATGGGGTAGGCAGATCAAATTTGAAAGATATGCAGAATAAACTTCATCTGAACTGATGCCTTTTGAAACACAACATATCAGATAAATAAAGCAATGTATAAAGCCCAGCAGTTAGGTGATGAATTGTGGATGCCCACTAACCAGAGGGTTGGTGGTTTGATTCCCGCCCTGACCCAGCACATGCTCTCATTTTGTAAACTACTTCTGGACTGCTGCAATTTGATGAACAAACAACCAGTCTAGGGCTGCAGCTAACAATTATTTATTTCCATTATTGTTTCGATTAATCAATTAATAATTAGAGAGTGAAGTGTGGGTAAAGTGGTCAAAAACTTAAGGTGTTTTATAGATGTTGGTTAAAAACAATTCTGAAAGAAAAAAGAAAAAAAATCACAAAATCAGAACCAGACGAAGCCATGTTTATGCCACTTGAGGATGTTTGGTTAAAGCATATACACACAAAGATATTTTTAATTAAAAACACAAAATGTACACTGTTTTCAACTGTTTTTGTTCCTTTACCTCTCTGCCTTGGTAATAAACCCTGCTCTCTCAGCACATGACATGTTTCCAAGTCTATGAATCCCCCAGTTAACATTTAAACGATTACTAAATTAGTTGACATTTATTTCAATAATCATTATAACTGATTAATCCGATTAGTTGTTGCAGCTCTAAACCAGTGTGATAAATAAAGCATTGCAAAAAACCCAGCTGTTAGTTGACGACAGACTAGACCACTGACAATTGAAGTTCCACAATACATGAACAAATCCTATTGGTTAACAAGTCTGCTACCAAGGAATGTTACTCTGAACTTTCCTATTCTGTTATTGTCTTATGGGTTTACTGCAGCTGATATATTTTCACTATTAGCATATTGAGTGTTCATATGATATGTATAGGCACCATTTCATTTGCTCGCTCAGGTTTGCAGGCCTTAATTGCCTATGAGGAGCGGGCCGTATAATTATTCACATCTGTTTTACTGCATTGTGAATAGCGCTGACACACATCTCATCCTGCAGCACACACCTACACAGTGTTTCCCCTGTGATGTCCCGCTCATTAACTTTATTACATCCCATAATTTTATGATTTCTCTATCCTGTTGTTGTAATGGTACGTGTAACACTAAGGCCTGTGCATTAATACCCCAAACACACTCATACACAAAGAGGTTTTTATTGTACAGCCGGGGGTAACTGCATATCACAATAAAACAGAGATACACTTGGCGAGTCTGCATTCAATCTCTCCACCTCATCTGGGTTTTCTTTGTAGTTGCCGCTTTGTTCTGCACATCAATGTGCACGACTAAATATTAACCACAGCACCAGTTTGATGTATACTGTAATAAAAGTTTTAGACAGTGGAATAAAATTGGGAGGGCATGATGAGGCAGCTTTTCCCAGAAACGTTGAGCTGATCGTCTGTAGGTTATAGCTCTGCTAAAGGCCAGACTTATATCATGTTTTCTTGTAGTAACTGTCACATCAGTCTTTTTTCTGTTTTTGATTACGTTTAGATGTCACTGGTCCATGTGGTTTTGTTATCTAACCCTATCAAAGATCAAGATGGAGTCCAGTCTTTGGAAGGGATGCTTATGTGTTTGGTTCATGCTTCTACGTGAGCTGATTCTGCCGGGACTCTGCTTTTCTCTGTGGAGTTTGCATGTTCTCCCTGTGCTCGGATGGACGCTCTGCTTTTCTACATCAATGCAAAAACATGCACAACTGAGCTGAGGAATTTGTGTCAACATTGGTTTCAGAGCCCACGTGATGGTTAAATGAGTTGTTACAGGGGGAATAAAGTGCCCTGCTGTCTCTGGACAAAAAAAAATCAGCCTTGCAAGAATGAGCGTCGCCGACCCACTAGCAAAGTGACATTGTTCCACTTTAAAATGACAATATATATATATATATATATATATAGCTTCTATATACCTATACATATATCCTGTATGCAAAGGAAACATATGCATAAGGTCCCACAGGCGTTTGATGGGGGCCCACACTTTAGTTATCGGTAAAACTAATATTTGTCTTAAACATGTTTACATCATATCTTGGCACACGTGGATAATTGTTATGAAATATAAAAAAAATATATAGACTACTGCTCATAGCACCTTTAAGCTTGCTATTTCCACAATATTGCCAGTTTTTGATGGGTGTGTTCACCCATTGCAGAGATGGCAGAGAGGATCTCTTGATATTTTTTGGGGTCTTGGTGAGTGTGATTTGATTTTGAGTTGTAGTGAGTTCACATGAGTTATTAATATCTCTATCAATATAGTATGAGCCACTAAAACATTCTCAAAACAAGATGATTTTATGGTTGTTTAGCTAATTAGTATCATACAATGGTACCTTATCTCTCCTGGGCCTGTGGAGGTCAAAGTATTTGAATTCAAAGGGTTTTGGGAAATGAAGTGTCTGGTTTGGATGCAGCTTGTGCAGACAGTAGGTCATAACTTTGTCTGAGTAATACAAGACGACAGCAGGGTATCCCCAAAATATATTGCTGTTTCTGCAACACTAGCTCCAGCATTTTAAAGTTTGAATTCCTGGCCAGATGGTTGTGCTTTAGACTTTGCCACATAATCTTGACTCAGGTGTTGAAGTGCCAGTCTTCTGATGCACCTGCGTGGGCACGTGTTGACTTCATTCAAACATTCCTGTCATGTTTGTGCACGTGTGCCCAGATGGGACGTGTCGGGGGGGTCCAGGTTTTATTTGTGTTTTCACAGCATGGTCCAGCTGGACGTCCACAGCAACTCAGTGGGACACAGATACCATCCCAAGGTCAGGTTCAAGGGCGTGGGCTGTGTTATTTTGCACAGATTTTTAAAATGTGGAAAGCAAAATGACTTTAACATGACAACCACAAACATTCCAGCGCGCCTTTGAACCTCCAGGGGGTCACTTTCACCCTTTCACCTGTGGCTTTCAGGTAACAGAATCTGACAACAGAGTGTAAGTAGACAGTAGTTTTATTCAGTAGTGTATATTTAGTCTAACCATTCATGCTATTTCTTTTTCATTCATACAAAAAATTTGCTTGGTCCCTGTCGATTTAAGTTCTTGGTGGAGCAGATGTGTGGGAATGTAGCGTAACTTGGTACTGAGGGGCCCCAGTGCAAGTTTTCAGATTTGGGCCTAAAGTTCTGATGCATACTCAATACCAGTTCAAGTTCATGTATTAAGCTAATTTATAAATAATTGTTGATCGCTGTTTTAAGAGAGTCTGGTGTAAAAAAAAAAAAAAAAAAAAAAAAAAAAAAATTATTAAGAAGTAATTTTGTGAACTATTTATTTTTAGTATTTTGTGCTTTTATCTTGGAAAAACAGATGTTTTAAAGACATTAATTTTGCCTGGAGATTACAAATTTAGCAGAATTTAAAACTAAATTCATGTTGAAAACCTCTCTTCTGCAACCAAGTTATGTATTGCTCTTATTTATTATATAAATATTTTAAATCCATACTGACCACAGATCAAGTGCCCACTCTAATGGGCCCCTAAACCCCCTGGGCCCCAGTGCAGTGCAGAGGTTGCCTGCCTCCACCAGTGTGTGACTGTGGAGTTAATGGATAATAGACTAAGGCTTTGAAAGCGTAGAAAAGCCCAGGACGCTGATGGAAAATCTAAAATGTTGCCCAGAGCTAGTACCTCCTCTTGGTGAAGCCATAATCCAAAACCAGTCTTGAGTTGGTGAACTTGTAGATCTAACAGGAATCCAAATGCTGTCCAAAACATGTATGATGATGCTGGTATAGCCATTTTAGAAACAATGGGACATAACCCAATGTTTTTATTACATTATTTCAACAGTATATATATATGAATAAAGTAACGCAGATATGAAAATCCAAAGGAAGTAACCAAAAAAATCAGATAGGTTGCATTCATGTTCTAGCATTTGATTATGTCAAAATCAAAAATCTAAAAATATGACTGCATTGCTGGGTTTCAGATGACACCACAACATTCTTTAGGCCGGTCGTATTTAATAGACCCTTTTCTAGGAATGATGTGTTTAAAAAAGTTGCGCACGCAGCCTGGTACCAAGATTAACTTTCTATCCCATTCATTTGTAGGGAGTAAAATAAAAATATTAACTTAGAAGTTTTTGGGCAACAGGGAAGAATGGTTGTTCTGACATAGAAGACATTTTTTCATGTAAGACCCAATAATTGTGGAGATATTAACCATAAACATTAACCACGTTGCCAAGAGATCTCTGTTTTGTATGTTTAGCAGCAGATTCTACCATTAAATGTTTACACTGCCCTCCACAATTTCAGAATCAATGGCATATGTTATGTTTGTGGTGAAACACGCTCTTGTACACACATCATATCTTTTTGAGACTGTGTGCTAGAGTCTGTGCCCAAAACACTGAACATACTCTCCAATATAACTCCAGATGTTCTAAACATTACCTCAGAGCGAAGGAGTGACAGACAGATGAGGGGAGGAAAGTCCAAACTGTTTTATTGAATGTAATGGGAATAATCCCAGCTTCATACTGGATGTCATTTCCTTGTATATTTTATAGGTTAAACACAGTGAGGTGATGTAATATAGGCGCCCTTACCCTAAGTCCCATTTCAACTGTTTCACTTCGCTCCCACAAGCTTTTTTTTTTCTTCCTGCAATGGCACGTACGCTATTAAAGTTCCATCTGACATAATCATTTTGTGTAAATAAAGAATGTCATGCCTTGAAATGCTAAATAACAGTATATTATGAACTCATTTGCATGTTTAAGATTGCACACATCTGTCTTGAGATTTGGATTTTTTTTTGGATGGCTTAGTTTCAAGTGTTAAAGTCTCAGAGGGAGGGAGCAAGAATTTAACTCATGGTAACCAGAATGTAGACTGTTAAAGTTTATCTGCCTATGTTTTACAATATGCACCTGCAAAGAGTCTGACGCCACCCAGACACAAAAGACCTGACAATTTAACTTCATGGACCAAAAGGTTTTGCTTGGCTCTTTGCTGCATTAGGGAAAAATCTTCAAACCAATCCTGATGCAGCCCAAATAACAACAAAACTCATTAAACCATAGCCCATTTTATTTACAATACAATAATATACTGTATCAGGTGTTGAAAGTGAGATATCTTGATGAAAGCAACACATCTCAAATAGTTTGGACAGAGGCAACAAAAAAAAAAAAAAAAAAAAAAAAGGAAAAGCAGGAAATACTAATAAAACACATTTTGCAGCTAATCAGGTACAACATTTCCGTAAAATGAAAGATTAAAAAAAAAGTATAGGCAGAGTCCTGGAAATCACTGCATGGGATGGGGTCAGCCCTATGTTCCCACATTTCTACGTTTTTGTTGTTGGTGTTGCTGTTGTTGTTGCTTTGTTTTTTCAAAATTAGGCCCTATGTTCTCAATTTTCTAAGTTGTATTTCATTAAAAAAAAAAAAAAAAAAAAGGATTAAACATACACCATTTATCAGAAAATAAGCTTAGAAATGTGGGGATAATGAGCTGTGGGAACATAGACACACTCCCTCAGTAACATTTCCTGAGGTAATTTTTTTATTTATTTTATTTTATTTTTTTAATTTTTGTCAGGGGATGACTCTTGATATTAGATACTGTGTACAACTAGAATTTTAAGCAAAATCAACCCATCTGCAAAGGAGGCTTGATATTAGCTGATGTAAGCAATAGGTGCTGGGCTACACAAGCTACTAAAATCACTGAAATCTTATGTTTATGCTGCACAAGAAACTAAAACAACAACAAGAGAAAGTCTGCTCAAGTTTAATCCATCAAACACCACATAGTACCACATACTGTAGTAGGTCTGAGTAATGAAACTGACAGATAGTATTTATAAAAACAAGTTTTTGTGGTTTGAAAGCGTTTTATTTACCCAACATGTCAAAATATGATGTGAAGAGGGAAATACAGGTTGATACCACCACTGTGGTGCTGTACACAACTCTAAGTGTCCAATAAGGGTCACTGATTGCACATTGAATTAACTTTTTCTTTTTTTTTTACACAAATGCACAACCCAATGGCGTGTCTAAGTTCTTTCCTCCTGATAAATTCAATAATAAACTGCACTGGAGAAAAGTAACTAGATACTGGTATATGTAAGTACATTTTTTCATTACATTTTTGTGATGACTCTAAATAAGTAAATGTACTTGTAATGTAAGTATTTTGTGTAGAGGGTAGACCCTGAATGCAATCGATGTGCTAGCTATTAGTACTTTGTAGTTGTAGTATCAATAGTAGCATTTGGTAGTAGCAGTAGTAGAAGTAGTAGCAGTAGTAGCAGCTGTGGTAGTTGTTATACCTGAATAAACCTTTCCTTCAGTACCTTTTTACCATTAAGCAATTTTTTTTAGTATTTTTAGATCCACTTGAATATTATTTTGAAGCAACAGTAATTTTACTATAGATTTTGAGTACTTGCACCACCTCTAGTACATTGTTACCAAGCCAAAACACTTACTGTTACTGTCTGAACACTCAATAACAACAAAGTTTCATTTTATATTACCTTTTTTTTATCCATTCAACATTATACACAGCCCAGTAACACTACTCATGTGTTTGTATTGAACACCTACCTGACCTAAGCACTAATTACTGCATGACTTCATTAAATTCTTGCCCTATACCTCGCAGCATATAAACAGCACTGGGAAATGCCCAACAGGTGTTTCACTGTAAAGGTGTTCCTAAACAGGTGGTAAACTGCACCACATTCAGGGCCTTTCTGCAAGCCATTACCTCCTTATATCTCTGTGTGAGTGTGTGAATGGCCAAAAAAGTGAGTTAATCGTCGGCCCTGGGAGGAGAGATGACTGTGAGTAATTACTGTACTCGGCGGGGCGTACCTGGTGATAAGTGCACGCATAGGTTTAACAAGCAATCAACCACACCAGACATTCACAAAACACACACACAGCAGGAATACATTATAAGGAGTGTACATGTAAACACTGAGATTTGTAGGGCCGACATTTTCAAATACCACGTACATGCACGATATAGCACTATTAAAGTTGTTTGTTTACAAAGTGCACTGAGGTATGTACAATGTGGCCTAATGGCTGACAGCAACATGTAAAAAGTAGGTCAGTGTAGGTTCAGCAAGTTTGCATGCTAATTTTGGGAACGTACGTGCCTCGGAGAATTAGACAAACTGTTTTGACAGTATCATAAATCCTCCATCATCACAGCAATTTACTTTTTGTCCAAGAGCCAAAGTCTGACATAAGAGCAGAGCCCTGAGACTGGATGGTGGAGGAAAAAAAAGAAATAGACACTTATTATTTCAGGACAAAAAAAAGAAAAAAAAGAAAAACATGCCCACTTGCCCGCTATATACACACAAGCAAGCAAGCACTAATAGTTATTACCATTTCATAGAGTGGTACACCCTTGACAATGTCACAATATTCGCAGGGTTTAACATTTATAGACATAGCGCGTTAAGATGAACCACTTCACTTACACATTCAGTACATCATAGATTTGTGCCAGCGTGGATGTTGTGGGGTGCCTGTTTGTTTGATGCACCTGAAAGATGTACATGCTCGAGTTTCAGCCTTGAACCATCCACCCATGAAGTAACTACTTAATACAACTTGCACATCTGAAAAGCACTTCACTAAACACAAGGTATTTTATTTAATAATCTTTTTTTTTTAATTATTATTCTTTTAGTTGAAATTAAGTGAACTTGTTGATCACTAGAATTCCTCAGTATGGGGCAGGACATACAGATGCCACACAAAGGTTGTTTGACACATTGTAGCTTTTCTGTGAAGTGCCAACTAACCAACAAAAAGCTAATGATGAGAAAACTGTTTTTGAATGCGTACTTGATGATTTATATCAGGGGTGTCCAAAGTTATTCCAAGGAGGGCCAGATTTGAAGATGTGCAATTGTCCAAGGGCCAACTGTCACTCCTGATGTTTTCTACAGTAGGAACTGAATGCACATACAGTGTTTAGTTTTCAAAAGCCATATACTTATAATTTCCCAACAAAATAACATCTTTGAACGTAAAAAACATCCTCTAGGTCATATATTTTTAGCTCAGACTGATTTTAACGCTTACAAAGATTAATAAGACAGAAATTCTGAAACCAAAAACATACAAAACTTGCACTGACCTTCTATACAAATTGTTGTGTTATCTAGAGACACAACTGCAGTTAATTTCCAACTAATTAGCAGACACAAGGCATAGAGCAGGAGATGATCTGCACAAATGTACAGATCAAGCTACGGAGACACTGGAGGGCCATAAACAATACATTTTGTCATAGAAGCTCAGGGCCATATGAAATTTCAACATGTGCCACAAATGGCCCCCGGGCCACACTTTGGACATGTCTGATTTATATTGCCATTCAGATCCAAGTATATATATATTCTTTATCTAGCTTTATGTCTGATCAGCAACAGCCCATAAAGGCATAGTATGCAGAATTTTCAGAGGAATAGTTGAGAACAACTGTGTTTTAGATTTGGTTTAATATTGATGCAGCACCGCAGCACACTGGACTTTTGTAAGGACTGAAGATACTTATTTGAAGAGGATTTAGTTTACACAATTATGCCTGCAGCAGACTGTGAGTAGGTGTCCCCTTATTTAAAACTTTCTGAGTGGCAAAAAACATCTCATTAAAAATCTACTGGCACTCTCCATACTCATTTGGTTTACACATAAAACCATCAGGACTTTATTTATGGGTGTTGTATCACTATGCTCCGGGCCGCTTCCTTCATCGCTCATGTGGCTTTCTGGCACACAGCCAAGGTCCCCTCCCATTGGTCTGCCAGTCCCGTGTGAGACAGGAAGTAGGGTGACCTCAGCGCAGGAAGAGAGTGGAGTGTGGATGTACAGTAGATGTGTGCACAACTGTTCGCTCTTTGTTTCAATAAAGTGGTTTGCAGAGAATTGTGCTGTCACTGCAAAGGCAAAGAAAACACTGCTTTTCATCTTTTCAGATTTTTTTTTAATGTGTACATGTCCAGCATGGCTTGTTAACACACTCAACTAGAGGTGATCACACAACACAAATGTATAAAATCTTCAATCATCTACAGGAAACAAAGACAAAACAAATTGGAATGTTATAAACAAAACTGATGAATCAAGTTCAGAGAGAATTAAATGCACAAACTCAATCAAAATAAGACAAATCATTAAAAAAAATGCTGTTCATTAATTGTTGCTCTTCCCAAATGGGACAATTTCTAAAAGAAGCATTACTCAAGTAGTAATGAAATTCAAGAGAGCCTTGTGTGAGATGCAATAACTCGAATGCCAAGTTCTACACAAGTCACTTAAATAAAAACATCCACTCAATTCGAGGTCATCTACTCTCTACTGTAGCCGCAGTTAGTGGATGGAGAGTTTAGTTCTTTTTGTAAGTGGTCTGCTCAACAGTTTAACAATGCCTGTCTTTAGTCACACAAAAGCCACAGCAGAGTGAGAGCTCGCCTGCAATAAGTAAAAAGTCACTTGATTTAGTCGAGTGGTGCTTCCAAATGAGTGGTTTTTCAGAGGCTCAGTAAGCAAGGTGAGATGCATTGTGGGAAATTTGGGTCCACTCAGAAGGAGGGGGGGTTGTAAAAGCCGTGAAGCTGACCAGAAGTGAAACTCAAACAGTCCGAGTCACGTCTGACCTTAACTATGTCCTCTTGCTTTGATGTTTTAGGCTGTTATTTATTGATCAGTTTTTTTTTTCCTTCTCCCAGTTGAGTTTAGAGTTTGCACAAGGATGACGCAATGACGGGATTTTCCTGTGGTTCTTAGACAGTGCTGGATATACAAAAATCTGAGAAAAAGGGGCAACACAGAAATAGCATGGAATCCATATGTATTCTTTTTTGACAACACTTTCTATTGATTACACACAACTGCAGCATTAGTTAAGCATTAATTAAAGGTGCTGATTTTGTTTCAGTAAAATCACCATTATACCCATTTACATGTTGTTACTTCATAAACATCAGTATGTCCCTACAGGGCTACCATAGATGTTAAATTATTAGAATGTGGCCTTGCAATTTGTAGTTTGGCCACTAAATCTTGCAATAAATGTACACACTGCAGTTTTAATGTAATGTAAATTATCTTTGGCAAAGAGTTAGCTCTATACATTAACAGTATGATGAAGTGAAGCATACTTAACTAATATTTAATTGTGTATAATCAACAATGTTCTGCAAGTATCTTCCTTTGGAAAAACACTTTTAGAACAACTGACAAACCAAAAAGGCAGTATTTGAGGTCGAATCATTAATGTAGAAGGCTTATGTTTATGGAAACAACCTGGGAAAGATGAAAGCTCCGACAAGCTGAGCGATGTCTTAACCTTGCCAAATTCTTCAAGCATGAAGGCACAAAGAAAAAAAAAAATCCACCCATGCACCTTTAAATGTAAATGTGTCATGCTGTCTGCTTTTAAACTGTGATTTAACAGAGGTGGATCTGAGGTGGCTAGACCTTGGCCTGCCCTGGCTTCCTAAAAGGACGTAAGGGAAGGAGGAGAGGGAGGTAAGGTAGGGCTGGGGAAAGACAATAAAATGTTTGTGTGTTTGAGAGACAAAGAATAGGAGGGAGGAGGAGGAAGGCAGAGAGAGAGAGAGAGAGAAGGCCATTGTTGATATTATGATCCCCTCGGGCGCTCGGCGGGCCGGGCTGAGTATGCACTGGGGTGTGGGAGATTTACAGTCTGAAAGGCTCGCTGACGGAGAGCAGGCCTGATTAAGTGAGTGAGCACTTCATGATAAACACACTCCAACAAACAAGCTGCAATCAACTAAGATGATCTCTTTGTTACCTTGACTTTTTGCAAGTTAATTCCACTCATGGTTATGTCTTAAGAGTTAGTTTTTTTCAAATTGGCTTGAGTTGTTTAATGAAAATGTATTTCTCTAAACTAGAAGTGCATTGGTAGCCCAACAAATAACTGACCATTGTCCAGACTGTACCCTGCCTCAGGCCCAATGCAGCTGGGATATGCTCCAGCACCCTGTAACCTCTAACAGGAGAAGCATTCATTAATTTTCTTCCACTTAATTCCATTGGGGGTTGTGTGTGACTTAAGTCTATAGCAGCTGCTTTGGGCTTGAGGCAGGCACACCCTGGACACTGAGCAGTTAATTGTAGGGCCCCATTCAAAGACTTTTGCCTGGGGAAGTTCCAATCATAAAACAATGGCTATAAGTTGTGAAGACTTTGATACTTACACCAATTACAATGAAATTATCACTTTTGTTCTGGGGGACATATACGAGTGGTTCTGTAAACAAATCTACTCGCTGTGCTTACCCCTCAAAACAATGAGAAACATTAAACCGTTGTGAACATTATACAGAGATTTGAGCTAAATGCTTTGAGAATTGCAACTGCTGAATCACTTCATCTTAGGCACAGGACACTTAAATAAAGTTTTACCTCCCTACGGCTGTTAGGTTTAGCTGTTACCCATGGGAGACACTTCACCATTCTGGATGACTCGACTTTTTTTTTTCTTTTTCCCCGAGCTTGTCCAGACACAAAACTGTCCAAGCACTGGCTAATGTTCCAATAGCAAGAGATAGGAAGAGAGACCACGTGGGAGGCAGGGTGCTTTTAACACTGATTAGCCCGCCCCTCCCCCACCACCACCAGGACACAGATGTGGATGAGCTGAGTGATGGACACCGGACACAGTTTCCTGGCAACCATTATCGACTGCGCTGGGATCAATTGCCAGACATCTTGTGATGGGCGATTATGCGTTAGCTTCTCATCCTTTCACTGTACTTCGCTGTCTGTTAGTTAGGTGCCTTAGCTGTAAGCCGCCCTGTCCTGTCTTCACCTGCAGGACTGGAATACATTAGAAAACACTGAGCCCTTAACCCCGCAATTACTATATGACTTGCAATATAAAAATAAAGTTGTACAGTGGACTCAATTAGTGGTTTTAGACATTACCTGGCCATTTTTCATCATAATCAAACCATTACTTGGTGTTTTAAATACATGTTCTCCTTTGACAACTTCCAAAGCGTTATGGTCTATTCTATGGTCTATTGTTCACAACCTATACTAATGAAGTGTGGAAAAGTTTGTGCACTTCTTTTCAGTCACTAGATATTCAAATACCACCACAAAAATGGCCTAATCACTATATAGTGCCCTATAGTGATTAGAAAGTGGTTTCGGACACAGCCCCGGACAATAGAAAATGCCTGTGTGTGGATAGATGGAGTATTGGCAAGGCTTTTGAAGTGCAACTCGATCACTACGTAGGATGTAAAAACGTGTAACATAGTAAGTGCTGTTTAAAAAGGAGGGCTGTCACCTACTGTAAGCTAAAGTTTCCTTTTTGGCCCGCGCTGCCATTGCGCTAACAACAGAATCTGGGTCACATGGGCTGCTGCCAGTTACAGTGAGCCATCAAAGGCTGCTAGTTCCCTGTGTTTCCCACCCCTCCTAATTCCTGAGCCCTCAACTGTGCCAGCGCTGGGACAGAGGGGTCAGCCTTCCTCCGGACTCTATAGCCCCCCACCACTCAATCTACCCCCCTGTCGCCTGAGCTTCAGGAAATTCAGAGTTTCTCCTCACATCCCCCCTCTGTCCACATCGGTGTAATGTGAGCTGGCTGAGTTGGCCTCCTCTGGTCAGACGGGCAGCTTACAGTGTTTATACCAGAGCAGATAGAGCTTTATCTGGCACTGATATCCTTATGACCCCCATTAGCTTTGAAATTTGACAAATCTGCTACTATCCTCATTGCTGCAATGAAACTAGATACAACATATATTTACAATGCCTAAATATTTCTACTTCTGAGGTTTTGTTATTAGTCATGTTTCCTAAAACATGTTTTATTTCAACATGAACTGTTGTAACATAAGTACTGAAGTAATACTTTTTTAAGAAGCAGAACAGGTAAAACCTTGTTTTTTTTTAAATTACTACAACATGCCACTAAGTCAAATGTATAAAAAGTATAAATTACACTAATAACATAAAGTCATTTTCTATTTACAAGAAGGATGGCTGGTACAGGAGCAAGTGGTTTAGTCTAAGACTAGGCACTAAAGTCAGTAGCCATTAACCAAAAATTCTCCAAATGAACAAGTCCTGTGAAATATTTTATGGCTGACTGCCTGCAATAAAAGCACCATCAATGGCTGCACTATACAGACGACTCAACAGTGAAGAGTTTTGGACACTATGCAACTGTCTGTTAATCACGTGCTAATGGTGTGTGCGGAAACCAATCTCCACTAGACTCCACTACAAGAGGTCACTGTGACTGGAACATTGCAACTCTCAGCAAAGCTATTATATATGTATACAAACTATACAATCACCATACATTATGGGAAACAGAGTACTATCGGAGTCCACTAGACATTCGGACAGCACCACAAAATTCAGTATCTTCAAGTCACCTCAATTCTTTTATCCCAAAATTTTGCGTCAACTTACATTTTATGAAAAATCATCTAATGTTCACTTTTGTAACTTTTTAAATTAACTGGATTAACTTGCAGCGCCTGCAAATAGTGTCTAATCACCTACAAGGCTAATAGAGACATAGCACACTCGCTTCCATCCCTTTCTCTGTTCTGTGAGATAAAAAGGAATAGGGAGTGTTTAGTTACTCTGAGTTCAAGGTTTGGTTTGGGGGTCGGCGGGGTTAACAGCATTTGCACACACCTGCTGTTTTTTAATGAAGCGGATTAGCTTTGGCCCACACGAGTCTGCCTCCATCCGGCTCTGAGCCCACCCCGCTACAACATCAGAGGAACCACAGGTCAACGATGAGGTTACTTAAATTGTCCTTTTAAAAAACATGAGCAGTAAAAAGTCCATTATAAGCTGCACGCTGCATTAGCCACTGCGTGCATGTGTGACGGTATCCACTCCCGAACCTAAAGGCCGCGGCTCGGCTTTGTTTTACACTAGTTTTAGATGAAGGGAATTTCACAGTAAGCTAGCTTCTTAAATTAACTATTAGCTGCTTCTCTGCAGAGGAAAAAGGTCTCAGTGTTGACATAAACGAGGTATGCTAAGAATTAGCCGCTTAATGGAAGTCCTTGTAATATTGGTTTACTTTACCAGTGAAAGAGCTTGGTAATGGGTTGCCTAATAAGGGAAGGAAAGAAAACTAAACTTCTTGTTGATGTTTTTACGGCCAGAAGTGGCAAGAAACTACATACATTTAACCAAGCAGAATGTACCAGTAACAGTTTTGAAGAACCACAGTTGTAATACTACTTAGCTGGGTCAGCCAAACCCAATATTCCTTGACATAAAATTTGTTTTGTACTTGTTGCTGCAGAAATCATTTTGACCAATTAGAACTATTGACGTAAAGCAGAACACGTTTTGTGACATACTTGACTGATTTGTAGTTAGTAAATATGAATCTTCATCTTGTCCTGATTCTTCTATCTCAGTAAAATATTTTTCATTCAATACACAAAGCTCTTGTTTGAGGCTTGACATGTAAAATGGTCTCTGCATGAAGATAGTTTCTTTGCCATTTCACTTTTTATACGTGTTCTGAATTTACTGAAAAAAATTACAGTATAAAATGGAATCATCTTTAGGAATAACCAGAAAATATAAAATTTCTTTGGCACCCCAGGGGATAAAAAGTATCCTATTTGTAGAGATGGAAAAGAGAATGTAGAGTGTGGTTTACAATATGATAAGAAGCGTGATCATCGCTCAGCTTCTCGAATTTCCTCATTTTCCACAACTGTAATATCATAAACCTCTATTGTATTGAAATCGGGAAAAGCGGGCGGTGCAGAGATGGAGGAAGAATAAACAGCCTTTCTGGTTTAGAGGAAATAATAATAATAATAACAATAACAAACGGCCACACAAAACTAAGAAAAAAAATATGTGCAAACTTCTCTCATATAAATAGACTACAGTCTCTGTGTTGTAGAGCACCATGGGAAACAGGAGGGTGTGTGTCTGTGAGTATGTAAAACTTTGAGGATGGTTGCTCCTAGATTTGTTTCTGGATTGGTTGCATGGATCAACTACCACGTATATGAAATATTGAGCCACTGAGAAGAAATTGGTGTGGACCATAGAGAGGGAGCTGAATTAGATGAGATGTGTGCAGGGGTTCATTCAGCATTTTGTAAATGGGGTAGTATGAGCTACTTACAGAGTGTTGCAATATAATAGATAATACAATAGACAGTTTGTCAGTCTGCTACTGCAAATCAGTCTAATAAAAATACACTTCACTCTAAAAATGGAAATAATACCTAATCTTCATGTCACCTTGTGTTACATAATGGAGATTTCCAAAATATAAATGACCTTATTTTGATTTGAACTGTCAAATATAAGTACCTTGGCCAGTCAGACCCATTTGATTGCTTTCTTTTTGACCAATCATAACATTAAAATGGGCAGGCTTTGCAATGCTTTGTTGCTTTGTTTGTCTGATGGTTTTCTATGTGTATGTTAGTGCTGCTCTGTTTTTAGATTGATTATTCAATGGTACACGAATCGACAAAAATCTGACTAATTCTTTGTATTTAAAAGATAATTAATTGGGACAGGTGGCCAGGCCGATACAGAAGTGTTTGTTGAAATATTTGGCAAGTTCAGGGCTTGTGAAAATGTAGTACATAAGAATGGCACCTATATAACAAAGCCCACTGGTTTTGGTTTGAATTGTTGATATGTGTTTTGCTGTTTGTTACAGTACATTTTCATTGGCGCTATAGGCGACCGTACATAGCATATACAGTCACTGCTCCTGTCTGCTTCTCCAAACTGGTTGAAGACTCATAACTCTAAACTGTCATGAATACATTACCTACTAATAAGTAGCTCATAAAACCTAATTTACAAAATATGGAACCACTTCTGTAAGTTCATTGCCCACAGGGGCCAGAGGTCAGACCCAGTCCTGTAGTGAGCGTTTGCAGTGCACTAAGAGCCGGGGCGCTCCTTTACTCTGCAGTGTGTTGATAATAGCGTAGATGAGTCCCAGGATGCACAGCACCAGGACCAGAGGGATAGTGACCATTAGGATGTTCATGGTCCGCTCTTCGCTGTCGTCCACCTTCAACACCACATCCACCTCGTTGGTCTCTTCCTCACGTCCTTCTCGCTCCTCCTCCTCTCTGTCTTTATCTGTTCCTTTTCCTGTGTCCTTGTCCGTCCCGCCTCGGTCCGTCCTGTCCCTATCTTTGCCCTTGTCTCCATCTCGTCCTGCGTCCGGATTAAATGGTGGTCGGTTCACATCGGGATATTTGCGGCCTGTGTCTTTGTCTGTAGTTCTGTCTGGATCTAGATCCACACTGCAACCCATAAAGTCCCTCAGAATTGACTTGGGGAAACCGGGTTCACTTTTCATCCGGTGGTTGTCAAACTTCCAGTACTTTGAGCCCTTGTAGAAGTAGGTGTAAGCTATGAAAAGAGAAAATGATTAAGAGAAAGTGAGTAACATTACATGAAAACATTAGGTATAACAATTGCACAGTATTGTAGCTACTGTATAATAGGGATGCACGATAATGCATTTTTTAACTGATACCGATAACCGATAATTTGAAGCTTCTTGCTGCCGATACCGATAATAAACCCAATAATTATTATATAAGATTTTATATCTAATTTTTACCTTACAACCTGATTTTGAGAGAAGTACAATTTAATTTAACAGTATAGCTTTAATCAAACTTCATTAACCCTGATCTTACTTATAAAACCGGAAATAGATTTGATTAATTTATGAATATAGAGTAAAATTATCTGATCTGTCTCAGTATGGGTATCCAGCCTTCTCATAAACACAGTAACACACACTTAGACTGTAGGCTGTATCCCACTGTGACCTGGTAATGTGTCAGAAGTCACACATTACTTATATCTGTGTCCAATGCCTTTTTTGTTTCTATTATTTTTGTTGTAAATATATATTTTTATATTAATATACAGATAAAAACATTTTTTAACTACATAGTTGCAGGTCAGTTGTTTTTTACCCCATGTGCTCTTGAATCTAACACAGGAAGAAAGAGGTGGGGCTTACAGTAGAACATCCAATCAGACAAGTTTGACCACAGCAGCATGCTCTGCTCTGTAAACAAGGTGATCAGATCTGTGAATTAATAAAAAGTTTATGCGGGAAAGAGCCTGTCCCGTCCTACACAAAGCCCCTCGCTTCTGCATTGGGCTGATACAAGCCTCTTCTGCTCTGTGTGAGAGAGGAAGGACGAGCTAAGCAGCAGAAAGGCGCGTATCCAGCCTCACTCGATGAGAGGCGTGCTTAAAAACTCCTCTCGCTCCACACAGTCCGGAGCTATCGTTCTTTCATTTTGTTGAATATTTACAGACAACATGCCCTTTTTAGACTGAAAGAACTTTGAAGAGGCACCATACACCGTGCAGCGCTGTCCATGTGTTCGACCAAAGACAGCGGGAGGGCTGCTCTGTATGCTTCACATCTTTGTCATGATAAAGTTATAGGAGACTTGTAGTATTTGATGCGAAACGCTAGTAGCCCCCTTCCCTTCTCATAGAAATGCAACAGAACATGCAGAAACTTTTTTGCTTCAACAGACACTGTTCACAGCCTGCTCTGGGAGCAGCAGTCTGCAGTAGGGGTGGGGCTGAGGGACACTCACAGACTCAGAGCCGT
This sequence comes from Bostrychus sinensis, assembly GCA_020698575.1. Lineage (NCBI taxonomy): Eukaryota > Metazoa > Chordata > Actinopteri > Gobiiformes > Eleotridae > Bostrychus > Bostrychus sinensis. The sequence continues at coordinate 14,565,970 of CM036242.1, forward strand.
CAATGAGAAAACCACAGGGCAAAGATGACAAAGTCAAAGCAGTTTGGCCTTTTTATTATCTTATTATTGCTTGAATTTTTAATTATCTGACTTACCTGTATGATGTCATAATTGCCAATTATCAGCCTGATAATTATCGGGTCTGATATTATCATGCATCCCTACTGTATAAGTCATAAGCTTATTGAAGTCCCTAACATAGGATTTTAAATTCACTTTGTTACAGTGTTACTGGACTTTGGTCACAAACACTTCTATCCATATCAAAACTTTCATTTGTCCACATCAAGTCATTTGAGTGACTGCTTAAAAGCAGCAGTATTTTCTACCCAGACCCATACCATTTCTCGTGAAGTGGGTTTAGAACCCAGCAGGTGAAGCCTCGTTCCTGTAGCTGTATGTTTCTTTAAAAAGAGTTTATTCTCCATATCTTAGTACCAAACCCCCATCTCACTGGTTGTATTTCTATCTAATTACTTTCAGAGATAGTTTAATCATTTTGTTCCACATCATGGAACAAAAATCCAACTGTAAATCTGAAAAATACTAACGTTCCAATAAAATTGAGAAAAAGAAAATACAATAGCTGGCCAGACAGGACAACAATGACAGGAGATTTAAATGAAAGGACATGGACCGTGATTCTTCAAATGTGCAGTACAGTGGCAGTACTCATCATGTTTCTAAATATACAGTCTCTGTCTGAATATTCTTATTCTGTCTTCTCCGAAACTTTAACCAGTCATTTAAGACTTAAAATGCAATTTAACTCTCTCCATTCGATCAATATTTTGGTTGTGCCAACAGTTGACGAGAAAAGCTCAGTACTTTCTGGTTTTGTCTCATCAGCTCATATTTCCTTCATTATTGTGACATTTAAAACCGCAGGATTATTTCAAACTAGTTTACTGTCCCATGCCTACAGTATATGAAATGAAGTCTGATATCTTACAAAAATTCTGAAACTGGATGTCAAAACAAACCAGCTCTTCTGTTTTACATCTATCAACTCACTGCACAAGCACATATTCATCTCCCACACCGTCCCCACTTCCCTGATGAGGGAACAGCCGCACCCGTATCCTTTGTTTCAGCCATATCTGTCTGTCTCAGCCCCCCTCTTTTCTGTTGATAACACTCACTCCATAAAACTGAAACCACTCTGCACCTCACAGCTCACCTCCATCATCGCTGAGGAAGGCCCCCTTGGGAGAGGGAGGCACTGACGATCCCCACACGCTGACTGGTTTCGGGTAGCCGCTGTCAGCGGAGCGGCTCTGCTCGTTGAAGCGCCAGTACCTGTAGACAGAAGCAGAGGGGATGCTTGTTACTGTTTATTAACTGTCTAAAGCTTACAATACAAAGTCATTTCTCATGCCGTGTTTATAGAGCTGCACTGTTTCTCCACAGAACAATAAAAAAGTGTCGTGATGGATAAATTCAAATTGAGTTTGCTTGCTGCGCTGTCACACTCAGTGGTTTTAGTTTGTGTTTATTCCTATATTTATGTTAGCTCTGAGTATGCCAGTGTTCTTTCTGTTTTGCAGCAGTGCAAATATTGTTTAATGTGTTTTGTTGAAAGCATAGCACAATGTGTGTTGCACACTCTAGCTATTTTTAAGCTTTATTTTTATAGTCTAATATAAATCGGGCTGTGAATTTCTTAAGAGGCTATGATATTCCAGCTATTGGGACTTAAAGTTGTATTATCAAAAAAAAAAAAAAATGTCTGCACTGTGCCCCGAATCCATCCCCTCACCCCACCATAACTATGTAACCTTTTCTGCTCCCATTCTATTTAAAAAGCACTTCGTAAAACTGAACCATTTTGCCACCATAGAATACTAAGACATTACATCAAAGAAGTTTAGAGCTAAAGTTCAGTGTTATTAATGTTTCACTTTGCTTCTCTTTTCCCATTTTTTTTTTTTTTTTTTTGCGCCGTGTAAGCACACACAGCCAGCCCTGTAACAGACTGAATTGTGGATTACACAACCAGCCAACTCAAGACAAAGCTTTGGTAAGCACATTACATTCTTGTATATTAAAATGCCTGACAATAAAATTTAGATTATATCCTAAGGTCTATTTTAACTGCTGATTCCTATTAAAATATGCTGTGTGTGATCAGAACATTTTCCTCAAACAAAAAAGCATACCATTTGTTTAAGGCATTGTTACCTGTCCCCTTGGAAGAAGTAGGTGTAGCCCGATGGCTCCCACCAGATAGCTGCATCTATTCTGTCATATGGAATGTCTTGGCCATAGTGGACCAGCTCCTGTGGATATCCTGGTTCCAGATTGGCCTCCCTGAAAACCCAGTATCTATTCCCTGTAACGAGAAAACAGTATTGGTAATCCTTTATGCAGTGCATGCTGGGACATCCCCTCTACTGTTGTTAATTCTCCCTAAGGACTCTGGAGAATGTTAGCAACATGACCCTCACACACCCAAACACACATAAGAGCCTTTATGAAGTACAGAATGGAGCTATAAACAATAACAGACACATATATCTTGCTGGCATGAAATAAAACAAATCATTATAGAGGGAATGGACAATAATCAGAGCAATCAGAGAAACCCAACCTGCGTTTACACACACTTGTAAATTATATCAATGCAATAATGATTTGTTGGCCAGCAAAAAGAAACCCAGCAGAGAGAGTGCGGCTTCATTGCTTGTGGACTTGGGGTTTGGCATGTAATGAGCTATTAGAAACGGCTTGTGTTATGTCAGACTCAAGCAAAATTCCTTGTGAAGGAAAAGTTTTATTGTGTTTCACTCAGCCAAACGAGGGACTCCGTTCGTTCTGGCACAATTACATCTCAGGGCTTGGCTTTGAGCCTCCAATCCCTCCCTTGATCCCCCACCCATTTATCCACCCATCCGTCCACCCACCTCCGGCCCTTTGCTCCTTGTTTAAAATGAAAGCTCTGCACTCAGCATCTGGAGAGAGCAGGAGGTTGACGCAATCCTTCCCAGGGATCCTGCTGCGCAGTGGTCCCAATGTAAAAATCCCATGACTTATTCCATGACTTTCCAACTCTGGCTGCTCAGTTTTGTGACCTCAAGGTTTGATTTTTCCCTGCTGTGTAACTTTTTGTAAACTGAGAAAATGTGTGGTTTCTGTTACTGTTAGGATTGATATAAATAAAACTGCAGAAATACTAGCAGCTGTCAGATGGATAATGAACTCTCAGTTACAATGTAACCTGTAAGACATGAAATTTAATATAAGACATGAAAGTTAATAGAGCCTTAATTTTCTAAACAATGTAAGGTGTGTATGTATTTCTGTGCTAGAGGTTAACTATATTCCAATACATTTTCAATAAACAAATTTGAATTTATTTACAGAAACAAGATGGCAAATCACCAATGACTAATTGTATGTTTTTATTGTCAGTGCCTGGATACAGAACATAAGCAATGTGTCAATGTGTGTTGGTAGCACTACATAACCTAATGGCTACATTCTAAAAGTCACTACAAATCATATGAAATTCTGGACAACTACAGAAGCATGGTGTACCACTTGGGTAGGTAATTAATTGAGTTCAAGTAAGCATGCTAAATCATACATTTCTATGCTAATGTATTCTTTGTTGTTGCAGCATCTTACTTGTTCATCATTAAGAGACACTACACCAAGCTATTTTGTCATGTATAAATATCGGATTTACTGTTTTTGGCATGCTTGCTTGTGGAAATCACAGTAATCTTAAATTATGATGACTTAGAAATGGAATAAAATGTGGTATTTATGCCAGTCAGCATTACCAGTCAGTTTAGCATTATGTGTTATGTGAGTTATATTCTTCAGTTTTGTGTGCAAGTCTTTTTTTAAAATGGTTGCTTAATTTATTTTAGGATGCTAATATGAAAATGCAGCAACACAGTTCTTCAACTTACTGTTTGATGACAAATGTGATCTGAGGAATGTCAGGTATTGTGTGACTCCCTAAGAATAGACCTGTGGGGAGTGTACTTTGAAGTCAAGGCTACACTAGAAGCTTAACTTAGTGGTTTAATAACCTCGGGTCTTGAGTCAAAAAAGGTCATTTTCATACACTATTTGTCTCAATAGATTTTTTAAATCAAAATATTGCTAATATTCATTCTTATGCACCTTAGTTGTTAGGGGTTGTAGGTGGCTGGAAACTATCCCTGCTTCTTTGGGCCTGAGGGCCTGTTTACACGACAACGCTGTCCAGGAAAAAAGTCATGCCGCCTGCGATTTGCATTTACACGACAATGCTTGTTTTGCCTGAAAATGACTGTAAACTGTAGTACCCGTGTTTGTCCAGCCAATGGCACTGTGGGCCCCGCAAATGCTCTACACCACACAGAGAGTAACTGCAGAAGAAATGATGGCTCCAGTCTGTAACTTTCCGACAACTTTAGGAACTTGTGGTTTTCTTGGACCATTCTCATAAAGTCACTCCTAAAAGTAAGTAAAGTAAGTACTTGTACAGATATTACTGCTAGTTACTGGACAAAATATGAGCGTATGAGGTATAAAAGCCTTGTATTTTGCGCTCACGGGTCAGCTGACATACGGCGGGCAGACAGCCAATCACTGTTCAGATTGGGGCAGTTATGTCATCGTTTTCAGTGCGGATGATGTTTTCACAGTTTACATGAGAGCAAAGCGGCTCCAAGCTTCCAGCGTTTTCAAACCTTTGCAAGTTTCAGAAAATGGAAACCCCGTCCTCATGTAAACAAAAGACCAAACCACAATCAAACCTTGGCGCATTCAGTAAAAGGCACTGTCGTCTAAATGCCCCACATTTACTGTCTCATTTAGTCACTATGAACAATTTATCCCCAATTCACCTATACATGGGAACTCACAATGTCAATGCTGTAAGGCTCGACCACTAACGCCACTGCGCTCCTCACCATCGCTAATATGGCTTCATTAATTACAAAATGTCAACAATCACAAAACAAAACATATTGAACTCTATTTCTTCTGCTGCTCTTAACCGTAGGCACTACTTTCTCTCTTGCTCACTTCTTCCTCTCTTTCTTCACTAATGGCTTGCCGCCAAGTGTCGCACTGAGAGGCTTACAGATGACATCATCCCACCCATCATCTCCAGCTGCCCAAAGCCTGGAGCTCGGGCCCGAACTGCATCAAAGGCTGAGTGCGTTCTTTTTCATTCAATAGCAACAACTTTATCCAGCGTTGTAAAAGACAAGCTGCTCTCACTGACAGAGTATAAATAATGAGCTGCACTAAAATAGATTTACACTTGGCATGTAGAATACATTATGTGGCCATGCTTTCTTTAAAAGGTGGGGGTATGGATATCTGAAATTATCTGGGAGATATGAAAAAGCTCACATTCTCACGTACATTAGAAGTAAAACAATATAGCTTCAAGGAAAACCCAGATGGTGGATGGTTTCCAAAACCTGCTTAAGGCCTAAACTGCTCTATCAAACTATCTTACCTATAAAGACGAAGGGAAGAGCATATTTTACCTTAAACAGCAGACTCTGTGCACATGTGGATACTGACTTTCTATACATGTCCTATCATCCAGTGCTCCAAATCCAACTATGGCTATGTATTGGCAGCGCTGAGTAAATAGTGAGGATTCCCTGGAAAGAAAATCTAAACACTAGTCTTCTTTGTCAAATCTGGTATCTTAGCTCAGTATTTCTGTCTCGCAGGGTATGCAGAGGATGCTAACTTATTTAAAAGAACTAATGAGTATATTAAAATGTAAACAATTGCTTAAGTTATAAGAAATTAAGAAAGCAACAACAATAAGGAAAATGTATGGAAGTTGTCTTAATTTCAGACACTTATGTTTTCATTTATTGATATACAGGAAATGTGATTCTATTAGTTACTCAGGTGTAGCTAATTTATAACTTATAATGCACAGCAGTCAAAAGTGTGCACAGTTTAGGAAAACAGACAAAAGCGACAACAAGAGACTCTAACCATATACATCTGTAAAAGGTCCAGTGGAAATGGATTTCAAACACCTCTTTTCTAAATATGGACCCTTCTTTGTAACCCACAGTTGAGCTGATACTACTTTTTACGCTGGAAGAGGCTTTGTTAGCAAATCTTTAATGGGTCCATTAGCAACAATATGCAAATTAAAGCTTGTGTGGTTGCTTCAAACTGTGCTGTATCTCATAGACTGCTTAAAATACTTAAAACCCATTTAAAAAGTAATAGTTAAATTTAAAAAAGGCACAAATAAGTAAAGGCTATAATCACTGCTTACCTTTGAAGAAGACAAACTTGCCGTCGTGTCGCTCGTAGGCAGAGTCTATATCTCCCGGCAGTCCCCTCCAGAAGTGACCGATCGGCATAGGGTAATTATCCAGAACCCTGTTTCTACGGACCCGCCAGAACCACCGGCCCTAAGTGGACAAATAGGAAAAAAATAATTACTTCTGTCCTTACCTCTTAACTGAGTGTTCAACACATTACTCGCTTCAGTATCCAGGGTTACTTCAATAGAATATTTAAATGCTTCAAAATACTAGTCACACACTCACTACAAAACATTAACCAAGTGTAAATCACTCCTGCCTCTGTGGCCATAACTGTTTTTTTCTAAAATGAGGTGGACTATTTTCAGCTTAGTTTCTTTGATTGGTTGTATGTATTTCAAATTGAAATGGTCCAAAGGCAGTTTCTTTGCATTTTGAGGTAGCTTAAACTGTGTCCATTCATTCTGCCTCCAGTAAATTAAAACTGAATTGACAGAGAGTAGATTCATTCTTTGTAATAGAATATAAATAGAATACTACTTCATCAAAAGTATTAGACTGATTCATTTTTATCTTCCATCAAATCAACTCAGTGGGCGTTTGTTTCAGTGCTTTCTTGACTATACCTATAAACCTCTCACAGTTACTGCTTGTTTCAAAATCACTTCTTAAAATTCACATTACCACAAGGGCAATGATAGACATATCAGTAGAGCACAGTGTGGTCTCATGTGTTTGCCATGCACACAAGCCGGTAGACAGATTTACACCGCACTCATTCAGAAGCGGTGAGTCAGTGGCCCTTCTTGTCCTGGATAATGTAACGGTAAAATGCTGCTTCTTTTTGGCGAGCTCGTTGAGTTTTGTCCTTCACGCCAGACACACTGGCAGACAGCATGGTGCAGGACAGAACGGAGCAGAACTCGTCCGGCTTTGGCGAGGGGAATGAAGTGGACAGAATACACGCAGTTCAATCTGTGTGGTCCGACAGCCCTCTCTTGCACTGAGCAGATTAATATTGAATTGACCATATTAGCTGTCTGGAGAACTCATCTCACTGTGGGAGATTGAAGGCAGCTCTGTGTGAGCTTCTGGCTGTTCTTTTGTAAAGTGCTATATTTTGAGTGATTTTTCTTGCAGGGCTTTTCTACTCCTAATGCTTTCTATGAAGTGGTGTTATTGGCACTCAATACCCAACCAAAGTGCAGTGTACAAAGCAAAGGGTAGGATTTTCTCTCAAATTAACAAGTGATTTATTCCCTTAAGAATAAAGGAGTCATCAAATGCCAAGATTCGAATAATTAACCCTTTCAAAGTCCTTCAATGCAGCTGACATGTTCGTATTAAACAGCTCGTTGCACATGCAGGGCTTCATTTGATTTCTAAAGCCGGATAACGACATTTGTAGGAACTTGTGCATGAGGGCTATAATGTAATTTTGGTGATATGATAAATGCTTTCCAGATTTCATTCAGGCCTGAGGGGAAAAACCCACAGTATAGAGATGTTACAGGCTGACATGAAATCCTAGAGCACAAATATAATTCGCCGGCCATGTGCACGTCCGGACAGCTGGACAGCTACTGATCAGAGGCAGGCACACTTACAGTCAAACTATTTACAGACTGAGGTGGGTGTGTTCATCTTAGGCCTTTGATACCACAGTGTTTGAAATTCCATCCTTTTACATTTGAATAAGTGTATCAATCTCCTTCATAGAATTGTTGTCATTTTCTATTCTACAAAGTATATTCTATCGTCAGTTCTCATCTCAGTGGATAGTTGAACACTCCCCACACTTTACATGGGACATGCTGGGATATCATGATAACATTTGAGAAGCACAACTGACGCCAAATGGCTCTTTCGCATGTCCTCTGTCTCATATCTGCAAACCTCTTCAGCACAGAGCAGAGCCAGCACCGGACACCTCCTTTGACCTATCCCCACTCAAACACTCATCCAGCAGTATCGCCCGTCCCATAGAGTACAAGGACACTAGACTGGGACTGCCTTAACATTAATACATACCTTCACATTAAGATTTCTATAGACTGCTCTCAGTCACATGACTTTCTTTTGTTGACTCCGCCTGCTTGGTTGGCAACAAGCCAGTGACATCAAAGTTAAAACTCACAGTCATTGAGTATGAGAAATGTAGCTCTACCAATTCAATTAGACAGGCTTTGTGCAATGCTTTGCTTCTTTGATTAGTTGTTGTTTTTTTTTTGTATTGCTTTTGTTTTGTCTGTGTATGTTGTCCCCTTGTTTTTTTTGATTGGTTGAATGTCTATCCAGTTGCATTTAATCTGCATCTATTTGTTGTGCCCCCTGGAAACCTAATTCAAATAACTGCATATACTAGAACAAACTGACCAGGAAAAGATTAGGAGCTGCATGCAGCGTCAGCCCTCGTTAATGTTTTGCTGGACCAGAGGCTGTTTAAGGCTAACATCTGATCACACCCCACCCTTTTACCAGTGTTCTGCCTCATAAAATCCCAGGCCATACTGGTTTACAATCCCCGAGGCCTGATTGAAAACAGACCACGCACGTGCCATTAATCTCATACATCCATAAAAGTATAACCAATTTATTCAGACAATTAACTTGTCAGGAGTGCCCTGGAGCTACCAGCAAGTCAAAGTCCAAACAAGGCCACACAAGAAACAAGTGCTGAGTCATTCAAACCACTTACCTTAAAAACAAACATCTCTCCTCTGAGCATAGCAACAGTATCGAAGTTGCCTTCACAGATATTTGGTCCGTAGTGATCCGGTCTGTCAGTGGTTCTGGGTCGGTCTGGATGGCGGGGGGGAGGCTGTGGAGGTTTGGGCTCTGGACGGCGAGGTGTGACTGTGGGCAGCGCTTGAGTTGGGTTGCTGTTAGGTTGGCCTACATAGAAGGAAAAAAAAAGTTGTGTTAAAAGAGTATTTTCATAAAAGAGTTAAATCAACATGAAGACAGCCATCTTACCATATATTTGCTGTATGCCACGCCGGTCATCTTCTGGCAGCTGGAAGTTGTCTGTCTCCATCCACTGGTAAAAAGGAGCCATGATGGCCAGGGGGTTGTTGGAGTGCTCTAAACCCAGAGCATGGCCCAACTCATGGACTGCTACAAGGAAGAGGTCATTACCTAGAATCACCAAAGAGAAACACAAATGAATGAATGAATGAAATGGAATAGTGGAAGTGACTTGGACTACCACTTGGACTAAGGCTGCACAATAGCTTGCCTATAAAGTATACAAACATTACTCCAGGTGGTACAATGAAAGATTTGAGAACAATGACATATATGTATTATTTATATATGATCATAAAATATCATGAGACCCAGTGCTTACAAAAGATATTATAATATAGTTCTGCATTAGCTCAAGGCACCAAAAAGTCCCCATATAGAGTGCATACCAATTAGGGCTGCAGCTATTGATTATTTTGTTCAACTAATCGAGTAATCAAATAAGAGATACTCTTGTGTGTTTACATATTATAAAATAACACATTTTAATGCACATCTGTGAATCTGTCAGTCTAATATTAAGAAGAGTTTTTTTCATAATTTAATGCATTACATTGCAAATAGCTTTGTAAATGTAGGTTTTATTATTACACATTATGGTATGGTCTACTAATTATATACCTACTTATACTTTATACTTACTTATATTGGGCTATATTATTATATACTAATTATATATTTAATCAGAATATTTGTAAATGCCTATACAAAACAATGCAAAAGGTGCAGAGGTGTGCATTCCCCTCACAGTTTAAAAAGTATTTTAGTTGTAACCCTCTCTGCCTCTAAAAGTGATATCTATTATCATTTATACACCATGAGGGGCCTGTTAAAAGATGGTAAACACCACTGAGCCATCCATCCATCTTCTTCCGCTTATCCAGGACCGGGTCGCGGAGGCAGCAGTCTAAGCAAAGATGCCCAGACTTCCCTCTCCACAGACACTTCCTCCAGCTCTACCGAAGGGACCCCAAGGCGTTCCCAGGCCAGCCGAGAGACATAGTCCCTCCAGCGTGTCCTAGGTCTTCCCTGGGGCCTCTGCCCAGTGGGACATGCCCGGAACACCTCCCCAGGGAGGCGACCAGGAGGCATCCGGAACAGATGCCCAAGCTACCTCAACTGACTCCTCTCGATGTGGAGGAGCAGCGGCTCTACTCCAAGCTCCTCCCGGGTGACAGAGCTCCTCACCCTATCCTAAGGGAGCGCCCAGCCACCCTGCGGAGGAAACTCATTTCGGCCGCTTGTATCCGGGATCTTGTCCTTTCAGTCATGACCCAAAGCTCATGACCATAGGTGAGAGTAGGAACATATATCAACCGGTAAATCGAGAGCTTCGCCTTTCGGCTCAGCTCCTTCTTTACCACAACAAACCGATACAACAACCGCATTACTGCAGATGCTGCACCGATCCGCCTGTCAATCTCACGCTCCATCCTTCCCTCACTCATGAACAAGACCAACAAGACCCCAAGATACTTCAACTCCTCCACTTGAGGCAGGAGCTCCCCTCCAACCTGGAGAGGGCAAACCACCCTTTTCCGGTCGAGAACCATGGCCTCGGACTTGGAGGTGCTGATTCCCATCCCAGCCGCTTCACACTCGGCTGCAAACCGCCCCATTGCACACTGAAGGGCCTGGTTTGATGAAGCCAACAGGACAACAAGCAGTTAAAAGCATAAGACCCCATTGATACCGTGTGTGCCTGTGCGTGCATGTGCATGTGTGTGGTGTTATTTATTGCTTTTATTTATTTTTATTAATGAGATGCTGCTAAATGTTGTTTCATTGTGACCTCAATGACAAATAAAGTTCTACACAACATCATCCGCAAAAAGCAGAGATGAAATCCTGTGGTTCCCAAACCAGACTCCCTCCAGCCCTTGGCTGCGCCTAGAAATTCTGTCCATGAAAATAATGAACAGAACAAAGGACAGCCCTGCTGGAGTCCAACATGCACTGGGAACAGGTCCGACTTACAACCGGCAATGCGGACCAAGCTCCTGCTCCGGTCATACAGGGACCGGACAGCCCTTAGCAAAGGGCCCCGGACCCCATACTCCCAGAGCACCCTCCACAGGACACTACAAGGGACACGGTCGAACGCTTTCTCCAAATCCACAAAACACATGTGGACTGGATGAGCGAACTCCCATGAACCCTCGAGCACCCGATAGAGGGTGTAGAGCTGGTCCACTGTTCCACGGCCAGGACGAAAACTGCATTGTTCCTCCTGAATCCGAGGTTCACTATCGGCCGAATTCTCCTCTCCAGTACCCTGGAATAGACTTTCCCGGGGAGGTTGAGGAGTGTGATCCCCCTGTAGTTGGAACACACCCTCCGGTCCCCCTTCTTAAAAAGAGGGACCACCACCCCGGTCTGCCAGTCCAGTGAGCCCACACGGCTAATTAGCATACATAAACAAAGTTTGCAAGTTACCGCTACGGATTGCACATCACACTACGCTGTTCATTTCTGCCAGTTTGCTGCAACCTACTGAACAAAGGTTTTACAGAGGTAATAAGAATACTTTCTCTGTGATTATTAGTGTTTTTGTCGTCTGCAGGGTCTCCAGAGTCAGTATTTAAGCTGCTCTGTGCGTTAGCTGTAACATAAACAGCTAAACAGTGCGACACTTGGAGGACGCCGTTTCCTCTAAAACTTCTTTCACGATGGTGCTGTTTCACGATGTGCGAACAACTCAAATTTATTCAGTTTATAGCCCGACCACTGCCTTACTGTTGCTGGCGTGTTGTGCATTAACCATGCAGAAACCTCGTTCCGTGTATACAAAGTTCCCAGCACTATGCGCCAGTCTTATTTACATTAATTTAACGAAGCTTCAAGTTCAAAAAATGTTAATCGAAGCTTTTTACTAATCAAATAACTCGATGAATCGTTGCAGCCCTAATAGCAATTGTTCACCCATAAATCACAATAAGGTATTTTAAATAACTCAAGATATGAATCAGCGCACTTCTCTAACCAGTGAAAGAATGTAGTTGTCCACTGTCGATGCAGCAATTAGATACTGACAAAGCACCAACACATATGTGACACACTGACCGCTGCACCAACCTCTGCTTCCAACACTTCTTAAAGATTCTTTTTGAATCTCGTCATAAAGTAGCTCACTTCTTTGGCTCTTATCTGTGAAGTGAATCCAGCTTGCAGTTGGTGACTTCCCCTCAGTCAAAACCTCTTTGTAGCCGGCCCCTGCACTGGGTGATCCCTGAACTTTCTGATGCCCTGTGCTGATTGGTTAGATTTTTGCCAGTGACATCATCCTAATGTGGGATTGGTCTTAGGGAATGTCCTTGCAATGAATCAGCATCACACAGAAACAGGCTGCACAGTTTCTCTCCCTCCCATCTTTAATTTCAGAGTCACATGAATGTCCTCATGTTGTGCTAAGTTGCAGCAAAACACTGCAGAAGGAGAACTGTTTGATCCAGCAAAGGGTAGGGGAGATAGAGCACAGAGAGAGCAAATAAAGACGCCTTTGTTAAGTCACTCTAACAACCATTCAACTTGATAAAAAGAGCAGAAAGTAAACTTCAAATGTCTTGGTCAAGACTTCAGACTACCATCACACTCTGCTGTAAACAGAGTCCCCCCAAGGGGACCCTATTGAAAGAAAGTGTCCTTACAACTGAGGTGCTCTTATATCCTTAGTCACAGCAAGCTTATTTCTCCAGAATGCATAAAAAGGCCATGGACTTACTTACTAGCAGCCTTCAAACAAGGTGTGTTTTAGTGAAGAAGAAATATACTGTTTTTGTCCTGAGACAGAACGTCTGATTAATCACACTATGCATCACAAGGTTTTCAAGCAATTATTACTACTTGAACACATGACAGTGAGGTCAGGCAAAGGGCCTGACACAACTTTTTTCCTTCCTTTTTATTTAATGATGTATTCATATGATATTCTTTCCTCAATTCAGAGGTGAGAATGTATCTTTTTACTATACTGTAGCTAGCTTTAACCTTTTAGAATAAAAAATAAATAAATAAATAAAACCTTTTTTTTTCAAAAAGCTCATATAATGCGTCAACTACATTGAAAGAGAAAATCTAGACCTGAAGTGAAGAGGGCATTTGTTAACTGTTTTAATGACCGGGCATGTGTCTTTGTTCAGAAGATAGTAATTACTTTGCCTTTAGGCAGATTAAATGTTGTAGGGCAACAAGAGGACCAGTCTACAAAACCTCTGGAGTGGAACAGAGTCCCACTTACAGTGGCATTCCACTGTCCCTGTGAAGTGTCCTGCAACACATCCTCCACTCGGCTGATCACACTGACACATGCACACACACACATTGACACACACAACACAGCTGTCTGTGGCCCACTCCGTCGATGTAGATTACAGAGCAGGAAAGACCATTGTTGTAAAAATCCCCTCTGGTCAGCAGGGTTAATCAGTGCACAGCAAGACTACATTGCAACATCAAGTTCCTATTCTTGCAGTTGTGGTCAGTTCAGGACTTCAGATGTTTAAGATTAAGACTTAACTGTGGACTCATCCATTTATCATGTTATTAGTGACTTAGTTTATAACTTCTCCAAACTTTGCTGTCTAAAAGGGAGAAAATACTTTATAATAATAATAATAATAATAATGCATCAGTGTTACATAGCTGCATTATTCATTCACTCCTCAGTCCTCATACTTCATTGAACTAAACTGAAGATTTATGTAAATGTTATGTTTAGGTAAGATTTATGTAAATTAGGCAATTTATAGACTGTATGATAGTATGTGCTTGCCATCTAAAGCATACAATTAAAGCTAAAGCTACAACTCAGCAGTAGAAGTAAATAAAAAAAAGTTGATATGAGCCTACAATGGTGTGATGTCACTGATATGTTAGAGCAGCTTTTTCGAGTCTATTTCATATTATAACAGAAAACTTCATCAGATCACCAAAAATAACAAAATGACTGGCAACTTCCTAAATGAAAAATCACAGTCATTATCTGAACATCTTTTTATATGGTTCAAAGCTGTGTGTTAACCAAAAGTCCTATTATAGTAAGGTAATAAAAATAGCTCACTTCAAGTCACCTCGATCTCACTGATACCTTGTAGATTTTGGTTTCCTATGGTCCAGGGTTCATCTGAGTCAAAGTGTGTGTCTCCGCCCATGCCAGGTCCAGGAAAATAAGCGTGTGCGAGGAAGCCCCCCTCCCCGTCAAAAGGAGAGCTGTCACCATGGAAACCCGAGGCAAAGAAGATCATGATGTCAGGCTCCTTGCGTCGGCCATATTTGATCTCTTGGTAGGGGATTTCGTCAAAGGTCAGTGGGGTAACCTTCTCCCAGACTTTGAAAGCTCGCCGGATGGCCTCAAATGAGTTATATTCCCCAATCTTCGGAGTGTAGTTCTGGATGCTATGGGTACAAAAAAAATCTGTGTGAGATAAACAGAAACATTCATGCAACATTCCTGTAAGATCTACCTGTATGTGAGGTGGTTTTTGTTCCATTTATGTCCTGTGAGAGCATAGCGTTTCCGCCGCACATTGGTTTTTATCTGGCCTCCGAATTTGTCAGGCACACCACAACGAGGTCTCCTCATTGCCCTGATGGAATATAAAAAGTCAAAAACAGAAAGCATAGAGCAAGTGTTAAAGAATAAATAGAGATAAGTTGGCTTTTTTCCTCTCTATGCTCACAAAGTTGTATAATTTTTATCTTACTAGTAAAACACCTCAAGCAGGCTCTGAAAGACAAGTGACAATTGAATGATAAGGTGCATCTTTTTAATACTAAAAAGGAAAAGTGAATCAACTTGGCACTGAAAAATACAAGACATTTCAACAAACTTCTACCTCTGACTTAGAAATACACTGATCTCATCCTACAATTATCCTGCAAATACCCTTGCTAAACATCACAAATAGAAAAAAGTTTCTCCCATATCACAAGTTTTTTTTTTGGTTTTGCAGATGTAGCAAAGCATAGGATATACCATTTTTATATTCTACACTTAACTACATCTGACACTGTTTTAACGTTGACAAGCTGTGTAAACCAACTGGCCAATGGGAGCATCCATAAACTGAGACTCCTTTATACGCCAGCATGTGATTGGCTATAGCGCTGAACATCATTCTCATTTATTAAAACCCTTCATAATAAAGCCTTGTTAAGGTCAAATTATTTAAAGGATTAATATCTCATATTTCAAAAGTGATTAAACAAATCATAATATGTAGTTGTGCTGACTGTATTGTTTGAGGATCCATTTGCCCGGTGACCTCCAGGCCGTAGAATCGCTGCATGTCACTGACGGCACTGGACAGGATTTGAGCTGACCGCATGGTGGACATCTGTCTGCTGGCCTGGGGCAGGTAACCGTACATCCTCAGCCATGCCTGTGGATAATCAACAACAGACAGAAGGGAAACCATTAGAATCATGGCAAATAAAAGGGAACATCAGTAATCACAAAACCACAAAGAACTACTTGCATTGCAGTCATGTTATTGTCTACCATGTCACAGATATTTTATTCTTTCCTGTCAAAATAATTGTCCAAACAGAACTTTCAATCAAACTATGGGTCATCCAAATATAAACAGTACTTTTACTCCTTGTTTAATCTTACTTTAAATCTGGTTTAAAATTAATTCAGGCCTAGTTGGTAATGGGGAGGAGAGTACAGATAGTTATTCTTGATATTATTTAAGTAAATAATAACAGTTATGGTATATCACGTCCTACTTTTTATTGTGGTGCCCTAACAGACACCACTAATCTGTATGGGAAAAATGTAAATAGTCAGAATCTAAAGAGAAGTATAGCATGTGTTAGGTGTCTGTATTATGGGAGGCCTGGCAGAAGGAACCTAATGACAGGCTTGAGGGACAAAATGTGAAACTTGACCCAATCACAGATGACGCAAAGTCTACCCCACCTGTTATGCAGAAATCTAATATCCACCGCACATACACCGTGCACTTTCCTCCGAGGTTGTCCGAGATATGGGATATGCCTCCACTACTCACTCCCTAAGTTCCCTACAGTGGTGCAGGGAATGTGAAAGCCTGCATGTCCGAGCGTGTGTTCATCTCTGTGGGACTGTGTGTATAGTGCTGCAGCTTACGCCCAACTTCCACAATGGAAAACTCAACTTGATAAAGAGTTGTATTTACTTACCCACTCCCTGAGAGAGCACGAAAACTGACCTCTTTTGAGTCTAACTTCTTTCAGTCTGCTTCAAATACAATATAGTTCTTACTTCTGCTTGTACTGACAGTTGAGGTGTTTTTTTAGCCTCAATTTTTTCATTCACCCAGGCTACAAAAATAACCGCATGTTGTAATTGTTGTGTAATAGGCCACAAGAGGTCACAAAGTACTCTTTGTGCCAGGCCCAAGCCTGGATAAATGGGAATATATAGTAATTTAAATATGAATCTACCTTGTTATAGCAGTTAATTAACTACAGACAATTAATTTCATACAGTATTACAGTATTCTTATTTCAGCTAATACCAGTATTAAGTACTTTGTGTCACAAACTCGTAGCTGTGTTTGTTTGTCTGCTACATATCTGCAGGTATGAGCATCAGGGCCCTTTTTAAGAGCCCGCCTCCAACCAGCTCGAGCTTACTTGCCTCATCTGGGCCCGCACCACCTTGGCTTTTGTTTGCTTTCGTTTTGGTCATGACATTTGTTACTGAAAGCCTTTTTTAGTCACACAAGCAAGTTTTGCTATGATAAGATAAAGACAGAACAATCTGATCCTGGTAATTTTACCAGGTGGCCTGAGGTGACTCAGGCCTCAAAATTAGAGGTGACTCAAATCCCATTTCATTTTTATGTTCAAACTGTTCAACAGTACAATGCGTAGATAGATCTCTATGCCAGTTAACCATATACAATTCATTGCTATTTGTAGATGAAGTGCTACCAAGGATTGCCTCTGTTACCTCTGTTTCCCTGCTGGTGGAGGATGTAATGGTTGCATCAGTCGTGTGTTTTTGTTAAGGAGCAGGAAGAGGCAAAGAGAGGGCGGAACGGGATATGACCCTGACCCTCTCTGCCTTTGATTAAGTGATGTGAAACGTGCTGATGCTCAATTAAATTCACACGGAAAACACAAACTGCTTATCGTTAATAAACAAGATAATAATACACAGCTCAGGACGAGTTTTTGTTTGTTTACTACAACATACAAACTGCAATAATAAGCTATGATAATGCCAATAGCTTATGTAGCAAGAGACAATGGTTTGTTTTTCTTTATTAATGTTTATGTGTTAATGTGTCTCTATATGAACATAGCCAACACTTACTGAATACCCACTTTTCACAATGTATTCAGTGCTAACAAGCTAAACAGACCAACAAAAAAAGGAAGGATCTTAGTCTGTTGAGAAAGCTGACCTAAATGCATGCAAGCATTCTGTCTTTTAATATCTTTAATAATAAAGCCAAGGATAAGCAATAAGCTTAAGGTACTAAGTCCCATACTGGAAATGTAAAATATGCAGCTTTTGAATGGTAAAGTAACCAACAGGCACCAGGCATCATGAGTGATACAGTGTGATGTCTTCACACTGTATCACTTATGTATATGAAGTATACTGAAATGAAACAGCTCAGTTGCAGTCACTGTGCAGTTGCAGAAGGAATCTTTAACTGTGCGCAAATTGTGAAGTCATAAAATTGTGAAAAAGTGTTGCTATACAAGAATTTAAAAAAAGAAACAACAAAGATATATATGTAACGCGTATCTAAGGATTTTACATTCCCTCCACACAGCTTTTTGCCCTTGACAGATTTACCACATCCATTGATATAGCATGAGGTGAGTTGTGATGCTGCTATGGAGATGGATGGAGCCATATGAATCTCTGCCACTTCAGAGCCTTCAACTAAAACAGTAAAGCACTGCTCACCCTTTTCTCATCAACAGGGCCGCATACAAAACAACAGCTAAGACTTGGGGAGGAGTTATGTGCCTGTGTGTGTGTGCCTGTGTGTGTATGTGTATGTACGTTAGCTCGTCTATTAAATAGCCTTTCAAAGAGTCCTTGAGCTTACCTGCCAAGAGTGGACCCGGCCATATACAAGAAGTTGTAAAAGCTGCCAGGAGTGTGTGTGTATGTATGTGTGTCCACTACAATGTCAGCCAAGATACTAACAGAGCTTTTATTCCAAGGCTTGGTCTGCAGCCAACGTGCCCCCTTCTAAGTCATACCAAGAGAACTGAGTAAGGTAAAAGAAGGAGACTCAAGATGGGCTGCAAGGAAAAGGAGGAGATTTCAGTGTGCATCAATATACTATGTCAGAGATAAGACTTGTCAATCTATTCTCTAATGCGGCCAAATATAATAATATGTGATGTAAGTAGTAGCACTGATTAGCCTAAATGAAACATGTAAGTAAACAGAACAACTGGTACCTGGTAGAGAAATAAAAAGGTCCATAGTCCCAATTTTACTTGAGTTTTAAACTGAAGGTAATACTAAACATAGATAGAGCTTGTAGTAGGATATTATACAACACTTATCACAATATAAAGTACTATATTACAAAACCGAAACTCTGATGGTATATTGTGATGTTTTAAACCTCACCTGTATACTAGTACACCACTAAATGCACAAAATTGTATAGTTTAATACATTTGATTTAAAAATCATAACTGTGAATACTGCAACTGCATTTCACAAACAACCACCTTTCCACATCCACATGAGAGCTAGCCTGGCCTGTCAGACAAACTCTTTTCCTACTCTATATAAAGAAGTTAGTCTGGTACCCCTTTGGTGACATTTAGTTTCTGAGGCGGATCAGTGACAGGCGAAGTAACCAATCAGAAAAACAAAAGGCGGGACATAAGCAGCGCTCCACCGAGCCAAACAAACATGGATTTTTGCAGTTTTTAATAAAACAGCAGTGAACCGAACTGAACCGAAGAAATGCTTCGCTCCAAGAGGGGAACCAGACTCTCCTGCTATTACCACTGACCCAAACAAACATGGATTCTTGATGTGTTTTTTATAAAACACCAGTGAACCGAACCGAACTAAAGAAACGCTTTGCTCCAAGAGGGGAACCAGACTCTCCTGCTTGTGAAAAGCAAGTAGGAGAGTCTGGCTTGCCAGGCTATATGAGAGCCAGACAGTGGCATAAACTAACACATGTAAACAAATAAGAAAACATGAAAACCAGTGTTCAGATCAATAATCACTACTTTTAACTAGTGAAGAAGCATATTTTGAGTCACTCAACCACTTGCTCATTTGTTGGTAGTTTTGGGCTCTCCTGGCAACTGAAAGCTTGTCTACTATAGCTTATAAGATGATCATGTGCTTTCAGATGAAGGATTTCATGAAAGTAAGAGTTTACTGATGTTTTGTCTGACTGTGTTGTGTTCAAATCCGTTTATTTTGTTAAATTAGAACGTTATTGTTTATAAACATAAAGAGCAAAAGCTGAGTTTATTACCAATACAACCAACTTATGTTTAACTATTGCTTCTGTATTTTTTTTTTAATGATTTTTTTTTTTTAATAATTTGGCTGTTGTTCCCTTTTTTGTTAGGAGTCATCACAGTGAACCAGTGATTTCGCAGGTTTTTACACTGGATGCCCTTCCTGTCACAGCCAGCTACAGTGACTGGAGTAGGCAATGTGGGTTAAGTGTCTTGCCCAGGAACACAAAGACAGTATCCACTACAGACTAGTATCAAAACACTTAACTGCCCCACTGTCGCCCCTATTTTTAACAAAGGATGCTGTTATATACCAAGACCACATGAATGCAGCAATAGTCTGATACATGGACTAAGTAAAAAATCTAGCTGAGTGAGTTTAAACAAGCTATAACAATAGTGAAACAAACCTCTGTGTCAAAATGTACTACATACCTATAGCAAGCTTTTGCAATATTGAAATAAAATCACTATGTTGTATAGCTTTCCATAATTACTTTCTGGTGTAATATTTCTTATATTGAATTTAGACTCTTTATAAACTGATTCCCATCATTTTGAAAATATACATATTTCCAACGGTGATTGTTCGGTACAATGTAACAGTCCTTGTCCTATTGCTTTCAGTTCCCATCATTGCAGTATTGTTTCTTGTGGACATGTTGACAGCCAATCGGTGGGAAGCACGGGGGACAGGAGATGGAATGCGAGGAGACGGCATGTTGCAGATTACATGGACACTACGAGCATATGAAGTGAGGAAGTTTTCTAGCTCTGTGCAAGGGCTCTGCCTCTGATTCCCCCCGGCCTCCCCTAATACTATCTTTAACTTACAGGCTGCTGCTACACACTGCTCCTCTATGCTTCCTCTCGGCGCTGCCTTCCTTATCATGTTTCTTCCTGTGTTCTCCTCTCACTTATTCACAAGTTCTTTTTTGGTTTGATTTTTTTCTCACCAGCGCACCATTCCCAGACAAGAGAGTCCATTGTACTTCCTCAGATGCCTCGGAGTCCCGGGCCCAGCATGCCTGTGCGCGGTGTGAGTGTGTCCCAGTTAGAGAACAGCTGTCATATTCAGCCATCACATGCCGTACAGCTGAGATTTGCCACTAACTTCAACTTTTTATTGTTTTTCTTTCATATGTATAAGTCCTGACATTGGTGACTAAATATAATTCTTGTCATACACTGTGAAAACAAGAAAAACAACTTGATCCTTCTGGTCAACTGGCAGAGTCGAAATAGAGTACTGCACACATTTACAATTATAAGGTCATAAATCATGATATTGTATGATAATTTAGAGCTAGTGTTAAGATGACGACTTCCTTGAACTGTCATAGATTTTCTATCAAACTATGGTACCTTGTATTAGACCACAGCGACATTTTCTTAACTCACGTTCTTTATTCCACACTGTATATTTGTTAAAAAGAATCTTTGGTCGTGCAACTGTGAGATCGATTCACTCATCTTTGATCCTGTCAGTGTTTCAGTGTGTTTTTCTCTATTCATGTTTTACTTTTTTGTCCTTTTGTATTTATGTGTCTCTCTATGAACATAGCCAACACTCACTGGAATATCATCTTTTCACAATGTATTCAGTGCTAATAAGCAATGTAGACCAACAAGAACAGGAAGGCTCTCTTACTCTGTTGAGAGAGGTGACCTGAATCTATGCAAGCATTCTGTCTTTTAATAACCTTTAATAAAAAAGCCTACTTGAATTTAGAGCTAGTGTTAAAATGACAACTTCCTTGAACTCAGCTGTTATAAATTGTCTATCATACTATGGTATTTTATATCAGACCACAGCGACATTCTCTTAAGTCGCTTTCTTTATCCTACACTGTTTATTTGTCATAAGGAATCTTTGTGTGATTGTTTCGCTCATCTTTGATCCTGTTACACTGTGTCACTTATGTCCACCAATTTAAAACCACAAAGAAAAAATTTTCCACCGCTAATTAGCAGCTTGTCAGTGACAGCAGCTCAAGTTCTGTTGTAAGTCTTCTTCTTTGTAGTGACCAGCATGAATAAGTCAACAACACAGTAGCTACAGTAGTGTAAAAGTAAAGTGCCAATTACTCAGCAGTACATACACCAAAATATTATTTTATGTTTCCAGTTTATTTGTATGTTATGTGGTCTATTGACCCTTTTAGTGGATGAAACAGAACAGGTGTGCTCCAAAGAATGGTGTCATAAGTTAAACAGACCATAATACTTTTCTATGGAGGATTTAGCATTAGCCACAAAAATTATTACGCAAATTATCAATTGAGATGGTTTTGGCAACTGATAAGCAATCAACTACATGCATAATATAAGAGCCTGGTTAGAAAACATTAGTGAGTGTTTCAACATATAGCCATTTCATTTAATGTAACAATTAGCCCCTATAATAAGCATATTTAAGCTAAAGCCTACACAATAGTGTCTTCATTTTCTGTGTTTTGCAGGGCAAGTACAGAAATGTGGCGGACCACAATACTTTGTCACTGTTAGCTCAGATTTAATCCAACATTTACCACAAATCCTACTTTCTTAGTTTCTTAGAGTTAGGCAAAATGAAACTGTCAGATCTGAATACTATTAATTCATAATAAACAACATATATTTAAACAACAACCACTCATTTCTGCCTTCTTAAAATATCCTAATTAATGTTTTTAGTTTGCTCCCTTGTAAAATGGGAACGAACGCTAAGCTTGTCAACAAACTACATGTGCAACTTAACTCACTCTTGGCTCTATAGAGGACAGACACTACAACTTTAGAAAGATGCATCTCATTTTTGTTAGAGAAATGTCAGACTTCTTTAAATGCTTACTCAAGATCTAGTCTCTGATGTCAATAGGTCATTATATTGATTAGTGATACATTTACACCTGATCTGATAAACCCTTATAATAACAATTTTGTGTATAGGCTACAGTAAAAGAATTGAGATGGATAGCTTTAAGCAACAGGTGTATCCATTTACTTCCAAAAACTATTCCCACACCTGTAAAACGCCTACACCAGACACAATTTTACTAGCGCAGCAGACTCACACCTACATGCATGTTGTGGCTGCTATTTCATTCAACACTCAGATTTAGAAGAAGTGAGCTGCATCCATTAGTGCCATAAAGTGTAAAGCCATTAGCACACACTAACATAGACCAGCTTCCCCCTACCACACACACCACAGCTATGCTAATACCCCAGCAGAATGTGTTGTAACCTGACAGACGACCAGACCAGACCAGACCCCGCGGTTAAAGGATTTGGTAACCCGAGCTCACCTCTAATGGCCGGACTGCCTCTGCCTGTCTTCTATAGCCCTGGAAAAAAGGTACAAACAAAACACCATGCCACCATAATCACCTCCCCAAAGCTATTAAGGCAAACCAATTCCCCATTTCTGTTATCTCCTAAACTGTCTCTCAAAACAAACAAGCAGACATCTGGAAGGGTGACCTAGACATACTCTGATTGTTTATGCCTTAAACCCTTGATCTTTGTGAAGTCATAATCAGATTCAATTTTGTCCTCTTAACTTAGTCTGATAGCCAACAACAGTTTACAACATTAGATAAATGCCACATCTGAGTTACCACTGTTAAGTAAGATATCCTAAAGTGACCCTTAGATGCAGAGTTAGAGGAACATCTGACTTTATACTGAAGTTTGCAATCATTAGCCATGCTGTTAACTTTCTTCAAACATCCATCCATCCATCCATCTTCTTCCGCTTTATCTGGGGCCGGGTCGCGGGGGCAGCAGTCTAAGCAGAGATGCCCAGACTTCCCTCTCCACAGACACTTCCTCCAGCTCTACCGGGGGCACCCCAAGGCGTTCCCAGGCCAGCCGAGAGACATAGTCCCTCCAGCATGTCCTAGGTCTTCCCTGGGGCCTCCTCCCAGTGGGACATGCCCGGAACACCTCCCCAGGAAGGCGACCAGGAGGCATCCGAAACAGATGCCCGAGCCACCTCAGCTGACTTCTCTCAATATGGAGGAGCAGCGGCTCTACTCCGAGCTCCTCCCGGGTGACAGAGCTCCTCACCCTATCTCTAAGGGAGCGCCCAGCCACCCTGCGGAGGAAACTCATTTCGGCCACTTGTATCTGGGATCTTGTCCTTTCAGTCATGACCCAAAGCTCATGACCATAGGTGGACGGATGGATGGATGGATGGATGGACAGGGAATAAAAAATACAAAAGTGTACATTTAATCGTGACCATTTATGCCAGTCAGAGCTGCAAACATTTTGGTCTTGTTAAGAACATATCTGAGCCCTTGTATTGCCAACGGTAATAGGTCTTTAAGCATTTAAGTGGGCATTTTAGAATAACCCGGTGAACACAGGTAGTTGCATCAAATGTACATGACATAGTTAAGACCTTTAGACCAAATCCCCCATATCTCTTCAAACGTAAGACTTTTGAAGGCCTTAAATTCAGATTTTTTAAATTTAAGACCCTGCAGAAACCCTGGATGTTTCACTCTAAATGACTGCAATTTTAAATTCGGTAGGCATGCATGGAATGTTTCTCTCACTATCTGAGATTTATCAAGATGTGTGGTGACAAGTTCAGGTGGCATGCATGAGACATTATAGCTTATTCAAATAAACTCTGCATAATAGTTATAGTTATAAAGCTAAGCTCTGCAGGGCTTCTAGTTTATTATGGTAATGGATATATTATGTACCAGCGTAGTTATAACTAACCACAAATGCATAACAAAGTCATTATTATATGTAGCCAAAAAATAAAGAATAAGCCCTCTTTAGGAGACAGACAGGCACCATCTAATGAGAAGGTCAATCTTTTTTTTTTAGATTTAGGCAATTTTGCACGCATTTGATTGAGGCCTATAAACTGTATATTAACAGAAATGCATACTTCGCAGCATTGCAGTTGGATGCAGCTGACAGAGTTATTACTTGCACATCAATTTTGCTCTCAGAAATTTGGCTCTAGTGTTATTCTCCACTTTGTATCTAAACCGTTTTTGGTTTTTTTTATGGTGTTTTTGACTTACTTCTGCGTTAAAAGTGCTCTCATCCTCTGTCCCGCGCGCTCCGACAGCGCACAGACAAAGCAAGAGGAGGCTCCGTCTCCAGAGCAACCAGAGGCAACAGTCTCGTGAGCTGGGGGCCATTGCAGAGGCGCTTCTTCTTCTTCTTCTTCTTTGTGGTACGATTCCCTTCGGCGCTGCTGCTGTCGCCAACTTCTTTGCGAGTTAGGTCCTGTTATTACTGCTTTATTCACAAAAAGCTGCCGTTTAACCACAACAGTGAAGTTTTTTTTTTTTCCTGTGGAAGTCTTTAGAGGTAAGCTTTCATGTTAAAATCAGGCGCGAGTCCAGATTTGACGTTGGGTGACTCTCCATAAAAACAGGTGAGGTACTTGGACAAAAACCCAAAAATACGTTCTTCTTTAAGTTTTCTTGCACCACTGAGAAACTGTCCCGTATTTAGCCTGTTTGTGTGTTTACAAAAAAGTGCAGCTAATGTTCCTCCTTCTTCTCTCATAAACATCAAAGTCCATGCCCAATCAGTAACCTCGAAAGTGCACCTGACAAATAACGCATCGCTTTTTGCAAAAACATATGACAAAAGCTAGCCGACTACTAAAACACGTTAGCAATTCGTTCACTGCAGTTATATTCATTAATAAATAGTTGTTTTCTCCTGTGACAACGAAGACTGGCGAGTAAGCTAACGTACCCTGAGATTAAAGTTGACAATAACACAGAAGTGATAAGGACAAAGTTCACTGCACTTGGACGACTCCTTCCAGCAGTGTCCAGCGAGTAGGCAGGAGGCAAGCGCGATAAAACCTCTCTTGTAAAAATAAAAAAAATGACGGCTTCCTCGCTCTTTTAAATCCAGTTTGCCGAGACAAACCCGTCTGTTAAGTTGCAGTCACCTGTGTTATGTCCTATAGTGGGCTAGCATGTTGTTCCCTCGGAGTACAACACTTAATGGTCCGCTCCTCTATGTGTTTGAGCACCTAACGTGGGCATGCCGTGGCGTCAAGCAGCCACGCGCCACAAGAACTACAACTGGGCTTGTTTTTCAAAATAAGATGTTGTAAATTAAATTAAAATACTAATAGGAAAAAAAGGAACTTTACAATCAACATTAGCCAACTAGTAAAACACACATTGAAGTCGACTGAATAATGTAAGCTTATTTATTTAACTTTACATCACGTGGTAGTGGTCAAAGGCCAATAATCTTACGGTGTCCCTGGCTTGGTCTTATTTTGTAGAATGTTTCCGGTGGGGTTTGCCCTTTCTGATGTTGCTTTATTGTCCATTAAAGGTCTTCTCAACCGGACGGATGGAGGTTGAAGTGGGGAGGGACAGCAAAGAAGTAAAGAAAGACATCCATGTGTTCAGCAGCAGCTCACTTCACCAGCCTGTCAGTTATTAATAATAATGCTTTAACATCATAATACAAATAGATCTTTCACTATAGCCTGTATTTTGTATAAACTTATTTTTCACTATTGTAGGGCTATATGCTATGATAAGGCTTTCTAAGTTATTTTCCTGTAGGCCTAAATGTGTTGCTAATGAGATAGCAAACATGTTGTTTAGTTCTTGGTGTTATTTTTTCATTTCTAAATATAAATAACCAGTTAAAGCTTCTCAACAGTTCTAAATATCTGCATGAGGAAGAGAAAGGAGGACTGTTAAAAAGAGACGACTATTACTGATCTGTATTGGTTTTACCGGATGCCTGTATACATCAATACACTAGTGTTCACAATACTTTATTTGTCATTGAATGTCTGGTGATAAATCAATCCCTGAATGGATAAGTCAATGGATGTGTGGATGGATGAATGATCGGTCATCTTCACTGACCATGGAAAGGCATGCAAAAATTAGTGTATAAATCAAATTAAATCATATTACACCACCTACAGAAGCACAGATACCAAAAACAGGTTTGGAAGTGTCTACTCTACTAGTTAACAGTTCAAAAGTCAGTTTCATGGCCAGTGGGGTTTCCCGTTTTCTACAATGAGTATCAACACCTGCTGGAAGTGAGTCATTCTGCTTGACTGTGCTTCATCCAGGTGAGCATGCTGCAGTGGTTTTTCCCTGATAGCATCAAACCCCACAGGCTAACATTCATCAACACAACCAGTGATGTCAATGGAGTTTAGCAGGGACCACCCACCTCTGGTAAATTTTCCATTCATTTTCTGACTATAACACGCTTAATTTCGATTCAAAAATGACCTGAAACTTGAAAAAAGCCTAATGTTTTTCACTTTTTTACGAGTTTCAGATACTTTTTTTGAGGTGTTTCTAATAAAAAGGTTATAATAATGACACTACTTATACAACCCACTAGTCAGATGGGTATGTACTCTACCAAAGCTTGCTTCAGCTGCTGTTTAGCAAATTCTGTGATCATCTACTTCCCCCTGTTGTCTGTGATAGTGATGTGCAACTATTCACTATAGTGCAATTTCTTCCTCAAAGCTTAAGACTTTTGTTTAGCCTGTATTCAAGAAAGAATTCACAATTGTCATCATGCAAATCAACAAGGAGGAAAGACAGATACATTTTTATGCTTTCTGTCAGTTTGCTCCCTATTGTTTTTATTTTACCTTGAATATTTGTCTTTTTGTATATTTCTGGTTCAAGCAGCAGATTTTCTCATTTACCTTTGCTTTTTATGTTGGATCAGTTAAACTCGACAGTCTTACAATATGGCAGCCAACTACAGGTCTGTGATTTTAAAAGGTCTTAAAACATAATTATTTTGCCATTATTTTATAGAATAATAGTTTTCTTTATTATCTCATAATAGCATGAGGAGGTTACTGTTCTGCACTCTGAGTCTGATCATCGCCCCAAATGTTTTCAGAAATCATGGCATCATAATATCACAGGTGAGTTTTTTATTTTCTATTTGGGTGAGTGACAAATAAGCATGACAAAATATATTTTTGAACTTCAAATTTTTGTAATAAAATCAATACCCTGTTTTGTTTGCATTATCCCTTAAGTATTCAGATTTGATAAACCCTAACTCTGTAAGCAGCACAGAACAGCAGTATCCATAATGACAGTAATCTCTTTCTGTAAGTTGTAGGCTAAATGGAGAGAACACAACAAGGGCTTTTTTTGGCAGTCCTCACACCAACATTGCAGCAAATTCTTAAAACACTGAAGTCACAAAAAATGTGTGCATCCACATCAAGAAAGCTGAAAGATTTGATTATTCAAGTAGAATGTGGTGTGACAGTAGTCCTAATGTAACCTGGAAAATCAGTCACTCCTGACGTTTTATTCACATCTTTTGGCTTATCATGGAATCAGCCACAATAAAAAAAATCGGAATTATAATAAGGATTTGTTGAAAAATTCTATTGATTTTCTATTGATTTTTTAAATTTATTTTTTCCTGAAATAAATAAGACATAACTCACATATTGACAGTGTAGGCTTGACATTGTAGATTATTCCAGAGATGTTTTTGCACATTTCTGGCAAATCACTTTCTTATACAAGTGTCCAAATTATTGCCCATTCATAATAAGGATATTATTGAGCATTAAATTGCTTTTATTTAATCAATACATTATTATACTTAAAATGCACATTAGCACATGCTTTATTTTGATAGATCCTGTTATTTTCTAGGTCAGATACATCACACAAAACACTGAAAAACAGCATACAAATTATACCAACTACTGACAAATATTATTTTTTTTAAGTGAGGGTCAGATATTTGACGTTTTCTCATTTTTCAGAAATGCAGAAATTCGAGCACATCACCCCCCATCCTCCTCACACTCCACTGACTCCCCATTCACCTCTGCATCGAATACAAACTGCTCCTTCACACCCATCACTGTCTGCACTGTGACGCCCCCACCTACCTCACTGACCTCCTCACCCTGCACACCTCATCCAGAACCCGGTCAGGCCAAATGCACCGTCTGCTCCCTCCCAGGACAAAGCTGAAGACCATGGGAGAAGCTGCTCGAAGCTGCTCCCCATCTGTGGAAAGACCTGCCGGACAATCTTAGGGCTCCTCAAACGGTGGATGCTTTTAAGAAAGGACTTAAAACCTTCCTTTTTAGAAAAGTCTAGTCTAAGTCATGAAACCAGTGTTCTCTTTTTTTTTTTTTTTTTTTTTTTTTTTTTGTCTTTTTTTGTCTTTTACAGGATTTAGAAATTTAGATTTAAATTTAGAGAAAACCTTTATGAGCAATTCCATATCCCTGTCTGCAGGCCATTTTGTTGCTTTTCTTTACAGAATACCACGGTTCAAACTTTCAAAGTGGGTAATACAATTTTGTAACAACCTTATTTTTAAAGCACCATTCATAGGATCAAAATCAGTCACATTCAGACCACCCTCCTATAAAGATATATATTTTTTCCTAATATAATGATGGCTATTTTTCCAAATAAAACTGAAATGACTTTGGCTGATTAATTTAATCACATTATTGAGATATGTCGAGAGAGTACGCAGGATAGATAACCTTTGAGAGACAATGACATATTGACAATTTGAGCCACTCATGTTCACAAGTATGCACACAGCCTGCAGGTGTCGCTATTAAACAGGTTATAATGATGACACCACATCTACAGCTCTCTAGTCAGATGAGTGTGGTATGTACCAAAGAATGTGTTGGATGGTGTTTAGCTAATTCTATGATCAGCTACTGCCCCCTGCTGTTTGCTAAAGTCATATGCAAATAACAACAAAATGTTTCATGAGCAAGAAAGAACTCACAGTTGTCATTATGTAAATAAACAAGTTGGAAATACAGACACATATTTATGCTCTTTGCCAGTTTGCGCCCTACTATTTCCATTTTTAACTTGAATATTTGCATGTCTTTATGTATATTTCTGGCTCAAGCAGCAGGTTTTCTCAGTTATCGTTGCTTTTCTGTTGGATCACTTAAACTCCGGTGATCTCACAATACATGACAACCAACTACAAGACTGTCACTTTAAAAGGTAGGATATTTTCTAGTTTGAGACATAATATTGTTGCCATTATTTTATAGTAAATCTTTTTATTCATTTCCTTGCACTAGCATGAGGCAGTTACTATTCTGCATTCTGAGTCTGATCATGGTCAGAGATTCAAGTGAAATCTGTTCAAACCTAGGTATGTTTTAGTTATTTTATGTAGTTATTTTGGTGGGTGACAAATAAGAATGAAAAAATATTTTGAACTTTTGACATTTTAGTAATAAAATCTATACCATCTATTGATTATTATCCCAAAAGTGTTCTGATTTTATAAAGCCTTACTGGGTAATTTTTTTATCTTGGAAACAGGATTTATTTCAAATAAAAACCCACACTTTTATTGGTTTCTTATTATGAATCAAAAGTTGGAACAACTTATACCTCACCACTAAGTAACTCTGCATTTCAGCAACAGTAGAATCTCTGAACACCAGTATCCATAATTTGGACAGGAATCTCTTTCTGTAAGTTTTAGGTTAGATCTCAACCAAGAAAACACAACAAGGGCTTTTTTGACAGCCAAACACCAACACTTCAGCAAAGTTTTGAGAAGCTGAAGTCACCAAAAATCTGTACATCCACATCAAAGAAGCTGAAATATTTATTCATTACTTAAGTGGAATGTGTGGGACAGTAATTGCTGTAACCTGGAAAAGCAGTCACTGATGTTTTCTTTACAAAAACACATCTTTTGGATTATTATAAATAGCTACCTGTTTTTATCATATAATAAGCTGCAATACAAATTCAGAACTATAATAATAATAACTTGTGAAAAATTCTATTGGTTCATTTTGGCTAAGCTTGACATTGTAGATTATTCCAGAGGTGTTTTTTGCACATCTGAATAATCATCACTTTATTATGACGGTGTCCAAATTATTGAACAGAACTTGCTTTGGCATCATTCATAAACTGAACACTCTAAGTAATAGTTGGATACTTGAAATGTTCTTATTTGTCAACCCCCTATTTGAATACAATAATACAACTTTATTACTGTCAAATCTGAAATGTTAATCTATGTGCTGTTATACAGGTGCCCTAGAGAATCCTATACCATGTATGCAATTTGTTTCTCAATATTTGGATCAAGGTAACATAAGGTAAATATTTCCCTGATATTTCACAGCATACATGTATATTATGATATTTTTGTGTGGGATTTAGCTTCACAATATAACAAAAAACAAAAGAATGTTTTAATCCAACAAGGGTAAGATATTAAAACAGTGTGTCATTTTTTTACAGTCTTTTAAAGGATTTAGAAACAACAGTGGTAAAGTCATATACGAAACAACCCATATCCCTGTCTGCAGGCCATGTTGTTGCTTATCTTCACAGAATACTATTCTCTCCTACAAACTTTAGTGGTTTAACTATTTACGCCAATAACAGTCAGGTAAGCTTTTTTTTTTTTTTTTTTAATCAAAACTGATCTCAGAAGGTCAACATCAAAAATACTGACAAAGCGGTATTTTAAATGACTTTGCAATTTGAATGATTTTCATTTATACATGTACTGTATGTTCTCTTGTTTTTCTGCCTTATTTCAGGCAATGACTGAAATTCTCCCTAACACTGTAGTGACTGTTCAGCTTCCAGAAGAACTGCCTGTAAATAAACACCACCAATTAGCTTTCATCATGGTTTCTCTGCCTCAGAACGCCACAGTTAGTTGTTTTGTAATTTTGACTTTAAAATGCTAAAATGATACATAGCACTAATTTGATTGTTTGAATATTAAATTTCAGAATGAGTTAGTAGCCTCTCCTGACTACCTGTATGAGAACAGACTGGTTGGCTTGATTGTGGAGGACAGAAAAGTTTCAGGGCTACAAGAATTTGTCAACATCAGCATGAACGTCACCACCAGCATACCTGTAACTCCAATAATACATCATTTATTAACTGATATTATGTATATGATGAAATGTCATATCTGGTGTCTATAATGTCATATGTTGCAGGACACCCACAAACCCCAGTGTGTGTTTCTGAATTACTCAGCTAACTCAAGTTAGTACATAAGCACTGTTCTCATTTTCAAATGTAACAAATACCTCAAAAGTAATATAAATGTTATTTTTAAAGAACTTTCACCAGTATACATAAAAAAATGGTTGTAGATAAAAGGTATTTTTTCTGTCTGTCCATTTTTTCAGCATTAGGCACTGATGGCTGTGTGACCCAGTGGCAGGCAGGAGAAAGTCATATCATCTGCTCCTGTAACCACCTCACCTTTTTTGGTGTGCTACTGGTATGATATAATCTTTAGCGATAAAAAAAGAAATATTGCTAATATTGTAGTTTAGATTTTTGGAGTGTAAGCATTATTAGGAAATAGTGCCACAAAATTCTTATTAAGATCATAATTTATGTCCAACAACTTCCTTACTTCTTACTAATGAGCAGTAATTATGAGTTTATTAAGGGGAAAATCTTAGTTAATTGCTAATTAGTTGTAGAACATGGTCACACAGAATAAGGGATTAATAGCTGCCTTATAATTACCAATTAGGAGATAATTAACCACCAACTAGGATGCTAATTAGCACTTAGTTAATGGTTAATAGGTGGACCCTAAACTTAAGTGTTACCAAATATATATATAGAAGATCAGAACACTATCATGACATAGAACTACTACTGAATTATGTAAATAAATGTATGTGCTCAGATATCCAATAAGGTATTTACTGAAGTCCCACAAGCAGACGTGAAGATTTTGACATACATCACATTCGTTGGCTGCAGCATTTCCTTTTGTGCCCTCCTCGCTGCTGTTCTGCTCTTCACCATGAAAGGGTTGTTCACATCTGTATTATTTAATGTCACATGTTGTTGAACAATTCTAACTCTCTTTATTGTCCTGCCTTACAGAAATATCCGATCAGACGTCTCAATGAGGATGCACGTTAACCTTGCCATTGCACTCCTGTTCCTCAACATGCATTTCCTCCCAAGTTCAGCCATGGGAATCTGGCAGTTTTCTTGGCCTTCCCCTTGGCTGTGCTATTACATGGCTCTGGCTCTGCACTTCTCTCTGCTGGCCTCCTTCTGCTGGATGGCCGTTGAAGGATTCCATCTCTATCTCCTCCTGGTCAAAGTTTTTAACATCTATGTGAAGAAATACCTGCTCAAACTCAGCTTGGTGGGATGGGGTGAGTGAGGAGCTTGAATTATCTGTAGATGGTTGTTTTCATCACTTATGCATTGACATTTTGAAAATCTTTATGTATAGGTATTCCTGCAGTCATTGTGTCAGTAGTGGTCATCATAGACAGAAAATTCTATGGGCCTGTGTCACTGAACAAGTCTAACACTACAGTACATGTAAGTTGGCAAAACACAGCTTGTATTGTGAAAAAAAGGGCTGGAATTAATAATATACAATTGCAAATATGGTCCAATAATATAATTTTAGTACAAATGGAATGGCATTTTGCATCTAATTAAGTTGTGTCTAAAACGTCAAATGTCAGACTAATATAGCTGTTTTTATTATGTTTCAGCTGCTTCATTAACAATGACACCATAAAGTATGTGACTATATTGGGACTGTTTAGTTTGGTGTTTCTCTTCAACTTGATCATGTTAATGGTGACAATTAGAAATATTTTGAGTATGCGTAAGAGCAAACAGGTAAGAAACTATACATATGTTTGTTTTACTGGGGGAAAAACTTTCGGAAAAAAAGAAAGTGTATATTTTGCTGCTTAGTTTGGGCCGAATGACTGTAACCGAGCTAAGAAAGACATCTGTACCCTGCTGGGAGTCATCACGTTGCTTGGCACAACCTGGGGCCTGATCTTCTTCTCCTTTGGCCAACTCACCACTATTGGCCTCTACGCCTTCTCCATTCTGAATCCCCTACAAGGTCTGTAGAAGATGACCTCATACAAATTCCCAGTTAAATTTGAATTAGACAATAGAGGTTCGTTTGTTCCTGACAGTGCAGCTTTGTGAATATCCTGTTTGTCACTCTTTTATATCTGTCATTTATGCCGCTGCCATTTGCATGATTTGCATGATGCCGTCCCATCTATTTCCATCTAACACACTTCCCTGTTTTCAGGATTGTTCATTTTCCTATGGTTTGTGATGTCTGCGATAAAGATTGGAAAAACAACAAGGACAAGCACTGCAACACAGAGTTCACATGGATAACCCAAATCCTCATAATGAAACCAGAATTTATATTTTTAAATGTTTATATTTGAAAGTAGTTTGTGTTGTAAATGTGGATAATTTACATAGGTTGTTTGTAAACTAAACTATCCAGTCCCATATTTGCAGTTATTGCTATTTTGAATTCACTCCTTCCATCTACTCCCCACCAAAACCTCTACTGGGTAGTTGTGGATGTAAGTTTGTTATACGAAAAAGCATGGTTTTGACAGCCAGAGAGCATATCTTTGACACACAGATGTACTGAGCATAAATGCAAAGCAGTTAAGTTCAGTTATGTGGAATAATACATGACCCAATTGATCCCAATGGTCACTTATGTGTTGTGCACAGGTCTGTCAAAAAAATAATGTTTTATGTTGTGTTTGCTCAGTGTAGTAAAATGTGTGTACTGTACTATAAATTTGTGTTCATTAAACCTAACCCTATCATTGAGTGGTAAAAGGGACATAGGTTGAAAAGATATTTATGTTGTCCTTATAACATGTTTGTAATGTTTAGGGTGTTACTAGGATTGACAGATGTGCCCTATAAATTATTTTTTTCATGTTAATTTTGTCTCCAGCCATTTGACTTTTTCATTTATTTTACTGAACCATTTTCTTGTAATTGTGTGTGTATTTACTCCAATATGAATTAGTCAAAATGGTAGTGATATACAGGAGTGTCACCAACTCGTACTTCACTGTTACATCATGTATTACCTACAGTTTGTTGTTATTGTTTTGTATACATTATAATACTGAAAATAAACCTTTGTGTGAAGACAAGCTGCATCATGTGTCTATTGCATCCACTTGTGATGATTTGTAAATATTTTAATGTAAATATGACTGTTATCCACAGAGCTCCACAAGGCTCAGTGCTTAGACCCATACACTTTATCCTTTACACCTATCTCTACCATGTAGTACACAATTAACTTTATGTAATAATAAAAATGACCAGCAATGTAACTTCCCAAAGTCATAGGAGGCCGACAATATTATATTACTTGCACCTGAATTGCAGTTTATACAGTAATAATAATAAATTATGAGTCATTATAATTATTAGTTCACAGATGGAAAAGGAAACCAGTGGCTTGTATACTAGGACACATCTTTGTTTACTTAGGGGTTTTACAGCAGGCCATACTGTGGTGTTAACATGCAACATTTATCAAACCTTAAAACTATTTACATAAAGCAAACATCCCAGATGAATGAACACAACTTACTTTATACTTCACAGCTCATTAGATTGTGCCAGCATCAACAGTGCTTTCCAGAGGTAGGATGAGCATCAGTTTTTTACTTGAAAGGAATCAATATACTTTACCAATATTTTCTAAACTAAAGCTATGATAAACTATGACTAAAGATTGCTTTGTGGTGAGATTGTCCAAAACAGTTCTTCTATTCAGCTAACAGTCTGGTTAAAGTTTAACTACTATCTTTCATTAATTTGGGGCACTGAGTTTTGTTGAAGCTTGTTTTTTGTGGCCACAGTTAAACTATTTTTGCTGTTTTGGAGTGGACAGCTTTTACGCATGTAAATGATAGGGTAAGATAATATTCATCAATATTACTGCATTCAACAGTCAATTTTAGTAATTATTGCAATAGATCTATATCCTAGATTCAACTGTAAATTAAGTATTTGGACTTAATATTTGATAACAGTGTATGGTAAATATTCTATTTTATTTTTTCATCAGACAATTGCAATAGAAGTACCATGCTTTTATTACTTCTTATAATATTGACACCTTATTGTCTGGCTGACGAAGGTATCATTTTAAAATTACTTGGTAAATTGCCTCAAATGTAATGCTAAATAATGCTTATGTCTCTCCTCTTTTTAATTTTAGTGTGTGTCAACTTTACCAAATATGATATTGAAATAACTATTAACAATACAACAATCACAGACAAACCTGTATATTTGGTGAAATGTTCCACCTATGAACTTGACTGTGTACTGGTCTGCCCATTTGCCAAGGAAATGGTCGGCCCATGGTTCAATGGCTCAGCTGACTGCCTTGAGGCCACCATGTCTCCTTTTGGCAACAATACACACATAAATATTAAGCAACCCAGTAAGTAACACATCTACTTCAGAGATTCACTTCAGAGACTTTTGAACTCCAGGTATTGTTGATTGTTATAAAATCTGGTGACTTCTTTCTCAGATATTCAGTGCACCCTGTTCCCATGTCAGAACGTGACTATTTCAGAGCTGATCCATTCACTGAGCACAGACGTGGAAGGGCTGATAAAACTTTTCTACATACGGAATTCTTGCTTACCTCTCTTCAGTCAGTCCAGCCCCTACCAGGATTTGAAGAAGTCCTACATAAGGTGAGTGTAGTTAATTAGTTAATTGAAGAAGCATTGTATGGCATCTAAACCATAGAGTAATAGTCATCTAGACCAGTGGTTTTCAAACTGTGGTATGAGTACCACTGGTGGTACACAGGCATCTTCTGGTGGTACTCAGGAGTCTTATGCAGCTCTCAAATAATATAAATATAATTTTGAAGCAGTTTTAGTTGGGAATTACACTTGAGGTGTACACAACTTAGTCTTGGTTTAGGCAGAGATTAGAGTTGTTTAGTACTTGATGAGTCCTGTGCTGGTTTAGATGTGATTTTCGTCCTAGATTAGACCTGTTTTAGTGCTGGATTCGTCCTGGTCTAAGCTGGTTTAGACCTGGTTTAGTGTAAATCACTGTTTTATGCCTTGGTTCAGACATGTATTTGGCTCATTTTAGTTTAAAACATAAAGATGGTGCTTTAAAAAACAAATATTTTCTAAGGTGTACTCTGTGAGAAAATTGAGAATTACTGATCTAATCAAACTCTTGTGTTTGTATAGCACACACATACATTGTACACAATTAGTACAGCTACTACTCAAAAATATGGTGATTTAATAAAACTTGCATGTTTTATATGTGATCATTTTAGATAAACCTTTATTTATTTATTTTTTTCAGAAAAGAGAAATTAATAATTCACAGTATCATGAAAACCTCAACATCAAACTTTACAAGCTATGATCTAAAAAACTTGGGAATCAATGTGATTGCAATCCATAAAGAAGACCTTAACAATGAAGATCCCAGGATTGAAGTCAGTGCAGCACAGGTACTGAAAACATAGAAAATAAAACAATTCTAAGTTTGGTTAAAGGGACAATTATGGCATTTAAAAAAAAGTGGTTCTAAATACTGTTGACTGTGTTTATTCTATAAACTACTACTGTGAAAAAAACTGTGCGCACTTAACATTTTTAGAGTCTGCAGTGAGCCCAAGCAGAAGGAAAAGAGGGAGCCTTAAATATACACTAAACATATTTTTGTAAAATATTAAAATGTGTGTTTCTGAACCAAATTTTGTTGATTAAATGACAACACAAATTTCGAAAATGTCAGGACAAAAAAAAAAAAAAAAACTAACAAAAAAAAAAAGACTTTCAAATCACATGAGCCAATATTTTATCCATAGTTCCTTCCAAAACACACAAGCTGCCCATCCCGTATGCACTTATGCCCCCCATACCATCAGAGACGCTGGCTTTTGAACTGAACATTGATAATTTCCTAGAAGGTCTCCTGCTCTTTAGCCCAGAGGACGCAATGTCCGTGATTTCCAAAAAAAATGTCAGATTTGGACTTGTCACAACACTGTCCCACTTTGAAACAGTTCATATTAAATGAGCCTTGGCCCACAGTACACACCAGCGCTTCTGGACCATGTTCACATGTGTGTTCCTTTTTGTATGATAAAGCTTTAGTTGGCCTCTGCAGATGGCACGGCGGATTGAGCTTACCCACAGTGGTTTCTGGAAGTATTCTTGGGCCCATTTAGTGATGTCATTGACACAATCATGCTGATGAGTGATGCAGTGTCATCTGAGGGCCCCAAGACCACAGGCTCCAATAAAGATCTGTGGCCATGTCCCATACACACAGATTTCTTCAGTTTTTCTCAGTCTTTTGACAATGTCAAGACCTGAAATTAATTAACTTAATTTGTTGCTAGTTCTTCTCACAGCTGAATGTTTCTTGCCTTTTCAGCCATTTGTTGCCCCTGTCCCAACTACTTTGAAACATGTAGCAGGCATCAAATTTGAAATGAGCTCATTTTGTGCACTAAAGTGTAAAATTTATCAGTGTAAAACATATGCTATTTTCTGTTGTGAATAAAATATTGGCTCATGTGATTTATAAGTGTTTTAATTTTCATTTTATTCAAATAAAAAAAAAAACGTCCCAACATTTCTGGAATCCAGGTTGGAAAAAAGATAATGACACTATAGATACAATGCAGCAGTTTACTTTAATACTACACTTGATTTATCAAAGATTTGTGTGTATGCTAAATGAAAACGACACGCTAAAAGTGGAGCAAACCCAGGCGCAGCTGAGGTTAGAGTCTCTCACAGGAGCTAAATGAGCGCAGCGCAGATTTTAGTTTGTCACAACTACGGAGCTAACGGACTATACCTGCGACACTTCTTTGATTCTCGCTCATATCCCACTGAAGTGCAGCCTTTACAGCTCCTGTCTCTGGACTTTCAATCTGTTCTACGTACTTTTAAATTCGTATGGTGAGCCATTTTTAAACACTGCGTATAGGCTATGTGATGACAGCCTCACTTGTGTTTATCCCATTCCCAGTGCTCACTGCAGCGCTTGATTGACTACTTGCCCTACAGCGGCTCGATGCCGCACTGCTTTAATGTACGAGCAGAGGACATCGGAAATATTTTTAAATGTTTTATTTATTTTTTGTTTGCCATCAGCACGGCATATAGGGTGCTACTTGATACATTTGGTATAATTTGAAGGGTTACTGGCTCTGACAAACAGTGAATAGGACTTAACCTTTCCTCTCTTTCTACTCATCTCACACAGAGGGGAAATAAGCTATGTGACCCTGGTCAGAGACAGAATCGCATGAGACAGAGATGGACTACGCAAAGTTAATAGAAGAAAGTAAAATGCAATGAAATGATAATTCCTCAAAGATAGTGAACAAATTCAGTCACAAAATGCAGAGGAACAGCTTACATTTTCACTACAGTTTTTAAAGTCTGTGGTCTCCCTTGGCTTTGCTGAAAAACAATGCAGCAACATTAAGGACTTATACATCTACAGCTAACAGAGAAGTATAAAAATGTGAAAGTATGAAGCATAAAATGGCCACATTTTGTGATTGTTTGCTCTGTTGCTTTGGGGTCACTAAGGACTCCATCGTCCCAGTCTACACAAGTGGCTCCCTGCTGTGAGACAAAAACAGTATCAACCGTATCATTGCGTATTCAGCCAAACACCTTGTGTAAATGGCGCCTGAGTGACGGGCACACCACACAAACTTAACCTGTGCGCTTAGTATTTATATACTGTACATTTTACTGGCGCTATTCACATCCATACATTGCACCAAGCTTTTGTCATACAGTGTATCAAAATTTTACATACTGTATATGTTGCATAGTAGTTGCATACCGAGAATTAAAAAGTCCAAGGAATTTACAGCAGTACAATTGTATGCAAAGTCCTTTAGTAGGTGCTAATTCTTTAAAAAAAAGTGATATTGTTTTGCCTTGATCATAAATCAGAGCACAAAAAGACTTTTTATAAAAGAGTTTTTATAATTTTAAAAAAGTGTTTCTTTAGAAATATAAAACATACAATAAGTTGAAAAAAAGTTTCTCATATAGCCACTTTCCAAAAAATCCAGACTATGCTTCTAAATGAACCTTTACTAATAGATGATTCTGTCTTTTTGTTTTTAGTTGCTGCCTCAGAATGAGTCCTGTATTCCTGAGATCTGGCTACCTGCCTATGCTCTGGGTAAGATCCCAGAACAGAAGAGGGTAGTGGGCACAGTTAGCTACATGTGGCCTGACCAGTTTGAGGTATGCATTTCTGCTTTTCATATGCAAATAGCATATTTGACTAGATCCTAACACAGCTAGTCATGATTAGTTTATTGGTAATGGTTCTGTTTTATGTTTCCCAGTTGGAACCTGTCATTATCTCCTCTGTGGTCATTAGAATTGAGTTACTGGAAGAAAAACAGCTTCAAGATCTAAACCCTCCGATTAAATTGATCTTTAAAAATGTTTCACAGACAGTTGTGGAGGTATATTAAGACAAATATAAATATATTTGCTTATACTTCTGTGTGTGGTTGTCACTGTATATTTCTGTATTTTGACAGAATGGTACAATGTTTGCATGCCATTACTTTGATGAACATGGTAGGTAACAATTACTTGTATTTTTTTTTTTTACTTTTTTACTAGTATGTAGTTAAATAAGTATAAAATTATATACCATACCGCACAACATTAACTTTATTTATAAAGCACCTTAAAAGAACTGTGTAGTCAGCCAAAGTGCTGTACACCATGAATACAGCAATAACAATAACATCAATAGATAAAACATAAATTATTAAATAACAAATTAAAAGCACAGAGCCACT
Organism: Bostrychus sinensis; assembly: GCA_020698575.1. Lineage (NCBI taxonomy): Eukaryota > Metazoa > Chordata > Actinopteri > Gobiiformes > Eleotridae > Bostrychus > Bostrychus sinensis. The sequence goes on from CM036242.1 coordinate 14,606,391, forward strand.
AAAACATAAATAAAAGCAACAATAAGATAAATATAAGGGCATATTACCTAATATTAAGCAATAACCATTTTAAGGCATCTTTATGGCAAGTGTATGTGTTAGAATTTACTGGTTCATCTGGTTGCAGACTGGTTCTGGAAAACAGATGGATGTGAAACTCACATTAGCAACTGTAGTGACAACATTACTTGCAGCTGCAACCATATGACAGCCTTTGCAGTATTACTGGTAAAGTAAAACAGATTTATAACTAAATGTATTTTTTATGACATTTATTTCTATTTTTTAATACAGATCAGAGTTCCAGTTGACACAATTCAATGGAAAATACTGTCATACATAAGCTACGTAGGCTGTGGACTGTCCGCTTTCTTCACAGCTTTGTCCATTGTCATATTTGTATTCTCTCAGTAAGTGTTTCTCTGCCACATACCTATTTTTTGTTGGAACATATACAGTATATTAAATACATACATACATAAATACATACATACATACATACATACATACACATACATACATAAATACATAATATCTAATTGTAATGATGACATATTCTTTGTACTCTACTTCATCCACAAAAGTAAAACAAGGGATCACTCCATCTCCATCCACGTGTCTCTGAGCGGGGCCCTTTTCCTTCTCAACACAACCTTTCTCCTGACCGAGTGGGGGGCCACAGTGAAACCAGACTGGGTCTGTGTGCTTGTAGCAGCTGCCATGCATTACTCAATGCTGTGCTCTTTTACATGGATGGCCCTAGAAGCAGTGCACCTTTATCTCCTGCTCATCAAAGTGTTCAACACTAACTACAAACACTACTTGCTCAAATTGTCTTTTGCTGGATGGGGTAAGTGCATGTCTATGCATTTTCATATATTGTCAAAAAAAAAAAAAAAATAATAATAAAAATTAAATACCTACTTCCATACATTGCACTTGACACCTTAAGACTATGGGGGGTGGAAGTAACAAATATTACTTGATAAAAGCGGATGTGGTAAAAGTACATTTGAATTAAATACTGACCAGTGTAAAATTAGTCAAATTGATAAAAATTAGTGTGATTTAAATGTATGAGTGATAAAACTGCATGTGATTAATAAAAGTGTAAGCTTGCTTTTTATCAAATCACATGCACATTTATCAAATCACTACAGCTTTAATTAGATTGCACTGACGCTGAATTTTTGTTACTTCTGGTATCCAGCATCCAGCATCCAGACAGTGTAGTGGCAACTTCTGCTCACATATATTTAAATCACACTCATTTTTATCAATTTGACAAATTTTACAGTATTTAATTCAAATGTACTTTTACATACCCCCCCCCCCCCCCCCCCCCCCAAACACACACACACTTCCCAATACATTAAGTCTTTAGATTTTGAGTGAATGAAATAATAGATAACATGCTAAACATTAGCAAGAAATTAAGTTAGCATGGTTACTAATTAGTTTACCATTTTAAAATTTGCATTCACAGAAACTATAGTTACCAATTCACCTTTATAATTTTAGATTTGGGTGAAAGAAATGCTAGCTAACGTGCGCAACATTAGCAACAAATTGAGTTAGCGGGGTTAATATTTAAACTAACAGTATTTTTACTCCTATAAATTATTCTAGAGATGCATACAGTTTACTAAGTACAGCCTCCAAGTCTCGAGGAGTCTTTGTTTTCAATCCATGTATATTCAATCCCCATAAAAATCGTACTCACTGATTTTCAGGTATTCCCGCAATAATTGTATCAGTCTCTTTGGGAGTGAAGGAGAAAGAGTTCTATGGCATGACAGAGACCACAATGGCAGATTCCAATCAGACAAGTGCTATGTAAGTACTTTTAATATTAAAATAAGTCAGTATATAAACTTTGGTATTGATTGAAATGATACGCCTGTACAGCTGTTGGATCACAGATGATTCCTATTTCTATTCTGTGAACTTGGTCTACTTCACCCTCATATTCATGTTTAACTCGGGCATACTGGTGGCGGTGGCATCAAGCATTTGTAAGAGGAAACCGGTGTTCAGAAATGTAAAGGCTGGAAGGGGGGCAAAGAGAAACCCGTGGAGAGACCCAGCCAGATTCAGCGAGTCCTGCAAGAGCGGCCTGACTGTGTTGGGTCTAACCTGCCTCATGGGAACTACCTGGGGCCTTGCATTTCTGGGGTCAGGATATGTGAACTACCCAGTCCTCTACCTTTTCTGCATTTTCAACTCTACACAAGGTCTGTGCACAATTCTGTCTTTGATTGTCTTTGATCAGATCAGCCACTTGACATACGGCATTACTAACTAGATTTGACTTTTCCTCATTTGTCTGGGCTAAGGCTTCTTCATCTTCATCTGGATTTGCCTGTCAACCAACAAGCAGAGGAAGAGAGAACTGGAGGACAAGATGACTTCAACTCCTGCAAAGACTTCAATGACCAAAACTGATTAGTTAGGTTTTGTGTGATCATCTACAGCACCAGACACTTTTACAGGCCTTGGTAAATACTTTTAAAGGAATATTCCCAATTCATTTTTATGACACCAGGGCTAATTCATGTCATGCCTGAGCACATTTGTGCCCTCAGATCCTGGGCCTGGATTTATGTAAAGCCCTGTTTTGATTATAGATTATTATTTCCGTTATTTAAAGTTAAAATGAAAGAGTTCTCCTGTGGATGAGAGAAAACAGACAAAAACTAGCTTGTAGCAGGCTATTTTTGTGAACTGTCCCAACCATAAACACAATGATGTCATCACATGAAGTCAGAAAAGGCACATTTTACTATTGTGCCACGCCCGAGCCAGTCATTTATAACAGTACCTGAGCACAACTGGGAGCACTCTTATTCAAACATGCCTTGCTTCAGATGAGACTTGCTTTGCCACAGTTTAGATTACCATCCAATGGTCAGGGCAAGGCAGATATCAGTTAACCAGTAAAATGAGGAAGTGTGTCATCATATTCTATTATAACATAGTTGTAAGCAGCCAATGGCTTGTCACATTTGTCAGCAAACTAAATATTAAACCACTTACTAATGCTCTCTAGCCACTTACAATACACACAGAGGTCAGTCAGTTACAGTAACATGTTTTTTTATTGTTTTCCTTTCTTAATAAATGTAACGCTTTTGTGCTATTTTGTTATTTGCCATTTTAGTCCTACTAAAATACCACAGTTAAAGAACTTTTAAAAACTAACACAGAGTAATGGTTATTAATAATTTATATGCCATTTTTCAGTCTGCACTGTCACTGCTTATTCAGATAGTTTACATGTGATGTGTTCACTTTGTTACAGCACAACCTTCTGGATGAATGCTGTCATTTCAGTTGGAAACTTAGCTGAAATAAGTGAATACACAGTGTCAATTAAAACTGACATATCTTTACATATACAATTATTATTTAATTTCAATGACTGGCTAAAGCACAATTGAAATCAATTATTTTCTCAAGTAATTAGGTTAAATTAAAGTAATTTCAGTTGTAATAGAGGTTTGGGCTATATAATTTCATAGAAGCCTACAGACTACCAGTTTGGAAAAGTAGACAGAAGCAATGACACAGGGGCTAAAGCATGTGCTGCTGTAATTCACACTGACAATACTTCACATCTAAATGAGAAAACTACAGTTGTACTTGAAGACATGTGATACAAAAAGGATTATACTCTATCTCAGTATGCCCTATTCTGAGACTGATTATTAATTGGCTTAAATTGTGCTTGAATAAACTAGCAAAAATGGCACTCGCATGACCAAATAACCCTATCAAATACTCTTTATTTGCATCTCTACATAAATATGCCTCTGGCACGCTATTCCTTGTATTCCACTTAATGCAAATACAGCACATTTAACAGCTGTTAAATAGCAAAGAAAAAGAAATCTCTAACAACTCTCTGTGTTACTTCACCAGAGGCCAGGAGAAGAAAATACTCAGCAACAATGTTATAAAACTCTCCACTGGATTCCAGTCAAGCACTCTATAAGTAAACCTTCGTTTCATAATACTGCCAACCACATAGTACTATAGATGCCAGAAACATGAAACTACTGAATTTTATTTCACAAAAGGAAGACTAGGGCTTTTATTCTCTCTCTCTCTCTCTCTCTCTCTCTCTATTTATGTCAATAGTTAAAGCTTACACACTCACAATAAAATATTGCTTCACATAGAGCAGGCTTAACAGGACAACAAACAGTCAAAGACAGAAAAAAATACAAAAACAGAAATCAAAGCGCCAACGGTGTAAGAGAGAGTGCCACAATGTTCCCATAAAGTCACATTGCCTTCTTAGATTTACATATTTTCAAAGAGGCCTATGATGCCAGCTCAATATAGAACACATTAAAGTTTGGTTTGACTTTACTAAATGTATATTTATGAATGAACAAGTTAGCTTGTTTATTATAAACTCCTTCATTCTGTCCTCAAGTTTAACAAAAAATCTAAAGCAAGTGTACCCACATTATTATGGTAATGACAAGAAACTGTCCCAAAAAATGTAGGGGAAATACAAGAGAAGAAAAGATGTTCTTCTGTTAAAATTAGAATATAAGAACTCAGAGATACAGGGATAGATGTTATTTATTATTTTAAAGCATAGCTACTTCTTTAGCTTTGGATGTGTGCTGTCCAGATATAAAAACAGAGAAAAGTTCCCAGGTGAAATACGACATTAACTGAGCAGCTTCTTTATTAACACAAGTGGCAGCTAAACTACATGTGTGCATACATTGTTGTTCACCTGCTCTGAACTGCACAATACAGCTGACCTTTGGCGCCCTCTATAGGGATAGCAGGGACATTACAATGCACTAACCATCCCTATGTGTATACATTTATATGCTCTTCGCCCACAGGGTGGGATGGGAAATTTGAGGTAATTGCATCCATTGTTTTTATATTATTCATACATTAAATTTTGCCTTCTCAAAGGTGAAAGAAAAGTCTTTGGATAACACAGACCTAGGAAAGTTGTTAATACACTTATTGTCCACAAACAGACAATTCTGAACAAAGAATATGGACAAGGATGGAAGAGATCACATCACTGTATTGCTGACTACAACAACTGATATTGTATTTGTGACAAATGTGAAGTGTAAAACCGACCATACTCTCTGTTTCACCCAGTCTTTGAAATAGAAGGATCTCTTTTTAATCAGAACATATCTGTTATTCCATATGGGTGTATCATGGGGGGAGAAATTATATACATTTCCTATACTGGAGGACTCACTCATGAAATTTTGCCAACTTGATAAAACCAGAACCAAAAACTTTCTAAGTGGGTAATACAATTTTGTAACCAAGCACCATAGGGTCAAAATCAGTCACATTGAGACCACCCTCTTCTAAAGATTTAACAATATATGTTTTCCTAATATAATGATGTCTATTTTTCCAAATAAAACTGAAATGACTTTGGCTGATTAATTTAATCACTTATTGAGGTATACCTAGAGAGTACACAGGATAGATAACCTTTTTAATTAAATTAAATTCAATTTTTATTATATAGCCTATTGTCACAACAATCAGTCGCCTCAAAGGGCTTCACAAACAGTTAATCAAACATATACACACAATCAATACAAACAATAACTACACTAGACTAAACAGACCCAGGACATTCCTGTCCTTAGACCCTCCTTTTCGGTAAGGAAAAACAGCTGTGGGGAAAAAAGAAGAAACCTTATGGAGCCTATATTGAAGGAGAGAGCTTCTCCCAGGATGGACAGGCAATGTGTCTAGTCCATTGGCTCACTTATAGGATCATAGTTCAGGTCTGTAAGGATGCAGCAGGTGGGTCTCATCCAGACAGGTGAGTGGGGGTGAGGTAGGGGTCCGGGAAGTCCATAGGAGGTGAGGTTGAGGGCCCACGGGTCGGACAGGAGCACAGATGGAGTTAGTTAAGGTAAGGTTGTTACTGGGACATCTACTAGCAGCCAGGCATCTGAAACAGTCCCCACTCCCCCAGAGGGGAGCGGGAGAGAGGGTCAATTTGTGAATAGCAATGAACTGATTAGAGATATGGAATATTTGATAATATTAATGACAGTGATAGAAGAGGAGCAGCAGATGAAACCAGAGGACAGAGGCTCAGTGCACCATACTTCCCCCAGCTTCTAGCTCCTAGAGCAGCTTAGCTTCAGCCGTGGAGTTAACCCTGTTCCTGGCCTGACCATAAGCTTTCTCGCAGAGGAACATTTTTGGCTTAACCTTAGATATAGAGACAGTGTCTGCCTCTCTAACATGAGCTTGAAGCTGATTCCATAAAACAGAAGCTTGGTAACTAAAAGCTCTACTTCCAACTGTACTTTTAGAAACCCTGAGAACCCCTAATAGCCGTGCATTTTGTGAGCGCAGTGCTCTGCTTGGTTGGTATGGCTCTATAACATCATTAATGTAGGATGGGGCTGTACCATTTACGGCCTTGTAAGTCAGGAGAAGGATTTTAAACCTAATTCTGAATTCAACTGGAAGCCAATGAAGTGAAGCTAGCACAGGAGTAATATGTTCTCTCCTGTTAGTTCCTGTTAATAATCTTGCTGCTGCATTTTGAACAAGCTGAAAACATTTTAACAAGTTTTAGGGCACACTGCCAGCAGAGAGTTACAGTAATCCAACCTAGATGTAACAAACGCATGGACAAGTTTTTTCAGCATCACTTTTAGATAAAATATTTCAGATTTTGGCTATATTACGTAAGTGAAAGAATGCTGTTTTACAGGCTTGGTTTATATGAGCCTTAAATGATAAATCTTGGTCAAATAAAACTCCTAATTTTCTCACAGTAGAACTCAAGGCTACACTGACACCGTCCAGCGAGACTCTCTGGTCAGACAGAGCATCTCTCAGCTTTTTGGGGCCTAGTATAATGACCTCTGTTTTTTTTTTTTTTTTCTGGGTTTAGGAGGAGATAATTAATTGTCGTCCAGGTCTTTATGTCTCTCACACAGTTGCTAAGTTTCACTACATGGTCATTCTGATTAGGTTTAATTGATAAATACAACTGTGTATCGTCTGCGTAACAGTGAAAATGAATGCCATCCATCCATCCATCTCCATCCATCTTCTTCCGCTTTATCCGGGACCGGGTCGCGGGGGCAGCAGTCTAAGCAGAGATGCCCAGACTTCCCTCTCCACAGACACTTCCTCCAGCTCTACCGGGGGGACCCCAAGGCGTTCCCAGCCACCCTGCGGAGGAAACTCATTTCGGCCGCTTGTATCCGGGATCTTGTCCTTTCGGTCATGACCCAAAGCTCATGACCATAGGTGAGAGTAGGAACGTAGATCGACCGGTAAATCGAGAGCTTTGCCTTTCGGCTCAGCTCCTTCTTCACCACGACAGACCGATACAATGACCGCATTACTGCAGACGCTGCACCGATCCGCCTGTCAATCTCACGCTCCATCCTCCCCTCACTCGTGAACAAGACCCCAAGATACTTGAACTCCTCCACTTGAGGCAGAAACTCCCCCCCAACCTGGAGAGGGCAAACCACCCTTTTCCGGTCGAGAACCATGGCCTCGGACTTGGAGGTGCTGATTCTCATCCCAGCCACTTCACACTCGGCTGTAAACTGCCCCAGTGCATGCTGAAGGTCTTGGCCTGATGAAGCCAACAGGACAACATCATCCGCAAAAAGCAGAGATGAAATCCTGTGGTTCCCAAACCTGACTCCCTCCAGCCCCTGGCTGCACCTAGAAATTCTGTCCATAAAAATTATGAACAGAACCGGTGACAAAGGGCAGCCCTGCCGGAGTCCAACATGCACCGGGAACAGGTCCGACTTACAACCGGCAATGCGGACCAAACTCCTGCTCCGGTCATACAGAGACCGGACAGCCCTTAGCAGAGGGCCTCGGACCCCATACTCCCAGAGCACCCCCCACAGGATACCACGAGGGACATGGTCAAACGCCTTCTCCAAATCCACAAAGCACATGTGGACAGGTTGGGCGAACTCCCACGAACCCTCGAGCACCCTATGGAGGGTATAGAGCTGGTCCACTGTTCCACGACTGGGGCGAAAACCGCATTGTTCCTCCTGAATCCGAGGTTCGACTATCGACCGAATTCTCCTCTCCAGAACCCTGAAATAGACTTTCCCGGGGAGGCTGAGAAGTGTGATCCCCCTGTAGTTGGAACACACCCTCCGGTCCCCCTTCTTAAAAAGAGGGACCACCACCCCGGTCTGCCAGTCCAGAGGCACTGTCCCCGACCGCCACGCGATGTTGCAGAGACGTGTCAGCCACGACAGCCCCACAACATCCAGGGACTTGAGGTACTCAGGGCGGATCTCATCCACCCCCGGTGCCTTGCCACCGAGGAGCTTTTTAACCATCTCGGTGACTTCAGCTTGGGTGATGAACGAGTCCATCCCCGAGTCCCCAGCCTCTGCCTCCTCAACGGAAGACGTGTCAGTGGGATTGAGGAGATCCTCGAAGTATTCCTTCCACCGCCCGACAACATCCCCAGTCGAGGTCAACAGCTCCCCACCCCCACCGTAAACAGTGTTGGTGAAGAACTGCTTCCCCCTCCTGAGGCGCCGGACGGTTTGCCAGAATTTCCTCGAGGCCAACCGATAGTCCTCCTCCATGGCCTCCCCAAACTCCTCCCAGAACTCCCCGAAAAATGAATGCCATGTTTTCTGATTATGTTTCCTAAAGGCAGCATGTAAAGCATGAAGAGAATGGGTCCAAGTACTCAGCCTTGTGGCACTCCATAGCTTTCATTTACACTGACAAACTGGTATCAGATAAGTAGGATTTAAACCAGCAGAGAGCGGCTCCTCTGACCCCTTTGTCACAGTCTAATCTCTGGAGTAAGATGCTGTGGTCAATGGTGTCAAAGGCTGCACTGAGATCTAACAGAACCAGGATTGAGACCAGTCCATTGTCTGAACTTAATTCATTCATTAAGTCATTTGTGACACTAACTAATGCAGTTTCTGTGCTATGGTGAGGTCTAAACCCTGACTGAAAATCTTCAATAAGCTATTGTCCTGTAGGTGGCGACATAACTGTTTAACTACAACTCTTTCTAAGATTTTTGAAATAAAAAGGAAATTTGATATTGGTCTATAGTTGGCTAAAATGTCAGGATCTAGACTCTAGGAGGTTTTTATTCAGTATAGATTCATTTGACAGGAATTGGGTCTAAAAGACAAGTTGAGGTTTTGGAGGACATAATGACTGATGTTATCTCAGCTTGGTCAAAGCAGTCTAACGTTACAGGTGGTTTTATAGAGGCCTCCATTTTTACAGCTTTCTCTTTACAGCTAGCTTCCTCTGAGCTGATTGTAGGGAGAATTTAATTTAATTTGTCTCTAATACTTGTGATTTTGTTGTTGAAAATTTGCAGAAAGTTTTCACAGCTGAGACTAACAAGGATACAGGGTTCTACTGAGCTGTGACCGGTGGTCAGCCTGGCCACAGTGCTGAACAGAAACCTAGGGTTGTTCCTGTTTTCTTCTATTAAAGTTGAATAGTATCTGGTTTTGGCCTTATGCAGAGATTTTTAATAATTTAAAAGACTATATTTCCAGACATCCAGGGACTACTCTGACCTGGAGTGGCGCCATAGCCTTTCCAATTTACAGGTTGCTTGTTTAAGGGAACGTGTTTCAGCATTAAAACCATGGTGCTACTTGATTCGGTCTAACAACCTTTTGCTTTACTGGAGCTACTTTATCAAGACCTGTTTTTAGTGAGTGCACCTTTGAGAGACACTGACATAATGGCAAAACATAATGAGCCACTCTTGTTCAAGTATGCACACAGCCTGCAGGTGTCGCTATTAAACAGGTTATAATGATGACACCACATCTACAGCTCTCTAGTCAGATGAGTGTGGTATGTACCAAAGAATGTGTTGGATGGTGTTTAGCTAATTCTATGATCAGCTACTGCCCCCTGCTGTTTGCTAAAGTCATATGCAAATAATAACAAAATGTTTCATGAGCAAGAAAGAACTCACAGTTGTCATTATGTAAATAAACAAGTTGGAAATACAGACACATATTTATGCTCTTTGCCAGTTTGCTCCCTACTATTTCCATTTTTAACTTGAATATTTGCATGTCTTTATGTATATTTCTGGCTCAAGCAGCAGGTTTTCTCAGTTATCGTTGCTTTTCTGTTGGATCACTTAAACTCCGGTGATCTCACAATACATGACAACCAACTACAAGTCTGTCACTTTAAAAGGTAGGTTATTTTCTAGTTTGAGACATAATATTGTTGCCATTATTTTATAGTAAATCTTTTTATTCATTTCCTTGCACTAGCATGAGGCAGGTACTATTCTGCATTCTGAGTCTGATCATGGTCACAGGAGATTCAATTGTAAAACAGTGCAATCATACAAGTCAAGGTATGTTGTAGTTATTTTATTTATTTATTTTGGTGGGTGACAAGGAGGTGCTTTTTTGCACATGTCTAACTAATCAAAACTTTATTATGATAGTGTCCAACTTGGTTTGGCATCATTCATAAACTGAACACTCTAAGTAATAGTTGGATACTTGAAATGTTCTTATTTGTCAACCCCCTATTTGAATGTAATAATACAACTTTATTACTGTGAAATCTGTTAATCTATATGCTGTTATACAGCCCTAAAGAAAGCCCTCAACTGTATGGACAATGTTTCTAACAGTTTGGATAAAGGCGATTTAAGGTAAAAATTTCTATGATATTTCACAGCATACTTACATGTAGCTTATATTTTTGTGTTTGTTTTGGATTAAACTTTACAATCCAACATGCCTAAAACCAGTGGTAGAATGTAACAAAGTAAAAGTATTTAGTTACTTTACTTAAGTAAAATTTTCATGTATCTGTAATTTACTTAAGTAAATTTTGGTGGTTCACTAGATTTTAGAGCAAGTATCTGTAGTTTATACTCCACTATTTTTTTTTTAATTGGTTTGAAGTAAAAGTATTTGAGTTTGATTTACAATCATTAGTTTTTGCCATGGTGTTATTGTGGACATAAGTATAAAAGATGACATAAAGTAGTACTCTTCAGAAAAAAACTCACTACAGATTCAGTCTCTTCTATTGCACCATTAACCTTTAGTTTTCAGCTAAATCCCTCACATTTAACAGATTCATTAGTTCTTGAATCTGTGCAAAATACAGTGCATTCCAAAGTGAATACTTTTATACTTTTATTTAAGTAGAAATTTTCATTTGATATTTTTACTTTTACCTGAGTAAATTTTTGCTACTTTATTTGTACTTATATCAAGAAATTGAGTACTTCCTGCACTACTGCCTAAAACAAAAGAATGTTTTGATCCAAGAAGGATAAGTCATTAAACCAGTGTTGTCTTTTTTTGACAGTCCTTTACAGGATTTAGAAAACACAATGATAAATACCGATACAGAGGACCCCATGTGCCATATGTCTACTGGCCGTTTTGTTGCTTTTCTTCACGGAAAGGGAAAATCAGAGCCCACCCCCCACAATAGAGGTTTAACTATTTACGCCAATAACAGTCAGGTAAGCTTTTTTTTTTTTTTTTTTTTTTTAAATGATCAGTGAAGGGTAACATTAAAAATATTGTCAGAGATGTATTTTAAATATCATTGCAATTTGAATGGTTTTCATTTAAACATGTACTCTATGTTCTTTTTTGTGTGTCTGTGTGTGTGTGTGCCCTACTTCAGGCAATGACTGACATTCTCCCTAACACTGTAGTGAGTGTTCAGCTTCCAGAAGAACTGTCTGTTAATGGCACCCACAAACTGGCTTTCCACATGGTTTATCTGCCTCAGAACGCCACAGTTAGTTGTTTTTTGTCATTTTAACTTTCTAAATGCTAAAATGATACATAGCACTAATTTGATTGTGTGGGTTTTACATTTCAGAATGAGTTAGTGGCCTCTAATAACTACCTGTATGGAAACAGACTGGTTGGCTTAAGTGCAGAGGACAGAAAAGTTTCAGGGCTACAAGAATTTGTCAACATCAGCATGAGTGTCACCACCAGCATACCTGTAACTCCAATAATACATCATTTATTAACTGATATTATTATTATTATTATTGTTATTATTATTATTATTATTATTATTATTATTATTATTATTATTATTATTATTATTATTATTATTATTATGAAATATCATATCTGGTGTCTATAATGTCATATGTTGCAGGACACCCACAAACCCCAGTGTGTGTTTCTGAATTACTCAGCTAACTCAAGTTAGTACATAAGCACTGTTCTCATTTTCAAATGTAACAAATACCTCAAAAGTAATATAAATGTTATTTTTATAGAACTTTTACCGGTGTTGATAAAAAAAAAATACTAAAAGGTTTTTCTTTTTTTTCTGTCTGTCCATTTTTTCAGCATTAGGCACTGATGGCTGTGTGACCCAGTGGCAGCGAGGAGAAAGTCATATCATCTGCTCCTGTAACCACCTCACCTTTTTTGGTGTGCTACTGGTAATGAGCAGTAATTATGAGTTTATTAAGGGGAAAATCTTAGTAAATTGCTAATTAGTTGTAGAACATGGTCACACAGAATAAGGGATTAATAGCTGCCTTATAATTACCATTTAGGAGATAATTAACCACCAACTAGCATGCTAATTAGCACTTAGTTAATGGCTAATAGGTGGACCCTAAACTTAAGTGTTACCAAATATATATATAGAAGATCAGAACACTATCATGACATAGAACTACTACTGAATTATGTAAATAAATGTATGTGCTCAGATATCCAATAAGGTATTTACTGAAGTCCCACAAGCAGACGTGAAGATTTTGACATACATCACATTCGTTGGCTGCAGCATTTCCTTTTGTGCCCTCCTCGCTGCTGTTCTGCTCTTCACCATGAAAGGGTTGTTCACATCTGTATTATTTAATGTCACATGTTGTTGAACAATTCTAACTCTCTTTATTGTCCTGCCTTACAGAAATATCCGATCAGACGTCTCAATGAGGATGCACGTTAACCTTGCCATTGCACTCCTGTTCCTCAACATGCATTTGCTCCCAAGTTCAGCCATGGGAATCTGGCAGTTTTCTTGGCCTTCCCCTTGGCTGTGCTTTTACATGGCTCTGGCTCTGCACTTCTCTCTGCTGGCCTCCTTCTGCTGGATGGCCGTTGAAGGATTCCATCTCTATCTCCTCCTGGTCAAAGTTTTTAACATTTATGTGAAGAAATACCTGCTCAAACTCAGCTTGGTGGGATGGGGTGAGTGAAGAGCTTGAATTATCTGTAGATGGTTGTTTTCATCACTTATGCATTGACATCTTGAAAATCTTTATGTATAGGTATTCCTGCAGTCATTGTGTCAGTAGTGGTCATCATAAACAGAGATTTCTATGGGTCTGTGTCACTGAACAACTCTAACACTACAGTCATGTAAGTTGGCAAAACACAGCTTGTATTGTGAAAAAAAGGGCTGGAATTAATAATATACAATTGCAAATATAGTCCAATAATATAATTTTAGTACAAATGGAATGGCATTTTGCATCTAATTAAGTTAAATGGCAACATTTCAAAGGAGCATTTTGAAAAGACAGAGTCTCTTTTGGATGTACTGGATGCTTGTAATTGTCAGGCCCTCAAGTGGCATTGCAGTATAACATGATTCTGTAGTGGGATTTACTGCATGAGCTGAGGAACGCTTTCAGAAGTCGCTGTCACAAAATAGAAAATTGCTGAGTATGATGGTATTGGCGCAGGGTGAGATAACTATCACTTACACTATAATCAGTGGCAAATTAGTTTAGACTAGTTTAAAATATAATCGAAGACAGCACGTTGACAGCATGAGTGTTTTAGTAGCTGGGATTTTGTGTTTTGTTTTTGTACTTTATTTCTGTTTGAACTGGATATGTAGGGCAATCATTTGTTGTTACATGTTACAGTATATTACAAGCAGCATAGCTTTTAGCATAGTGTCTAAAATGTCAAATGTCAGACTAATATAGCTGTTTTTATTATGTTTCAGCTGCTTCATTAACAATGACACCATAAAGTATGTGACAATGGGACTGTTTAGTTTGGCGTTTCTCTTCAACTTGATCATGTTAATGGTGACAATTAGAAATATTTTGAGTATGCGTAAGAGCAAACAGGTAAGAAACTATACATATGTTTGTTTTACTGGGGAAAAAACTTTCGGAAAAAAAATGTGTATATTTTGCTGCTTAGTTTGGGCTGAATGACTGTAACCGAGCTAAGAAAGACATCTGTACCCTGCTGGGAGTCATCACGTTGCTTGGCACAACCTGGGGCCTGATCTTCTTCTCCTTTGGCCAACTCACCACTATTGGCCTCTACGCCTTCACCATTTTGAATCCCCTACAAGGTGTGTAGAAGATGACCTCATACAAATTCCCAGTTAAATTTGAATTAGACAATAGAGGTTCGTTTGTTCCTGACAGTGCAGCTTTGTGAATATCCTGTTTGTCACTCTTTTATATCTGTCATTTATGCTGCTGCCATTTGCATGATTTGCATGATGCCGTCCCATCTATTTCTATCTAACACACTTTCCTGTTTTCAGGATTGTTCATTTTTCTATGGTTTGTGATGTCCGCGATAAAGACTGGAAAAACAACAAGGACAAGCACTGCAACACAGAGTTCACATGGATAACCCCAAATCCCCATCATTTCTTTTACCAGAGTTTATATTTTTAAAAGTTGCTATGAGCAGTATCTATTCTTTATATTTCATATAAATTACTCACATGCATGCCAAGATATTATGTAAACATGTTTAAATCATGAAGAAGGAGCTGAGCGGAAAGGCAAAGCTCTCAATTTACCAGTCAATCTACGTTCCTTCTCTCACTTAAAGGACATGATCCTGGATGCAAGAGGCCAAAATGAGTTTCCTCCGCAGGGTGGCTGGGTGCTCACTTAGAGATAGGGTGAAGAGCTTGGTTACCCGGGAGGAGCTCGGAGTAAAGTCGCTCCTCCTCCACATCAAGAAGAGCCAGCTCGATCATCTGTTCCGGATGCCTCCGGGACGCCTTCCCGGAGAGGTGTTCCGGGTATGTCCCACCGGGAGGAGGCCCCCGGGGAAGACCTAGGACACGCTGGAGGGACTACGTCTCTCAGCTGGCCTGGGAATTCCTTGGGGTTCTTCCAGGGGAGCTGGAGGAAGTGTCCGGGGAAAGGGATGTCTGGGTGTAGACTGCTGCCCCCTCAACCCGGCCCCGGATAAAGTAGAAGAAGATTGATGGATGGATGTTTAAATCAAATATTAATTTTACTGATAACAATGGTACAGCTGATTTATTAACAGATAAAAATAAACTTTTTTATAATGCCCAAGTTGTTTTTGTTTAAATTTTTTGTTCTGCTTCTAAAACTGCATTGCCAATTGTCCAATCAGAAAAGAGACCATTGTTTTGATTTAGACTGCAGTACTGTTTCCAAACCATACTGCTTCTAGTACTGTTAAATGTTTATGTTTTAGAGTAATATTTCTTGTAAATTTACAAGAGTTATCTGTGGACTTCTTTTATGTTGTGTGTTTTCTTTAATGTAGTATAATCTGTAGTGTATAATACAAATCTTTATTCATTAAACATAACTGTGTTACTAAGTCATAAAAGGAAAAAGTAGGGAATTTCAGTATATGTCAAAATTAGTAAACAGTGTATTGCCAGCTTTGAAGAGTGAATTTTAGTAGATGGGACATTGGTTGAAAACACGCAGATTTTAAGATACAAATTTTTTGTTAAGTTATGTTGTACTTTAACTTTTGTAATGTTTTGGGTGTTACTATGTTAGCCTCATTTGGCTTTCAAAGTTAAATTATGACTTATCACAATTTTGACTTTTTTGTGTATTTTATTGAACAATTTGTAATTGTGTATATTTACTCCAATATACATTATACCTTAAAAATCCACCCACAGTGGCTCAAAAGCCAGTGTACTGCGATTATAATACTGTAAATAAACCTTTTGTTTGAAAACAAGCTGCATCATGGGTGTCTGTATTGGACCCACTTTCGATGATTTGTAATTATTTTCCATGTATGACTGTTAGCCATGGAGCTCCACAAGGGTCAGTGCTTGGATCCATACACTTTATCTTTTACACCTATCTCTACCAGTACACAATTAACTTTGTGTATTAATGAAAATTACATGTCTTCCAGACAGTTAGGGATGGGTATCATGAAGATTTTACCAATGCTACTACTCTTATTGATTCTGCTCATGGTCTTTTAACGGTGCTCTTATGATACTTTCTCAACCAAAATCTAATAAAAACCATTAAATACTCACGACTTTATGTATAATAGGCCTATTTTTTTTTCTAAAACATTATTAATAATAATAATAATAATAATAATAATAATAATTCATCGAATTTATATAGCGCTTTTTTGGACACTCAAAGACGCTTTACAATTGATCAATTATTCATTCACTCCTCAGTCACACTTGGTGGTGGTGAGCTACTTCTGTAGCCACAGCTGCCCTGGGGCAGACTGACGGAATATAATATAAATCCAAATAAAAATATAAAGTGAGTATAACTTTAAGAAAAAGCAGTAGCCTTTTTTATACAGGATAAATACATGCATAAGCTGCCTATGGTCACAGCTGTGCTTCAGGGAACTTTATGAGTGCCTCTTTGCCTGCTGGGTCCTAATGCCCTACCTATTAAACAAATATAGACCCTTCTCAGCCAGAGTCATCTGATCACGTAATTTCTGCAGAGATGCACGGAGCCGCCATGTTGGATGGCAAAAGCCGGTTGTCACAGCCCGATTTGGATCCGTCCTGCTGTCTGTTAGCCTAACAAATTAAATTCGTTTTACTCATCAAAAATTGTTTAATGTGTGCTATATCTGTGATAGCATCTACCAGCTGTCTTTTGAAGTAAAAAAGTTAATATTGCACTGTTTGACAAAGTTTATTCTTTAAAAAAGTCACATAAAAGATCGTTCCTGCTGTAATCGTCAAATAAAGTAAAAACCGATCTGAAGTCAGTTAGCCTCGTTCTTACTGTCTGCTCAGGTTTATCACGTATCACATCACGTTTTCACGGACATTTAGCAAACTGGGGAGAAAAAGAAAATACAATGTTCAGGACAGCTTGGTATTTGTTCTTTTCTGCGTGAGGATATGGCGATTACAGGATTATTTTCACAACATGGAATACTTTTATGGAAATATATCTTGATATTTACTTGTAGATTTATATGAACTGATTGAACGTTACTTATCCTGGATTGGACTGGTTTTGGACAGAACCAGTGTTCAAAGGTAAAAAGTCTGTTTTTTCGGTTTGGGCATACTGAGGAATTGTCATTAATTACACATATGTCATATTTTAAGCCTAAAGTTAACTTAATTCCCATTTTGTACAGAACATAAGCTTTCTAACAATGTATATCATGCCTCTATTGACAAAATAATAACCGTGCAAATTATGTTTTCGTGTAGTTTTTTTCTGAATCTGGTCGCCGCTAGATTGAATGAGGTTAAACATATATGTAAATCTTAATACTCCGTATCTCACCAAATTTGCGACTTTTTAAGTTCTTAAATTTTGATTTATAATTTTAGACTTGTAAACCTCAGCAGAAAGCCTGCTTTATTTAAGTATTTATATTGCCTTTTCACTAATCTGCGTCTCTCATCTGTCTACTCACATGGACAACAGTTGTTTTAGAGCACTTTCCATACTAAAGTTCTGTCATCCATCCTGCCACAAAATATTTTTATGCCTCTACAGAGCTCTCTGCCTCTTGTAAGCTTTTAAATGTGCCCCTATGAAGTGAGATTGATGATTGATTGATTAAACGTTGTGGTATTCCAAAGCAGATTGTGTGTTGAAGGCTGGAAAACCATAATTTTGACATCATATGGGTCTTAAACATTGACAAGTGAACATTTCTCTAAATATTGCTGTCTGACCTGACCATTTAACGTTAAGTTTTGAACCGGTGTAGAAAGTGGTAAATATGAACTCAATTTCTATGCATGATCGCTAATCACTAGCCAGCTACACCGGCTTTTTGCCATCCAAAATGGCAGCGCCAACAAACCAAGTCACGTGACTGAAAACGGTCTATAATAGTGAAATAACTATAAACAATACAACAATCACAGACATACCTGTATATTTTGTGAAATGTACTGGTCTGCCCATTTAACAAGGAAACTGTTCATGGTTCAGTGGCCTTGAGGCCACCATGTCTCCTTCTGGCAACAATACACACATAAATATTGAGCAACCCAGTAAGTAACACATCTACTTCAGAGATTCACTTCAGACTTGTGAACTCCATGAGGTATTGTTGATTGTTAAAAAATCTGCTTTCTCAGATATCCAGTGCACCCTGTTTCCATGTCAGAACGTGACTATTTCAGAGCTGATCCATTCACTGAGCACAGACGTGGAAGGGCTGATAAAACTTTTCTACATACGGAATTCTTGCTTACCTCTCTTCAGTCAGTCCAGCCTCTACCAGGATTTGAAGAAGTCCTACATAAGGTGAGTGTAGTTAATTAGTTAACTGAAGAAGCATTGTATGGCATCTAAACCATAGAGCAATAGTCATCTAGACCAGTGGTTTTCAAACTGTGGTACGAGTACCACTGGTGGTACAGCTTTTTATGCATTTTTCATATTTTGAAGCTGTTTTACTCCTACAGTTAGGTCCATAAGTATTTGGACACTGACTTAAGACATGCTATTTTAGTTTTTTTACCAAAACTATTCAAAATACAATTATATAATTAATGTGTGCTTAAAGTGAAGACTCTCAGCTGTAATTTGAGTGTATTCACGTCCAAATCGGATGAAGGGTATAAGAATTATCTTTAATCTATAGCTGCCTATTTTTCAGGGGCTCAAAATTATTTAGACCGTTTCTTTAAAAGCTATTTCTTGAGTTGCATAGGCTCTTTCCCTCATTAATCCTAATGAGCTCATAAACTGAGCAGGTAAAAGGTCTGGACTTGATTCCAGGTGTTACATTTGCATCTGAAAGCTGTTTCTGTGAAATCCCAACATATAGTAACTCAATGGAAGTGAACCAGACCATTGTTAGACTGGATCAGAAAATGGTGAAAAACCCCTTCACAACATCCACCTTAGTGAAGAACACTCTCCAGGAAGTAGGTCTATCAGTGTCTAGGTCCACCATAACCAGAAAACTTCATGAAAAAAAATACACACAGTTCTCCACAAGCTGCAGACCATACATCAGCCTCAACAATGGAAAGGCCACATTAGACTTGGCCAAAAAAACATCTAAAGACGTCAGTCCAGGTCTGGGACAGCATTTTTTGGACAGAAGAGACTCAGAACAACCTGTACCAGAATGATGGGCAGAGTAAAGTCTGTAGAAGACATGACACGGCTCACGATCCACAGCAGACCACATCTTCTGTAAAACACGGTGGAGCAGTGTGATGCATGAGCTGCTTAACTTCCAATGGCACTGGGTCTCTGGTGTTTACTGATGATGTGACAGAAGCAGCCAGATCAATCCTGAAGTGTATAGGAATAAAACTTCTGCTCAGATTCAGACAAAAGTCACAAAGTTGATGAATGGCACTTCACAGTTCAGATCGACAGTGACCCAAAACATACTGCAAAAGAAGACCATTTTTTTAAGGCAAATAATTGGAATATTCTTTAGCCTGTGTCTTTAGATTAGGCTGAAAGATATGCTAGCTAACATGCTCAACATTAGCAACAAATTGAGTTATATTTAAACTTACTGTATTTTAACTCCTATAAATTATTCTAGAGATGCATACAGTAGCCTACTAAGTGCAATATGATGTCGGTAATATTTTATTATGGTACAGACAGCCTCCAAATTTCAAGTAATCTTTGTATTCAATTCATGTATATGTATTAAATCCCCCATAAAATCATACATACCAGGTATTCTCAATATAATTGTATCAGTCTTATTGAGAGTGAAGTAGAAAGATTTCTGTGCCTCATGGGCCCTTGTCTTTCTGAGGTCAGGATCAATGGCGGAGTCAGGCAGGGGGACTGACCCCTGACCGCCCCCGCCATCACCACTCTGACAGAGTCTCATTAGATCAGTGCAGCCACTAAACAGCGCAGCCTCAAACAAGTGCTTTCCCTCCCAAACTCATAAAGCAACAAGTTCTCACTGCTCACTGCATGCCTTTTAGCCACCAACACTGCGCCTAAACCATTGCCCAAGCGAATCCTATCTTCCGACTGTATTGGTTATGAGGCCGACTTCAGAGCCACCCCATCTTGGATTTTCTAACTTCTCCTATTGAGGATATTACAAAAATGGACAGAGGGGAGTAGGGCTGCAAAGGGGCGGAAAATTTCTGGTAAATTTCCGGAAATTTTCTGGAAGCTGTCCATGGGAAGTTAAGCTTGGAAATTTGGGGAATTTTCAAATTAGGAAATGATATATGAATAAATAAATAAAAAAAAACATACAGTGGGGGAAAAAGTATTTAGTCAGCCACCAATTGTGCAAGTTCTCCCACTTAAAAAGATGAGAGAGGCCTGTAATTTTCATCATAGGTATACCTCAACTATGAGAGACAAAATGAGAAAAAAAAAATCCAGAAAATCACATTGTCAGAGTGGAACTCTGGGCTAACTACGCTTCCCACGCTTCTTGGGCAATTTGTTGCTAATGAGGACAGACCACCACTTCCAAAAACTATGTGCAAAACTTTGCTGCGCAGCAAAAAAGTCAATGCAAAGTGTTAGAGGTTAGGCTTCTTCATCTTCATCTGGATTTGCCTGTCAACCAACAAGCAGAGGAAGAGAGAACTGGAGGACAAGATGACGTCAACTCCTGCAAAGACTTCAACGACCAAAACTGATTAGTTAGGTTTTGTGTGATCATCTACAGCAGCAGACACTTTTACAGGCCTTGGTAAATACTTTTAAAGGAATATTAATTTATATGACACTAGGGCTAATTCATGTCATGCCTGAGCACAATTGTTCGTGTGGTCCAGGGTCTGAATAGGCTCTTGTAGCTGACATGGCTTTATGTAAAGAACTGTTTCTGTAGAACAACAATACAACACAGAAAACAATAGCCCTATTATTCTTTCAGCACGGACTGTTTTTGCATGTATGAAAACTGGCATCTGTCCAATTTGTCCAAAGTTGAAATGAACTAGTTCTCCTTTAGATCAGAGAGAAGTTTAGTTTGTTTGTATAATCAGGGGTGAAAGTAGATTTTTGCTTATGCCGGTACTATAACAAATTATGCCTACATATATATATTTAATAGCAGAAAAAGCAGATATACGAGGTTAAGAATGAATCTTGACTATAAATGAAAAATATAGACATGGCTTATACAGGGTTTAACAGGGTTTGAAAACAAATCAAGCGCACCCTATAAAAGGCCAACACACACCAGACGCACGTCAAAAAATATGCCCCTATTGTTTTCTATGAGGCGCACACATGGCCCCCGTACTTCTGCAGTAACAAAAACAAAGCAAACAGGTGACATACATCAGGCTCTGACACCTTCCTCACCTGTCTCCTCCCTGATACCGCTGCCTCTCCCCCTGTGTGTGTGCACGCGTCAGCCCCATGGCAGTGTTCAGAGCGGCCGCGGAGCGCGAACCGCCCGCAGCCTCCACAACAGAACTGAAGTGAAAGCGGCCAGAACTCTGATTGTTATTAAGTTGCTTGTATTCTGTTTAGTTCGTAGCTCGTGCGGTTTCCTCGGGCTTCCGCGGTGTCTCGTGTTTTAGAAAGAATCTCAGACTGATCGATCTGCGTGTCATTCAAAAGCCATAGGCAAATGACTTAATTTTGAAAGACATGGCTCCGCGATCTACCCACACTGCTTTTACAATCGACGGTAGATCACGATCGCCGGGTTGAGGACCACTGATTAAAACCTTTTCAAGCGTTTGGTGTAATTTTAGGCGGCACTCCAGGTGTGCTTTGGGCTTAAGACACGCATGCTCAATGCGTTTGTTTAAGGAAGCGAGACAATCAGTGAATGATGAGAGCGGAGAGGGACAATCTGTGCATTAAATCACATCACGGAGCGATCATAAGCCACAAAAAAACACACAAACACATATATGATGAGATAAAGCACAGCCTGGTTCACATGCTTTAGCGTCAGAGATTTTTTTTTCCTCATAAAAGCGTCCGCGGTCCGCGGCTGCTTTCTAATGTGTGTAAAAGCTGCAAAGACCAGCCGGACAGCTGATCTCTTTCTACCCGGTACTGCGTACCCCCTCTAAATCTTATGCTGGTACGTAGTACCGGCCGTACCAGCTTACTTTCAGCCCTGTGTATAATGTTGACATGCATTTACTTTGTACATAAATGTAGATTTTTTTTTATCCTTTAGAGACATCATTGCAAGTTTTGTCAAGGAGATATGAGTTAACCAGCAAAATGAGGAAGTGTGGCCACATCTTTCTTTGTGTCATCAGATTCTATTACAGCAAAGTCATAAGCAGCCAATGGCTTGTCACATTTGTCGCCAAACTAAATATTGAATCACTTACTAATGCTCTATACCTATTTACTTAATTAATGTTTTCCATTCTTAAAATAAATGTAACATGTTTAAAACTTTTATGTTGTTTTAGTCCTAAGAAAAAGTTTAACACAGTTAAACAATGGAAAAACTAACCCACAGAGAAATGGTTATTCCTAATTTAAATACCATTTTTCACTGTCACTGCTCATTCAGATGTCTACATGTGATGTGTACAGCTGTGTTATAGCACAGCCTTCTGGATGAATGGTGTCATTTCAATTGGAAACATTGCTAAAATAAGTTAATACCCACTGTCCTTTAAAACTGACACATTTTACATAAATCTATTAACATTTTTTTCCTGGGATTTTAATGACCAGCTAAAGTCAACTGGAAGCAATTATTTTGTCTCTAATTAAATTGTTAAATTAAAGATTCAGTTCAGTATTTTGTTAAAGAGGTTTGGGCTATATAATTTCATATAGAAGTAGACAGCAGCAATGACACAGGGGCTAAAGCATGTGCTGCTGTAATTGGGGCCAGTGAAAAATGTGTTTCCAAAACATATATGTGATACATAGAAGATCAAACTGTATCTGAGTATGACCTACTGTGAGACTGATTATTTGGTGGTTCAAACTGTGCTTGAATAAACGAGTAAAAAAATGGCACTCACATGATCACATAACCTTATGAAAATATAGTATCCAGTAGGGCTTTTTAAACTTTATTTAGAAGAAATGACTAAACTATTATAATTACTGAAATGTAAACTGCTATGTTTTAGATCATTAGACATATATAATGAATAATCTAATAATTCAACAAACATAATTTACAGATTTTTATACATGGTAAAATCTACAGTAAAGTAAATCTTTTCTAAAGGTATAATACATACATAATACATACATAATACATACATAAGTAGTATCTCTCATCATCTCTAATCATTTTTATTGATTTCAGATTGACAAATGAAAAGTTATGGCCTGGTTTGAGAGAAGTATAGGAGATGTACAAAGCCACTGAAATGCTGATGTTACTGGTGGGCCGAAAGCAATACTGAGGGCCATATGAAATCAGAGTGTAGCCCCCGAGCCCCACTCTGGGCGTGTCTGGTAACCCACATTCACATTCAAGAGTGTAGCTCACAGAATCTAATCAAAGAACTTAATTAACAGTTGAAAAAAGGTAGTAAAGTAAAATGTGTGTATGAGGAAATAAAAACTAAAACATTTTTGAGGATGTTACTCAAAACAATATAAAAGATTCTGCCAGATACTAGCTCCAAGACATAAAAACATATAACAAGCCTTCCATTCATCATTTTTAAAAGGAAAAGAAAGACTAGTGTCTCACAGAAGGCAAAAGCTGAAATTCACCATTCAAAACCTGAGCTGAGTCTGTAGAGATTTTATCAGCCAGTGTTAGAGTTTGTCTTTTACACATTTCTAATGTCTTTCCCAGAGAATGGTCCACAATTTTGGAGCAGATGTTAAGGAACCTCTGTATCCTGTTCTTTAGCTGGACTGAGAGGCCACAGAACCAAATTGAGCTGCCATACATCAACAGACTCTGAATTGTGGCTGTATAAAACTGAATAGCCCTGCTGGCTCCAAAAGATCGGAGTCTCCTCAAAAAGTAGATTCGGTGTTGCAATTTGTGGAAGAGATAAACTTCATGTGACACCCAGAAGAGGGCGCTGTCCACATACACTCCCAGGTATTTGAATGAGACTGTTTTATGGGTTCATGTTAGGTGTTTGTGTCTATGGCATGGCAGGGGCAAGAGAGAAAGAAGCTATAGGATCAGGCCCAGCACCAACACTCTACACTAAACCCTGGTTCTGAGCCTTTTTGACATTTTCCAACAACGCCCCTCCCCCCAGGTGCAAACACAGGGAAATAAATATCTAAATTTTACCCACAATATAAGCCAAGACAGGTTTGTTAAACTGAGTGGACAAATACATGAAATAAATAATTAATAGTTGAGATTTTGTTAAAAAGTTTGCTCATTTGTCTTCATAATCAATAACATACAATCACTTCAAAGAATAAGGATTGGGCTATAATAAGGACACTAAAGTATTTTGATACTTTAGTGTGTGATAAATATTCACAGCAGTTAAACAAGTTGTTTCAAGCCTCATTTGTTTACTTTTTTATGCCGCTGTTCCTAATGCTGCTCTATGGTATTTCTCTGTCTGTGACCACTAACATGGCAGATTCATCACTCAAGGTCGTTTTATGACGTAGGTTCCCAATCTCTATACCTCAGTTACTCTGTTCAACTATGCGGCAGTCTTCGGACAAAGCGCCTGCTTGCTAAAAACAATATCATGTTGTAATTGGTGCTAGCACAGCATAAATGAGTGGTACTATGAAATAAACTTTGTTGCTTACTGACATGCGTATGGCAGTTAAGTTGCTGGCTTTAAGCCTTAGGAAACAACTACTTTAACACACAACTCCACCTACTTGCATGGCCGCAACCCGACTTCTGCAGTAGCGATTGACGTCAGAGGTGGGAGAGGTCAGACCAGGTGAGAGACCCCTCTTCTTATAGAGCGTGTTCTCAATCTGCTTGGCTAACCAGCAGAAGTGTTTTGAATTAACACTACATGTGCATTTATGTTTAAGTGGAAACAGTCTCTCACTTCCCTAAATAGAGATAAGTTTATCAACAGTTAAGGAGTAGGTGGAGGCGATATGGCAAAAACTTTGTCAGGATTTTCTCAAAGCTTGGATCATGATTTCCATTTTATCATAATTCATGTACACATTGTAATTTCCTATTGCCTTTAAGAGCTCTGCTTCATCTGAAAGTAAAATAAACCTATGCTACCCATACTGTACTATTTTGCTATGGACAATTTAAAACTAATCCTGAGTAACAGTAAATTAAGTTATGTAAGTATCTGCTTTGTGTAACAAAATGTGCAAAGAGTGTGTTATTTTTACAAACCAAACTATTCAAGTTTTAAACTATAGCCTACCCCACAGTGAATATTTATCAATACCATACAATACTTATGTTTATACTAATGTTTGTCAGAAATTCACTTCACATATTCAGTTAAGTATAGCTTAACTCAAGGGTTAACAACATTTAACACCAAAATAGCCATTTTTGCTTTCACACTGGAAGTCTGAAAGGGCTGCAATGCTTATTTGTTTTAAACTGACCACAAAATAATTAGGACCGGCACTTTATTGCGTTTATCACGATTAATTTATTACAGAGAAATTAATGCATTTACTTGCACTTGTCTATGATAACACACTACTTTTCACAGTGGTTTAGTGTCTGGTGCACACTGAATCCCCACACCGGCCAAAACACCAAGGCCTCAAACACTCTGGATCTGTCGGGAGCAGCTGCGAGTCTACTGGCATCAGAGCCAAACCGCAGAGACGCGACGTTTTTCACACCAGCTGCGTGAGCAGCTCACTGCTGGCAGCTCCTTCTCTACAGAAAGCCACCGTAATCCTGCGTCAATATGAGAGTACAGCCACATATAATAGGCCTATAGTGAGTATGGGGCCATTTAGATGACAATGCGTTTTGCCAAAGCCGCAAAGGTTTGATTGTAGTTTGGCCTTTCATTCCCACTAGGATGGGGTTTCAGTTTCCAAATCCGCAAAGTAGGGCTGGGCGATAAATTGATTTTTTCGATTAATTCGAATTTGTAGGGCAGGTCCACTTGTTTAAATAAAAATTGATTTAAAAAAAAGCGTCCACCACCGGCGCTCTGGGCTCCTGTAGTTCATAGTGGGTAGGCCCCGCCCTACCTCCACGCTAGAGGAACACAAACAACATGACAGCGAGCAGGGAAGAACTCATTCCTAAGAAAGGCACAGTGTCGTCAGTTGTGAGGAATTGATTTGGGTTTGCGGCGTCAGACAGAGCACAAACATCGCCCCGCTGCAAAGTCAGTCCCTTCAGGATTTCGCGATGTTGCAATTGCAACTATTATAATTTAATTGCAATGCGGAGGACGGAGGTGCGATACGGAACAGCGCGGAGCAATAGCGCAGAGATCGAGCGCACATGAGGTCGCAGGAGGAGACGAACGCGGTGCTTTCTAGTTTTGTCTGGTGTCACTCTGAAAAGCTGTCTGCGTTGCCATGGTGATATAGTTGCCTAAAAAAATTAATGGGCAGCGTATTTAGACAACAATGAAGTTTGAGGTCATTGTTCTTTAAACGTTAATGTTGCAGGCTAATAACCGTCCTGAAAACCTAGCACAGCAAACTTCCTCTGTTTTTAATGACTGGATGTTCTACAGCACACAACAGGAATCATCAGAGAAGATCTGAGAGGAACAGAATCAGAATCAGCTGCAGGAGCCCCAAAAAACAGCCTAATAACACAGCAATATCATTTTAAAAAGTAGGTACACTTGGCCTGTTCAAATACAGGTATTTTTAATTAGATTAATTACCACCTCATATATGTTTACACTGGCAGAGGTGTTTTGGTCTCACAGCAGGGAGCTGCTTAGAGCCGCTCGGCTCTTGTGTAAACTGCAAAAACACCGTCCTCACTGAAAACACAACAGCCCCGATCTGAACTGTGTCTGGCGGGTGCAGGTCAGCTGACCTGTGATTTTATACCTCATACGTTCATATTTTGTCCAGTAACTAGCAGTAATACAAGTAATTACTTTTAGGAGAGACTTTATGAGAATGGTTCCAGAAAACCACAAGTTCCTAAAGTAGCTGGAAAGTTTCAGACCGGAGCTATCATTTCTTCTGCAGTTACTCTCTATGTGGTGTAGAGCATTTGCAGGGCCCACAGTGCTCTTTGCTGGACAAACACGGGTACTACAGTTTACAATTGTTTTCAAGCAAAACAAACGTTTTCGTGTAAATGCAAATCGCAGGTGACATGACTGTTGCATTTTCCTGGCCAGCGTTGTCGTGTAAACAGCCCCTATATCTGACTGAACAGACATGTGTTTACTGTCTCTGTAGGCTGGAAATTGCAAACGCAGGATTACGGTACATCAGAGCCCAAAATCCTTTAAACATTAAACAAATGCATGCGTATTTTCTATGTATTTTGGCGTCCCAGCACGAGATGTGAGCGTGAAAACTAGGCGAGGCTTCTATTTTCTAGGAAGCCTGCGTCTCACGTGGCCAGAGTGGCTGCGCGGTCCGTGTACCTTTTGTTCAATTGATTTTCATTTGAGAAACAAAAATAAAAAAATTTAAAAAATGTAAATTTTTCCTTCTTTTTTTTCATTATATAAGGAAAAAACTAATAACAGATTGATTTTTTTTTTTTTTTTTTTGATTTGATGCTTCATACAAAAAAAAAAATACATTTGAGGATCGGGGATGTACTTCAATATTTAATTATTCTTTAATTGTTTTACATGACCTAGAAGTTGATCCCGTATGGCCTGTGTATCTAACGCTTCATTGTCACAACAATGACAGTAGTTAAAGCTTTGCTTGGCTGCCTCTCAGATTTGGCTAAACCACTGTACTCACCTTTTTAGAGCCACGACTCCCAGAGAACATTCATTGATATTGGCGACCCTCCACCAGCTGTAGCTCTCACTCGCTGTCTGTGGTGCTGAAAGCAAAAGACCAACAGACCACATTATTTCTTATTGTTCTAAATGAAAATCTGGCTTTAATTTTACACTTCTAATATTACAGTAATGGACTTGTAGCAACAAAAAAGGTCTTATTTTTAGCAATAGACTACCTCTCCATAACTCTTTTCATGCTGTTTTGTTAATATTTTTTATAGTTTCATGTAAGGCATAATAAACTTCGGAGCAGACACACTGAGGATAGTCGATGTAACCTAACTAGAGCAGTATCTGTAGAGCGCAGGCTGGGAGCAGCTGCGCACATGAACCAAGACCAGCGGTGGCACATCAGGACCAGGTGGACGCGGCGGACTGGGATCATCAGACCAGGAACGAACGCGGACCTTGCTAACGCAGGGGATTTGACTGGAGTAGCCTATACTGACTGCAGGACCCGCGAGGGTCTGCAGCTGTAGTAGGTTGAAAAAACGCTACATCTTATGTTTTGTATTGAAACAGACAGAGGCGTAGCCACGTGGTGGCCTGGGGTGGCCACGGCCACTGTTGGTCAGACCTTGGCCACCCCATTGGCCACCCCTGAGAGGTCCTGCACAACGGGCTACGCAGGTCCATAATGAGGCTGGCGTGAGTGATTGACGTTACGTCTTTGCGCAGCTGTTGTAAAACAAACGGTTTGACACAGATGCTTGCAGCTAAATCCTCCTGACAGATAAGAGCTCAAGCTTTGTGTCAGTTTTTATTTCACGTTGATAGGTTCAGGAATCACAGAGATATGCACCGTTAAAGTTTGTAAAAGCATTTAGGCTTCATTACAAGACGCGCGGTTTATTACCGCTCCATCTGCCACAGTGTTTTTTTTGTTTTTGTTTTTTTTTAGGTCCAGTGTCTCTTTTACTCAAAAACTATTACAAAAGAGATAATTATTTCCAATAACTTTGTTGTTAATTTTGATCAAAAGTAAGAGGAGAGATGGAGAAGAGCAGAGGAGAAACTACAGTTGGATGGGGACACACTGTAAAGTTTTTGTTAAGAGAAATCGACCACCTCTTGTGACCCTTCAAAATAAAACTTCACCCTTTCCATCAGCTGAAACAACTTTATTGTGGTAGAGCCTGAAAGGAAAGGCATTAGCGCTGCACGAGGAACTGACAGGAGCTGATAGTACAGACTGTGAAAGTCTTGGACTGTCATGAAAAGTTTTGATGTAGACAAAGTTGTTAGTAAGTTATTACTAACAACTTGTTAAAGCAAAAATATCGAACACATTGCACTAATTAACAATTAGGGATGGGCATCGAAACCCGGTTCTAGCTGAGAACCATTTCTAATTTTTCCAATCCATCGGAATTGTTTTACTCTGCCGTTAACGATCCTCTTATCGATGCTGCTTTGGGCAGCTGCGTTTGTGTGAGCAGGTTTTGCTCCGAGACCCGCCCGCTCTCGAGCAGCATTTCTAACCTTTTTACTTTAACTTCGCTGCAAAAGTCGTCTTCGATGAGCAGCCTACAAAGCGCGGCGCTCATCGTGCAATGCATGTCGTTCTCCTCTCTCTAATTAATGAATATGCGCTCACGGGACACGGCAGCGCGTAGGTGGAGACGCGCGGAGCCTGGCGCGCTTGCGTCTCATAGCGTGGACACAGCAGAGTGAAGCCAGAGAGCCGTGGAGGTAGGAGCTAAATGTCCGCGCACTGTGACAGCAGGAGCTCATTCCCCTGCATAAGAAATACAGTATGGAAGAGAGCGAGTGATAGAAAAAGAGAAATCTCCATAGAAAACGCTGAATCCTGTCTCACCTGTCTGACCCTCACTTGTCTGACTCTCACCTGTCTGACTCTCACCTGTCTGACGCTGATGTGGCCCCTCACAGTAACACAGGCTACTGTTTAGTTTAATAAGTTTAATGAACGTTTTTTCAGACAGACAGGTCTGGGGCTGCTGCTCCTAAATTAATATTAAAGCCACAATCCTGTTTATTTAAAAAGCATACATTTCCAGTAATTTAACAGCTGTACATTCAATACATGTTACTTCTGTTTAGTGAGCCCAGTTTAAAATTGGCTCATATACATGAAAATGAAAATAAGCTCCTATTTCTGCTTCATAATAAACTGTATGGCCACAGATCTAGTTCATTTTTATTCAGAGATATATCAGGAATCGATAAGACAATCGATAAAGAATCAGATTGATAAGCAGAATTGACAATGGCATCAACATTGATAAAATCTTATCAATTCCAATCCCTATTAACAACAACATGCTTCAAGACACAGACTACATGCATTGTTCAGTCCCTCCAGGATTTTGCGATGTTGTGATCACAACTATTAATGCAAAATCAAGCAATTGTTTTACTCACTCTATAGTCAGCTAAAATACTTTAAAATGCACCAGGATACAGCAAATATTGTCTGTTATATTGATTTTTTTTCCCTGGGGGAGGACCCCCAGACCCCCCTGTAAGTTTGTTACATACTTAACCTCTGTGAATCACAACTTGCTCTTCTGTGAGCTGCACACATCAGGGCTCATCTCCTAACTTCCTCAAACCATCCAAATAACTGGTTTCAGAACAGAACAGAAGATAATTCAAATTTTTTGAATTAGTCCTATAATAATAATAATCTGCCATGTGCCACCACAATAAAATGACAGGACCCGGCTGGCCCCCCCAGTAAAAAAATCTTGGCTACGCCCCTGGAAACAGACACCCCCTCTATTTTTTTGTATTAACACTAATGTGTCATCAAGTTATGGGTGCTATACACATCCACACCAGTAGATGGTGCTGTTAGCGGTATTGTGGAAAGTAGAGGGACGAGGCGCAGGCGCAGCTTCAGAATTAAACAAGCTATGGCCTGACTAGCGAGACATCCCATATAAGGCGTATGTAAATGGAACCAGACTGTAGATTAGATACTGTGTTGCACTATATGTATTTTTATTTGCGTTATTTGTCTATTGTGGATTTGGTTTACATGTGTTGTCAAAGATGAGTTTATTTGGTTGTGTTTATTATTTTATGAATTATTGTGTATTGTGAAACTGTTATGAATGAGTGAATGAGTGAGAATTAAACAAGCTATGGCCTGACTAACACGTCTCCTCTCCGTCTTATCCACAGCCATAGCTGCACCACACCTTTAGGCTACACAGTCTAACCTTAGCTGTGTGCCACTTGCTACCGCCCAGCTATCCCCTAGGGCTGGCGCCGGTAACACAGCCAGTATAGGCTACCTCGGCTGGCCATGGTTCACGTGTGCGGCTGCTCTCAGCGAGCGCTCCCGAGGCTGAGAGAATAGCGGCCACAGGGCTACAGGCTGGAGATACACTGCTCTATGTTAGTTACTATCCTCATTTTCTTTTGTTCCGCCATGAGTCCATTCCTGTAACATAAGTGTAAAATTAAAGCCAGATTTTCATTTAGAACAATAAGAAATAATGTGGTCTGTTGGACCACAGACAGCAAATGTTCTCTGGGGGTCGTGGCTCTAAAAACTTGAGAGCTATTGGTCTAATTAAGTCAGAGAGGGAGCCATGCAAAGCAATGAAATGTTAGATATACAGACCACACAGGATCAACTTCCAGGTCATGTGAAAGGATTAAAGAAAAAAATTATATTGAATTCCATCCCGGAGCAGGTCTTCAGATGTTCATATTTTGAACTAAGCATCAAACCGAAAAATGAAAAATCAAACCATTATTTGTTTTTTGGTTTCATATCAAAAAATGAAAAATTGAAAAAGAAGGCATTGTTTCATGTTATAATTTTTGATTCTTAATTGAAAATCAATTGAAGAATGATACATGGACCCTGCACCAATCTGCTAAGCTGGGCGCCTAAGTAAAAACGGCTTCCTGACGCAGCGCCACGCTCAGGTTTTGCATCCAGTGCACGGCATCGCTCCTTTTCTTTCACTTTCAAACACGCTGTGCTGTCAAATCTCAGGTAGTTCTCACAGCTGACAGACGCACTGACGCACACAGGAGACAGCAGTCCGCTGGGTTCAGAGGCTAAAGAGAGAGAGGGGACAGGTCCGTGCGCTGCTGTTTTTCAAATCAAAACTCAAAATAGCAGGAGAGGCTTCAAAGAGCTGCATGCGGCCCCTGAGAAGCTGGTTGCCGACCCATGGCTTAAGTGAATAGGCGAGTAATGATTATTTTAGTGGTCTTTACAGTTGTTTAGTCCTGGACAGAGTTAAACATCTGACATCTAAGATTAGTTTAGTGATATAGCGTAGACAATATGCCACTATAAAACCATTGACAGCTGCTGTACAATCAGCCAGCGGCTATAAACAATTGCCATGTCACTAATAGCGAGTCGTCTGCCGCTCTGCTGAGTGACATAACATCCACTGGCCACTGACAGGTCGATAGGAGAGGGCGCTCCCGGACTGGCCACTTTTCGATTTTGCCCTGCTGTCAGTCAGGGTTGCCAAGTCCACGGTTTTCCCAGAGGAGCGCTCTTTTTTGGCGCAGCGGCACTAAATACGGTCGCGCAGTGTTTTTATTCAATGTTCTTCGGGTTTTGGCCATTTTTTTTAAGTTGCTGTTGGGGGCATTTTTACTTTCAGACCTAGCAACCCTGGGTTCAGTTAACAAAGACTGAAGGGAGCAAAGAGAGTTAATCTCAGAAGACGAACGCCTGGAGAAAAGACCAAACAAGCTGTTAAGAGACCAAACAAGGACTGTTAGCACTTATGCTGTCAATTAGACCACTCGGGAAACACAGTGGATGCGTCGGGCGCAGCTGCAAGTCTGGCCTCAGACCCACACCGCACAGACGTGAGGTTGTTCACACTGGCTGCGTGAGCAGCTCACTGCTGGCAGCTCCTCTACAGAAATGACATTCAAAAGTCAATATGAAAGTACTGACACATATAACAGACATATGGTGACTATAGTTGACTGAGTAGGTTGATGTTTACCATCTTTGTAGGCTGGGCATTGCAAACGTAGATCAGAAGCATATTACCAAAGATAGACCAAATTTATAATTTGTTAACTGACTCAAACCTGGATTACCTGTGTGTGTCTGAAAGCTGGCTCAATCAGTACACTCCAACGGACTTGATTAATATACGCGAGAGACAGAGTAAAGGGAAGAGGAGGGGGCGTTCTAATATAAATTAAAGAGAAATTTAAATGTGAAGAACTCAGCATTAATTTAAGTCTGGAGTGTCTTGGACTACAGATTTTTCTTTGATCAAGTATGAATTTTAATGTAATTGTGCTGAATAACTCACCTTCACACTGCAATTTTTTATAATGAATTGAAGATGCTCCTTTTAACTGTAGACAATTGTAATTAATGTATAATTTTGGGTGATTTTAATATTAACTGGCAGGAAAAATGCAGCAAAATGAAATTAAAATCACTGGTGAAAAAATTCAAATATAAACACTTGATTGAAAAACCTACTGGAATTACTAAACAGCGAAACACTAATAGACTTGATTTTTACAAATAGGCCAGAAAGAATAACAAAAATTTACAATCTTATCACAGGGCTTTCTGATCATAACATGACACTATTTATAAGAAAGATAACTAAAAAGCATTTGCTTTATCACAATAAAACAGAAACTAAAGTACAAACAACAGGAATAACGCTGGGCTCTTTAATATTAAAGAGGTCTCACATGACAAAGTCAAAGAGATAATTATAAATCCAAGCAATTCTATGTCAAAGGACATTTACAATCTGAACACAGTATTAATTAAAAAATATCAGAGTAGCTTTTTAGAACCTGTTACATATCTAGTAAATCTTTCAATACGGTCCAATACAGTCCCACAGAGTTGGAAAACAGTTGTAATCACACCAATCCATAAATCTGGTGCTATCCTCCCTGTAGTCTCTAAAGTACCAGAGAAGATTGTTACAGAACAATTAAGGGAACATCCTGACTCAAACCAACTGCTGTATCCTCAGCAGTTCGGCTTCCAGCAGAAATACAGCACAGAAACAGCTAAATGTGATTTGCTAGAAAAGATAAGGGGCTCACTAGACAACGGCCATGTTGTTGGAGCAGTATTCTTAGACCTTAAAAAGGCCTTTGATACTTTAAATCACAGTGTTTTAATCAACAAATTGCAGAATTTTAAAATGTCATCAACAGCTTTATTGTGGTTTAAATCTTACCTAGAGGGAAGACAGTTCAAGTTAATGGAGTCAAATTTAATCTCTGCCCTAACAATATAGGAGTGCCACAAGGATTGGTCTTAGGTCCAGTGTTGTTTGTGATGTACATAAATGACCTTTCGGACTGTTGTCAAGGCGGAGTCAGGCCCAGGCATGACTCCGCCCACTGCCAGAGATTGAAAACTGCTCAAAAAGTGGGCCAAGACCTGGCAGAGACAGAAGGGGGAACTGAGGGAGGAGCAAGGCCTGGTCCTGTGACTGACAGCTGTCAGAGACGTCATGGACGTCCTCCACAGCAGGGTTGCCAAGAAAAAGAAAAAAAATACAGGATGTCTGGACTAATGTTTTATGCTACTTTTATAATAACACAGCTGAAATATTGTGAGAAAGGCGTCTTTATTACTGAATGTATTTTTTCATGAGCTGTTTATGATCGTATCTCCGCGAGTAAGAAATCGATTGTCAAACAAAAAGTGACTTAAAGCTTGGCCTGACTAAAACACATATATGCACTCAAAACTCTCCCCAGTGTCACTAATTTGTAGGTATATACTGTCATTGATCAGGCTCATTATGCCTTATTGTGTGCTGACACACGGGACAGTAGAAGCACAGCCCCCTCTGTTCCTGGCCCTGCTCCTGCCGTGAGAGGGGAGGGGGGTGGAGGAGACTAAACGGTAAATGTGGGGCTGAGTGGCGTGTTTAGGAACCCACACCTGGCAACAGCGGGACTGGGACGAGCGCGTGGGGGAGAGAGACAGCGAGGGTGTGGAGAGCACGGGCCGTGAGAGGAGATACTCGGCACAGATGTGGTAAAGTGGTCAAATACTAAGTCACACTTGTCTATCTGGAACTACTGAGCAGAAATGCCACTGTTTGACCCTAAGAGGGCAGCACTCTGACAAACCGTCAGAGTGGACTTTTTTTCTTTTACAAAACAGTCAAACATAAGACTATAAATAGTGAGATGTAGCACTAAAGCAGTTTGTACAACTGATCAGCTATATAAAAAAAATGGTTTAGGGGTGAGTTGCTCTTTAACATATCTAAATGGCTTGAGTCTTCTCACTTAACTCTAAATGTTAAGAAAACTGTTTCCATATGCTTCTCAATTAAAGCAAGGTCTTGTGACAGTGTCACACCAGGTGTGAGGGTTCTTTAAAACCAGCTTATAAAATATCCACTGTTAAATAATGAGTCAAATAAAAAAATCATACGTACAAATTTATTACGATTATAGTAAATAAAAAACACGTTCAGTTCAATAAAAACAAGGGCATAAAATACCCAGGGTAAGAAGTGGAGGGCAAATATGTTTGTTAAAAATTTGATTAAAAAAAAAAAAAAATCAACAAAAGGTATTCCCATAAAATGTTAAAAGGTCAGATAGCAGAATTAAAATGTATTCTTGGTGGGTAACATCCAGTTCAGGTAAAAAAATAAAAAATACTCTTCTTCCTTTGTGCTCTCCCACGTGCTGTAGGTTGGCGATCCTGTTCTTACAGTTCCACAGCCACTTGGTACGTCCCAACAACACTTTATCGTGTCTAGCGTATTCAGCGAAGCCTCCAGCGGGTGGGGATCCTCCCAGGTGTGGGCGTCCTCCGTGCGTCCCCCGTGCGTCCTCAGCAGCGCTGAAAGAAGAATGCTACCTCAGGGCCTGTGCTACACAACAGAAACAGGCTGGCTAGAGCGGCAGGTTATCAACGTTCCTTTAACTTATCTTATTGGGAGCGTTGCACACTTTTCGCGTCTCGGCCCGTCGCGGTCCTCCGCAGCTGCTCTCGGCCACGTTTTCTTGCCCTCACCACAGCTCGTCCACGACTCCTTTTGTCTGCCTGGCCGGTCCGCCTTCTTCCTGTTCCCGTCGCGAGTAGCAATTGCTCCTGGAATCTCCTCCTCCTTCTCACCAGCTCCTTTTATCTTTGTGCCTTGTTTGTGACTGCAAATCAGCGCGTACTAGGGGTGTGGTCCCGAATGAGAGCCCACCTGTCCTCAGCTGCATTGTGCATACAATTAAAGTTTAAAAAAACACAACACTAAAAACAATCTAAAACACAGCAAACAAAAGGCAAAATGTGTGCAAAATGCAAGTACTGAACAATAGGACCCAAACAATAAGGACCACTGACAACAGCACATTTGAGGTGTGCATGAATAATGAAACAATCCAAGAAGTCCAATAAACTAGATACCTTACTTATAAATAATTATTCTTGATAGTAACTTAAAGTTTCAAAGCCAAGTGAAACGTGTATGCAAGAAGGTCAAATCAAATCTTAACTGTTTTTGTTTTATTAGAAGGGACCGATCACATCAAGCCGCTTTGTTTTATATGCATGCAATGATTCTCTCACATCTTTCCTGCTGTGTCACATCATGGTCACAAACCTCTCCCTCCACACTGAAGTCAGTTACTTTATTGTACAAGCAGGCAATCAAGGTCTTTGACAGAAAACCCATGAGGTGGCATCATTGTGATATCATAAAAAAACACAAGCTTTTTACATTTGAAAATTTTGTAAATTTTAGTATTTTGAAATTGTTTTTTAAATGTTTGAATAATTATGTGTCACCGTTGTTCTCTGCTCTCACTGTCAGACCTCTGAGCTCTCTCAGATCCACCACTCGAGCCTCTGTCAGTGGGGACTGTATTGTTCCAAAGTTCAGAACATCCTTTGGCCAGTCTTGCTTCTCTTTTAAAGGGTCCAAACTGTGGAACTCCCTTCTCACTGAATTAAAACTGCAGTTAAACATTAACATCTTTAATAGAGGTCTAAAGCAGTGTCTTAAATCAAGGGAGAGATGTTCACGAGAATTTGATTGATTAATTGAAAATGTGTCTTGTGTATAATTTCTAGATGGTCCTGTATTATTGTTTAGATATTGACATTTCTTCTCTTTTAGAAAAGCCTCCTATGGACAGGTGTTGAGAATTAACACTTGAACTATGCATCAGGTTTGTCCAATGTATCTGTGATGTCCATATCAAATAAATAAATAAATAAAATAAACAAGACTTTTTACAAGTTCACAGTCCATCAGAGCCAGTAATCCCTCAAACATTTAAAAAATGCATCAGGTATGTGTAATGCTCATGGTAGTTGCCAAAATATAACAAGAAATGCTTATTTTGTGTGTATTTTGAGTGAAAAACACCAGCTGCGGGCGTAAAAAATCGACAAGTCTTTGATTGTAGTCGTGTCAGAGCCCAGTTTGATGCGTGCCTTGAGCCTCACGCGGGCAGTATGGCTGCTCTAATCTGCTAAGCTGGGCACCACAGTGAAATGGGCTGGGCCCATAGTTACATGTAGCCAAATGGTTCAGGTCCAGGTCCGGTTTGGATAGAAAGTGAACAGACTTGGTTCGGGTCAGACCCGCTCAGATTCAATCGGTGCCGATCTGTGCACTGTGTGTTTGACTTGCTCCAATGTCAGGAGTGTGACGGTAAACAAAAGCTTGTGAGATCCAAATGAGACCTGTCGTCTGAGCCCCCTGCAGGTCATCAGGAGCAACTGCAAAGGCTGCACGGCTCAGTGCATGATGGGAAAATGTCCACCTCTCAGTGATGAAGGGACAGGTGATTGGATCCGAGTTTAGAGCTGAAACGTGCCAACACTTCACTGCCACCCTCTCGTCCACCTTTGGCTCTTTTTCTGTTAAATACAGACTAATGCCACAGTTTTGACATGGATAAACTTTGTGCCCCACTGCCCAGTGTAAAGTAAAGTATTATTAAAGAGACTGTGCACCGACGCCCCTGGCACCAAGATGCCGCGGCTTCCTGTCTGACGCTTCCAGCACGTCAATGCTTCAATCCACACTGCTTCGACGCTCCCTGCACTGAGAGGTCTGCCATTGAGACGCCAGCTTTGCATACCACCTACTTTCATATCATTCCATGCTCCTACAGCATATCCCCACAACCATGATGCTGTAACTCCAAACAAGGCATTCTCAATGATGTCCAGGTGATTTGGGAGTTTGAGATCCTATAGCAGTCACAGTTTTCATAGGGTCTTTAGCCTATCCTTCATCCGGCATGGTTGTCAGGTTGCCAGACATTTTAATTTTATTTCAATCTCTTGCTGCCTCATTATTGTAGATTTGTATCCATCCAGTTGTGTTAGCCCTTTTTCCACTAGCTGTAAGTTAAAAGCCCACGATGCCTGTGCTGTTGCAGTCTCTCAGATGAACAAACCCAAAAATGTAAGATATTCTTGTTATCCCAGCTCCTTTGTTCAGCCCTTATTTAGCCCAACTCTTTTCCCTCTCGCCAATTTCTACATTTAACTTCATGCATGCCCAGTTCCCAAGTTCCCAGCATCGATTTAGACTAAACATTGGCAGTATTCA
Source organism: Bostrychus sinensis (assembly GCA_020698575.1). Lineage (NCBI taxonomy): Eukaryota > Metazoa > Chordata > Actinopteri > Gobiiformes > Eleotridae > Bostrychus > Bostrychus sinensis. Next base: position 14,644,976 of record CM036242.1, read on the forward strand.
CAGGCTTTCAAGAAGTTCATCTACAAAGGGCTCCATTTTAACACACTCTGATTAGTTAGGCTCTTTTGGGGGTAAACCGTGTTCGATGCCCAAGAACACGCCATCCCCAAGAAGCCCCAAACAACTGCCCTCAATTCTTTTATTCTGAATCATATGTCATGTTTCAGGTTGTCTTCTTGTTAAATGAATAGAAGAGTCAGCATGTGTTCAGGCCACAAATTACCTGTTTTGGTTGAGCATAAAGGAAAACTGTGACATCTGGAAAATTCCTCTTTTCTTTAAACAGTGTTGGGCTTTGATAAAAAATAAAAAAAACAACAACTTGTGAACATCTGAAATGTCAAAAGTTTGTTTTCAAAGACAGATTTTTTTCCATGGATGATTAAAGGTATTGAAACTGAACAAATGTCCGCCCCTGTGTGGTTTTTGGGGATGTGAAACTCCCTTGATAGCACATCCTCCAAACCACCGAGACACTTTGCATAGATTTGTCACAACTTGGTTGTGGCTCAGTGAACCATGAGGGGGATTTCTTTCAGTGTTATCACGCTTTTATTGAGCTTCATGACCAAGGCCCATAGTAAGTACTTACCATTACTATGTGCTATGTTACAGTATTTGGTTTTATTTTAAATGTTTGAAGTGGAATAACAATAGGAAGTCTCTGCTTTTGTATGTTTGTATGCTTCCTTGTCTGTAAAGTGCTCCAGTCTAATTCATAAACAGTAGCTATAATAACGGTTGATCTGTCTGTTTCACAATTTTGTCTTCCTCTTCAGCATTGTTCTGTAACAATGTGTTGACTGAATGTCTGAAACCTACCGACTCCTGGACTAGGTAAAACATGTATAAAAGGATTTGAAACATCACAATAAAATGTTTACATCACATTGTATAGAGCTTGACTCTAAATCTTATGTGTTGAAAGGTGTTATGAGGACAGCATTGGTAGCTGTAGCCAAAGCCGTATAATAGACCCAAACTTCTTTTATGGGAGAGTAGAACGAACACTAGAGGTAGGGCTTGTTTACACCTATTATCTTGAAATACAGATTAAATCAACATTAAACTACATGTTTGTTTTGTTCTTTTTGTCTTTTTTTTTTTTTTATATATACAATTGGAATATTTTTCTTTTGTCTTTTCTTTTATAGGCTCATGTGGAAATAGGTAATTTTAGGGTTCAAATCCCTTCATCAGCACTGAAGATGAGCCAGGGAAATAAGCAAGACGAGTATGTGCGTTTGGTGGTCACGGTGCTGAACAGCACGCTCTTTGAGGTCAGTAACACCAGTGAAAAGGAACAAAGACTTTCAGTAAGTGTGGGAAAGTTTTAATCAGTGAACACAAAGAGGGTTTGAGTTGGTTTCCTGTAAATTTCCTTGAATTTGCCTGAACTTGGCAAACAGGTTGAAGCAACTCCGAAGTTAAATCTTAACTCAAGATTGTTCAGTCCAGTGGGAATGTGGGAATGTTTTGATCAGTTAACCATTAAGCATTAAAACTAAAAATAAAATAAAAAAAAATAAAAACTTTGCTACCTTTTATTTCCTCTGAATGACTGTACTTGCTCCCTGTCCGCGAAGTAAAATGTTGTCGGACTGCAACTCATTGTAAACAGTGACTCGTGCTAACAAACAGCTAGCAACAAGTCATTCGGAGCTGCACGGTGCGCACTGGAGCGCAGCACAATACAACCTGTGCCAACGTTGTGTGCCAAGCAACATGGGACCAAGAAGGAATCCAGGAGCGGAGGAAGACTTGAAAATCGCTACTGACTCTCTAACCACAACAGTTACTATAATCATGGAACAACAAGAGAAACTTTTGAACTTAATGGAGGAAGTAAAGTTGTTATGCATTCAGAATGTCAATAAGGATAAACGCATCTTGGAGTTGGAGAGACGCGTGGATGAGTTGGAACAATAATCGCGCATGAACGATGTGGTCGTCACCGGCATTAAAATCAAGCCCCGCACGTACGCGCGCGCGGTCGCCGGAGGAGGAGTGGAGCCCAGTGAGGAAGAGGTACACTCGGTGGAGCAACAGGTCGCAGCTCATCTCCAGGGGAAGGGGATAGAACTCGACTTGGAGCACATCGAGGTCTGTCATCCACTGCCGACTGGAAGAGGAAGACCATCTGCCGTGATCATGCGTTTCATTATTTGAAAAAACAAGACTGCACTTTTAAAACAAGGTCGAAAATTGAAAGGATCTGACGTTTATATTAATGAACACTTAACAAAGAAAATTCTGAAATTGCAAAAAAAGCACGACTGCTGAAAAAGGAGCACAAAATACAGCACACTTGGATAAAGAATTGCAAGATTTTCATTAAACTAAATGGTAATCCGGAAGAAGCGAAAGTGTTGGTGGTGAGGAACATAGAGGAATTGGAAAAATACTAACAGCATTAAGGTAACTGCCTCTATAAACACCAAATTCACAACACACAGAACAGAACCACAGACTCAGCAAAAGAAAGCAACAGCATGGATAAACTACAAGGAATACTACATCAGAAACAAAAGGAACTGGACACTTTTGCTATAGAATACCTAGACACACTTGACCCCTCAGCGGAAATAGACCCTGATGCAAATTTCTTCACAGGCTTTGTTAACAACTGCACATATTTTGAACATGAACTCTTTAAAAGCAATATCAATTTAGAAGGAAAACTAGCAATAATACACTTCAATAGTAGAAGCATACAAGCAAATTTTAGTCATATCACTGATTTTCTAAAGCAATTTACCCATCCATTCAGTATTATCGCTATAACTGAAACATGGTTTAGTAAAAACATAGACACCTACTTTGATATTGATGATTACAAAATGATAAGAAAGAATAGACAAAACAAAAAAGGAGGAGGGGTTGCTCTATACATTCATACTTCACTAGAACATGTTTTATTATCAAATATGACTGTTGCCATAGATGATGTTATGGAATGCTTAACAATAGAAATTCAAAGAGAAAAAACTAAAAATATAATTGTAAGTGTGGTATATCGTTCACCAAGTTCAAGTGTTGAAATTTTTATTGAATGGATGGAGAAATTGTTTTCTGCTGTTAAACAAAAAAATATGTATGTTTGTGGAGATTACAACTTTGATTTACTAAACCCAAAAAAGCAAAAAGGTATTGATGAATTTCTAAATACAATGTTTTCTATGTCATTGTACCCAACAATAACCAAACCCAGTAAAGTAACATCGCATAGTGCCACAATAATTGATAATATCTTTACTAACAACATGGAAAGTCAAATTACAAGTGGACTCCTTATTTCTGACATTACAGACCATTTACCTATCTTTATTGTTTCTGATTCTGATTTCATAAAAGAAAAAAAGGCTAGTAAATCTATCCTTAAACGCATACAATCTGAAGAAAACATAAAAACTCTCAATACCAGTTTAATGCTTCAGGATTGGAATGAAGTTTATGAAGAGACAGATGTCAATAAAGCATATGATATTTTTTTAAACACATTCATGACTCATTACAACAAACACTGTCCCCTAAAAGAAACAAAAATAAACAATAAATGCAAGAACAGTCCATGGCTAACAAAAGGAATAATTAATGCTTGCAAAAAGAAAAACAACTTATATAAAATATTTATAAAAACAAAAACTAAGGAAGCAGAACAAAGATATAAAAAGTACAAAAATAAATTAATAGATATAATTAGAACAAGCAAGCAGTTATACTATAGAAGAATGTTGTACGAGAATCAAAACAATATGAAAGGAATGTGGAATGTATTAAATACTTTGATTAAACAAAAAACTAATAAGGAAGCATATCCTGAGTTCTTCAGTGTTAAAAACCATAAAATTAAAAATAGGTCAGATGTAGCAAATCATTTCAATAAGTTTTTTGTAAATATCAGTCCTGAGTTGGCAGCAAAAATGAATGTAAATGACACTGCCCAATGTAACAATAATATTGACAGAAACCCTTATACCATGTTTCTCTCTCCTACAAATGAAAAAGAAGTAATGAATATTGTTATTAGGTGCAAAAGTAAATCATCAAGTGACTGTCATGACATAAATATGAGATAAGTTAAATTTGTCATTAATAACATTGTAAAACCTTTCACACACATTTGTAACTTATCTTTTCAATCAGGACAATTTCCCAACAAAATGAAAATAGCAAAAGTAATTCCAATATACAAAAGTGAAGACAAACATGACTTTACTAATTACAGACCTATTTCTCTGCTACCTCAGTTCTCAAAGATACTAGAAAAACTTTTCAATACACGTTTAAAAAACTTCATAGACAGGCATCAAATCATTAACAAAAGACAATATGGCTTTAGAACAAAAAGAACTACCTCAATGGCTATATTTGATGCAACCGAAGAAATAACAAGTGCACTGGATCACAACAAATATGCAATTGGGATTTTTATTGATTTAAAGAAAGCTTTTGACACGATTAAGCATGCAGTCTTACTTCAAAAATTGCATGAACATGGTATAAGAGGAATTGCTGGGAAATGGCTTCAAAGTTATCTAAGTGAAAGAACACAATATGTACAAATAGAGTCATCATTGTCTGATATTCTTGGTATTGCTTGTGGTGTTCCCCAAGGCTCTGTTTTGGGACCAAAACTGTTTAATATTTACATAAATTACATATTTAAGGTATCACAGTCACTAAAACTCATATTGTTTGCAGACGATACAAATATATTCTATAGTAGTCATGATTATAATGAACTCATCAGCACAGTAAATAAGGAGCTTGACAAAATAAAGAAGTGGATGGATTTCAACAAATTATCACTTAATCTAAACAAAACCAAAGTTATGCTACTTGAAAATGCAAAAACAAACTTAAAACAACCAATTATGATTGAAAATGTTCAAATTGAGACAGTAGCTGAAACAAAATTTCTTGGAGTCATCATAGACAATAAATTATCTTGGAAAACCCATGTCAGACATATAAAAACAAAAATCTCCAAAAGTCTCTCCATAATAAATAAAACAAAATATTACCTTGATTACAATGCATTGCATACATTATATTGCTCAATGATTCTTCCTTACTTCACATATTGTATTGAGGTATGGGGTAATACTTATCAAACTACACTAAAACCTTTAATGTTTTTACAGAAACGAGTCCTACAGATTATCCACAAAGTTGGGTTTTTAGAACACACTCATAATCTTTTTATACATTCCAAGCTCTTAAAATTTGAAGACCTTACTCAGTATTACACAGCAATTATTATGTTTAAAGCATACCATAGTCTACTACCAAAAAATTTGCAAACACTATTTACTTTGAGTGAGAGAACCCACAACTTGAGAGTGACTGGAGACTTCAAATTGCCTAGAGTGAGAACCACCAAAAAAGGTTTTTGCATGTCTGTACGTGGAGTGAAACTCTGGAACCGTCTGGACAAACTCTACAAGCAATACCAAAGTGTCAATACGTTTAAATTACATTTCAAAAATATGGTCTGGTCACAGTATATGGAGAGTGTCTAAGGTAATTCCATCACTGTCTTCTGCAAAACTAGTTCTGCTGGAACATCTCTCATCATAGAATGTGTTTTTTTTCTTACCTTATGGTACTTGCTTCTCTTACCATCGCTGGTATGCGCTTTTTATTTTATTTTATTTATTTTTTTACCATTGCTGGTACTGTATGTGCTTTCTTACTATTGCTGGTATGTGCTTTTCTTACCATTGCTGGTATTAGTATTCAGGTCCTGTATCCATAAGTGTTTAACTATATGGTTACTTGTCTCCAAGCAAAAAAGAAAAAAGAGTTTATAACAGATAAGAATTATTATGGAAAAATGGAAGTGATTTTTTTTCTTTACTTATGTCAATATGTAGAGATGAGTAATGGGGGTGGGGTTAAATAAGTTTTCTTCCCCCCACTCCTTCTTGGATGTTACAATTTTGATTGTTCTTCTGTATATTGTATATGTATAAAATTTTACCCTGTCCAAGATAAACAAAATAAATAAAAAAATAAAAAAAAATAAAAAAGCAGTCTTTGGTACTTTTTTTTTTTTTTTTTTGTACATTGTCATTGAAAATGTTAAATCATTTTGTATGTGTTACTTCAGAATTTACCAAATTTGGTCAGGGTTACTATTTTTATGAGATGTTTCAAATTTTAGACTCATTTGTCAGTTCAGGTTTATAATGCACTGTGTATAAACAGTTGTTACTCTCACAGTCTTTAGTACATTTTGGTCCTATTGACTTCCATTAAAACTTTTTTTTTTTAATTTAACTGTAGTGGCACAATAATATTGCACTTTACAACTCACAACCATTGCAATAGAAGCTTTTGGTCTGAAATGTACATTTTTTCATGAATATTCATGATTCATGTTAAAAAAAAACACTTCAGCTGTCCAAAAAATAAGAATTCATCAAAATAAATTTTGGTGTCAATCAATGACATGTCAAAGACCATAATAATATGTTTTTAAAATAGTTTTCCTTTCATATAGCAAAATGGCACTATATTATCATTTTTTTAATAAGATCTGAAGTTGTTTAGAGTCATTCAAAGCGGAAAAATACTTTAATAACACTTTTGAGGAGGTGAGCACTTTTAGTACCAAAGTCACTAAGTGTAAGTTTTTTAAAGAGCTGCTTAAGGGTTAACATAAAGAGGGTATGAGTTGATTTCCTGTGAATTTGGTTGAATTTGCTTGAACTTGGCAACCTTTTACAACATTTTAGAAAACAGGTTGACACAACTCTGAAGTTAAATCTGAACCCAAGATTGTTCAGTCAACCCAGATTCAGCCGAGGGAAGAAAGCCAAGAAAAACATGTAAAAACATAGCTATGCCTATATTCAGGTTTAAATGACTGTATAATAGAAGTTGCTACTGAGTTTTATCACATAATGGATGATGACGGTGCAGAATTCTGGCCACCAGACACCACTGAAAGGCTTTTAGGGTTTGAGGGCCTGGAAGCAGAGCAGAATACATGTTTCTTATAACACATATTATTATTACACATATATTGTTTTATGGAGGCACCAAATGACCAAAACAAATTCCTAGTGATGTAAAACATTTTACAATAGAAATATTGTGAGATGCTTCTATTTCTGAGGTAACTGACATGAAACTTGGTGGTGCCTTTCAGCCAGGGCAGACTTTTATCCCAAATAATTAGTTTTCCCATTTAAATAAAGCTTAAACATAAATAAATATTTTTATAGTTAGACATCACTTTACTCTGAGTCATTTTGAGTTATGCCTCAGTGCTGTGAGAAGGCTCTGCCATTGATTTGCTCAGTGTCAAAGGGCGTATTTTGGCACTGAACAGACCCCTACTTTTACCATTACACCTTTTAGTTTGTTTTTTTTTTTTTAAATTACATCTTATGGGTCATCATTTAATTTTGGTCTGTTTGCCATTGAAAAAATCTCACTGAGAGCTTTCATTTGATATATAATACTTATATCATATTCACCCTTGCCTCCATGCCCTTAGTGGGCTTTTTAGCACATATTGTGTGAGCTGGCAGTCCATGTATTTAGTCCAGGTATCTAATGGTGGACAGCAAAATGGTTCCTCCACTGAGAAGGGAGGGGGATGTAATTTATTCTAAAAAATAAGGTTAATGCCATAAAAGTACTAAAACATATGTTAATCGTACATGTGCTTACCCAGTTTTTAGATTTTTTGTGAGTAATGTGATTGAACTAGTAAATAGAAACTCTAAACATACAAAAGTTAGAAAGTGAAAAGATTTACTGGAAAACTTTCTTAATGAAAATACAAATACTCTGTATCGCTCTGAATGAAGAAGCCAATCATTCAATCATGGAGCTCCTTAAAATACAACAAGATCTTGGCTCAAGATTTGGAGAAGGGCGCTGCCCTGCGGTTTCCCACTCTCCTGACAGGTTGCCTCAGAAGCATTGAAGAATGGGTCAAATGCAAAGAACAATAAAGTCTACCTTACCTTAGAGTAGGATGTCCACATGAATTCTGGGTTAGAGTTCAGAATGACTCTCATGTATACCACAAAATGCCATTTTTTGTTTTGTTTTTGTTTTTGTTTTTTTGCACTAAACTGAAACCGATTCCTTGTCTCATTGAGTACTTTTTTTCTGTCATCATAAACTGAAAGACTTTGTCTTTGCAGCTAGGTCCTACACCTACAGAACCTACCCTCAAGCCCAGCTTTATCTTGGACGAGTTAGTCCTCTTTGTTAAGGCAGGGATCCAAAAAGTGAGGAACTTATCACAACCTGTCAAGTTACACTTCAAAAATCAGATGGTAAAGTGACAAAAATAAATAAGCAGTTTACAAAAGTGCAATTTTAAAGGTTCTAAATCTTATGTAGTGTCATATTGTTGTTTTACAGGAGCAGAACGGTATTTGTGTCTTTTGGAAAGACTCAGATATACCTGAAGAAACAGGTGTGTCCCTAAGTCATCCTATAGTGTCATTCAATAATGATGGCTTATAATGTCCATTGGTGGTAATGCAGCATGTGTTTTAGGTCACTGGAGCACTGATGGCTGTAGCACTGCCTATAATGGAACAGACTACATTTGTAGCTGCAACCATCTGAGCTTCTTTGCTGTGCTTGTGGTAAGTAGGTTGAAAATACAAACCCAACTCCATGACAACATTAAATGTAAATAAACACTGAATGTTTTGATTTGCAAAAACATGTTTTTCCCAATAGAACATAAACAACATATCAGGTTTAGAGGCAAGACATTTTACTTTTTAACTGAAACATTAAAATTTGATGGCAACAACACGTCAAAAAAGCTGTAACAGGGGGAACAAAAGCCTGGAAGTGGTACGATAAAACTCAAAAGCTGTCAAATTAGAATAATCAGAAACAGGTCAGCAACATAACTGGGTATAAAAGAAGTATTTCTGAAAGGCAGAGAAGTACGTTCAATAAAAATCATAGCTTCCACTTTTATTTACATTTCACAGGATCTCAGTTTATTTTGAAAGTGAATTGTATAGGGCACTAATAGAAGCCTCTGTTATTTTTAAAGGCCATACTCTCTTTTAATGATACCATTGTTAAAAGCTTTAAAAAATCTTCTCCAAATGACCAAAGAAGAATTATTATTAAAGATGATCAATTACCACTTGATAATATTTACATATGTTTGAGGTGATTAAAGCAGGATGAAAACCAGATACTAAACTTAAAAGAATTCAGTAATGGGCTATGACTGATTTCACAATGTTGTACCAATGCTACAGAAATAATTCATTTGCCACAAAAGCTCTAAAAAGCTATGTATACTGTAATTAGATCATACTTTAACAGCTTTGTTTTTTGTCACTAACATGTACACCAGTTCCCTGGTGATCAAATCTAGTTGTGGCCTAGGACTTGTGCAGAGATGAATATCTTCTTTCCTGTTGACATTTCACAGCGTAGACTGGGTGGTATTTCTATGTGTGAGACAGGAAGAGGCTTGTTGCATGTGTGGTAAAGTAAACTTATATCTATTTAGAAAAAAATATAAAATAATGTTGTTAGATCCGTTACTAGCACCTGATAACATTGAACACACTGACATTAAGAATATTAGCATATACTCTACATATTCCACTTGAATACTTGCCAAATGCTATCATTGCTAGAAAGTATAATGACCCCATAGATTGTTAAAGGTTGTATTGCCATAATACATGTTCTGGTGTTAAAATCAGTAATTTACAGAGACAGATGCAGGATTTAAAGGTCGCCTATAATGCTAAATCAACTTGAGCTCATTCAGGGATGTTAATGCTGTATGCTGGTCTCTGTACACACGTGAAACCAGGAAGTGCTCTTGCGTGTTTTGAAAGCCCATACTCTGTACCTGGACTTGTTCTGATCATTTCAGTGCACAAATCACCATCACCAAGCAGTCAGCTTATTTTTCTGTTTGCCTCATGTTGCTAATAGCCATGCTAAATAGCCATTTTATGCTCTGTCCATTCCCCACTGTTGCCAGCAGGGTGCGTCACACACCTAATCCAAATTGAACCATTCTCTGCAAAGTCAAAGTAATAGCTCCCCAAAGTGAAGAAGTTTAAGTTATAAAACATGAAATACTAATGCAAAGGTGTGCAACATTATTTCAAAAAGCATGTAAAAAGCATAATATGGTCCCTTTTTAAATAACTTTGCCTTGCCTTTTTTCTGTTCTTTCCACAGAACCCAGAAATATCAGTGGATGAGAAAAATGCACTGAACCTCGGAAACATCAGTTACATTGGTTCGGCTTTCTCTGTGGTCTTCACTCTCATCAGTATCTTTTTGTAGTGTACATTTGTTTACAGTAAGCTTTTAACATTCACATTCATTTCAGCTGAATATGTAAATACTCAACTCACTGAGTATGTGCTTCACTGTTACATCACAGTTTTGCCTACATTGTATGTGACAAATAAATCTATCTATAAAAGGTTTGTTGTTGTTGTTGTTTTGATTATAATATTCAACTTCAAATTATTCAACTTTGTTCCAAACAGATGACCCGAACATCTCGGTCCACAGCTCACAAAAATTGCGTAATCCCTAACAGATGCTCTGCCTTTGCACAATCAGCCTTCTCATTTAAAACCATCAAACAATGGAATCAGCTCCCAGACAGTTTGAAGTTGTCTGTAGATCTGCATCATTTTTCTCAAAACCTTAAAAAGCATATTCTCAATAATCAGCTGTGCCAACATAAGTCGAACTAACGCTGTGCTTTCCTGTATTCATCATTATTTGCTACTAATAACTTGTATTTGTAAGTACGTTTATTAATTATGAATTAAGGCTAAATACCTTTTTAAGCTTGGTAACATAGTAAGTATTTTAACTATGAATTAATATTAACTTTTGTATTCTGTAATGTTGTATTGCTTGTGCTTAACTTGGGCTGCAGATGGAAAGTAGCTTGTAGCTAAATCTGGTAGGAAGCATCTCTTTTTATTTTATGAAACTAATGTATTTGTACATGGTCCCTGACAAATAAAGAATAAACTAAACTAATACTGTACCTTTGTTTGAAGACAAGCCGCATCATCGGTGTCTCTACTGATCCATTTGTGATGATTTGTAAATATTTTCCATGTATGACTTTTAACCTTGGAGGTCCACAAGGCTCAGTGCATGGACCCATACACTTTATCCTTTGTGTTTACCTCTACCATGTAGTACATAATTAACTTTGTATTATGTATGTATTAATGAAAATGACCAGTAGTGTAACCAGACAGTCATATTAGGGGCCTGACAACATTATATTACTTTCTCCTGAAATATATGTGGCAGATAGAGGGAGTGAGTGCAATAGGCCTTACTCCACGCCAGATTAGAATAGCTTTGACCCAATTAACAGCAACGCCACCCTAGGTATAACCCAGGTAAAGAAACATACATTTACCCCACAGCTATGTTAGACAACACAGGTCAGTTTACCTGAGAAGACAAAGACATTAATTACTTTATATTTCACTTATAAATAAATATCAAATTCAAATGTAATTTGAGATTACCACATTTGAAAAACATCAATGACCTTTGTCAGAAACCACACTTACAGAGCAATATAAATATCAAATACTTCATCAAAGACCATCTTAAATACCCTGCAGCCTTTAAATTAGCAAAGTCTAGTATGCATGATGTGAAACCGTACTCCACTGCTCTTAAAATTTTACAGGAGAGATATGGCCAACCTAGGCTGCAAGTACAGAGTGAAATTGGCAGAATACTAAATCCCCCTATTATTTGTATTGGTAATGTGGAAACATTTGAGGACTTTTCAATCTCTGTCCTTGATCTGGTGGGAATGTTGCTATCACTAGAGGGACCGAATGGCTCTGAAAGAAAATGCGGCTCTCACATTGACCGGCTCCTTAGTAAACTCCCTGTACAGTATAGGGATGGATTTGTTGAAGACTGTATCAACCATGGCATTCTAACTGGACAAGCAAACCAAACTTACTCGCTCCATGACTTGTCAGCCTGGCTACAGTCGAAGGCAAAATGTAAATCAGAGCGAGCCATTGAACTTTATAGAGCAGAAATACCACGTTCTGGGAAGGAACGTCAACCTCCTTGACAAGTCTCATCAGTCTATATGACAACCACATCTGCCAGCAGCACAGCCAATGCTACAGCTGCATCCAAAGGTACGCAGGCCATCTCCACTAAAAAACCTGTTAAAGTAAATAACTCAAGCCTTACTGTCTCTTCTGTAATGTTAGAGACCACTTCCTTGGTGCATGCACAGATTTTAAGAAACTCTCAAAAAATGACATTTTGAAATGGATTAATGAGAAAGACAGATGCAGAAAATGTGGGAAGGTGCATAAAATAGACAAACGCACTTTGAGGCAAGCATGTAATGTCTGTAATGAGATGCATTTAAACATTCTGCATGACGAGAATGTAACCAAACAAGCCACAGTAATGTTCACATCCCCACAGGAGCTCATTAACTTGGACAAACCTAACCGTTTCCAAAGAATCATGCTAAATGTTGTCAATGTGTGTCTCCACAATGGTGCAATGGTGGTCTCTATAAACATATGCTGTCCTAGATGATGGTGCAGATAGATCCAATATTCTACCAGACACTGTCCATTATTTAGGTCTTGCTACTCAGCCAGAAACCATTTTACTATGCACTGTAAGGCAAGAAATAATGCACGTAAGTGGAGCTTCAGCCCATTTTGAAATTTCCCCTGTTGGTAAGCCAGCCGAGAAATATGTCATAAGTGGAGCCTTTACTGCCGAATCTTGGACTGTCAGAACACATATATCTTGTGAAGTAGCTGCAGGAACAGTTTCACTATCTAAAGGACATTCCTTTACAACCCATTGACCATGCATGCCCCCTTGTACTGATTGGCTCAGACTATGCCCACTTGATTACAGCAACTGAACCAATATTGATAGGACCCCCAGGTGGCCCTTTAGCAGTGCATACAAAACTAGGATAGGCACTACAAGGTCCTGCCAGCCTAATGCCAGTCTTGCATAATATGTCTTTGACTCAGGCCACTCTAACCTGTCTTACAAGTGAGCTGCTCAGGAAAGTAGAAAGGCTCTGGCAGATTGATACTTTGCCCTAAATAAACAGACTTTGCCCTAGACAAAGGTTCAAGTATGCTATTTAAGGACTATAGATACATGAAAATATATGAAGATTATCATATATATAATATTCTATTGATCGATAGATCGTATTGGTAAATTGCCTCAAATGTAATGCTAGATAATGTTTATGTCTCGCCTCACTTTTAGTTTATTGTGTTTCAACTTTACCAAATATGATATTGAAATAACTATTAACAATACAACAATAGGGGTGCACGGTGGCAGAGCGGTTAGCGTTCTCCGGCTTCCTCCCACCGTCCAAAGACGTGTTAGGTGAATTGGTGACTCTAAAATTGACCCTAGTGACTGAATGTGTGAGTGAATGGTTGTCTGTCTGTGTTCGTCTCTGTGTCAGCCCTGTGACAAGCTGGCCCCTGTCCAGGTAGGCTCCAGTCACCTGCGACCCCTAACGGGAAAAGTGGTAGAAGATGAATGAATGAATGAATACAACAATCACAGACAAACCTGTATATTTGGTGAAATGGACCTATGAACTTGACTGTGTACTGGTCTGCCCATTTGCCAAGGAAATGGTCGGCCCATGGTTCAATGGCTCAGCTGACTGCCTTGAGGCCACCATGTCTCCTTCTGGCAACAATACACACATAAATATTAAGCAACCCAGTAAGTAACACATCTACTTCAGAGATTCACTTCAGAGGCTTTTGAACTCCATGAGGTATTATTGATTGTTAAAAAATCTGGTGACTTCTTTCTCAGATATTCAGTGCACCCTGTTTCCATGTCAGAACGTGACTATTTCAGAGCTGATCCATTCACTGAGCACAGACGTGGAAGGGCTGATTAAACTTTTCTACATACGGAATTCTTGCTTACCTCTCTTCAGTCAGTCCAGCTCCTACTAGGATTTGAAGATGTCCTACATAAGGTGAGTGTAGTTAATTAGTTAATTGAAGAAGCACTGTATGGCATCTAAACCATAGAGTAATAGTCATCTAGACCAGTGGTTTTCAAACTGTGGTACACAGGCATCTTCTGGTGGTACTCAGGAGTCTTATTCAGTTTGAAGCAGTTTTAGTTGGGAATTACACTTGAGGTGTACGCAACTTAGTCTTGGTTTAGGCAGAGTTTAGAGTTGTTTAGTACTTGATGAGTCCTGTGCTGGTTTAGATGTGATTTTGTCCTAGATTAGACCTGTTTTGGTGCTGGATTAGTCCTGGTCTAAGCTGGTTTAGACCTGGTTTAGTCCAGGGTTTAGTCCTTGTTATGTCTTTAGTAATGCATATTTCTAGGTAAATCACTGTTTTATGCCTTGGTTCAGACATGTATTTGGCTCATTTTAATTTACAACGTAAAGATGGTACTTTGAAAATCAAATACTTTCTAAGGTGTACTCGGTGAGAAAGTTGAGAATTACTCATTTAATCAGACTATTGTGTTTGCATAGCACACACAAACTTTGTACACTGTTAGTACAGCTACTTCTCAAAAATTATTCATTTCTTTCTGAATCATTTTTGGGTAAACTTGTTTTGTTTTGTTTTGTTTGTTTTTTTTGTTTTTGTTTTTTTAGAAAGAAATTAATGATTCACAGTATCATGAAAACATCAAACTTTACAAGCTACGATCTTAAAAACTTGAATGTGATTACAAGTACTTTCAGGTGCTAAAAACAAAACTTCAAAGTTTTGTTAAGGGGATATTTATGGCATTTAAAAGAAAAATGTGGTTCTAAATACTTTTCACTTGGAGTTTATTCTATAAAATTGTCAACACACTCAAATTTTGGAGAAGTACCACTGCTGTGAAAAAACTGTGCACACTTAACATTTTTAGAGACTGTAGCGAACCCAAGCAGGAGGAAAACTGGGAGCCCTAAATTTACACCTAACACGTCTCAAAAATATTAAAATATGTATTTCTGAACCAAATTTTGCTGGTTGTATGACCCAAATTCTGAAAATGTTGGGACATTTTTAAAATTTGAATAAAATGAAAACGAAAAGTCTTTCAAATCACTTGAGCCAATATTTTATTCACAATAGAACATAGATGACATAAGAAATGTTTACACTGAGAAATTTTACACTTTTATGCACAAAATGAGCTCATTTCAAATTTTATGCCTGCTACAGGTCTCAATGGTTGGGATAGGGCAGGTTTACTATGGGCTAGCATCTTCTTTTCTTTTCAAAACAGTTTGAAGACGTCTGGTCGAGGTTATGAGTTTCTGGAGTTGCAAATTGGTCCCATTCTTGCCTGTAATAGATTTTAGAGCAGATGTTGCTCTAAAACCTTTATATAACTTTCAGCAGTCATACTTTCCTGGTTTAAATAAAGGTCAAATAAAAAAAATAAAGTTCCTTCCAAAACACACAAGCTGCCCATCCTGTATGCCCCCCACACCATCAGGCTTTTGAACTGAACGCTGATCATTTCCTGGAAGGTCTCCTCTTTAGCCCAGAAGACACAGTGTCCGTGATTTCCAAAAAGAATACCAAATTTGGACTCGTCTGACCATAGCTGGCTGTCCCACTTTGAAACAGTTCATATTAAATGAGCCTTGGCCCACAGTACACACCAGCGCTTCTGGACCATGTTCACATGTGTGTTCCTTTTTGCATGATAAAGCTTTAGTTGGCCTCTGCAGATGTCGTGGCGGATTGTGTTTACCCACAGTGGTTTCTGGAAGTACTCTTGGGCCCATTTAGTGATGTCATTGACACAATCATGCTGATGAGTGATGCAGTGTCATCTGAGGGCCCCAAGACCACAGGCTTCTATAAAGATCTGCGGCCTTGTCCCTTACACACCGAGATTTCTCCAGTTTATTCTTTCACAGATTGGAGAACCTCTGCCCATCTTTACTTCTGAGCGACTCTGCCTCTCTGAGACATCCCTTTTAAAGCTAATCATGTTACAGACCTGAAATCAATTAACTTAATTTGTTGCTAGTTCTTCTTGCAGCTGAATCTCTCATGCTTTTTCAGCCACTTGTTGCCCCTGTCCCAACTATTTTGAGACCTGTAGCAGACATCAAAAAATGAAATGAAATGAGCTCATTTTGTGCACAAAAGTGTAAAATTTATCAGTGTAAACATGTTATCTATTTTCTGTTGTGAATAAAATATTGGCTCATGTGATTTATAAGTTTTTTAGTTTTCATTTAATTCAAATTTTAAAAAAATGTCCCAACATTTCTGGAATCCTGGTTGGGAAAAAAGATAATGACACTATAGATACAAAGCAGCAGTTTACTGTAATACTACACTTGATTTATCAAAGATTTGCATGTACACTAAATGAAAACGACGTGCTGAAAATGAAGCAAACCCAGGTGCAGCTGAGGTTAAAGTCTCTCACAGGAGCTAAATGAGCGCAGTGCAGATTTTGCTTTGGTGACTCAAAGATTATGTAAAACGAGGTGTTATCACCAGGGCGTGCAAGATTCAAGGTGTGAAAAATGCAAATGAAATCTCTTTGTGGCCACTGTTTGATTTATCACAAGCTAAAAGCTAAAAGTGCGTGTAAATTTTGCACATTAGAGAAGCAGGTGCAAAAGTTTTGTGGAGGCTAGAGTGCAGCTTTTAGTGCACAGATGGAGCGATGAAAATTAGTCCTAATGCTTTAAAAGAGCTCATTTACAAAGATACAATAATAATGTTTTGATTTGAAGGCAGAGGGAACAAAGAGCCGGGCTACCTGTGTCACTTTTTTGTTGATTCTCGCTCATATCCCAAATGCAGTCTTTACAGCTCCCATCACTGGGCTTTCAGTCTGTTCCACGTACTTTTAAATCTGTAGTGCTAATCCTTAAAAAATGTGACATAGTTTTCCCTTGATCATAAATCACAGGATAATTATAAACATACAGTTACGTTCATTTACAAAAGACAGTTTTTATAATTTAAAAAAAAAGTTACTTTAGAAATATAAAACAGACAATTAGTTGACAAAAACACTAAACAGAATTATTTGGCCTTGTCTTTTGTTTGGGGCCCTATTCCCCCATTTGCCTATGCCAGTGACACCAATGTCAATATTCAAACAAAATAAAGTCACTAACATTTTTCAACAAAAATACCTTAGATTTTGCACACACCTGTAATATTTTCCAAGTTTCTCATATAGCCACTTTACAAAAATCCAGACTATGCTTCTAAATGAACCTTTACTAATAGATGATTCTGTCTTTTTGTTTCTAGTCCTGTATTCCTGAGATCTGGCTACCTGCCTATGCTCTGGGTAAGATCCCAGAACAGAAGAGGGTAGTGGGCACAGTTAGCTACATGTGGCCTGACCAGTTTGAGGTATGCATTTCTGTTTTTCATATGCAAATAGCATATAGATCCTAACACAGCTATTCATGATTAGTTTATTGGCAATGGTCCTGTTTTATGTTTCTTAGTTGGAACCTGTCATTATCGCCTCTGTGGTCATTAGAATTGAGTTACTGGAGGAAAAACGGCTTCAAGATCTAAACCCTCCGATTAAATTGATCTTTGAGAATGTTACACAAATGGGGGAACCTTTTTGGGAAGGTGGGGGCTTTGGGGGACCTGTGTGGGTGGTGGGCAACACAGTAGTGTAAATACCACATTTTATTTAATAAATAATCCAAACACAAACTTGCTAAGTAAGCTTTTAAAAGAATGACATGCCGAAGTCCTGCCATTTTTCTCAAATAGGCTGCAGTGCCTTATGGGTGATTTTGGCTCATGCAAGGCAACGAAGGATCCACTGATGTATCCTTGGTGAATCAGCCACATGTTAGCCAAATGGAGGACAATGACCAGCTAAAGCACAACTGACAGCAATTATTTTCTAAAATAATGAAGTAGTGAAATTAAAGCGATTCAGTTCAGTATTTTGTTATTGAGGTTTGGGCTATATATTTTCATATAGCCGAGTAGACAGTTGCTATAGTTTGGAGAAGAAGACAGTAGCAGTGACACAGGGGCTAAAGCATGTGCTGCTGTAATTCACATTGACAATACTTCACATCTAATTTAGAAAACTACAGTTGTACTTGAAGACATGTAATACAAAAAGCATTTAACAGCTGTTAAATAGCAAAGAAAAAGAAATCCCTAACAACTGTCTGTGCTACTTCACCAGAGGCCAGGGGAAGAAAATACTCAGCAAACATGTTATAAAACTCTCCACTGGATTCCAGTCAAGCACTCTATAAGTAAACCTCCGTGTCATAATACTGCCAACCACATAGTACTATAGATGCCACAAAGATCAAACTACGTTCACATGTCCCTCATGGTGCTATATTCAAAAGTCTGTCAAGTTTTTCCCCATAGATTTATATTAACATTACAAAAAACACAGACTGAGGGCTAAAAATTGCTTCAACAGTTAAAGCTTACACGCTCACAATAATAAATAAATCAAGGCGCCAACAGTGTAAGAGCGAGAGAGAGCCACAATGTCCCCATAAATCCACATTGCCTTCTTCAATTTACATATTTTCAAAGTGGTCTTTAACAATGCCAACTCAAAAAAGAACACATTAAGTAGGCCAGGTGTTCCCAAAGTGGGGTCCAGGGCCCCCTGGGCATCCGGAGGTACTGCAGGGGGGCCCCCAGAGGCTGTTTATATTAAGTACATAAAAATTAATTGAATTTGAAATGAATTACAGATATATTTTGGTTTACAAATATTACTTTTAAACTATTTTTAACTATCAGTGTTTTTGTAACATTTTTATAGAAATATATGGCAAAAATATGACAATCTTTTCAATAGAGAGCAGATTAATAGCTTGGGGTCCGTGTGCAATTTTTGGTCATCTAAGGCGGTGATTCTCAACTGGTGGTTCAGGACCCAAAAGTGGGTTGTGGAACCATTTTCAGTGGGTCACGGGCCTTAGCCAGGGCAAATAAATACATAAATAAAAGGTTTTGACAAGAATTATAAAAATAAAAAAGGTGGCACTATGGGTGGAAGGTGCATAGAGGAAACCCAAAAAAGCAAAAAATCCAGTTCTGTAATGTCACTGTTACAACTCTGAGGGTGAAGTGAGGTTAAACAGGCTGAAACTACTGATGTGAGGAGGTAAGTGAATGCAGAAGGGAATAGTTCCCTCTTTATCTTAAACATATTCTTTTTTGTGTTGCAGTCTGGTATTAAACTATCTCAGGTTCAAACTGCACAATGTGTATATATTCAATGCATTTAGTCATTTGAAATATCTTTTATTTGGGTCATGTCTTTTCATTTTAGAGTAATGGTGGGTCCTGAAGCCAGACCAGTTGAGAACTGCTGATCTTGACTTTGGAAATACCTGAAGTAGGCTATGACTCTGACTGTGGTGTCAGAGAGAAGGATGTTGTCCAAAATTAGGACTATACTGGACTTTTCCTCTCACCCTGTCCTCAATGAGCTGATCAGCTGCAAGAGCTCATTCAACAACAGACTTTTACTTCCACGCTGCACCACAGAGAGGCACAGGAAATCATTCCTGCTGTCGCCATCAGACTCCTGAACTCTGTAACAGACACACTGTACTCTGTTTACACTTATTCAGTAACCTGTTTCTACCTGTACATTTGTTCAAATGTACTGTATAAATATGTTTAGGACTGATAATTCTTTATTATATTTTAAAGAGATTATTTTCTTTATTATATTTGAAATTGTTGTTTATTTCTACTAAGATGTTTTAGACACATCTGGGGTTTTGAGCTTCTGATATTTATTAGATTTTTAAAATTATGTAATTTTTAATTCTATATCTTTCATTTCTTGGGCAGGTTGCATGTCTGTAACAAAAAATAATTTCCCCTCGGGGATAAAATAAAGAGATTCTGATTATTATGACCCCAAGAAAAGAAACTGTCCTAAAAAAATTTGGTGAAATTACTAGAAAATAAATGTTCTGTTTCTTGATGTTACAAAAATACACATTCATTGTCATCATCAATGTTAAAATTAGAATGTAAGAACTCTTTACAGGGATAAATGCTATTTATTATTTTGAAGTGTACTTCTTTAGCTTTGGGTGTGTGGTGTCCAGATATAAAAACGGGGAAAAGCTTGTAGGTGAAAAATGGCTTCTTTATTAACCCGAGTGGTAGCATAACAGTGGGTGTTTTCCGTTTGCCAGGATCCTTCCTCTGGAGGCTACTTCGAAGCCATCCTCCAGAGTCGGCCCCTCTGAAGCAAAGCCGTGTGTCCTGCCAATGCCACATGTGATCACTTCTGGAACGTGCTCAGTCAGGACCATGCTGCTGTGTTGTATCGTAATTAAATCTTATGCGTTGAAAACATGGATCTATGATAAAAAAAACTGTCTTTACAAGTGATCAGTGGTCAGACAGCAAAATGTGAACTTATATTAGAAGAAAATCACACATTACATATCATTAGCAGATCTAATTTATCCCTAAAACAAAATTGTACATCAACATAATGATATAACTACAAAATAAGTTCAAATTAAATCATCAGAAACTAGCAAAAAAGATTACTCTTTTGAAAATGACTTTCCTCGAAGCAGAGCCTAAAATGTGCTGTGATAATGTTTGTCTCTTTATCTTGTTATTTCCTGTATTGTTGGGCACAGTAGTAATGCATTTATTATTTTCTTGTTTGGTACTTTTATATCTTACTTTTATATATTTAAGTTTGTCTTCATTGTTAAATAAAGTTTGCAAAAAAATAAAGTATTGCAGTGCATTGTGGTCAGGTGAACTCACAGAGGATCTAAAGGTGCATCCTTCAGGAATGAACCAAAGGAGATGAGCTCCGGAGGACGTGGGGGGTTTAACCATTTGAAACAGCACTTGGCGAGGAGCTGATGACGTGGATCACTCCAAAGTGGTTCAGCCACGAAGGATCCTGGCAAATGAGAAACATCTATCATGGCCCAATCCCATTTCTCATTCTTACCCCTTCCCCTTAAAACAGAACAGAACAGAACCTTAAAACAGAGGGGTAAGAGGTAGGGCTGACAATACACCCCTATAAAAATGTGATAGTCCTATACTGTTCTGTTCAAGAAATTTGCTCAGTTTATACTTTAAATAAATTCTCTCTTTTTACTTATATTGTTTGCACATCTACAGCTCTCTAGTCAGATGAGTGTGGTATGTACCAAAGAATGTGTTGGATGGTGTTTAGCAAATTCTATGATCAGCTACTGCCCCCTGCTGTTTGCTAAAGTCATATGCAAATAATAACAAAATGTTTCATGATCAAGAAAGAATTCACAGTTGTCATCATGCAAATAAACAAGTTGGAAATACAGACACATATTTATGCTCTTTGACAGTTTGCTCCCTATTATTTCCATTTTTAACTTGAATATTTGCATGTCTTTATGTATATTTCTGGCTCAAGCAGCAGATTTTCTCAGTTATCGTTGCTTTTCTGTTGGATCACTTAAACTCCGGTGATCTCACAATACATGACAACCAACTACAAGTCTGTCACTTTAAAAGGTAGGTTATTTTCTAGTTTGAGACATAATATTGTTGCCATTATTTTATAGTAAATCTTTTTATTCATTTCCTTGCACTAGCATGAGGCAGTTACTATTCTGCATTCTGAGTCTGATCATGGTCACAGTAGATTCAATTGAAATCCCGTGCTATGTTCAAACTCCAGGTATGTTTTTGTTATTGTAGTTATTTTGGTGGGTGACAAATAAGAATGAAAAAATTATTTTTGAACTTTTAACATTTTAGTAATAAAATCTATACCATCTATTGATTACTATCCCAAAAGTGTTCTGATTTTATAAAGTCTCACTGAGTAATTTTTTTTTATCTTGGAAACAGAATTTATTTCAAATAAAAACCCACACTTTTATTGGTTTCTTATTATGAATCAAAAGTTGGAACAACTTATACCTCACCACTAAGTAACTCTGCATTTAAGCAACAGTAAAATCTCTGAAGACCAGTATCCATAATTTGGACAGGAATCTCTTTCTGTAAGTTTTAGGTTAGATCTCAACCAAGAAAACACAACAGGGGCTTTTTTGACAGCCAAACACCAACACTTTAGCATAGTTTAGTAGTAGTAGTAGTAGTAGTAGTTTAGTAGAGAAGCTGAAGTCACCAAAAATCTGTACATCCACATCAAAGAAGCTGAAATATTTATTCATTACTTAAGTGGAATGTGTGGGACAGTAATTGATGTAACCTGGAAAAGCAGTCACTGATGTTTTCTTTACAAAAACACATCTTTTGGATTATTATAAATAGCTACCTGTTTTTATCATATAATAAGCTGCAATAAAAATTCAGAACTACAAAAAAAACTTGTGAAAAATTCTATTGGTTCATTTTGGCTAAGCTTGACGTTAAAGATTATTCCAGAGGTGTTTTTTGCACATCTGAATAGTCATCACTTTATTATGACAGTGTCCAAATTATTGAACAGAACTTGCTTTGGCATCATTCATAAACTGAACACTCTAAGTAATAGTTGGATACTTGAAATGTTCTTATTTGTCAACCCCCTATTTGAATACAATAATACAACTTTATTACTGTCAAATCTGAAATGTTAATCTATGTGCTGTTATACAGGTGTCCTAGAGTGTATGCAATATGTTTCTCAATATTTGGATCAAGAAAACATAAGGTAAATATTTCTCTGATATTTCACAGCATACATGTATATTATGATATTTTTGTGTGGGATTTAGCTTCACAATATAACAAAAAACAAAAGAATGTTTTAATCCAACAAGGGTAAGATATTAAAACAGTGTTATTTTTTACAGTCTTTTAAAGGATTTAGAAACAACAGTGGTAAAGTCCTATACGAAACAACCCATATCCCTGTCTGCAGGCCATGTTGTTGCTTATCTTCACAGAATACTATTCTCTCCCACTCCTACAAACTTTAGTGGTTTAACTATTTACGCCAATAACAGTCAGGTAAGCCTTTTTTTTTTTTTTTTTTTTAAATCAAAACTGATCTCATAAGGTCAACATCAAAAATATTGACAAAGCGGTATTTTAAATGACTTTGCAATTTGAATGATTTTCATTTATACATGTACTGTATGTTCTCTTGTTTTTCTGCCTTATTTCAGGCAATGACTGAAATTCTCCCTAACACTGTAGTGACTGTTCAGCTTCCAGAAGAACTGCCTATTGATAGTTTCCACAAATTAGCTTTCATCATGGTTTCTCTGCCTCAGAACGCCACAGTTAGTTGTTTTGTAATTTTAACTTTAAAATGCTAAAATGATACATAGCACTAATTTGATTGTTTGAATATTAAATTTCAGAATGAGTTAGTAGCCTCTCCTGACTACCTGTATGAGAACAGACTGGTTGGCTTGACTGTGGAGGACAGAAAAGTTTCAGGGCTACAAGAATTTGTCAACATCAGCATGAACGTCACCACCAGCATACCTGTAACTCCAATAATACATCATTTATAAACTGATATTATTTATATGATGAAATGTCATATCTGGTGTCTATAATGTCATATGTTGCAGGACACCCACAAACCCCAGTGTGTGTTTCTGAATTACTCAGCTAACTCAAGTTAGTACATAAGCACTGTTCTCATTTTCAAATGTAACAAATACCTCAAAAGTAATATAAATGTTATTTTTCACTTGCCTGGAAATTCCAGACTCACCGCTGTACCAGCGGATGATATTTCTCTGTAGAGTAACACAGAGACATATCAGTCTGGATTTTCCAGGCAAATTTTTCACCGTTGTAGATAAAATAAATTGTTGCCTGTCCATTTTTTCAGCATTAGGCACTGATGGCTGTGTGACCCAGTGGCAGGCAGGAGAAAGTCATATCATCTGCTCCTGTAACCACCTCACCTTTTTTGGTGTGCTACTGGTATGATATAATCTTTAGCAGTAAAAAAAAAAAAAAGCTATGGTAACACTTTAATTTAGGGTCCGCCTATTAACCATTAACTAAGTGCTAATTAGCATGCTGGTTGTATTAGTAAGAAGTAAGAATGTTGTTAGACCTCAGTTATGATCTTAATAAGATTTCTGGAGTGTGAGCATTATTAGGGAATAGTACCACAAAATATTTATTAAGATCATAATTTACGTCCAACAACTTCCTTACCTCTCCCCCTTGAACTGCCACCTTATCGTGGTGGGGGAGTTTGAGTGCCTGAATGATCCTAGGAGCTATGTTGCCTGGGGCATTATGCCCCTGGTAGGGTCTCCCATGGCAAACAGGTCCTAGGTGACAGGCCAGACTAAGAGCAGTTCACAAAACCCCTATGAAGAGAATAATATCGAGGACCGTGACGTCGCCCGGTATGGCGCAGCCGGGGCCCCACCCTGGAGCCAGGCCTGGGGTTGGGGCTCGAATGCGAGCGCCTGGTGGCCGGGCCTATGCCCACAGGAGCGGGTACAACGCGAATGAACGACGTGGGCCTGACCTCCTGTGGGCTCACCACCCGCAGAGGTAACCATAGGGGACCGGTGCAATGTGGATTGGGCAGCAGTCGAAGGCGGTGCCTCGACGACCCGGTCCCCAGACACAGCTTCTAGCTATGGGGACATGGAATGTCACCTCACTGGGGGGGAAGGAGCCTGAGCTTGTGCGGGAGGTTGAGAGATACCGGCTAGATATAGTTGGGCTCACCTCCAAGCACAGCTTGGGCTCTGAAACCCAGCTCCTCGAGAGAGGTTGGACTCTCCACCACTCTGGCGTTGCCCGCGGTGAGAGGCGGCGGGCTGGTGTGGGCTTGCTTATAGCCCCCCAGCTCAGCCGCCATGTGTTGGAGTTTACCCCAGTAAATGAGAGGGTCGCGTCCCTACGCCTTCGGGTTGGGGACAGGTCTCTTACTGTGGTTTGTGCCTACGGGCCGAATAGCAGTACAGAGTACCCGGCCTTCTTGGAGTCCCTGGGAGGGTTACTGGATGGTGCACCGACTGGGGACTCCATTGTTTTCTGGGAGACTTCAATGCCCACGTGGGCAGTGACAGTGACACCTGGAGGGGTGTGATTGGGAAGAACAGCCTGATCTGAACCCGAGCGGTGTCTTGTTATTGGACTTCTGTGCTAGTCACAGTTTGTCCATAACAAACACCATGTTCGAGCACAAGGGTGTCCATCAGTGCACGTGGCACCAGGCCACCCTAGGCTGGAGGTCGATGATTGACTTTGTAGTCGTGTCATCTGACCTTCGGCCGTGTGTCTTGGACACTCGGGTGAAGAGAGGGGCTGTGCTGTCACCACCTGGTGGTGAGTTGGATCCGCTGGCGGAGGAGGAGGCCAGAAAGACTCGGCAGGCCCAAATGTATTGTGAGGGTCTGTTGGGAACGTCTGGCTGAGCCCTCTGTCAGAGGGGTCTTCAACTCCCACCTCCGGGAGAGCTTTGATCAGATCCTGAGGGAGGTTGGAGACATGGAGTCCGAGTGGACGATGTTCTCCACCTCTATTGTCGATGCGGCCGTTCGGAGCTGTGGTCGCAAGGTCTCTGGTGCCTGCCATGGCGGCAACCCCCGAACCCGGTGGTGGACACCGGAAGTAAGGGACGCTGTCAGGCTGAAGAAGGAGTCCTATCGAGCCTGGTTGGCTAGTGGGACTCCTGAGGCAGCCGACGGGTACCGGAGGGCCAAGCATGCTGCGGCCCGGGTGGTTGTGGAGGCAAAAACTTGGGTCTGGGAGGAGTTCGGGGAGGCCATGGAGGAGGACTATCGGTTGGCCTCAAAGAAATTCTGGCAAACCGTCCGCCGGTTCAAGCAGGAGGGGGAAGCAGTGCTTCACCAACACTGTTTACAGTGGAGGTGGGGAGCTGTTGACCTCGACTGGGGATGTTGTTGGGCGGTGGAAGGAATACTTTGAGGATCTCCTCAATCCCACCGACACGCCTTCTGTTGATGAAGCAGAGGCTGGGGACTCAGAGGTGGACTCATCCATCACTCAAGCTGAAGTCACTGAGGTGGTTGGAAAGCTCCTCAGTGGCAAGGCACCGGGGGTGGATCCGCCCTGAGTACCTCAAGTCCCTGGATGTTGTGGGGCTGTCGTGGCCGACACGTCTCTGCAACATCGCGTGGCGGTCGGGGACAGTACCTCTTGACTGGCAGACCGGTGTGGTGGTCCCTCTCTTTAAGAAGGGGGACCGGCGGGTGTGTTCCAACTATAGGGGGATCACACTCCTCAGCCTCCCTGGGAAAGTCTATTCCAGGGTACTGGAGAGGAGAATTTGGCCGATAGTCGAACCTCGGATTCAGGAGGAACAATGCGGTTTTCGTCCTGGCCATGGAACAGTGGACCAGCTCTATACCCTCTATTGGGTGCTCAAGGGTTCATAGGAGTTCGCCCATCCAGTCCACATGTGTTTTGTGGATTTGGAGAAAGCGTTCGACCGTGTCCCTCGTAGTGTCCTGTGGGGGGTGCTCTGGGAGTATGGGGTCCGGGTCCCTGTATGACCGGAGCAGGAGCTTGGTCCGCATTGCTGGTTGTAAGTCGGACCTGTTCCCAATGCATGTTGGACTCTGGCAGGGCTGCCCTTTGTCACCGGTTCTGTTCATAATTTTTATGGACAGAATTTCTAGGCGCAGCCAAGGGCTGGAGGGTGTCTGGTTTGGGGGCCACAGGATTTTGTCTCTGCTTTTTGCGGATGATGTTGTCCTGTTGGCTTCCTCAAGCCAGGACCTTCAGTGTGCACTGGGGCGGTTTGCAGCTGAGTGTGAAGCGGCTGGGATGAGAATCAGCACCTCCAAGTCCGAGGCCATGGTTCTCGACCGGAAAAGGGTGGTTTGCCCTCTCAAGGTTGGGGGGGGGTTCTGCCTCAAGTGGAGGAGTTCAAGTATCTTGGGGTCTTGTTCACGAGTGAGGGAAAGATGGAGCGTGAGATTCGACAGGTGGATCGGTGCAGCGGCTGCAGTAATGCGGTCGTTGTATCGGTCTGTTGTGGTAAAGAAGGAGCTAAGCCGAAAGGCGAAGCTCTCAATTTACCGGTCGATCTACGTTCATACTCTCACCTATGGTCATGAGCTTTGGGTCATGACCAAAAGGACAAGATCCCGGATACAAGCGGCCGAAATGAGTTTCCTCCGCAGGGTGGCTGGGCGCACCCTTAGAGATAGGGTGAGGAGCTCTATCACCCAGGAGGAGCTCGGAGTAGAGCCGCTGCTCCTCCACATCAAAAGGAGTCAGTTGAGGTGGCTCGGGCATCTGTTCCGGATGCCTCCTGGACGTCTCCCTGGGGAGGTGTTCCGGGCATGTCCCACCGGGAGGAGGCCCCGGGGAAGACCTAGGACACGCTGGAGGGACTATGTCTCTCGGCTGGCCTGGGAACGCCTTGGGGTCCCCCCGGTAGAGCTGGAGAAAGTGTCTGTGGAGAGGGAAGTCTGGGCATCTTTGCTTAGACTGCTGCCTCCGCGACCCGGTCCCGGATAAGCGGAAGAAGATGGATGGATGGAACTTCCTTACTTCTTACTAATGAGCAGTAATAGGCTAACAGGTGGACCCTAAACTTAAGTGTTACCAAATATATATATAGAAGATCAGAACACTATCATGACATAGAACTACTACTGAATTATGTAAATAAATGTATGTGCTCAGATATCCAATAAGGTATCTACTGAAGTCCCACAAGCAGACGTGAAGATTTTGACATACATCACATTCGTTGGCTGCAGCATTTCCTTTTGTGCCCTCCTCGCTGCTGTTCTGCTCTTCACCATGAAAGGGTTGTTCACATCTGTATTATTTAATGTTACATGTTGTTAAACAATTCTAACTCTCTTTATTGTCCTGCCTCACAGAAATATCCGATCAGACGTCTCAATGAGGATGCACGTTAACCTTGCCATTGCACTCCTGTTCCTCAACATGCATTTCCTCCCAAGTTCAGCCATGGGAATCTGGCAGTTTTCTTGGCCTTCCCCTTGGCTGTGCTTTTACATGGCTCTGGCTCTGCACTTCTCTCTGCTGGCCTCCTTCTGCTGGATGGCCGTTGAAGGATTCCATCTCTATCTCCTCCTGGTCAAAGTTTTTAACATTTATGTGAAGAAATACCTGCTCAAACTCAGCTTGGTGGGATGGGGTGAGTGAGGAGGTTGAATTATCTGTAGATGGTTGTTTTCATCACTTATGCATTGACATCTTGAAAATCTTTATGTATAGGTATTCCTGCAGTCATTGTGTCAGTAGTGGTCATCATAAACAGAGATGTCTATGGGCCTGTGTCACTGAACAAGTCTAACACTACAGACATGTAAGTTGGCAAAAAACATTGTGTGTCTATTGGATGCACTGGATTCTCATAATCTTCAGGTGCTCAATTGGCACTACATTAAAGCAGCCATGAATTTGTGGTGGGATACTGCGTTGTATTATCGTCTGCCAATAATACAAAGAAAATGTCACATTAGAAATTTAGTTTGATGGTATTGGTGCAGGGAGAGATAACTATCAGCAGTGCACTTACGATCAATGACAAATTGGTTTGGACTATACAGTAGTTTAAAAAGAAAGCAGGTCACTCTGTTTTTGGGGGGTGTAGGGCGGAGGCCCCGGTGAAGGCCTAGGACACTCTGGAGGGGCTATGTCTCTCAGCTGGCCTGGGAACGCCTTGGGGTCCCCCCGGTAGAGCTAGAGGAAGTGTCTATGGAGAGGGAAGTCTGGTCATCTTTGCTTAGTCTGCTGCCTTCGCGACCTGGCCCCGGATAAGCGTAAGAAGATGGATGGATGGATATACAGTAGTTTAAAAAGAAAGAAGGTCACTTTGTTGTTGGGGGGTGGACGTTATAGTTGTTGACAGCATGAGTGTTTTTGGTAGCTGGGATTTTGCGTTTTGGTTTTTGACTTGCTTTCTGTTTGAACTGGATATGTAGGGCGATAATTTATTGTAACATGTTTATGTTACATTTAGCATAATGTCTAAAAGGTCAAAAAATGTCAGATTAATATGGCTCTTTTTATTATGTTTCAGCTGCTACATTAACAATGACCTCATAAAGTATGTGACTACATTGGGACTGTTTAGTTTGGTGTTTCTCTTCAACTTCACCATTTTAATGGTGACAATTAGAAATATTTTGAGTATGCGTAAGAGCAAACAGGTAAGAAACTATACATATGTTTGTTTTACTGGGGGGAAAAAAAACACTTTCTGAAAGTTTTTTTTTTTTTTACTTATATATACTTATATTTTTCTGCTTAGTTTGGGCCGAATGACTGTAACCGAGCTAAGAAAGACATCTGTACCCTGCTGGGAGTCATCACGTTGCTTGGCACAACCTGGGGCCTGATCTTCTTCTCCTTTGGCCAACTCACCACTATTGGCCTCTACGCCTTCTCCATTCTGAATCCCCTACAAGGTGTGTAGAAGATGACCTCATACAAATTCCCACTTAAATTAAAATTAGACCCTGGAGGTTTGTTTGTTCCTGACAGTGCAGCTTTGTATATATCCTGTTTGTCACTCTTTCATATCTGCCATTTATGCCGCTGCCATTTGCATGATTTGCACAATAGCGTCCCTTCTATTTCCATCTAACACACTTCCCTGTTTTCAGGATTGTTCATTTTCCTATGGTTTGTGATGTCCGCGATAAAGACTGGAAAAACAACAAGGACAAGCACTGCAACACAGAGTTCACATGGATATCCCAAATCCTCATAATCAAACCAGAATTTATATTTTTAAAGGTGCTATGAGCAGTATCTATTTTTTATATTTCATAAAAATGACCCACATGTGTGCCAAGATATTATGTAAACATGTTTAAATCAAATTTTTGTTTTACTGATAACAATGGCACAGCTGATTTATTAACAGATAAAAACCCATGTTTTATAATGCCCAAGTTGCTTTTGTTTACATTTTTTGTTTTGGTACTAAAACTGCATTGCCAATCGTCCAATCAGAAAAGAGACCATTGTTTTGATTTAGACTACAGTACCGTTTTCAAACCATACTGCTTCTAGTACTGTTAAATGTTTATGTTTTAGAATAATATTTCTTGTAAATTTACAAGAGTTATGTGTGGACTTCTTTTATGTTGTGTTTTCTTTAATGTAGTATAATCTGTAGTGTACACTACAAATCTTTATTCATTAAACATAACTGTATTATTAAGTCATAAAAGGAAAAATAGGGAATTTCAGTATATGTCAAAATTGGTAAACAGTGTATTGCCAGCTTTGAAGAGTGAGTTTTAGTAGATGGGACATTGATTGAAAACACACTGATTTCAGGATACAATATTTATGTTGTGCTTTTAGCAATGTCCTGTGCTTTTTTAACTTTTGTAATGGCTTCTAATTGTTAAATCATGACTTTATCATGAATTTTGACTTTTTTGTGTATTTTATTGAACCTTCCCTTTGTAATTGTGTATATTCACTCCAATATCCATTATACCCTAAAAATCCAGCCACAGGGGCTCAAAGGCCAGTGTACTGCTTGGAGAGGGTTGCATCAGTGAGGACATCCAGCATAAATCCTATGCCAATTCAATATGCAAATCAATGCATGCTAAGAGGCAGGTGATTTGCTGCATCGGCCACTGAAGCCGAAAGGAAGATGCTTTATATCTTCAAATGTTTACACATTAATTTAAACCCCATGGCTAGTGATCTACAGGAATGTCACCAAATCATTGAATACTTGCTTCACTGTTACATCACAGTTTTGCCTACAGTTTGTTGTTGTTTTGTATAGATTATAATACTGTAAGTAAACCTTTTGTTTGAAAACAAGCTGCATCATGGGTGTCTGTAATGGATCCACTTGTGATGATTTATAATTATTTTCCATGTATGAGTGTTAGCCATGGAGCTCCACAAGGTTCAGTGCTTGGACCCATAC
Source organism: Bostrychus sinensis (assembly GCA_020698575.1). Taxonomy (NCBI): domain Eukaryota; kingdom Metazoa; phylum Chordata; class Actinopteri; order Gobiiformes; family Eleotridae; genus Bostrychus; species Bostrychus sinensis. The sequence continues at coordinate 14,675,873 of CM036242.1, forward strand.
ACTTTATCCTTTGCACCTATCTCTACCAGTACACAATTAACTTTGTGTATTAATGAAAATAACCAGTAGTGTAACCTTCCAGACAGTTGTATTAGGAAGCTAGGAAACACTGTAGTACTTGTTTCTGAATTAAAGCATATACGTTAATAGTCTAAAATTATTAGTCATGATTTAAATATTAATTTACAGACTGTAAAAGAAAACAGTGGCTTGCTAAGTTAATCATCAATTTAACAGTACAGTTTTATAATTATCACAGTCTTAGATACTAGATTCAGCTGTAAGTTAAGTATTTGGATTGAGTATTTAATTGAAGTATGTAAATATTTTTATTTATTCATCAGACAATTGCAACAGAAGTACTGCTTCTATTACTTCTGATAATATTGGCGTTTTATTGTCTGGCTGATGAAGGTATCATTTTAAAATTACTTGGTAAATTGCCTCAAATGTAATGCTAAATAAAGTCTGTTTTCTTTTTAATTTAAGTGTGTTTGAACTTAAGCAAATATAGTAGTGAAATAACAATGAGCAATACAACAATCACAGACAAACCTGTATATTTGGTGAAATGTTCCACCTATGAACTTGACCGCGTACTGATCTGCCCATTTGCCAAGGAAATGGTCGGCCCATGGTTCAATGGCTCAGCTGACTGCCTTGAGGCCGCCATGTCTCCTTCTGGCTACAATACACACATAAATATTAAGCAACCCAGTAAGTAACACATCTACTTCAGATGGACTCCATGAGATATCCAGGTATTGTTGATTGTTATAAAATCTGGTGACTTCTTTCTCAGATATCCAGTGCACCCTGTTCCCATGTCAGAACGTGACTATTTCAGAGCTGATCCATTCACTGAGCACAGATGTGGAAGGGCTGATAAAACTTTTCTATAGGTTCTACATATGGAATTCTTGCTTACCTCTCTTCAGTCAGTCCAGCTCCTACCAGGATTTGAAGAAGTCCTAGTTAATTAGTTAACTGAAGAAGCACTGTATGGCATCTAAACCATAGAGCAATAGTCATCTAGACCAGTGGTTTTCAAACTGTGGTACGAGTACCACTGGTGGTACAGCTTTTTATGCATTTTTCATTTTTTGAAGCTGTTTTACTCCTACAGTTAGGTCCATAAGTATTTGGACACTGACTTAAGAATTGCTATTTTAGCTTTTTTACCAAAACTATTCAAAATACAATTATATAATTAATGTGTGCTTAAAGTGAAGACTCTCAGCTGTAATTTGAGTGTATTCACGTCCAAATCGGATGAAGGGTATAAGAATTATCTTTAATCTATAGCTGCCTATTTTTCAGGGGCTCAAAATTATTTAGACCGTTTCTTTAAAAGCTATTTCTTGAGTTGCATAGGCTCTTTCCCTCATTAATCCTAATGAGCTCATAAACTGAGCAGGTAAAAGGTCTGGACTTGATTCCAGGTGTTACATTTGCATCTGAAAGCTGTTTCTGTGAAATCCCAACATACAGTAACTCAATGGATGTGAACCAGACCATTGTTAGACTGGATCAGAAAATGGTGAAAAACCCCTTCACAACATCCACCTTAGTGAAGAACACTCTCCAGGAAGTAGGTCTATCAGTGTCTAGGTCCACCATAACCAGAAAACTTCATGAGAAAAAATACACACAGTTCTCCACAAGCTGCAGACCATACATCAGCCTCAACAATAGAAAGGCCACATTAGACTTGGCCAAAAAACATCTAAAGACGTCAGTCCAGGTCTGGGACAGCATTCTTTGGACAGAAGAGACTCAGAACAACCTGTACCAGAATGATGGGCAGAGTAAAGTCTGGAGAAGACATGGCACGGCTCACGATCCACAGCAGACCACATCTTCTGTAAAACACGGTGGAGCAGTGTGATGCATGAGCTGCTTAACTTCCAATGGCACTGGGTCTCTGGAGTTTACTGATGATGTGACAGAAGCAGCCAGATCAATCCTGAAGTGTATAGGAATAAAACTTCTGCTCAGATTCAGACAAAAGTCACAAAGTTGATGAATGGCACTTCACAGTTCAGATCGACAGTGACCCAAAACATACTGCAAAAGCAACCCAGTTTTTTTTAAGGCAAATAAGTTGAATATTCTGCAATGGCAGGGGTTAGTCAACAGATCTTAGGCCAATCGAGCATTAATTTCACATGTTTAAGATTAAACCTAAGGCAGAAGGACCCACAAATGACCAGCAACTGAAGACAGCTGCAGTAAAGGCCTGGCAAAGCAACATATAATAGAAAACTCATGTTTGGTGATGACCATGGGCTCCAGGCAAAGGATTTTTTTTTTCATAGTAATGTTCATTTGTCCGATTACTTTTGAGGCCCTGAAAATGAGGCAGCTACTCATTAAAGAGCTGTAATTCCTAAACCCTTTCTCTAATTTGGACATGAATACTCTCAAATTACAATTATAAAAATGTATCTTGAATATGTTTAGGTTAACAGCTAAACTAACAAAATTTATGTCAGTGTCAGTAAATACTTATGGACCTATGGACTTATGGATTAGTTTAGACCAGTTTAGTTCTAGATGAGTGCTGGTTATGTGCTGGTTTAGATGTGGTTTTGTCCTAGATTAGACCTGTTTTAGACCTGGATTAGTCCTAGTCTACTGGTTTAGACCTGGTTTAGTCTAGTTTTAGTCTTGGTTTTAGTCCTTGTTTTGTCCTTAGTAATGCTTTTTTCTGTATAAATCCCTATTTTATCCTTTGGTTTAGACCTAAGTTAGTAAAGTATTTGCCTCATTTTAGTTGGTACTTTGAAAACCTAATATTTTCTACTCAAAAATATGGCGATTTAATAGAACTGGTATGGTTTATATGTGATCATTTTTGATAACCTTTTTTCCCCAGAAAAGAGAATTTGATGATACACAGTATCATGAAAACATTAAACTTTACAAGCTATGACCTAAAAACTTGGGAATGAATGCGATAAAAATCAATGAAGAGGACCTTAACAATGAAGAGCCCAGGTTTGAAGTCAGTGCTGCACAAATACTGAAAACATAAACAAATATAAATATATACAATTTCAAAGTTTGATTAAAGCGGCAGTTATGGCATTATTTTGTGGTTTAAGTTTAAGAGGTTCTATCAAATACTAATACTTTAGATTTGGTGTTTATTCCAGAAAAGAGTAGCACCACAGATTATCTGCTGTGAAAAAAAAAAAAAAAAAAAATGAGCACACTTAACATTTTTAGAGACTGTAGTGGACCCAGGCAGGAGGAACACAGGGCCCACACTACACATATGCTTCAAAAGTTTTAAAATATACAATGAGAACCAGATTTTGCTGGTTGTATTAAAAAGTTTACTGTAATACTACCCTAGCGTTGAGGGTCTGTTTACACGACAACACTGGTCGGGAAAATGCAACAGTCATAGTATGACTGTTATTTATATAATATAAGAGTTGCTGCCATCTCCTGGTTAGGAGTGGTATTGTTTTGTTGTTTTGTCAGTGGACCAGGATTAAAATGCAACAAAATGTGTGGTTGTTTAGACCTACTGACCACTGCAGGGAGCATCTTGGTGATCCTTGAAACAAGTGCACCCCATGTGAAATTTGTCAGAAGCTGCCACTGAATTACGTAGAGTTATCATTCATCTTTAGCCTGTGTCTTTAGATTTGGGTGAAAGAAATGCTAGCTAACATGCTCAGCGTATTTATTGAATTATATTTAAGCTTACAGTATTTTAACTCCTATAAATTAATATTATTCAATCCATGTATATGTATTGAGTCCTTCATAACATCATACTTACTGATTTCCAGGTACTCCCATTATAATTGTATCAGTCTCTTTGAGAGTGAAGGAGAAATATTTCTGACAAGGCCTCATGGGAACTACCTGGGGCCTTGTCTTTCTGGAGTCAGGATATGTGAACTACCTCAACCTTTACCTTTTCTGCATTTTCAACTCTACACCCTGCGCACGCTTCTGTCTTTGATTGTCTTTGATCAGATCAGCCACTTGACATACTGCATTACTAACAAGATTTGACTTTTCCTCATTTGTCTGGGCTAAGGCTTCTTCATCTTCATCTGGATTTGCCTGTCAACCAACAAGCAGAGGAAGAGAGAACTGGAGGACAAGATGACTTCAACTCCTGCAAAGACTTCAACGACCAAAACTGATTAGTTAGGTTTTGTGTGATCATCTACAGCACCAGACACTTTTACAGGCCTTGGTAAATACTTTTAAAGGAATATTCCCAATTAATTTTTATGACACTAGGGCTAATTCATGTCATGCCTGAGCACATTTGTTTGTGTAGTCCAGGGTCTGAATAGGCTCTTGTAGCTGACATGGCTTTATGTAAAGAACTGTTTTGTTTATAGATTATTATTTCTGTAGTACAACAGCACAACCCAGAAAACAACAGGCCTACTATACTGTCCACAAGGACTGTTTTTGCATGTATGAGAACTGGCATCTGTCCAATTTGTTCAAAGTCAAAATGAACTAGTTTGATCAGAAAACCCTGCAAAAATTAGCTTGTTTCCACTACACTAGCTATTTTTGTGTACCCAATAATAAACACAATAATGTCATCATATGAAGGCAGTTAAGGAACTTGGCACTAGTTATTGTACCACGGCTGAGCCAGTCATTTATAACAGTACTTGAGCACAACTGGGAGCACTCTTATTGAAACATGCCGTGCTTCAGATATGAAACTTGCTTTTCCACAGTGTAGATTACCATTAAGGGAGCACATACCCAGTGGTCGGCAAAAAGTTAATTACTGTAAGTGTCCATTAAGTTTAGTTTGTTTGTGTAATTTTTATAGGCATTTACTTTGTACATAGATGTTGTTTTTTTTTCTCCTTTAGAGACGTCATTGCAAATCTTGTCAGGCAGATATCAGTTAACCAGCAAAATGAGGAAGTGTGGCTTCTAAGTTAATAAAAGCCATGCATATCACCCCTTGTTTCTTTATGCCATCATTTATTATAACATAGTTGTAAGCAGCCAATGGCTTGTCACATTTGTCACCAAACTAAATATTGAACCACTTACTAATGCTCTATACCTATTTATTTACAGTGCACATAAAAGTCAGTCAGTTGCAGTCACGCTATTTTCTTAATGTTTCCATTCTTAAAATAAAACATGTTTGAATCCTTTATGCTATTTTATAACATACCATTTTAGTCCTAATAAAAATACCACTGTTAAAGAACTAACCCAAAGAGTAATGGATATTCATAACTTAGGCCTTATATGCCATTTTTCAGTCTGCATTGTCACTGCTTATTCAGATAGTTTACATATGACGTGTTAATCTTTGTTACAGCACAACCTTCTGGATGAATGGTGTCATTTCAATTGGAAACATTGCTGAAATTAGTGAATATCCATTGTCAATTAAAACTGACACATTATACATAAATCTATTAAAGTTATTGTTATTGTATTGTAAAATGACGGGCTAAAGCACAACTGAAAGCCAGTCATTTTGTCAAGTAATGAAGAAGTCAAATTAAAGAGATTCAGTTCAGTTTTTGTAAAAGTTTAAATAGCTTAGACCGTTTCCAGACTACCAGTTTGGAGAAGTAGACAGCAGCAATGACACAGGGCAAAAGCATGTGATGCTGTAATTGGGGCCAGTGAAAAATGTGTTTCCAATACTTCACATCTAAATTAGTAAAATAGAGTTGTAGTTGTAGACACAGAGGATTATCCTGTATCTCAGTATGGCCTACTGTGAGAGTGATTATGTGGTGGTTCAAACTGCGGCCTTCACATTACCACATTTCACTTAACCTTTATTTTACCAGGTAGAACATTAAGAACAAATTCTTATTTACAGTCTTAACCCTATGAAAAGATAATATCCAGTAGGGCTTGCTTTGAGAATGTGAAAATGTTGGGCTGACCGTTTTTTGTTTTTTTTTTTCAAATTATATATTGAATATGTAGAAAAGAAATGTTTTTATTTACTATGTGTGTTCAATTACTAAACCATTATAATGACTGAAATGTACATTGCAATGGTTTAGATAATTTGCAAAAATAATGAACAAACTGATAATTCCACAAACTATGATTTTACACAGTTCATCCTAAGCTACATGACCTCGTTTGAGAATAGTATAGGAAATGTTCAAATATACAAAGTCACTGAAATTATGAAGTTACTCGTGGGCCAAAAGCATGTATCTGAGGGCCAAATGAAATCTGTCATGAGGAGACAGTTTAAGCTTCCCTTCTCCCCTTTCCCCAGAGTAAGTGTGTGTGTGACATTTTTTTTTATTCTATTTTGTGTAGTTTTTGTTCATTTTGGAGTCTGTTTCTTCCGTCAGGTGGAGGCTGGTTTGTCCCCGTCCATCATGAGCCTAGAGTGGTGGTCCTTTGACTTGGAAATTAAACTATTTTATTTGTCACAGTTTCCAGTAATTATTTCTTATGTTCTTGTCTTTATTCACTAACCTGAAGGTTGGCGGTTCCAGCCCTGCTGCTGGCAAGGCACTTCACCTCACCCACCTTACCTTTATAAATGAGTGTGTGATTTTTGATGATCAGACCACATAAACCACATTTTCTCAGTATGCCCCAGGGCAGCTGTAGCTACGAATCAACACTTACCACCACCGTGTGTGGGTGTGGATGAATAATGCAATTGTAAGGCGTCTTTGATTGCTGCATTACTTTTAACTGCACCTGAATCCTACAATAAGAATTTAAATAAGTTTAATCTTGTAATCGAAATGGTGTCCTGTGGTGTGACATGAAAGATCTGCTTTTTAAACAGGCAGCTGCAATAAAACCTACAGGACCCCATCTATCAGGTAAGGATCAGAAATACCTCTGGAGATAAATGCAAAAAAAATAAAATAATACAATAAAAATTGTATTATCAATTTTAGGTAAATACTCATTTTCTCAAACTGTTAACACAGCTGTATTTTTCACAAAATAAAATTCTGAATGTTATTTTTTTTTTTTTTTTCATGATTGTTAGCACAACAGACGTGTTACATTTTTTATGACTAGAAAATTAAACGGCCAAATTGTAGTGAGTGTCATGCGGTGTTACAGAAAATGTCACACTGCAGGACATTGTTAAAACATACAGAAATCACAGTTGGGTTTACAATTTTGAATTGCTTATGAACAGCTTTCTTTACACTTTTTACAAAACTGATTTATATTTGAAATTATTTAATAATATTTGTATTAAAAATTGTGTCACACCGCAGGACAAAAAAAAAAGTGTTACACCTCCAAACGTCCACTACCCATCTGTGTGTGGATTTTGTTTTGCATTTGAATGCAACAAAATCAGAGCGTAACCCCCCAAGCCTCACTGTGGGTATGTCTGGTACATTCAAGTGTGTAGCTCACAGAACCTAATCAAAAAACTTAACATTTGAGTTAAGTTTACTCAGTTACATGAATTGGGGGAAAAAAAGTGTGTTTGAGGAAATAAGAAACAAAACATTTTAAAGATGTGGCTCAGACGAGTGTACTAAAGCTCTGGTCCAAACACTGTGAATAACGAAATAAGATAATTGTTTGCGTGCATTGTTTATGATAAGTGGAAAAATTATGTGCGTCTCACTTCCCCTTTATGACATAAGAGTCAGCATGTTCGTCCCTCAAATGACCTGTTTGGGTTGCGCATAAAGAAAATCATTTGGAAACTTCCTCTTTTCTCTGAACAGTGTTTGGTTTTGATACACAATGGGGGGAAAAAATCTACTTGTGAACATTTGAAAAGACAAAAGTTTGTTTTCAAAGACAGAATTTTTTTGTGTTGCTCTTTAAAGATATTGAAATTGAACAAATTCTCACAATGTGACGTATTTCCTGTCTGTGAGTAGTCCGCCCCGTGTGTTTTTTGGAGATGTGAAACTCCCTTGATGGTACATCCTCCAAACCACCGAGACACTTTGCATAGATTTGTCACAACTTTTACAACACAACGTGGTCGTGTCTCAGTGAACCATGAGGTGGATTTCTTTCAGTGTTATCACGCTTTTATTGAGCTTCATGACCAAGGCCCATAGTAAGTACTTACCATTACTATGTGCTATGTTACAGTATTTGGTTTTATTTTAAATGTTTGAAGTGGAATAACAATAGGAAGTCTCTGCTTTTGTATGTTTGTATGCTTCCTTGTCTGTAAAGTGCTCCAGTCTAATTCATAAACAGTTGCTATAATAACGGTTGATCTGTCTGTTTCACAATTTTGTCTTCCTCTTCAGCATTGTTCTGTAACAATGTGTTGACTGAATGTCTGAAACCTACCGACTCCTGGACTAGGTAAAACATGTATAAAAGGATTTGAAACACACACAATAAAATGTTTACATCACATTGTATCGAGCTTGACTCTAAATCTTATGTGTTGAAAGGTGTTATGAGGACAGCATTGGTAGCTGTAGCCAAAGCCGTATAATAGACCCAAACTTCTTTTATGGGAGAGTAGAACGAACACAAGAGGTACGGCTTGTTTACACCTATTATCTTGAAATACAGATTAAATCAACATTAAACTACATGTTTGTTTTGTTCTTTTTGTCTATTTTTTTTTTTTCTTTTTTTTTTTTTCAATTGTAATATTTTTCTTTTCCTTTATAGGCTCATGTGGAAATAGGTAATCTTAGGGTTCAAATCCCATCATCAGCACTGAAGATGAGCCAGGGAAATATGCAAGACGAGTATGTGCGTTTGGTGGTCACGGTGCTGAACAGCACGCTCTTTGAGGTCAGTAACACCAGTGAAAAGGAACAAAGACTTTCAGTAAGTGTGGGAAAGTTTTAACACAAAGAAGGTTTGAGTTGGTTTCCTGTAAATTTGCTTGAATTTGCCTGAACTTGGCAACCTTTTACAACATTTAATAAAACAGGTTGAAGCAACTCCGTAGTTAAATCTTAACTCAAGATTGTTCAGTCCACCCAGATTCAGCCGAGGGAAGAAAAAAAAAAAAAAAAAAAAAAAAAAAAAGAGCATAGAACACCTGTGGATCTAAGATGAGCCTATATTCAGGTTTAAATTTCTGTAAAATAGAAGTTGCAACTGAGCTCTATCACATGATGGATGATGACATTGCAGAATTTTCACCACCACACACCACTAAAAGGCTTTTAGGTTTTAAGAGCTAACTTCAGCCCAATTTAGCTTCTTCAAAAAGCATTGGTGGACCTTTAGCATAGAGTGTCTGAGCTGGCAGTCTATGTATTTAGTCCAGGTATCTAAAGGTGAACCCCAAAGTGGTTTCTCCACTGCGAAGGGAGGGGGTTGTAACTTCTAAAAAGGAATTACTGCGGTAAAAGTACTAAAACATCACCAGGGCTGTCTTAGCCCATCACTTTTTGTATTGTTTATAGAGCTCTTAGCCCAAGCAATTAGACAGAAAGAGGAGCTTAAAGGCATCACCTAAACAAATACTGGACATATTTTGCTGTATTTTGGAATCTTTATCTCACAGGATCTGAAGGAATTGTTCCACTTTAATTTAAGCTAAAATAATTGATTCAATACAGAAAGATATAACACGTTGGACAGTATTGACACTAGACTTGCTGGAATAGAGATAGTTAAGATGAATCTGTTACCAACATTTTGATATCTTTTCATGTCATTACTCAAAACAGGAATGTGTATTTACAAGTACATAATTTTTGCAATACAGATATAAAAAAGTCTATTTCTCCTAATGGTATTGACTTAATTAAAGTATTTACAGATCCTGTGAATATTTTATCAAAACTGGAAAGACTGTTTCCGAACTGTATAAAGGGCTACAGAAGCAAAATGGTAACAACACCCTTTATGTCAAATCAAAATGGGAAAAGAAGCTAAATATTGTACTGTCTGAGAGTGAATGGTTTGCATTGTGCGCCACACAACCAACATCAACTAGTTCTAAAAGATGGAGGGTATTTGGGAGGAAGAATTTATTTAGATTATTTATTCCACGTCAACCACACTCTTAAAACAGATGTGTTAAAAACAACACATAATGTGTTATATTTTAAAACACCTCTGTGTCCAGTTAAGGACAACACAAAATGTGTTGTTTTCAACACAGTCAGTGTGTTGGCATATTCAACACATTACGTGTGTTAAATGTTTTAACACAGGGACAGGGGCGATCTACATTTTTAGCTCTAGTTCAGTCTCCTTCCTGTACGGTTTCTTGTATTTCCCCCACTTTGGCAGGTTGCTAAACGCTAAACTCCAAGCTTGAGAAAAAACACAGTTCTGCGCTCAAGGGGCTGAAGAGTGTTTAAGAGTGAAGAGTGCTTTTTTCAACCAATCAGAGGTCCATAATTAGACATGTGATTGACAACTAATGACACTAATATTACTACTTCTATTTTACAAATTAATTTTATTCATCAATAACCAGCAAATATATACAATTATTGATCAGGAAATTTAAAAATATTATTAAAATTCGTTGATTTTACATTTTCAAAATCCCGCCCCATAAGTCTAAAAATAGCCCAAATATGATACACCCGCCCAACGCTATTTTTTTTCCGCCGAGAGAGAGAGAGAGCGAAAGTAGCCCAATTGGCCCAATCTGGCAACACTGACGTTAGCTGCACAGGAGCTGGGGCAGGTTTATTGCAGCGCTCAGCCACGCAGATATGAGTGGTATCGGTACCGACAAATTGGTAAACTTTTACGAGAAAAGTACAGATTTGCTTACATCTACACCCACCTCTCTCAAAAAAATGTATTACAGATTTACACGATTAAAAAATAATGTGAAATAGCAGCGACAAATGATGGCTTACCTTTAAACAGTTCTCTCCGCGCCCAAAAACAGGACCTCTCTTACTGGGTTTAAAATTAGATGATGCAGCTTTGTGATTGGATAATAAGTTAACACATCTTATGTGTACAACTTGTGTAATGTTAAATAAACATTTTAACACATACATTTGACATTTTAACACAACATGTGATAAAATAGTAGTAACGCAAAAACTGTGTAGAAATTGAACACATCCATTCTAAGAGTGCACACATTTCCTGGACATGTACAAAATGACAGCCATTTTGCGACAGTGTCTTTAAAACAAATTTAATCTATTATGGATTATGTCATCCCTAAAGATCCTAAGCTTTTCTTGTTGGGTTTGTTACCTGGAGATCTGATTGAAAAAGAGGACAGGTATCTCTTTAAAATACTAATAATGGCGTACAAAAAGACCATCACAAATAGTTGGCTTAAATATGACCCTCCTCAGTCGGCAAGTGGCAAGAAATTGTGGAGGAAATCCACTGTACAGAAAAAATTACTTTTTATTTACATTAACTGACTTACTAAGAGCATCTTTTCTCAAAGCACTGGACAAAATGGTTTGCTTTTAAACAAAGGGAAGCATTAACACATTTTCCATGAGGTTTGTTAATTTTGTAATTGAACAGTGCCCCATGTTTTGTGTTCATGTTTGCTGTACACATTGTGTTTGTTGTAAAGATTTTTTTTTTTAAATAAAAATAAAGCATATGTCAATCGTGCAAATGCTTAGGCAGTTATTAGATCTTTTTTTAGTGAGTAATGTGACTGAATTAGTAAATAGAAATTCTAAACAAAAGTTATAAAGTGAAATGATTCAGTGTTTCTTAATGAAAATACATAGTCCCCGTATGGCTCTGAATGAAGAAGCCAGTCACGGAGCTCCTACACATACAACAGAGGAGGAGGAGGAGATGTTCACATGAACTCGGGGTTAGAGTTCAGAACGGCACTCATGTGAAACAGAAAATGCCACTTTCCCCTTTTTTTTTTTTTTTTTTTTTTTTTTTGCACTAAACTGGTTTCTTGGAACTGCTCCCTTGTGTCATTGGGTACTTTTTCCCCATCTTTGTAAACTGAACTTTGTCTTTGCAGCTAGGTCCTACACCTACAGAACCTACCCTCAATTCCAGCTTTATCTTGGGCAAGTCAGTCCTCGTAGTGAAGGCAGGGATCCAAAAAGTGAGGAACTTATCACAACCTGTCAAGTTACTATTCAAAAATCAGAAGGTAAAGTGACAAAAATAAATAAGCAGTTTACAAAAGTGCAATTTTAAAGGTTCTAAAGCTTATGTAGTGTCATATTGTTATTTTACAGGAGCAGAACGGTATTTGTGTCTTTTGGAAAGACTCAGATGTACCTGAAGAAACAGGTGTGTCCCTAAGTCATCCTATAGTGTCATTCAAAATTGATGGCTTATAATGTCCATTGGTGGTAATGCAGCATGTGTTTTAGGTCACTGGAGCACTGATGGCTGTAGCACTGCCTATAATGGAACAGACTACATTTGTAGCTGCAACCATCTGAGCTTCTTTGCTGTGCTTGTGGTAAGTAGGTTGAAAATACAAACCCAACTCCATGACAACATTAAATGTAAATAAACGCTGAATGTAATGATTTGCAAAAACATGTTTTTCCCAATAGAACATAAACAACATATCAGGTTTAGAGACAAGACATTTTACTTTTTAACTGAAACATTAAAATTTGATGGCAGCAACACGTCAAAAAAGCTGTAACAGGGGGAACAAAAGCCTGGAAGTGGTACTATAAAACAACTGTCTCAACTTATTTTGGAATTGGATTGTAAGTAGAGCACGAATACAAGACTTTCTGTTTTAAAGGCCACACTCTTTTAATGGCTAGCATTGTCAAAAAGTTTAAAATCTTCTCTAAATGAATAAAGAGAAAAATATTATAAAAAAATATTCATAACAACTTGAAAATATATAGATATTTCTGAGGTTATTAAAGAAGGAGAACTACGTTAAATCATCAAAGAACAAAGTAATGTGCTATGACACATTGTGCCAAATAATGGAACTGCCACAAAAGCTTTAAAAAGCTATACACTGTAACTAGCTCATACGTTAACAGCTTTTTTTTTTTTTTTGTCACAAAATCAGTTTCACAAGGAAAATGTATAAATAGCAGACTTTTTATTTTTCTTTGCTTTTGAGTCTGATCACTGATGTTTTGCTGAAGTGTATGGAGAATTCAATAAATGAACTTTTAACCTTTGATAGCAATTTTATCTTTCAGAACATCATGAACTGTAATAAAGTTTGTGGTTTTTAAGATAGTTAAAAGATCAAATCTAGTTGTGGCCTAGGACTTGTGCAGAGATAAATATCTTCTTTCCTGTTGACATTTAACAGCATAGACCTTCAAATGTTTTAAGTCTAACATTAAAACACCAGTGGGCCCTTTTGACCTCAAATTTTCAATGTAACTTTGTTCATATAAAACAGGGTTCACTTCTAATGTGTGGCTTTTAACTAAAAGGAGAAAAAAAAAAATCTTAACATGTAAAACTTACCTAATGCTGCTGACAGATGGGCCACTGTTGGCCAGTGCCAATGTTGTGACTTTCAGTGGTCATAGGTCACAGATAGGAATGGATCAAAATTCAGGAATCTCAGATTCCATCAGACAAGAAATTGCAAATTCTTTCTAATATCAGTATGGAAAAGCAATTTGCTTGTCTGTTATCTCAGAAATTGAACTTACATCAAACTCTTTTTGCAACCACTTTTTACAAAATTGCTCTTCTGATTGCCTCTTAGGTTGTCACTTACTCATGCTGTCTGTTGTTAACCATAGTTATAATGTTACCTACAATTAAATAAGCTTCACAAAAAAACACACTGACAGGCATTAGGGCACAGGTCAAGGCTGTGACAAAACATGTGTTGTACAATTGAGATCACAAAAAGACTTTGTGATAGAAGCTTAAAACCCATTAAAGAAGTAGAACACAACCTGAAACATACGACATATGATACAGAATGAGACAACTGAGGGCGCATGGTTGAGGCAGTTCAGGGCTTCTTGGGGATGATGTGCTCTTGGGCATCAAACATTGTTTACCCCCTGTACTCATAGGCAGAGTGAAGTAAAGAAGAAGCAAGTAGTGGGATGGTGGGGCATGTAAATGAGAACCCTGATGAATCACACCTTCTACTAGGACCTTCCTGTCTCACACCAAGAAAGGTGTGCGACAAGAACGCCCCAGAAGGACCTCAAAGGTAAAGAGGCTGGTTTCATCTTTAACTTTAGATGAGTAAACTTATATCCATTTAGAAAAAAACTATAAAATAGTGTGGTTACATCCGTTACTAGCACCTGATAACATTGAACACACTGACATTTAAGAATATTAGCATATACTCTACATATTCCACTTGAATACTTGCCAAATGCTATCATTGCTAGAAAGTATAATGACCCCATAGATTATTCAAGGTTGTATTGCCATAATACATGTTCTGGTGTTAAAATTAGTAATTTACAGAGACAGATGCAGGATTTAAAGGTCACCTATAATGCTAAATCAACTTGAGCTCATTCAGGCATATTAATGCTGTATGCTGATGCCATATCTTTTGCAAGAGTTTAAATCCCTTGGTCTCGCTGCTCTTCATACACAGCCAAAGCCAAGTGCCTTTGCACGTTTCTAAAGCCCATACATTGTACCTGGTCTCGTTCTAATAATTTCAGCGCTTAATTTGCCATCACTACAAAGTAGGTCAAGAGAGTCTAGATATAGCCGATGGGGAAAGTGGAGCTTCACTCAGCTTCACACAGCCAGCAATACTATTGGTTGTATGTAAAACGTCACTTCATATGCCAAATACAAAAACTTTTTTAAAACACAGCAGGCCTTTTTTCTGTTCTTTCCACAGAACCCAGAAATATCAGTGGATGAGAAGAATGCACTGAACCTCAGCTACATCAGTTACATTGGATCGGCTTTCTCTGTGGTCTTCACTCTCATCAGCATCTTCCTGTACATTTGTTTACAGTAAGTGTCTAATTTTCAGCTGAATATGTAAATACTCAAGTCACTGTCCATGTATTCAAATTACATTGGCTAAAAAGCAAATATTTGTTTTGAGCAGGTATATGCTAGAGCTCATCATTTTCTGGTCAGTCATGACCTAGTTACAACATCAAACATTAATGAGGAAGTGGTTAGATACAGCTTCTTGTATAATTAAAACATTTCACAATTTTCCCAGACCTCACTTATCATGTCTGAACACCAAATACTTTTTTTGATTCACAATGAAAAAAATAGCTTATGTGAAATATTTTCTTTTAGTCGGCGGCGGCCCGAGAAGGCCCATGGTATCCATATCCAGTTAGCAGGAGCCATGTTGTGCCTTCACCTGAGCTTCTTGGTGTGTGCCTTGTTGTTGAGGTATCACCCAAAGATCAGTGAAGGGGGACTCTGTAAAGCATTTGGCCTCATTCTGCACTGGTCACTGCTGGCCACTTTCACCTGGTCTGCTTTAGAGGGATTTCACCTGTACCTTCTCCTGGTCAGAGTATTTAACATCTATGTCAGACGATACATCCTCAAAATCAGCCTGTTCGGATGGGGTAAGTAGAGTTGGTTTGGTTTGTATACTTGTGCGTGTTTACTTGTCTGTGAGTGCTCTCAGTCATCTCTCTGGCTAAGATTCAGGCACATTCTACTTTCCTCCTTCCTTCTGAGCAAAGCCCTCAGAGCCAGTGGATATGGATTTCTGTTAAATGATTAAGTCCTTTAGAGAGAGTGTGAAACGTCTTCTAAAGACAAACTTTGTCCAGATGACCTTCTTGTTTAACCTTTTTTACTGATTTCTCCCGGATGAGTGAGAACCTACACAAACGTTCCTATGAATAGTTCCAGGAAATTAGCAGATTAACAGTGTGATGCAGATGTATGTGGAGGCACTGTATGTTTAGCAACTGTGGATTTGAACCATACTTACATATCCACTCATCCATGCTGGTGGCGACATGAATCACATGACCATCTACTTTCTGAACCCCCGTTGGTGCAACTTTCTATTTCAACAGTTCTGGTATGGGCTAGAACTGTTATTGCCAAAGGGTTACAAACACTCCAAAAAAATAGTTTTGAAAAATTAGGAAATTTATACTTAAGTCTAATTTTCAGAAAGCTGTAACTAAACTGCAAACAACACTTCTATTTATGGCTATAACTCCTGCCTAATGCTCAGGCACAGCTACATGAGGATGCAGTTTGTAGGAGGGGGATGTCTCTAATTCTGTTCACCTAGTTTTGTGATTTAAACTCATTTCCAGTGGTGGAATGTAACGAAGTAAACGTACCTCGTTACTTTTTCATGTATCTGTGCTTTACTTAAGTAAATTTTACAAAGGTTAGTTTTATTTTTCTTGGCTACATTTTAGAGCAAGTTTTACGCCACTACATTTTTTATTGGGTTTAAGTACAAAGTATTTTGAGTTTCGGTTTAAAATCTTAAACTGTAAAGTACATCACCGACAGATTCAGACATCTTCTGCTGCAGTGGTGTGTTAGTTTCATTAGTAATAGGCACAGTTCTTTTTCATTATCCCTCTCATTTAACACATTAATTAGTTGTGGAATCTGTGCACATCTCTTTAATAAACGCAACTTAAATAACATACTTGTAGCATAGGGCACTCTCCTGCAATAGTGGAAAGCAGCTTAAGTGGTATCAAAGTGTAAATGAGCAACTATACTGTGAAAAATCAGTACTGTAATTGCAAAGAGCTATCAAGATGGAATGGATTAAATTTCCATATCCATTTTAATCCTACATTTTTCATTATTTGTGTTATATGCACATGTAAAAAAGCTCATTTAATGTTACACAGGTTTCCCAACACTGGTTGCAGCAGTTTGCGGGATTGCAAATGTTTATGGAAAGTACACTCTGAACATAATAGATGCTGTCAACCAAACCTCAGAAGGGCAAATGTAAGCATATTATTATATAAATCATGTGTGTACTTGTTTATTTGTATCTAATTTTAAATTCTTCTCCTTGAATAGGTGTTGGATAGGCAGCCACTTCCCACACAGCCTCATAGTGAGCTATGTCACTACAGTAGCCTACCCATGCCTGGTCATCTTGTATAATGGTGGCATGCTGGGAATGGTGGTATGTCAGCTGTGGGGGTTACGGAGAGCAGACTATAACATGGAGGGCAGTGGGAGCTGGAAGAAGAAGGAGAAAATAAGCAGGTTGTGGAAGGACTCTGTGACAGTGCTAGGCCTCAGCTGTGTGTTGGGGATACCATGGGGGCTAGCCAGCTTAACCTACATCTCTCTTCCGGGAATTTATGTCTTCACTGTATTTAATGCACTACAAGGTCAGTATTTACTGCAGTAGGTAAATTACATAATATTACTCTGAGCTTATTTGGTATGAATGTTTCACCGCATTTTCTCTCTCCTTCCAGGGTTTTTAATGTTCCTGTGGTGTCTTGCTTTGAGATCCAAGTCTAAATCTGAGACCACCTCTTCAGTCAGAGACCAGTCCTCTCAAAAAATGATTGATACCAGTCTATAAAAATTAATAGTGTATATAATCATTACCTATATTAGGTGTTTACAGTCCAATGAGTACAAGTAATATATAAACAGTTGTTTTAATTTATAAATAAATATTACAAAAAGATTACAGCTCAACTGTAATAATATATATATATAGAAACTTATGAAAAATTGTACTGTCTGAGTTTAACCATACATAGTAAAAAGAATCAAAGATAAAACTTAGGCCTGTGTGTCTTTTCTTTTGGCAAAATTATTTGGATATAACCTCTGTCATGCATTCTGTCACTGTCCATTTGTGTGGCTCTATAGTCAGCATTAAACACAACTTTTGCTTTATTTTTTTATGCATCAGATCACTTTGTATCATCCATCTTTACCTAGGCTAGGTCAGTAACCTGAAGTGGGTAACGGCAAACACTCATTTCTACTAAAGCTGCTTTATGCATGACTCAGTCCTTTTTATTCTGGTCCCCCAAAATCTAAAATTCCTGCACTTTTCAAAATCCAGATCTACATATCAAAATCCAGTTAGTCTATTTGCTTTTAGTGTAAAATTAATCAGATCAATAGATAATCACTTAATTCAATTATACAATGCAGGCCGCCCACCATAGACTAATTTTGTCCCCCATAGTCTAAAACTGAACTTTTTTCCCCAATAAACCCCCCCCCCCCCCCAATAAATACCCATCATATGTGCTGTCACTGACCTGCCTGGAACTTAGAGTATATACTACTGATGCTACATATCAATATAAATAACTTATAAATATCTAAATTCTAGACATTAAAAAGTTATATAACGTTTGACACCAGTGTTATTTTTATAAAACAAATATAAATATACAATAATGCAAAATATGAATAAAAAGCTTTAAAGTGGCTGAATATTTTAATTTGACAAAATAAAATGAGAAAATCCATTAAAATTAAAAAATAAAATATAACCAAAAGGTCTTGCTGGATCTAAAATTGTATTAAAATGTATCCCCATACTGGGAAAACCTGCAACGTGTAAAAAATGTTTCCTCTTTTTTTTTCTCTTCAAGCTACCCTGTATTGTACATAGTTTATACATTTGTTTTCTCTTATTTAATTTCTATTTTCCTTTAATTATAAAGGGTGATGTGGGTACTGAAAACAACGTGAAACGGCTAAAGTCTACATGAAAAGAACACACATTGAATTAGGACAGAGTATTGTATGGTCCTAAAGATGCCCACAAAACTCAGAAAATGTGAAAGGCAAAGGTTTGTGAAATAAGATATTTGATGTTGTATGCATTCTTTCCAAATAAAAATATAATTAAAAAAAAAAAAGAAAACCTGCAACGTATTATTAAGGTTATCATGAAGGGAAGGCTATCATCATCAAGGGAAGGCTATCCATTGCAACACGTATAGGTGTTCCGGGAAATTCGGTTCCCCCATGTTTCCCCTATTGAGCGCCAGTACTTTCTCTCTTTTAAAGGTCTTTCTATAAGCTTGTTGAATTAAACACAAACTGTATGCATCATAATCGAATGTATTTTCGTGATTTGATGCTGATTTTACGATTTTGATATTTTTATATTTTATTATCAATGGTTATTGTTGGGGAAGCGACTGTGAAGACATTTATTTAATTCTACGCACGTAGAAAGAACCGAAACGATCTAGGCAACATAATCCTGAAAGAAATAGTAATACAATAGCTGTATAACATCTGGATAATGATTAAATCCATGAAAAATCTGTTCAATAAGCGGCCTACAATTGAATAACAAATATTTTTTCATAAATTATTTAACTAAACAATATCACAGCAGTCGTTATCAGACATGGCTTCTACAAATGCTTTACGACAATAGGTTAATTTCAGTTTTCAGTAGTTATGCAGAATATGTATGCAGATTATACTGGTACAGAGACATAAAGGCAGAGTGAGTGCTCTCGCTGCATTTCCCTCTCTGTGCACGCTGCTGCCGCTGCCAGACACAGCAGACAGACTCAGACTCAGACAGGGCACAACAACATGGACCCAAACGCAACCATCCTGCGAGTTAAAAGAAAACGGGGAACCGACCCGGCAGATGCGCTGTTGTTGGCCTGCAAGCGTATCCGTCCGGAGGTTTCTCAAAACGCCAGTGAAACGGTCCCGGAGCCCAGAGAAGAGGAGGTAGAAAACTCTGTCTTCAAACTCGTGGCGACTGTAGCGACACAGGTAAGAGGCCCCCGCCGTTAGCATCCAAAATTGCTGTTGGCTAATGTCAACGCAGCTGTCATGGAATAGATATTTTTTTGTTTGTGTGTCTTTTGTAATATCCACTAAGTCAAGTCACGCAGAAAATAATTAGGTTGGCACGACACTTGAAATTTACCACATGGATAAAAACAGCGCGACGGCTAAAATGCTATCTGTTGTTAGCATTGCAGCTCATTATACTTGCGTTGAGCGTAACTATGACGTCTGTGTAGGCCTCGGATTTTAAAAGGTGATGAGAAATGTAAACAATAGCACGCAATGTCTTTACGTTACATCAATAAGTGAGTGACGCGGTAAATGTAATTTTGTATTTACACAATGTTCAAATATTTTAACAATTTTATCGGTGTTAAATGCCAATGAGCCATTGATGTTTTGATTTTGTGTGCATTGTTTCATTTATTTCGAGCATGTGAATAGTTCATGGTGTGCAATTTAACAACAGAATACAAGATAGAAGGAATACGTAGAAAAATAATAAATTAGCATGTACCCAGCAACTTAGATCTTTTCTACATTTTCATAAAAAAACATTTTATTCATTTCACCAAAACAAATAAGCTTTCATAATAAACCATACAGAAACGATCTGCTGGAAAAAGAGTGGGTAAAACGTTATTTAATCCCACCCCAGTCATAACACAAAAGATAGCTGTATCCTTAGACACCACCTTCCCTATGGACACCAAACCCAAGATTTGGCATATAATACTAAAATAAATAAGGATATACGACTTAGCTATAAGCTGTAAGGAATAATATTTGGCTATTGCACCAAAATAATTTGGGGTAATTTGTTAGAATATAATCCAAAAGATGAGATATTTGATAGATAATATTTTATAGCTTATTAATTATTAAATATACTATATATGTGTTATAAGTTGTAGTGTTTAATGTTATAATGTAGGCTCATAGTGACAATCTTTCCACAATTTAATGGACTTAATCAGAAAGAAGAGTCTGTATGTGATAGAGATTGGAGAAACTAAGTCTTTACAGACATTAACTCAATGCTGTCACTCTGTTTTTTTCTGTTTTCTTCTGACAGGATGCTCCAGTTCAGACACAGGTTCGGCAGGCGTTGGCCCGGCCGCGCCTAGCCCATGCACTTCGTCCCTCTGCTGCCAGTTCACAGCGGATCACCGGAGACCTCCGCAGCACGAAGTGGAGCACCAGGCGGGAGGAACGTTACAGGCTTATTTCTAGCCACCGTACAGCGCTGTCAAGCCCAGCTGAGCAGCCGAACCCACCATCAGATGCTTCGCAGAATGGAGTGGACAGCGCAAAGGAGAAGGACAAAAGTTGGGCTGTTGGGGAAATCCAAGTGGTTGATTTGGTACATGAAGATGCACAAGACCAAGACAAGTCTGGAAAGGTTAGTTTGGTTGGAGCTTGATCATTAAACTTTGTGTTTGTGTGTATATGCGTTTTTAAAATGCAAAATTTAATGTAGAAGCCTTATTCAAAATAATGTGTTAGTCATGTTAAAAGTTGTTATCATTAATTTATCTTTTTATTTTCTTGTCTAACAGATATCGTCCACAGACCCTGAAGTGATCTTGTGCAACAACACTAAAATGCTCCGTGAACGTTTATGTGTTTCTGGAGAGAGTCTTGGTGAAGAGCATCGAGAACTTGAAGACGACTATGTCTATGATCTGTACTACCAGGAAACAGCCACACCAGGGTGGATCCAGGACATCCTGTCTGTCAGGGCCTATGCTGATGAGGGAGAACTGGTGTGTGTGGATGGATGGACAGACAGATGAATGAAATGAATGATGCTGAAATCGGAGTGAGTGAATGATTCACTAGGTGTCGCAGTAGAGCAGAACATTTTACAGTAGACTATTTTGACCCTTGTTTAGAATACCTACAACAAAAAAATCATTAAGGCCAACTGAGTGTGATTATAAACCCATGGCGTCTTTTAGCCTAGCAATAACTCAAAAATTGCAGTATGCACAATAGATAACATTTGTCTCCTTTATATTTTTTAAACCTGGAAAAATAACCAAATGATACAAAGCCAAGATTAAGCATTCATTATACTTTGACCAGAATTGGTTTGAATTAAAACTGAGTGTAGGTCCATCCTCTTACACGATGAATAATGGTCTGTACAGGTGCCCTACCATTTTAATAATTATTATTTATTAAAGGGCATTTTAATAAATAATTACAAAAGAGAATTGATAAAACTATAGTACATGTTGGCTCACCTCTACATTACATTGTTTATTTTCAACTGTTTCTGTTTTATGTTTTGCTTATTGTTATACTTCAAACTCTTTGAACTGACTAATGTTGTTTATTATAGGTGCCTGACATTGTAGTTCATGAAGAAGAGGTGTATGAGGATGAGGATGACGAGAATGAAGAAACCAACTGGCGAAATGACTATCCTGATGAAGAGAGTGATGAAGATAGTGAGAGGGAGGAGCGCTATGGAGGTGCGTTTTTCTCCAGTTTTACACTTTTAGTATGTCCAGGAATCAAAAACACACCTATTTTCCAAATAGTTTGGACACTGTTAAATGCAACAAAAAATAAAATAAAAAAATATTAGCAATATTTAATTAGCAATTCTCATAAAATCATAATTCTTTTTGGAGAAAAACATTAACATATCTGATATTGAAACTCAGAATTTATTTTATTTTATAAATAATAATGCTTTTATAAATAATAATGTGAGTCCCACAGACCAGAGGTCCCCAACCTTAGGGCCGCAGCCCAGAAGTGGGTCGTGGGCCGTTCGGTACTGGGCCGCAGAGGGAAATATAAATATATAATTTTTGTTTTATCACTATTTTTTAGTTTACCGCTATTTCCGTGTGTTTTACTTTGTTTTTTTTACTATTACCTCTGCTGTAGCGTCTTACTGCCACGCACATGATTCACTCTGTCACTTTTGCCATTAGTCACTAAATTAGACTAAACCCAGCAAACATGAGTAAAAACAGTCGTCACTCAAGAGTTTTAAAAGGAGGGGAGAGACCCGACAATGAAGCAAGGGAAGGGTCTTGTTGCAGGGTTCTTGCAAGTCCAGGGGTCCCACTTTAAGTCATGTTACATTTATATTACTGGGCTGGCTATTTAACGCGTTAATCGCGATTAATTAATTACAGAGAAATTAATGCGTGAAAAACGTTGTATGTCCAGTACTGGTCCGTGGGAGAAAAAAGGTTGGGAACCGCTGCCACAGACAATTTGTAACCTACTTTACTTTTTTGCATTGTTTCACTATAAATTATACTGCCCCCCTTTTTGTGTTTTGAATAACTATAAATCTATTTATTGAAAAGGTCTTCTTTTGACTTTTGGTTTCTCTCTACTGAAAAAGCTTGGATTAGGTGTTTGTCCCTTTAAGGCCCACTAGCCCCGCCCATTTCACTTTGTCAGCCCAAAAAGGCGCTGCAAACACTGGAAAGTAGTGGCAAGTTAAGGTGAAAAGAGGGCAGCTGCCCACTGCTCAGCTCCTCTGACTAAAGCCCTCTATAGACAGTGCTGCATCATGATCGTCTACTTTGAGTTCACACATGAATACAGCTGGGAGGACCAAACATGAGCGGAGAATGTCTTGAGTGTTTATACTGGGTGGCGGGGGATGGACAGAGTGCGATATGGTGGCTAAATAGCGCAGCTATTAGCAATATGAACCTAACAGTTAGATAAATGAGTGGCGGCGGTTTAAACGCTGAAATTATCAGTAAGTGTAATCGAAGGTCCGGTGACAGTGTATGTAATATTAGCGCTTTCTGGAGAAGGCAGTGTTTCATATGTTTACATAAAGTGGTGAAACCGAGCGTTTGCAGCTCCTGAGAAGGGCAACACCTCAGCATATAAGATTACTCAAACATATGAAGGACTAAAAATGACTTAGCTATAAAGTAATGAATAATTGTAGAAATGTATTTAAAAAATACATTTGTATATAAATGCATACATTCTGGACATAAAGTTAAAATTTTCTATTTTCTTTGACATTTCTACATTTATTCATTTATTTATAATTAAGTCATTTTTAGTCCTCCATACAAACATGCATGAATGAAGCTCAATACTACTCCAGCAGCAGCATGTTTTTAACATGGAAACATTATAATACAATAAATGTCTCAGAAAAGTGAGTTAGTATTGGTTCTTTTTTCATCAGTCAAAAGGTACGTGACTACTGTGAGTGTTTTTTGTATAAGAAAATGTGGAACTAGGTAAAAACTACTGGTTATGCTGGCAACATGTCAGTCATGTAACCGGGTGGGAAAGCAGAGTCTAAGAAATATAGATGTTCAGAGGTTCACCTTGGGCCAAAAAAGTGCATCTAGAAACAGTGAAACAATTTTAAAAATATGTTCCTTTATGTAAAATCTGTACGCATGGGACAAGTGTGTGTATTACCTGATATTTCTATCTTTTAGGTTACTGGGAGGAGGAGCACTCGTACAGCCGGAGGAGCTGGGAGCGCTACCATAGGGAAGTGCTGCATGAACTCGGCTGTCATGGTGAAGAAGATGACGACGACGACGACGGAGACAAATATGAGTCAGATTGAAAAAGTGGATTTTTTTTTTTTTTCTTTTCACAATCGCCAACCTCAAAAACATCTGTATGAGAGGAAGGATGAATAACTAGAACAGTACCACAAAAATATAAAAAAAAAATCTGCATTCCATTACTGATCATTTGGCTTATATTATCTGCTAGTATTGGCTTGATGCAATCGCTCAGAGCATGTTTATTTGGCTAAAGTCCTTCCTCCTAGTTGTATTGATGTTGAGGAGGTTGGTGTCCTAAGTCCAAGTCCTTTTTTAATTGTTGAGTGAATTTTGGTATGGGTGTTCGTACCAAGTGGACGTATGCATTAGAAAATGTTGCACAGTAGTGTGATTTGCTTCGTATGCTTTGTGATGTTCAAACTTGAGTTAGTGTGATGTACTGGACTGTGTGTGGTTGAAAATTAGGGCGTTTGCATTTTTTCTTGCATGGTAGTGTGTAAACGTGTTGTGTGCGGTAGATTTTTGCATTATGTGAAAGTGTGTCGCAAAAATTTGGTTTGGAAATTCTTTGAAGTACGGATTGTTTCTTTGGATGCTTGTTGAATTAAAACTGTTTTTGTACATATGTATAAAAAGAAAGCTTTCAAAATAAAACACTTTGTGGTTGTTTTTATTATTATTACATGATGAGTACTGTTAAAAACCAAATTGAGATCTTTAAAATATACATAAGACATAAAATCTAATCCAGCCATTAGGGGTCACAAGCCAGTGCACTTTGGTGCCAGTCCCAAGCCTGTATAACTACATAGGGTTGCAGCAGAAACTGTATCTGCCTGTCGTAACCCTAGGAAGCAAAAGCCAAAAGAAAGTTAATATCTGAATACAAATTGTTTGAATTTGCTGTCCAGTCTATATCATAACATAAGAACTTAAGCAGTGAACAGTATTGAATTATGAGGTAGGCACTGTAATTAGAAAATTGGTAAAATGAGATTTCAGTATGAAAGCTGAATGCAACTTGAAAGTTGGAATTTTTTCACTAGACCGGTAAAAAAAGTTCAGAAAAGCAATATACGTATAAAGAGGAAGCTAATAATCTTCCTAAAAAAAGTCCCAGAAGTGAAGGCACTTCAGTCAACAGTAACACATGCTGTAACAAAACAATACTGTAAAGGCTGCAGTGAGTCAAAAACATTCACCCACAATGTACACAAAAAGAAATGCAAAGCATTTGCAATGCATACTTGATCACTTATCAAAAGGCCAAATTAATTTAACTCCTTGTCCCCTTTTTAAGTTACAAAAAAAGTCACTGGTAAACATGCCACCATAGAAGGAACATTGAATTAAGAGACCGTTAAAGGACAGCCTACGTAATATATCTTTCAAAAAAAGACTATGGCAGGTTTACATATACATTTCTCAGATGCATTCTCCTACTCACATGTACAATATAATAAAATTTAAATCATTTTGAAAAATTATTCATTAAACAAATACTTAAAGTGTTTGATTGTGTGCTAATTGATAAACTGAACCATCATGTGTACAAAGCAAAAAAAAAAAAAAAGTGCCCAGTTGTCAAATTCCCCAAGAGCAGTTTGAATTCCAGTGTAAATGCATAAGTGATCGTCAACTGTGGTAGAGTTGTAAACAAGTGAACTCAAAATGCTTCAGCATAATGCTTAGGAATACTTAAAATAAATTAAAAAAGAAGTCCTTTTTCTTGTAGTTTCATTTAAGTTGCTTGGTGAAAATTTGCTGGGTATTGCTAGTCGCTTTTGTCCATCTCTGTCAGGACACAGTAGCAGGTGTACTGTGTAAAGTACATCAGTGAACCTGCCATAAGAGAGGATGAAACAGGAAGGAACAGATTAAACTCAAGCATACATGGTGTCTGTTTACACTGCATTCTCAAATTATGTGAACGTGTCCCTACACTTTCTAGTCATGAAAAAGTTTAATAAAAAAAAAAAAATCTACTCAGGCCAGAAATATACAGCTCAATGCTCTTTTAAAAGATGATAGTTTTAGGTTATAGGTTTGCTATTTATTTTTATTTAAATCACTTTGAATTTTTCGCGTACACTGAAAACCCTATGTCCCCGACCCTAGTTGTAACTCTTATGTGGAGTGTAAAGATTTCTCATTAAAAAATAAATAAATAAAAAAAGAAGAGGAAAAACATCACCAATAATGGAGAAATACTACAAGGGCCTAACAAAATCCAAACCAAAATGATTTATTAATAGACAATATTTATCAAAAATGTATGTCTCTTGATTTTGTGTCATTGGTGTTATCTGCATCAAAGACGATTATTTTTTAGGTTTAAAAATATTTAAATAAATACTTCTATGATCTTACATGAACAAGTACAAAGACTCTTTCAGGGAAACATATTGGTGAATGTCTTTTTGCTTAGTAAAAAATTCACTTTATAATGTCTTTTTGTTACATTGATTTGCAGCAGGATTAAGGAATGTCCAAAGTTTACTGTGATAAATAGTGTTAGTTTAGGGATGACCTGCACAATATTTTGGAAAAAGTTGGATTTCATGAAATTTCGTCATTAGTGTTACTGTCACTGGTGAATAAACAGAAGTTATCTGACATCATACAGTTTAAAGTCATTGGTGTTACTAAAATATTTAGGTTCCTTTAACATATTACTACTACATAAATCAATAAAATGTAGCTTTAATACAAATAAGTTACTGTCTCACATACTGTATAGAAAATGTCAACAATTTATCTGAATATCTTATTGCGTTTTAATTTTCTAATTGTTATCCAAACTGTTTACACAAAAACTGATTGGAATAATAAAATAAACAATATTTAAGTTGTCCCTTATGACTGGCAATGATACTAACATAATGAATATGTGCTAGCAAATTTGATGGGCAAAAAATTGTATTAATTTTTTGTCATTTTTCGAGTCAGAAAATCATCTTATTTTGATAATGATATGGGTAAGCTCAATGTATGGGCAAGTTCCCATTGTCAAAGAGCGTTGGTCGCATACTATTTTGTCCACTTTTTGGCCTTTGGTTTCACCTTTGGGGGTTAAAAAAAAGGTCGAGCTCTAAGCATTGCAGTCTGACACACCCCTTAATGCAAGATAAACATAAGGATTTCCAATTAAAGGATGTCCCATTTCCCTGAATGCAATGATTCAAAAATCTAATAAAAAAGCAATCTGTCTGCTATATATTGTATATCACAGGGCTTCTTCTTTAGTGTCCCAAAACTATCTTTAAAACCAGGCTCAACTGTTCAAGACTAAGCTAAATATCAACTAACCCCATTTATTAGTAGCTCAGTCAGTACAGGTGTTCACCCACTGACCCGAGAGTTGGTGGTTTGATAAACTTAACACAAAAAGTACCACAAATTGTGTTTGGTAGGTTACATTCTTGGTTGTAACTAGGGCTGCACGATATGGCGAAAACATGCGATATTCGATAACTATGTTGAAAATTGCGATAATATTTTTGCGATATTTGAAAATGGAGCCTCCTTTTCAAACATAGTAAGTTAAATTCACTACATTTCACAAAAATGTAAGTTCCTGTATTTACAAGTCAAAACAGCGACAAAATCAAAACAGACTAAACCAGGAATAAAACAAGGCTAAGCTGTGACTACATAAATTAAATTACCACTAAAACTGGACTGTTTAAACATTTTTATTTAGTCACAACACATGTTCTTTTAAGGCTCTGGTGGAAAATTATTTTTCAGTGTAAATCTCTGTCAGAGAGAAGACCACAGTGTTATTGTGATATATTTAGATTCTTGCGATACGGATATTGCGTTTGCTGATTGCGATAACGATAATTTTGCGATATACTGTGCAGCCCTAGTTGTAACAATAGTTCTTTGGCTATGAATCTTATACCTTTGGAAAGTTTGTTTTCCATTTAAATGGTGCCACATTTGTAAGAAACATGCATTTGTGATATATTGGCAATGTGTTAATCTTTACTCTGAATGCTTTTTGTGACCCAACCCTGTATGCGTTATTAATAAGCTAGACCCCAAAGGCCTCACTGGGAAGACCGAATATACAGTATATCACAAAGGACCGCATTTGACCTCTAGAACTGGTTAAAAACACAAGCTCTTTACGGTCTGTAGCTGCAGCAAAGGCTAAAAGTTTAGACACGTTTTATAACTTTAATATAATTACAACTTGTTAATATTAACTATTCTTGTGAGTAATCAGCCACCAAAAAAGGTCTCCCATATACCACATATCTAATGGAAGTAAGTGGAAGAAGATGAACGAATTATTACTAAGCTTCATAGTTTTGCAAAGTTTCTCCAAATGTTATGTTATGTTGCACTTGAGAGAGGTTATTCCTTTAAAAGAAGTGCCAAAGAGTAACAATACTGACCCAACCATCCCACTCAGTTGAAACAAGGCCAACATTAATTAGAGTGCATCGTTTGTAATACTCACGCAGCAGCTTAGTGATGACAGGGGGCCTCTTGGACTCTGGTAGATAAACACCAAGGAAGTAGACTGGCACCCCTGACAGAGCGATGGCAATGCCAATCAGAGAGTTAAGTGTGTCACTGTACAGAGGCACGGCCACCAGGAACACAGTGCACAGGCAAAACACCACCGGGTACAACAAAGTCAACTGCAAAAAATTAAGACAGATGGTGATCAGCAGAACGCAATTGCATTACAAATATATATAATATATAAAGCAAGTTTAGTGAAATCAACCTTGAGAGGCCTAGGTCGGTCAGGCTCCTTCCAGCGGAGGTAGATTTGTCCAGCAATAGACAGGCCCATGAAAAACCAGTAACTGAAGCTGTAGTAGTTTATGAGCTGGAAGACATCCTCCACTGTGAGGTAGATCAGCGACATGATGCACTGAGCGACACACACAAAGACACTGAGATGTCAGAAGCAAGTTGGACATTTGTGTAAAATCCAAAGATATTGCGGCTTTAGATAGACAGATAAACTACTAAAGTAAAGGTTAAGACAGTGTCATCTGGAAAATCATTTCAATTCAATTGTCAATTATACAGTCACCTGGTGAGAGACTTTCTTAATTATAACTTGGTTGGCTGACATTACAGACATTGGCTCCTACTGCAACATAAAAATGTGTGTACTGTGTATAAAAATCAATTTATGGCTCAAGAGTCAGGGACCCTAAATATTTTTAATGCCTGGGGTCTCTGGAGTCTAGAAGAAAAAAAAAAACACAAGTCTCATCCCATACGTTTTCAAAATAAATATATCTTGATACATACGTTAAATATGAGAGCAGGAATTGGAGTGAACCTCTGTATGTGGATCATGGACAGAGCATCTGGGAGGTGACCTTCCCGAGAGCCAACAAAGAACAACCTGGACACAACAAGATAATGCCATGTTATGAAATAATCATATACCAAGCTCTATTTTAGAGACAAAGATCTTTCAGACTTATGCCAAAATATTATCTATCCAGCACACACTGTTTATATCAAGTGTTCAGTTCTACCTGGATGCAGCTATAATAGAAGCATTAAGGCCTCCATAGCAGGACAAAGCCACAGCGATGGGAATGATCCAGCTCATCACTCCAAGAGTGTGATCTGCAAAAGTCTAAATCACACACAGGAGCCAGTTAGCATGCTGGAATACACACATCAGCCTGTTCTGTTAAGAGCTGACTCACCACTGCCACTGCATCACTGGCAAGTATTGCACTGATGTCCAGGACAGCATAGTAAGCAATATTAGTGAAGATGTAGATGATGGTGACTATAGGCATAGAGATGGCAATGGCAAGAGGTAAGTTTCTGTAAAAACATACAACAGACATACAGTTTTGATAAGTTATGACTGTTCTCAATTTAAAGTTCTGCCCTTGTGACTTTAGGCTTACACAATCACACATGACATGAGTTGATCAGAGAACACGAGTTCATTGCAGGCTGCACTTCTACTGTGGTCAGAAAACAGGCAGTGTCAGCTGGTGTTAACTTGCAACGTATTAAAATGTCCCAAAAAATGTTGGGTTGTTAGCATGTGTTTGTTTATGTAGCCATCTTGTTACCTGCTATTCTCCACTACTCTACACTTCAAGACATTTTTATTATTTAGATTTAGATTATTTATTTAGATAAGAGTAAACAAATGGTGTTACTCAGGTGCAGGGTACAGTGTAGGAAAGAAGAAGACTTTTACAGCCTTACAGGTGAAAGATAAAAACTGCACAAATTCCATGACTATTTATTTTCTGGTTAAACCTGCAGTGTTCAAATAAATCCCAAATCACCTTTCAGGGTTTTTAATCTCCTCAGTGACAAAGTTTAGTGTGTCCCAGCCAGAATAGGAGAAAAGTGCTGAATAAAGTGCGAGTGCAATGTCTCCTGGATCAGTGGACGACCCCTTAAAGGATGACTCAAGATTAGACGTGTAACCTAAAAGCAAAGACAAGCAGATTTAATACATTTCAGGATAGTTTTTTGACCATGCAGCAGTCTCTGACCACACTTACCTTGACACAGCTTTACAATTCCAGTCACTATGATGACTATGAGTGCGGCCACCTTGGCGTAAGTAAAAATATCCTGGACTCTGGTTCCCCACTTTACATAAGCAGAGTTGATAAATGTGAGTAAACCTGAGGAGGAAGAACAATGTTAGTCGTTTACTGTAATGCAAACAAATATAGATAGAGCAAACAAATACGTACATAAGCATGCTGCAGCAATGAGCCTGGATGCTGCATATGGAGGCTCACATGTGGGAAAGAGCGGCTGAACCAGGTAATTTGCAAAAGTTATGGCTATAACTGCCTGGCTGGTGGGCTCAATAATCAACAAAGATGTCCACAGTCTAATAAATGCTATGAAGCCACCAAACGACTCCAGGATATATGCATAAGAAGCCCCTGATTTGGTGATGGTGGTGCCCAGTTCAGCGTAGCACAGCGCTCCTACAACAGAGAAAATACCGCCGATGGCCCAGATGACCAGTGACAGTCCATATGAGGCGCTGTAGATCAAAACTCCTTTGGGCGACACGAAGATGCCGGAGCCGATCATGTTTCCCACTATCAGGCTGATGCCATTGAGCAGGGAGATCTCCTTCTTCAGCTGCATGCTCTCTTTCGGAGGGGCCCTCTCGCAGCCGTTGTGGTTAGCACTGCTGTTCAGCGATTTCGCTTCTTCACAACTGTCCATGGTGCTGCAGTTTCAGGGGCCAAAGCAGAAGCAGATACTATGGGCCCCTCGCCGTTTTAAGCAACCACTAGAGCAACCTGTAAAAAACATGTTGGTGGAAAAGGGGCAATATGGGTTAGACACCATACAAAATGGATGGAAATACATTCACAATATGGAAACAAGCCTATTTAAGTATTTATGTGTTTATATGATAAATCAGTTCATTACAAGCGCTCCTTTTACGTAAAAATAAACCATATCTGTTGATTGAGCTCCTTACTCATGTTCTACTTTTACTGTCTTTATTACTTTGGTAATGTCTGTCTTTATTATTATTCAAAATGGCAAGAAGGTCCTGAGACCTATTAGCCAATGAATAAAAATGTCTAGAAGGGTGAGGGAGTGATCTGGATAATGTAAACAGCTTACTAACACCTATTATTATTATTATTATTATTATTATTTATTTTTTATTTTTTTTAAGGCCTTTTTCGACTTTATTAGAAGTCGAGCAGTCAAGAAGTGATGGGAAATCATGGGGGAGAAAGCAGGTTGAGACATTCAGCAGTGTGCCACAACGCCCAGGCAGGCTGTAGTTACCCTGTATATGTGCAGCAGCTCTACCTACTGAGCTATACCAAGGCACATAAATCCTTTTAAGTAAATATTCATTCACTATCAACCACATGTCCTGTTATATGTCATGGAGTGCTGGAGCCTGCTGGTTGTAAAGCAGGGCCTAGACTAACACAAAAACATCCACTCTCATTCTATTCATCCTCTGTGGGCAATTTAGAGTCACCATGTCTTTTGTAGGCCAACAGTAGCCTACAGTTGATACATCTAGACTACTACAGGGCTGAGCATGTGTGCATGTCAAACGAACAGGCATCTGTTCAAATACCGCAGTGCCTTTTATCTGATAACAGATAAAAGAACCAGCTGGTGCAGTCTAGACATAAACACAGAAAAGACACAACTTTGTGAGCATATATGGAAGGTGTAAATCTGTCTTTAGCTTTTGGAGTGGCATTATAGGAGAGTTGTCACACAAGTTGTTCATGTAGTCACAATCAAAAGCAGCACACTAGTCTTTATTTTATGTCCTGCATGTGAACAAACTGTGTGCTTGAATGTCTATAGTGGAATGTGAATATCCGAATAAAATCATTAATCTGGGCAATGGTTAAACCTCTGTCTGCAGTTCTAAACAAAAATAGACAAGCTTTCAGACAGTTTGTCAAGTCTGTATAGTAGTAACTTATTTATCATAGATAGCCTTTAGCTCAGATCTTGTGCTTAATTGGTTCTCATCAGTTTTAACACAATATAGCAATCCATAAATATCAAAATAAAATCAATGTAAAAAGTACGACCAAATGCCCTGGCGTCCTGTTACTGTATTATAAACGATAACACCAACATGCCCTTAACATGAAATTACAGTATCTTGTCACTCGAACAAAAAACTAAAACGATATTAAGTGTGTTCATACAATTACCATATTTGTGTTGTTTTCTT
This sequence comes from Bostrychus sinensis, assembly GCA_020698575.1. Classification (NCBI taxonomy): domain Eukaryota; kingdom Metazoa; phylum Chordata; class Actinopteri; order Gobiiformes; family Eleotridae; genus Bostrychus; species Bostrychus sinensis. The sequence goes on from CM036242.1 coordinate 14,708,687, forward strand.
TAAACTTCAGTCAATAACCAACATGTCAGATACCTATTATTTGGAATCGCTGGTTAAGTGTAGTGAGCCATCTTCCTTTATCTAAGCTAACCAGCTGTTTTCAAAGCGGTGGTTGTTTTGTCGCATTGATGTCCACGCCGCTTTCGCTTTAGTTTATTCTGTTTCTGCTGGGTGTGGAGACAGTTCTGGCCAAACGAACGAGTGAGTGAATTACAGGTTACATAACACTATTTAAAGAAAATAATAATAATAACAAAAGAAAAATACGTTAGGGTTAAAGCAGCATCCCAAGTCCGCGTCAGAATTAAGCTAGCGCTAGCATCAAGCGTAACTTCCGCTTTCCGTCAACGTAAAACAAAGATGATCGTACAGTGGTTGATTTTTAATTGGAATCAAATATGTACACAAGAAACACAACTGTGTATATAGTTATAATAGGGGCTAGAGGCAATAATATATCTAATTAAAGTATTTGTAAAATAGAAGAAAATGGTCGTATGGGTAAACACTAGGACACTGACTCTTTGTTCTGACAGAAGACACACAATAACATTGAATTGTTACACCGAGGCTAACAAACTTAACAAATAATTTGGCTACTTGTTCATTCGTTTTCCATTAGATAATAGCACGTTTCAGAGCAAAATCCGCCGACATATTCCTGCTTTCTTCCGCTCGCCGTGTTAAATGCAGGGAGCTTTCCGCGGGGTTTCCTTTACAATAACACTACGCTTTTGTCCCAAGCGTAGGTGTCGCTTCGTAAACGCTTTAATTTGTAGAAGTTGTTATCTGACACAATGACTTAAAAACATCTTCTAAGTCTTACCTGTGTCGGTCTCCCCGCTGCCCAGTGTTGTTGTTTTTTTTATTTTTTATTATTTTATTTATTTTTTTTTTTAAAGGCAGCCAGCTCAGTGTTATTTAAAGTGCATCTGCTCCCCGCAAACAACTGGAGCTGCCTCTTCAGCTTTGAGGAAACGTCACGTGACCATGTATCCTGTAGGTTTCTCCTAAACGTCCGTGCCTTCATGGGTCATGGTTATTTTCAGATCAGTACAGAACATTTGCTCACACCAGTGCAACTCCGAATTGTCAGTCACTGTCATTTTTTTATTATTTGCACTGTAATCTGTGATTGAACTCGCGTTGTTAGGCCCATTTTAGCGAGATACCTTATGTCACTTATTTTACCTATATCTCAGTCATTCGCTTAAAAAAAAAATAGTAATATAATAATATAATTTGTACAAAGTTTTAAACTAAATTAAACTTAAAAGAATCAAATAATAACTCAGCACCAAATGACAACTGACAACACTGACTTCATATTGTCTCCAATAAATGAAAAATATTAATTTTATTTATTTATTTTCAGACGGTTTCTCTAAATGAACAAGAAACATGGGTCTTTCAGGAAGCAGGAGGTGCACTCAGGTAACTTATTATTACAACTGAATATTTTTTAATTCTGTTACATCAAGAATATACTGTACTGATAGTAAAAATACATTTTGTTCTCTTTGTCTTTTAAGTTTTTTTTTTTTTTTTTTTTTTTTTTTTTCTGTTCTCTCTAAATTTAGGTAAATTGTTTCCAAGTCCAAGGCTGAACTGGAACTTTTTCTCCTGGACATTACTTCCTTCAGCTGCTAAAACTTCTAACAGGAGGAGCACCAGGGTTCAACAGATTCTGTGAGTCACAGATGATCCCGGCCCAGACCTCCTCACAGTCATCTGTGTAACTCTGGATATGTCCTGCTCCATCACAGCACTGGACTTAGGAGACACTGAAGTGGATTTTTTTCACTTAAAGTCCGCTGATTATTTTAAAACAGTGTATTGGAAATCTATATATGTTGTGGTGTTTTAGTAAAAGACCCAAGTAAAAGTGAGGAAGTGTATTGTTAAATTGTTTTTGGGTAATGCATTATAAGAAGTTATGTAGTCTACTTCATCCTACAGATAATACACACACTGTTCACAAGGAAAACATTCAGTGTGTTTAATGAGTCCACACAAGTTCTTTATTACAGAGAATGTTATATTCATTTTGATGTTTTACGTCTTTAGTGATTCTGTTTATGGCAGAATTGTTTATGTATTTTTATCCAATCAACTGTGTAAGACAAAAATGTTTGTGTGTTTTTAATAAACTGACAAAAATCAAGACAGACTTGTTGGATTTTTACTGTAAGTAATATTACAATAGTTGGAGTAATTACTGTTAAACAAAATACAGTAATAATATCGGATTTTATATTACAGTAATACTGTAAAATAATTATACAGTAGAACTACCGTGATTGCTATTACAGTAGTACTGTAAAACTGGTCTACAGTATCACTAATAGATTTTACAGTAACTTACTGGCAACCAGCTTCCAGTAAGTTACTGTAAAATCTACAATAAAATTTTAACAGTGCACCTGTCCCACTTTTAGTTGTACTGCACAGCCATTTAGGCATCTGTCCTTCCATCCCACTTATTAAGATAATGTCCCACTTTTTCATTGGTGCTCAGTGGATCTTATAAAAAGATTAAAGTTAAGAACAAACATTGTGTTTCTTGTGAAAAATTTAGAATCAATATTTGTGGTTGCTTGTACTTGCTTGGTTGAATGGATGTCTGGTGCGTTGCTGCCCTGTGTTTCAGGAAAGGCCATGGTCTTGGTGCTGGATTGTTTTGAGAAAATACAGACTGACTGACAGATTTGTTTTTTTTTCTGTTCCACCTTTTTTATTCCAATTAATAAAGTCTCAGTGAAGACATTACTTTGCAAATTGTGTGTTTTTGGGATGAAAACAGCACATCATATGTTTTATAGGCCCTAAACTGAAGCGACTTGTATCTCAGTAAGTTAGATTTGTATAACAAAACTAACTAACAAAACATTTCTCGAGTCTATCCCACCTTGTCCCACCAAACTGCACAACTTGTCACACTTTTAGTACTTTTTGAGGTGGTCACCCTAGGCCTAATGCATGCACAAATTAACACATGCATTTATTGTGCAAATAATATTTATCATATTATATGCCACCGGTGCCACCTAGTGGTGAGTTGGATCCGCTGGCAGAGGAGAAGGCCGGACAGACTCGACAGGTCCAAACATATTGTGAGGAAACGTTGGGAACGTCTGGCTGAGCCCTCTGGGTTCTTCAATTCCCATTTCCGGGGAGAGCTCCAATCAGATTCCGAAGGAGGCTGGGGACATTGAGTCCGAGTGGCCCACGTTCTCCACCTCCATTGCCGATGATGGCTTGTGGGACTCCTGAGGCAGCCGACGGGTACCGGCAGGCCAAGTGTGCTGCGGCCCGGGCAGCTGTGAAGTCAAAAACGCTGATCTGGCAGGAGTTCTGAGAGGCCATGGAAGAGGACTATTGGTCGACCTCAAAGAGGTTCTGGCAAATCATCTGTCACCTGAGAAGGGGGATGCAGTGCTTCATCAACACTGTTTACAGTGGAGGTGGGGAGCTGTTGCCCACAAATGGGGATGTTGACAGACTCTGGATGTTGTGTGGCTGTCTTGGTTGACACATCTCTGCAACATTGCGTGGCAGTCGAGGACAGTACCTCCAGACTGGCAGAGTGGTGGTCCATCTTTTAAAGAACGGGGACTAGAGGGTTTGTTCCACCTACAGGGGATCACACTCCTCAGCCTCCCTGGGAAAGCCCATTCCAGGATACTGGAGAGGAGATTTCGGCCGATAGTTGAACCGCAGATTCAGGAGGAACAATGCGGTTTTCATCCCAGACGTGGAACAGTGGACCAGCTCTACACCCTCTGTCAGGTGCCTGAGGGTTCATGGGATTTGTCCAACCTGTCCCCATGTGTTTTGTAGATTTGGAGGACTAGGCGTCGACTGTGTACCTCGTAGCTTCCTTTGGGAGTGTTCTGGGAGTATGGGGTTCGAGGACCTCTGTTAAGGGCTCTCTGATCTCTGTACAACTGGAGCAGGAGCTTGGACTGCATTGCCAGCAGTAAGTCAGACCTGTTCCTGGTGCATGTTGGACTGCGGCAGGGCTGCCCTTTGTCACTGGTTCTGTTCATTAACTTTATGAAAAGAATTTCTCGGCACAGCCAGGGGCCGTAGGGAGTCTGGTTTGGGGACCACAGGATTTTGTCACTGCTTTTTGCAGATGATGTTCTATCATTGAACCAGGATCTTCAGCATGTAGTGGGCGGAGTTTGAAGCAGTTTGGATAAGAATCAAGACCTCCACTGGATGGAGGAGTGAATATGCCTCGACTGAGAAAATGTAAATATGTATGTATAATTTATTTGTTATTAATGTATCATTATCCAAAACATAAATTGTATTATTATTATTATTATTATTATTATTATTATTATTATTATTATTATTATTATTATTATTATTATTTACTGCTGCCAGGTATACAGTGATACAATAATTGTCTGGGTGAGATTAAATAACGAAACATGAGACAATGAACTGTTTTTGGATGAGATTATTTCCAATCAATACATTTAACCGTGTTACTGTAATGTCAACCCTGTTACAATAATATTATTGCAAAAGAAAAAAATTATAAGAACACAAATTCTGAAATTAAATTATTCAGTGTGAATGTGACTTTCTTTACTTATTGGCAAAAGATTGATCAAACATTTATATGCTGATAGACCATTTTTTGGTAACACTTGGTTGGTTGCACTAACTAAGCATAGCATGCAATAAAACATCTCATAAAAAGTGTACCTTTGATGCTTGAGCTGGACAAATGAATGTAATTTATAGTTTAATACATTGTTTTCTGAAATGTGTGAAGAGGAATTAAAAAACAAAAAGTTGCAAGTTTCCAAACTTTTGATGCCTAAATTGTCCTCAAATTCTGGAATGAGCTCAAAATAAGCTAAATAGGTTCAATTCAGGCCTGGTTTAGGTATTTACAGAAAATAAAGTTTCCAACATGTTTTACACTATAGTCCTGGTTTAAACCTGGTGTTGTCCTGGGTTATTTTAAGCCTTTTTATGTCTTGGTTTTGTCAACCAAAGCTTCAACAAACTGGTATAAAAAACACTTAAGACAAAACCCAAACTACCTTTTAGTCACAAAATATGGACTTTAGAGTTGGCACTCACTTGGGACCCAATATACCAACTACTTCACTATTATTTAGTCTAGTTATGACAAAGCACCTTCATATCTTTGTCCCCAAACGTCACAGAAGGTGTGTGAAGAACAGACACATAATTAGAGCAGACTTGTTAAGAGCATGGGCCAGAGGGGACGGGCCCCTCTGGTCACAAAATGCCTGTTAACACTATGTGCCATGATGGTAGTGAAATACCAAGACTGGTGCATCAGCTCAAAGCACATACTCAACAACACATACTGTATCTTCAGCAAGACCTTCTAAAGGACATACAGTAGTTGACACTCGCATGGTTTTGTAATCAGCTATAAAAGTCTGCCCTAGCACTGCACGAGTGATCTGTCTGAGAGTACTCCCTGTGTTACTGTGAGTTCTCTCCAGGTACTCCAGCTTCTGGCATGTACAGGTGAATTGTTGTCTCTTGTTTGCCCATAGTAAATGAATCTGAGAGTGATTTAATGGTCATTGTCAGCGCAGTAAAGGATGATCCCTGCCTAAGACCCATAGTTGCTGGGAGAGAAACAATTGTTTTAAAACAGCCCTAGCTTTATTCAACAGTAGCTCAGTGGTTAGAGACATTCACCCCCAAGGTTGGCAGTTTGAATCCCGCTACAGGCATTGCATGCTGTCGTTGTGTCCTTGGGCACTATGTATGACCATGTCAGTGTGACTGTGTTTAGTCATGGTCGAATGGGCCGTAGACACAGACTGGCCACGCTTCCCCAGAGCAGCTGAGGCTACAGAAGTAGCTCACCAGCACAGAGTGTGAGTGTGAGAAGTGAATGAATAATGGGCTAATGTAAAAACGCTGTGAGAACCTTGTAAAGCGCAATATAAATCCAATCCATTATTATCATTATTATTATTATTCGTCATTAACTACTTTTACTTTGTACTTTTTCAAACACTTGTCTTTTTTTACCTTTATTGGCAGGGTCCTACCTTAGGTCAATACATACAAATACAGTAGGTGAGACAATGTTCAAATGTCAAGTGATATAGTCACTGGAGAATGTATGTTATGCATTATGCAACTCTCTTCTGTTCACATCTTGATTAAGGCCATTTATCCTTTAGATAAGGCCTTTATCACCCTGTGGTCGGGCATGTCTCCATTAGGTGGTACTGTAGATAAAAGTCAAGACAGGAAATACAAAACGACTTTGGACAAAAAGCAATATAAATGGCAGTTGAGACATATACAAAATACTTTTAAAACAACATTATATGGATGTCCATTGTAATAAGTAGTGGTCAAAGTCAAGAAGCTGTTTGTCAGAGAAATAAATCAAACAAAAAAGCAAAACCCCTGGAGAGGAAGCAGGCAGAGATAAGAAGGGACAACACAGAGCAGGAAAGACGTGGACATACTGACTTGGTACTAACACAAATGAAAACACACATGTAACAGTATTAGGTCTTTTATTAATACTCTATATATATACCTCTAGAAGCATACAACGAAATGTACAGCCACTTACAAGACAATAAAAGCAAAACAAAAAGTGCAAATATCACAGTATCCAACTTGTGTGCTGTGGGAATTTCTTTTTTTACTTTAAAACATCCAAGGCCATGTACCCCTAATCACTATACTATATTTACATTGTCTGGAATGTTCACAATATTACAGGTCATAATTTACTCTTTAACAAGTCTTGTTAGGAAATACAGCTTGTCTCCCCACTTTCTATCAGCATTTTTCAACTCTAAAGTGCTACTATACTGGCTAGACAACAAGTACAAAAAGCTTATCAAAAGTATTAAAGTATCTATTACATAATGACAATGCTACGTTTCCCTGACAAAAAAAATTAAGCTTAGTCACATGTCCAGTCTAGTTTAAATCTCAGTAAATATAAATTATCTTCTTACGTCAATAGGTACAGCAAACTTGAATATATGTACGGGCTCCAGGCCTGCACACAGAGTTCCTGAGTCGGTTCTCCACTATCCAAGTGAAGATTAAATATTATTAACAGCCGTAACAGTGTGACTAGAAAGGTTCCAGCATATATACAGAGATGTCCATTAATGTCCATTGTGATAGTGAATGCTTTCAATTTAGCACTCAGAAATACTTTTTTCTGATATTTACGGGTGTAGTCCATCTAGCTCTTCTCCTGGGATTGCAGCATGTGTTGTCTGGTAGAGCCTGTGCTGGTGCTGCCCAGGACTGAGCCACCACTCTGTTTCCTCATCCAGTCCAGCATGTAGTAGCGTAGCATCAGGAGGAAGCCTGCAAACATAATCACAATGTGTTAAGAATACTGTAGTATTTATCTGAAAAGCACCAGTCATAGATGGCTTTAACCGTTACGCAGCCCTTTGAAAAGCTTACACTCAGTGCCTTTAGTACAAAAAATGTCCCCAAAAGTTTCATTAAACTATTATATATATTATTTTTTCCACTCCAAATGCCTCAATTCTAACCAACTTCAATTCTTATAAAAACTATTATATTTTAAAATTTAAAAAATATTTTACATACATACTAGCAAATACATTTTGCTAGTAAACCACTATCAGAAAAACACAAAAAATTAAATATTTTGAACATACTAAGTGCAGTGTGAAAATTTTGAAAACATATTTATTTGGACTTGGACGTGTTGTTGATTGACACCAAAAATTATTTTAATGAATTCTTATTTTTTGGACGGGCTGTTTTTTGTTTTTTGTTTTTAGAAAAATGCAACACTTTTTTAGTACAAAAAGTGTTCACATCCTTAAAAGTATATTACTGAAGATTTTTTTTCCACCTTTAATCACTCATATATTTTTGTCAACTTGAGTTCTAATCATAACAATTACATTTTTAACATTTTTCACATCAGTGTTTGTGTGAGAGCCTCTAAAAGTGTGTAAGTCTGATTTTGAGTCAAGGACACAGGAGACATCTGTTGGACACAGAGAGAGAGAGAGAGACAGGTGACAACGCAAAACAGTTTTTATATAATAGAGCTCTTAGCCAGATAGTCATTTTTAGGCTATGTGATGAATAATCATGAAAAAAAAATGTAAATTTCAGACCGGAAGCTTCTTTTGAAATGGTCGTGACTTGTAAAGTACAATTTTATTGTGCCACTACAGTTCAATCAAAAAATTAAGTTTTAATAGAAGTCAATGGGACAAAAGACTAAAGATCATGAGTGTGAGCAATGTTTGTACAGAGTGCATTATAGACCTAAAGTGACAAATGAAACTAAAATTTGAAACATCCCATAAAAATAGTAACCCTGACTAAATTTGGTAAATTTTGGAATAACACAGACAAAATTATTCAACATTTTCAACGACAAAGTAGAAAAAATGTACCAAAGACAACTGAAGGGTTAATTGTTAATAGTCAACGCCAGTGTCTTATTTCCACACTAATGCAATGCAACAGTGGCTCCAGATTGACAGATTGTTTTGTGCCATGTTTCTACTGAAACTGTATGGTAAGGATGAGTTAATGGTCAGGTCAGTTTAAATTGTTCAAAAGTGTACAAAGGCATTTGAAGCAAGAATTCTGTTACACTACATAAGTAATCTCAAGGCGTTTTTGGGTTCATCTCTGTGGTACAGTTGCTAAAAAGAAGAGCTGAGAATACAGAATCCCAGGCCAAAACAAAAAGTACACATAGGACAGTATTTCCCAACCAGGTACGCAAGCACTTTACAGGGGGTACTTGGAATTTATTCATGATTATGAAGACAAGCTTGTGAAAGACAAGCTCAAGTTTCTCATTGACGATTGATTGATTACAAATTATTGATTAAATTGACATTAAGCTACCAGAAATATAATTTCAATAGCCCTATTATAAAGCTTGTTTCAAAGGAGACTTATTTAAATTATTTTTCATAATTTTTTCTTGTCAATATATGAATTTTGTTTTGTTTTTTGTTGAAAAATATAGTAAAATAAGTAAGTAAAAGTAACAGAAGTTTATATTGTTATATCTTTATTATTTTTGTATTTGTTATGTCATTATTTTTTTGTATTATAATATTCTTGTATATATGTATTGTTATTTAAAAAGGATTTTATTTGTTTCTTGAATTAAGTTTTTGAAGCACAAAATGCAGGAAAATTGGCTTTTACCATAAAGAAAGAATAAAATGTCTTTGTACTAATAAAAAAGATGACCACCCTATGATGACCTTTTGAAAAATTAACTTAAACAAATAAGGGGGTTCTCACAGTATGACAAATAGCCCAGGAGGTACACGACACAAAAAAAGGTTGGAAACCACAGTTTACCATGTTAAGGTGCAGTGCTCACTGCAAAGTTGTGGATTGCAATGGTGCTGGGCTGACAGACACACATGAAATAAACCATATATACTAGTGGTGGGCACAAAAAAAAAAAAAAAAAAAAAATAATTAGAGGCTTTATAATCAAAGCATGTAAACATGCCTTACATATATTGTTAAAGTCAAACCTTGAAATGAGTTGAGGATGCAGGAGACAAAAAGAATGAAGTCAGTGAGCGGTCCAAAGTCCAGGAAGGTGAGACTCCATGTTGTTCCAAAAAGGCAGCTTAGACCCCAGATACTGAGGAACGCCACTCGGTTCTGCCTCCACTCGTCTCTGTGCCGGATCTGTCTGTAGACCAGGAAGAGCATCACCAGCCCTGAGGTCACCAGGATGGCTAAGGGCGTCATGTTGGTTACATAATGTGCCAGCAATGCCTTGTCGTTATTCTTCATCCAACACCTTTAGATGTGCAAATAGGAAAATTTTAAACAATGACATTAAGCCAGTGAAAGCTATGAATACAAAACTGATCTTGCCTACATTTTGTATGGATTTGAATCATCACTTTGATGAACCTCTTTCAGGCCGTAAATATCTTGTATTATTGCCAAGATGATGACTGGAACAGCAGGCACACCTATAAAAAGTAAAAAGGAAATTAGACAAAACATGTTTTGTATTAGTAATAATATTATAATGCTTTTGTGTGCGTTTTTTCTTTGTATTCTTACCAAAGCCAATCAGGTTCCAAATCCATGGCTTTGGGGTAGGGCTAAAAACCATCTCGACCCTCCAAAAAGTATGAAAAACCTCTATTGCCATCCACGTCAAGGAGCTAAGCAGAGCATAGTGTAGGGCTGCTCCCACCCAGGCACAGACACTCTCATAGACATTGGCAAAAACTCCAGTGAAGAAGAAGACCAGGTAGAGGAAGGCCAGGGACACAGCCAGGCCTATGTGAATCGGGATTGAAAGGTCTTTTGAACGACGACTAGAAAAGAGAAGGAAGAAACTCCAATTAATGTTTGTGCAAAGTTGAGCAGCTAATATCATAATGTAAGCCAGAGTTAGCTCTTACCTCTTTCTGCAAAGACAAATGATGAGAGCAATACAGCTGATCAAAGACACAACACAGCCCAGAGATGTAATAGCAGTCAAGGCCAGAAGATGGCGCACTGGTTTAGGCTTAAGTTGCTGTTGGGGAAGAGACAATACTGCACTTCTTAGTGGGTGTTTATTTGGTTCTCTAATAATTATTTTTCTATTATCTTTTAGCAATGTGTGGGATATTCTAAATGGCTCACCACTAGGACAGTGAAGTAAGTCAGATGGTTACAGTGGCACTCAGTCTGTTTTTCTCCTTTGATTTGTGTTTCACAGCCTTCCACCAACCAATTCACCTTTAGCGGGTCTAAGCAAAAATTATTTGAAGATTATGAGATTTTAACATAGACCACTGATGTATGTAAGATGACCAAGGATATGAGGCTCAATAATGACTATTTTGGTTGCCATACCTTTTCTGGTATCCCATGAAACACATTTTCTTGAATGAGTTTTCTGGAAACAGGAAAAAAAGACTATCACTCTTACGTATAGTGTACATTATAGATTCACATCTTACAAATTTGTATTTTGTAAATGTAGATGTATTCAATACTTTTGTATAACTAATTTATACTGTATACAGTTGTCAGCATAGTCCCAGTTTGAAACAAGCACTGGCATAGTGCTATAGACGCTAATCTACCTAATTGTGCTAATGTAAACAGAATCTGTCAAATGTTGATATGAAATAATTTTACCACTTAAAAATTGAACTACTACTACCTCAGGGTCCATTTAAATGTATGGTTCAGATAAGGGTATTTTCACAAAACTATATGTTGTGTAGAACCAAACTTTGACGTGCTTGTGGAAAAGAATACTAAGTATTGTGCTTTATAAACATAAAATCCATCAAAATAAAACAAAATTGCACATTATGTCTGTGCGTCTATTTTGCATTGACTCATCCCTTTAATAAAGCTGATTAAGTTCTTCAGAGTAAGGGTGAAACGTCTTCTAAAACAAACCTTGTGCACATGACCCTCTTGTTTAACCTTTTTTACTGATTCTTCCTGGATGACTGCACAGACATCTTTAATAAAGCTGTCATACAACAAATGAATGTGTGCATGCAAGAACAGTTTAAAGACCTTAAGCTTCTTCAAATCCTGAGGTTAAGAATGGTTTCTGTTTTTGTGGTAGCGTACGCAGCTGTCACACAAGTGGAACAAAACCAGATTCAGATGACAAAATCGTCTACACTAAAACCTCAGAGGCACAATGTGTTTGATTGTTTTTTTGCTCTGCTGCTGCATTTTAAATAACTGCTCGCTCACACTTACAGGTATAACATCATGGTGGAAACCAATTTTGATTGGCTCTGTCAGATCTTTAATGATCTCATTATCCATGGTGATGCTGACCACATCATTAAGTATTTTGGCATCAGGCTGGGCCTCCTGAAACACAACAGGATAACAGAATAAATTATGACTGGCATCCTAATTATTTTATTACAAACACACAGTTGGTGTGAAGGAGGTCTATACCTGGAACAGGGAGTTGTTTCTGAAGTAGGTGCAGACTACGTCATTATTAGATTTTGCGGCTTTCTTTAGAGCAGCAGAGGGTAGATGGACAGAAGGAATTAACTCTGCTTCATCACCTGGAGGTGGCTGTAAATGTAAAAGAAGATTATTTAAAAAGTGAAAGTATGTTATTTTCTTTTGTTTTTGGAAAAGAAAAAACATTATAATATTGCATAAAAAAATGTGATGTTTGTAAAAACAAGACATTAATAATTATAAGTCATCTAAGCTCCACAGTGTAAAACTAATGGCTGCAGATTATACAGAGAAAGTTGCTATGTCAGCGGTGGCTACATCTTCAATGTGGAATGAGGTAGGAATAATTGTAAGGTCCAGTTGCTAAACTCGGTGCTAGAAACTTCAGGTGAGCCTAAAACTTGTTATTCTTCATTATTTAGTTGTGGGTACACTGATCCCCTTTTACACAAAAAGTAGCCATGCTGTGTGTTTGTGGGCTGAAGTAAGATTCTGTCCCTCTCTTCAAAGTCCCCCTTTAAATCATGACAAAAAGATAATAAAATAACAAATTGTGTCTATGCATTAGATCTAAACCCAAGCTTTTTATTCAGTCAAAGCAATGAAGCATTCAAAGGCAAACCATCATTCTCTTGCCACCCTCCTGCACTAAATATGAGAGTACAGAAATAATGAGTAGAGGCAGATTGGTACTTGCACATACAAATGGGTCTATTTTAAGGGAAAAATGGTGGTTTGTAACAGCCATTCTCTACATGTCAGTAAAAGGTTGGGGTCAGTGGCCTTTGATGTGGTGAACCTCTCACCTATTTTCTCATCTAAATACTGACAGTCCTTACTTTAAAAACCTTTAGTTAAAATGAATATAGTTCACTAATCTATGGTTGGAGTTAGCAAGTTAGCTCTTGGTTTTATTATAGAAAATTCTGCAAAAACATTACAGAGACTGGGTATTTTTTGGTGCATATTAATGTTATCTTACAGTGAAAGTCACATTGGTGTCCCCGACATTGTCTTCCAATTTCACAGTAGTACTTTCAGCATAAGATTTTCGAATGTTCTCTTCTGTCTGGCAAGGCCTAGATTCAAACACATAATATTTAAGTTAAAAACTGTACTTTCACACAATGATCACAGAACCCACAGGGGTATTTTTGCACACCCCAAACCCAAACACAGCAGAAAGCCTAACAAACTTCCTGTTTGTACGTTCTTTTTCACATTGACTTGATTACATAAAGCCTACAGTAGTGTGGCATCAGCAAATAAGACAAAGTCATACAGTGAGGGATGTTTACAGAAACACCCATTGTGCATTTAGAGCTAAGGTGATTGTGTGTGTGTGTGCGCGTGTGTGTCTAATATATATATATATATATATATAAAAAATTGTCCTCTCGCCCTCCGCGGGCGGTTTCATCCATCCGAGCTCAGGTCCTCTACCAGAGGCCTGGGAGCTTGAGGGTTCTGCGCAGTATCTTTGCTGTTCCTAGGACTGCGCTCTTCTGGACTGAGATGTCTGATGTTTTTCCTGGGATCTGCTGTAGCCACTCTTCCAGTTTGGGGGTTACTGCCCCGAGTGCTCCGATGACCACGGGCACCACTGTTGCCTTCACTTTCCAGGCCTTCTCAAGTTCTTCTTTGAGGCCTTGGTACTTCTCCAGTTTCTCGTGTTCCTTTTTCCTGATGTTACAATCACTTGGTATTGTGATGTCAACAACAACGGCTTTCCTCTGCTGTTTGTCCATCACCACAATGTCCGGTTGGTTTGCCACTACCATTTTGTCTGTCTGGATCTGGAAGTCCCACAGGATCTTAGCTCGGTCATTCTCTATCACCTTTGGAGGTGTTTCCCATCTTGGCCTCGGGACTTCCAGACTGTACTCTGCACAGATGTTCCTGTACACTATACCAGCCACTTGGCTATGACGCTCCATGTATGCTTTCCCTGCCAGCATCTTACAGCCTGCAGTTATGTGTTGGATTGTCTCAGGGGAGAGAGAGAGAGCGAGAGAATATATATATATATATATAAAAGAAGCTGTTAATTACTTGAGATGGGTTGATCCCTGGCTGGTCTCATTACAAAATGCCTTTCCTGTAAAAAGAAAAGTTAAAGAATTATTTGATCATTTTAATTTCATCATAGTGTGTTTGTAAGCTGATGGTATAAAATAGTCTCCTTACGGCAGTTGATGAAACTTCCATTAAATTCATAGGCTTCCCGTGTTTTGTCACTGATTATATCATTTTGCATTAATCCATCAGCAATGCCAAAGTCTGCTTCAGCGCTGTTGGCGCCATGGGACAGGTAAGTGCAACAGTGGTCCTTTGGACTAGCAGGCCAGCACAGAGGAAGAATCTCTCTGCCAATCTATTTCACATAAAATGATACAAAGAACACATTAAACACTATTTACTATTCAATTAAATAAACATGTGTCTGTAATGCAGTGGTATTGATATAGTCAGTAAGAGTCAGTGTCCATTCTCAAAAGGGTTACCAAAAGCATGCTGTACTATTTTGCACTGTACTGGGGTGGTCTTTGGCTAATGCAGCTTTTATGACAGTTTGAAAAGCACTTTATTTCCACAGAAGAACTTGTAGTGCAATACAGCTGAAATGTCAAATAAGGCTTTCTCACAGTTGTCAAGCTGTACCTTTAACTTCAGCTGGTCCAGCAGTGGCTCCCAGTACACACAAAAGGACGTCTTCTCCACTGTTGGCTCAATGTGTTCGAGTGGACTGGTGAAAAGATGGGTGCACTGAGTAGTGATCTGTCCCACAACAGACAGTGAACTCTTGTTGGCTGAGATGACAATACGATCACATCCGGTGGTTAAGTTGACATTCAGACTCAGAGGGCTCTTTCCATGATGCCAGGTGCCACAGAATTTCAAGTCCCTGTCATCTTGACCTGATACTAAGAGACAAAAGATGGACCCGCCAGTATTAAAAAAAATAAAATAAAATAAAATAAAAAAAAACTGCTGATCTACAGGTATTTGCATGCACAGTAATCTCTTGAGTCAGTAATATATATCTTGTGAGAATAGAGTTATTGTCAGATGTCAGAGGACAATGGCCACACAAGTGACTCAAAAAACACTTGAAAATACATAACTGCACTCATTCAATTTGTTGATTAGATATTTGCATGTAGCTGCCTAAAGAGCAAGTGTAGCAAATATTCTACATTGTTACTGATTTCAAAAAAAGAAAAAAAAAAAAAAAAGAAAAGAAAAAGAAAAAATGTGCAAGTTCAAATTGTCCTGTTTATTGTTCCTATGTAGACTTCGCATCCTGTCTAGCTTTGCGGTGCTGTCTCTCACAGTTCTAAAAACATGTGAAACTGCACTGGTTGCTTATAAACATGCTCTGTCTGCAATTTTGTTTGTTTTGACAAATAGTTAGTGTCAAACAAAGATTTTGCAAAAGATGTCAGTTGCAGACTACATTCTACAACATTTTGCATACAAAGGAAACACAAATATACAGACACGTAGATGAAAGATACTGCATGATCCTACCTTTGGTGACAGCGGTGATCATGAGGGCTGCCCACAGAGTTTGTGTCAGTCTTAGCTCCATTGGTGACAACTGCCAAAGAAAAACCACAGTGACTTGTTGCACAGGAGGAACACATCTGAGGTTTACGTCTTCATGGTCAATTAGAAGAATTAGTCAGCAACCCTACTATGATTTTGCTCTGTGCGACGTCAGGACACTTGTCATTTCAGCCAAGAACTACATATAGCTGACATTCTTTTAAGTGCAGACACATCCTATGTCCAACTAAAAAGTCCATCTAGGGACAGGACGAGATTAACACACAGTTTTCTTAATGATACTATTCTTATTCAGACGCCTGCGTTGTTATCTATATTCCTCTTATCAATGAATACAAATGAGTTCAGCCTCTGAATATACACAGCGCTCTTATCAGTGGACACAAACTTCCCCTTTAACTGCCATAACTTCAAGCACACTTAATTATTTAGTCACAGTTACCAAAATATTGTTGCATATGAAATGAAAAAAGATGTGTTGGTGGCACAAAAAACCCATAGGATACAGTAATATTTCTTTTTTGATATCCATTGCAGACAGATAGTTGTATCTGCAAGAATGATATGGTTTTGATGCTAATCTTACAGTAACAGTTGAGTTCTGGGCCTACGAGAACGCCTAAAATAAACCTACCGTTGCAGTCGCGCTTTACAGATAAAGGTATACAGTGAAAACAAAGCCTTGAAATTGAGTAAAGCTACTGTACAGCAGATGTGGCAGAAATAGAGGCGAATGGGGGTTAAACAGCTGTGGTTAACCTTTACACTGTATAGGGACAGGAACTGACAAAAACCTCAGACAATGCAAAAAGGATATACAAGAAACAGAGACCCAACTATTAAACAGTGGAGATTTCAGTCACTATTTTTAACTATCATGTCTAGGGCACTTGACACTTGAAAGGCACTTGGACAACTACACAGACACAGAGAAAACACACAGAGGTGTATGAAAGGGATGGTTCATAGTAAGGGTGCTCCGATCGATCGGCCGCCGATCATGATCGGCCGATCATGGCTAAAAATAGAGTGATCGGTGATCGGTAAAATGGGCCGATCAGAAGGGCCGATCAAATTACAATAAACACGCGAGGCTCTCACATTTACTGTCCTGCAACTCCGGTTTGATTAAACAGCAGTAGCGTTATTTTAGCAGTATTTTTAAGTTAAGCCCTGGTTATAACTAACACAAACCTGCCCTGGAGGCGCTGCTTTGTGTCCCCGCTGTGTCCCCGCCTGCTTTAGGAGCGCACGGGACAGAACCGAGGCGCAGCAGTGCGTGTATTTGCAAACACCAACGTAAATAGAGCTACAACTAACCTGCTAACAGTTACGTTAAAAGAATTAAGAAAGTTCTGAGTCTGCCTGTGTCTTGTTGCGCGGAGAAAACTGTGCGTTTTGTGGCTTAAACTGCACCAAATGGCTGCTAATGGAAAGAGAAAATAAAAAGGCAGCCCATGTGTCCGTGTGTCTGAGAGGAGCACCTTTCATCGTTGTCTTCTCTGCTCTCTTTGCACGTTTTCTTCATTCAGACGTTGTCAAAACTGGCAGCAGGAGCTGTCTGCTCTTTAGTCCACTGTGTTTCAACCTGGTTTGGCTGCGCGTTACGCGAACTCGCATTAAAGGAACCAATTAAGAACAGCTAATTTTTACATCAGCGGAGCATTCAAACAAAGCCACACAGACACTGGGCACACATTAAAGACCAATAATGCAACAAAACCTCTTCTAAAACAAAAATAAGTAGAATTTTGTTGTTCTTTTATATTTACAAAGGCTACAGTATTTTTCAAATGGAACTAATAATAGCCTGCATACAATACATTACTACATTGAAGACCACGTGATCGGTATCGGCCACGATCGGTATCGGCCATGATCGGTATCGGCCGATCACAGCAGAGGCTGATCGGTGATCGGCCTCAAAAACCCTGATCGGAGCACCCTTAGTTCATAGTATTTTTATTGAAATAATAAATCAAATAGCGCTTTAAGTCTTTAATTTGTTATTCTGTGATAAGAATTAACACCTATATTTAAAGTTACCAATATTGTGTGGTATCAAATAGTTTTTTAAATCAAAACTAAAAAAGTGAATGAATTAATGAATTGTGAAGTAATGTATCAAGACAAAACTAGACTTATTTAAAACCGTGAAATGGTTATTGATTACTTATAGGGTTGGGTAATATTGCATTTTTCCATAGAGAATATAAAGGTCCCCTGTTATGCCAAATCAACTTTTTTTTAGCTTTTGACCACATTATAATATGGGACCTTTTTTTGTATTTTTGTGTATTTTTACATGAATTGTGTGTACGAGTCATTTGGCAGGTTTTTACATCTAATATCCCAACTGAAGAAAACCTTCTTTATTTATTTGAGCTTTGGGACCAGCACTTATTTGGCCAGAGTTTTTTGAGTTGTCTATTTTACACACATATATACACATATTTTCTTCATTTTTTTATTTATGCCAACAAAAAAAGCATATTCTATATTATGGCCATACCGCCTTGTGGATGCCCAATCCCGTCAGACCTCAGAAGCTAAGCAGGGTAGGGCCTGGTCAGTACCTGGATGGGAGACCGCTGGGGAACACCAGGAAGCTGGTGTGAATGTGAGTGAGTGAGGACTACGGATGGAAATTAGCTCTGAATTATAATCCGGTGTATTTACAGCACTAGCTGCTGTTCATTAAATACACGCTGTATCATGTTTTGTCATGCATACTGTCACATAGACAGCATGCTATTCATGTTTCTGCCAATATTGTGACTGCTTCTCTGGGTGCAAGCAGTAGCTTTAGTCTTCACACAGTAAGAAACATATGCTAGTAGTTGTTTCCCTTACATTTAAATCTGTGATATCACCATTTGTTCAAGAGCAGTACTCAAATGTATTTCATGTACTATATTTTTTTGCCAAGACCTAATTATTAGTTTATATGTCAGAGCTTTACCATTTTGACAACCATATGCTGATCATTGATATTTTGAGGTTTTTAGGTGTAATTACCTTTTACGCTGACACTATATGTCTAAAGAAAAAGGTCCCTTCCCACCAATTCACCCTGCAACGATCTAGGTGCTACTGTAACACAAGTCTAAACAATACATAATAGGATTATTGGGGAAAATACGCACAGCAAGCTTCTCCTTTTTCAGCACATGACTAGTTTTGCGGTTTTGTCACTTCCCTTTTATAAGAATTATAAGATACAATATCAAACGTTTTTGGTAAAAAAGGTGTGAAAAGATGAAACTTTACGGAGGCTGGAAATAGAGAATTTCAGTATATTCTGAAACTCATTACATCATTTAGTGATTAACAAGGCTAAAACCAAATCCAATTTAAATAAAAGCACAGTGTGGCAGGATCAGGTATCTAAGCAAAAGGCTTTTAACATTTTCTCTCAATATACTATAACTGTGGTTAAAATTGATAGTAGTTAGAGGAGTAAAAGTAAGTTGGTTCAGCATAATCCAACTGAGTACAAAGAGTAGTTTTCCATGGTGGGAGAAGAGGAAATGTGGTTGTGGTCTAGTATCTGAGGACATGTACAGACTTGCTGAAATTGAACTTAAGCCTACATGCAAACGACAAAAGGCCAGGTAGTAGATGAGGGCTATAAGCACATATTGGTATTGCTATTATATCTTTAATTAATAAGGTTGAATATATGTTGAAAGTAACACAGATACAGTATAACAAGCAACATACGTACTGTATATACCTGTTTGTAACTACTTGCTCAGTTGATGTATTATGATAAAATACTTAAATAGAAAATGAACAGATAGGCTTTTAATGTAATGCTAACAATTTAGATATCTAATCTATAATTAATTATACATAATTAATTAATCAAATAAGTGTTCAGAGAAATACATTTATTAAACAAACAACCCCCTTTTTTCACTACAATCTCATTATTGACAATTCAAATAAACACCAAAGTGGGCAATGTGGATGCAATGTGACAACTCTGACATCCTGATCATGGAAAGTTCACACATAGCCTCCATGTGTGACTTTCATCAGCACTGACACTTCCTGCCCTGACAAACACTTCAACATATAGGCTTGTGCATTAATGAAGAGGAGCGTATAGCTCGGAGGAAACAGTAGACCACTGTCACCCCACGCAAAGACTGCTTGCACAAGTGTGAACGCACAAGAGATGCTTAGTGCTCAATAATGTCTTCTGTGTTTGCATCTGCACACATTGGGCCATATTTATCAAAGGGTTGCTTGCAACACTTTTTCCTTGATTCTCTCGCACTCCCCTGAACTTCAGCCTTTTACACCTCCTGTCTCTGGGCTTTCAGTCTGTTTCATGTAGTCTACTTTTAAATCCTTACGATAACAATTAAGCAGTCTTTAAAAACGCAGTATAAAGGCCATGATGTGATGACAGTGTCAGTCCTGTTGTCTTTATCCCATTGCTTCCCAATGCTCGCTGCAACACTTGATTGACAGCTGCCCACAGTGGCTTGAGGCTGTGCTGCTGTTTAATGTACGAGCGGAGGACATCGAAAATATGTTTTATTTTTATATTTATGTGGTCACCATCAGCACTGCATAAAGCCTACTTGCTACATTTTATAGGCTATGTGTTTGAAGGGTTACTTACTCGCACAGACAGTGAATGAGACTTTACCTTTCCTCTGTCTCTCCACTGTGGGAAACTCAAGTCACATGACTGCGGTCAGTGCCAGAATCTTATGAGACAAGGATTTAACAAGGACAGACTATGCAAAGTTAACAGAAGAAAGTGAAATGCATTGCAATTAAATTATTATTCCTCAAAGACAACTACAGTCAGCGTAGTCCTGTTATGAGGCTGGACTCTCATGTTGACTTCTGTGTTGCATCTCTGTAGGAAAGATGCAGTCGGAGCTGCCAGAGCAATTCTGCTCCCATCGTTGGTGCATCTTGTGCTCACACAAAATTCTCATTTACACGTCAGATTTTGTGGCAGCAATTACTTGCGCACTTTCTCTTTTGTATATCACACACAACACAGCCACCAATAGAAAACACTATTTTTTAATCTGCACTCGCAATTTTGCGTCCATCTTAGTAAATATAGCCCATTGTAATATTCAACACAAGAAGCATGTTAAAAGGGCACTATGCAATTTTTTTCAGTCCCAGACCAGTTAGTTCCACATCCCAATCCCAACAACAGGAGCGCTACCCTTCCTGCATTTTTTTTTAATTCAAACTGCACCAATTTTCTACAAAATACAATGTCATTACCTCAAACTGAAGTTTAGAGCTTGCCTCAAACTTAAAGCTCTTAGCATTAGACCAATGCAATCCTGCAGTCTGTTTTGCCTTGTTAAATATCGTGTAAATGCATTGCCAATATTTATCCCAGTTGTTCAATTTAACATTTTCTTCTGTGTGGCTTTTCATCATGTAAACAGATGTAGCCAGTGTGAGAATAGACACTGCATTATCAATTTAAATCAACTGCTAATGGGAGGATCTTTTATTCAAGTACAAATTAAAATCCTTAATAATAAAACCTAGACAACATTGTAATGACTTTTTCCACAGATCATTCTCATAATCTGCTAAAACAGTTTTCCTTAAAACCAAAAAACACACAATTCCTTTATTTGTCATCTGTTTTCACTATTACATACAATCAAAATGTGTTTCCTTTTCTTACACTAAATTTTACCTACATCTGATTTGCCTTGCATTGTAAACTAATGGTGCCTCGACTCTCACACCCACACTATTGTCCCTGCATTGCGGCTGGCATCAATAGACCTCAAGAATTTCCCCTTTCTTTTCTTTCACTTCCTAGATCTAGTGAAGTGTGTGCGTGAGAGAGAGAGGCCCTGGCTCAAATGTAGAATTAACTACTGACCGTGTAAAGTTCAGAAACTCCTTCCTAACGTACTTCTTTTTTCTAAACGTAAGCTCATCTTGCCACTTGACTGCGCTTTCCTCCCACACATATTAGGAAGAAAGCACTCTTGTGTGTGAGAGAGACAGGCAGCTCTTATGACCTCCTAGCCAGTTTTCCTGTAAATTTTTGCATCTCTGCATTATCTGCGGCTATGAGTCATGCTTTGCTTATATTATTCATGTTCACGAGTCCCGTCTGGCTTGATGTGAAATTGACACGACAGCCAAAACAATATAGGTGACGCAAAGTGAAAGTAGACAGACAAAGCAATAAAATTATGTGAAATTGTCAATGTCTACAAGTAGCTTTTCTCATGGCTTATCAGTTGTTGCCATCTTCTCAACTGCTGTACTTTGCTGCTTAACCAGGTCTTGCTTTTTATATCCTCGCCTTACAATGTGCTGCGACTTGTTTGGCATGTTTGCAAGTTTATCTCACATCATAAACTTCCATGAAAATTAAGATATTTTTCTTCGCTATCCTGTCTCTGGGGGTCTACCTACCAGCCGTGGTGCATGCAAGGAAAGAATGTGCAGGGAAGAGTACCTCGGGGAACAAAAGCTGCTCTTTGTTGTCGGGCTTTAGAGGCAAAGTGACAGTCACTGTGAATGGAGGTTAAAGGTCACTGTGTGGCAGATCCAAGACTGTTAAGCCAATGTTTAGGAGACAAACAGACACGCAGTTGACGTATACTTCTGAAAATCCAGTGGCAAATACTGTATCCAATTCCTTTAGCAAAGGAGAAATAGTCTCATGAAAAATCAGTAGGATAGTAGTCTCAACATGACTCATGATAACCTTGAGGAAAAATATGGTATGATGATGGTATCAGGTGATGGAGTTATAGCCTTAAATGCTTATCAAGGTTAATCAGATTTAGATCTGTTCAAAATAAATGCTTAAAAGTCCACTGTCCAAAAAGTCGTTCTGTCAACGTCTCAAAAATCACCCTCCATTCTGCCACCAATATTATAAAAATAATACTACAAAATACTAACATTTAGAGCTTTTCTCAAACTTCTAGATTTACCAACCGGCAAATGCACCATGCTACCATGCAGCCCTAAATTGGGACCACGTTTTATGCACAAATGTGGTGGCCCAAAGCTTCAGATGCAGTATGTGCCAATGTGCTATTTAAATTGCTCCTAATAAAGCCTAAATAATTGATCTACTTTTTAAAAGTATGCTCCAAAACACGCTTACCTTAAACTTCTAGTTTTTAGTTCAACACTGGAATGTTCAAATTATCTCTGCCACAGTAAATCCAGAAGAAATATATTGGGAATATTTACTTCCATTTCATTAATTATCCTCCTTTCTCTATTTAGGGTTTTCTTTTTTGTATTGTTTTGCTGCGTAAGGAAAACAGAGCTAGGAATACTCACATTTCCAGTAAGATTATTTGCCCACTAATAAGTTATTGTTGAAACGAGTGGTAAACCAACCAGCCAATGGTGGCACTCTAAACTGAGACCACCTTTTATGAAAAAAAAAAATGTAATAGGCCAAAGCTTTAGATATATGCTGATGTGCTATTAAATTGCTCAAAATAAAGCCTAGATAACATCCACTATTTTACAGATAATTTGAGGAAATTTTAGTTAAACATACAGCACTGTATGTCGGACTAGACCTACTGAATATGTGCAATATATTGATGGTTGGTTAGGGCTGAAATAAAAAGTGAAACAGTTTGGTAAATGTGTAATTTCTCATCTTGACCCATTACATAGAGGCTGTCATAATCCAGAGTAACATGAGATCTTCAAACCAGTGTCTTGAAACTTGGCAATATCACCGTCTTATTTCTATATGAATCTTCGTTTCCCCTGTGACCTAATTTTTTTAGAAAGCCTGAGTCAAACAGCAACGCAGGATGCTTAGCTGTTTTTAAGACAAAACACTGCAAAAATTCACAGCGAAAGTCAACGAAAAGTCCCCAAATATATATATATTATGCTGATTAGGATTGCCATGGCTTGAAGTTGCCTCTGTCTTGAACGCTTCTTTGTAACAATTACGTGAACAAACTGGCATGTAATGGCTGCTGACAAGGTGATTTATAAAGGTCAAATTCAATAGCTGGGACCTGCATATGAGAAGATTACAGAGATTACATACCTTAACGTCATAACCTCATCACTAACAGCAAATACTCACTAAGCAAGACTGCAGAACGACTAAAAACATCATGAGAGAAAGTAGAAACATTTTTGCAAAGACCAGACAGCTCAAGTGGAAAGCTCTCTACGCCAGAGCCTTGCATTCTTTGTCATAGCACCATAGTGATGCTGCGTTCATGTCTATGGATGTGTGTACAAGCTTTCTTTATCTGTATCTTCTTGTCCTCTGCAAGGAAATTGGAGGAGCAGGTGGAATGCTGTGGGTATTTCCTTCGGGGCTGTGAATGAATCAATAAAAGAACACATACACAATCACACATGTGCAGACAAAAGCCCGCATGTTATTAGGGCCAGATCAGCCCTGCGTAGCCCTAAAGGTGAGGGTCAGGGGACTTATATAGCTACCAGGGGCTTTCTATTTCTCATTATGAAAAATGTAGACAGTTCAAAGGAGCAGGAGTTTCCTCGGTGACTCATGCAGCCATGAAATATTTGCATTTCAAGGAGCAATGCCCTCTTTGTGCAAAATGTAGTTTGGCACATCAAGGTATGAGAACGTAACACCTTTTTTTTTTTCTACAGAGTGACTTCTTTTGATTGTGCACCCTATATGCTGTCAGGAAACCACATTGACAGAGTTGTGAAAAGGCAACTCTTTCAAGAGATGTCCTCATCTCCTGCTCTGACACCAAAACATCCCCTTTATTAAAATGCAAATGTGGAGCTCATAATAATGATTTATAATAATAGGCTACAAAACATAATAAGAGTAATGCTACTACATAGAAATAGAAAACAGAATGGAAAATTAAGATACAAAAATGATGATAATGATAATATTATAATATCAGTTTGACCATATTTTTGGTTAAAATCCCGTAGAGCACGTGTGCGCCCAGGTCTCAGTTCATTAATGGAAGTTGCTGGGTCCTTTGCAAACTAGCTTATCGAAAAGTTATAGCGGTAGAGTAAGTGTGAGTGAAGTCTTACCGTGTTAGTTCCTGTAAGCACTTGACTTTTCTTGTATTTTGTCTCCTTCGCCAAGAAATCCTGCTCCAGTCCTTTGCACACAAAGTGGAATGATAAAAAGTACCGAAAACCTGGTAATAGTGACCTGACGTGGTGGAAATAAGCGACTAATAAATCATCAAAAAACGACCCGGGATGACTAAACAGTAAGCAAAAAGTACACCGGCCCCCGACCTTTTCTAATAATTTCCAAAATAAAATGTTAAAAAACATGGGAATGTTTCCGAAAAAGAAGAGCCAGTGAGCTGCCAGCCTCAGCGCAGCCAGGACAGTCACTAAGCCTTTCCCGAAAACTGTCGCTGCTTCAGGCACACACTACCGATGTCAAAGCATCTATATTGAATACGCTTCACTTCCGGTTACATGTTTGTAGACAAGTCGAACAAAAGGTATTGGTCAAACTCACTAATATACCACAGTGCATTACATGCCATAGTATAAGAAGTGAATATATTAAATTTTTACTGTATTAAATTAAATTCACATGTACCTGAATGTTTTATTTTGAAGGAAAATGCGTTTCCTAATAACCATTAATATAATTTCACCTTGACTAATTAGAGGCGCAAAGTGTACATAAGCAAGTCGAACATAAAGTGAGAGTACAGTGTATAAACAGTACAAAACAGATAGGTGACGGTAACTGAATAATGTTTATGATGCATGCCTGTTTAAGCTACACATATTAACTACTTAACTACATTTACTTAATTTATTTTCCATAAGATTCTTTGATAGCGTAAAAGGTGCAATGAGCAGCATATATATATATATATATATATATATATATATATATATATATATATATACATGTTTAAATCAAATATTAGTTTTACTCATTGGTACAGTTGAGTTCAGATATAGTCTGGCTGTGAAAGTTAGAGCAAAGCAAAGCAAAACAAAGAATATCTTTTTTAAACTAATTATTATTACAGCTTGGAATTTTTTTATTTATTTCCATCCATATTCTGCCACTTATCCAGGACCGGGTCGTGGGGGCAGCAGACTAAGCAGGGATGACTAAGCAGACCTCCCTCTCCCCAGACACTTCTTCCAGCTCACACGGAGGAACCCCAAGGCGCTCCCAGGCCAGCCGAGAGACATAGTCACTCGAGCGTGTCCTAGGTCTTCCTCGGGACCCCCTCCTGGTAGGACATGCTTGGAACCCTCTCCCCATTTATTTATATATCTTATTTATTTATTTTTGGAAGAGCATACAGTAATTTATCTGTCACATTCATGTATAGCCTATATGCACTCTATCTAGTGTAACAATTACTTAATCCTATTTTATTTTTATATATCTATGTGACTTCTTATTCTATAGGTTATCAACTATTTGCCTATTCATTAAATTAACTTTAAAGTATTGTGTGCCTTACGCAAAGACAAAATCACTCCAGCATGGTGTGTACTGACCAGTTAATGTGTAACTATGTCATTGTACAAGTATTTACATGAAGATTTTCCATGCACAGGGGTTTGATGTCTTGTAGTAGAAATGTAGAGTAGAGTAGAAAGGGACAGGCTCATGGCGAGCAAGAAGGAAGTGGTGGTTTTATCACCTATTCTGTTTAACTGTGAGTTGATGTGTATGTGCATGTTTGCTGGAGGTTTTTCTGGTGGATTATGTGGGCTGCTGCTGTCTGTGTGGGTTGACAGGTGCACTTGAAGACAAGAAAGGCACTGGGGCGAAAGTCACAACATTTAGGGCCATAAATGTTTACGAGTGTCAGACATAAAGCAACACATAGAAAAGAGGAAAAGGTAACTACAATTTGTGACCACTTGCCACTAACATAATCAAAAATAGCACAACATTAAAACCTTGTGCATGACCACTTCAAGCCTATACAAGTCTAAAGGATTCTTATCTCTACACAAAACAATAGTAACGTCCAGTAATACATCAACTATTAAGGGCGAGGTGAATGTTTATCCAGACACGTCATGGGTGCTAATTAGAGGTCGACCAATATGGGTTTTTCTATGGCCTGAAAAAGATAGTTGGGGATGCATTAAGTTGCTTCTCAGGACTTCACAAAGCATTTTTAGGCCAAATCTCACAGCTCTGTAGCCAGGCTGCCACAGTGGCCTCTGATGAATCAGACAGTGAAAACAAAAAGATAAAGATACATTTTTTGAGAAAACCAACCAAAACTTGCTGTACAAGTAGAGCTTGGGGAGAGCTACAAATGCCTTTTACAATTTTGTTCTACAAAGGTCTACTCCAGAGAAAATCTTTTTATTGCCGTTTGCGCTTTTCAGGCTGACATAAAGGCTTTTTTGATGTTTAATATGAACTGCGCACATGAACCCCGAAGTTATTCATACCCCTTAAAGTTACTTTTATTCAACCAGCAAGGTTTTTTTTGACCAGAAATGACACAGGCTTCTGCCAAATGATAATAAGAGGATAATAAGAGGATACAAGAGGTATCATTGTGGAAAAAAAAATATTTCTCAGCTTTTATTGACATTTGAACAAAAAGTGGCATGTCCAAAATTATTCATACCCTTCTCAACAATCAATAGAAAAGCCTTTATTGGCTATTACAGCTATCAAACGCTTCCTATAATTGCTGACCAGCTTTTTGCATGTTTCCTTGGTATTTTTGCCCATCTTTAGCAATGAGCTCCAACTCTTTCAGGTTGAGGGTCTCTTTGCCATCACCCTGATCTTTAGCTCCCTCCAGAAATTCTCAATTGGATTCAAGTCAGGACTCTGGCAGGGCCACTGCAAAATATTAATGTTTTTTTTTTTTTCTGCTAGCCATTTCTTCACCACTTTTGCTGTGTGTTTTGGGTCATTGTCGTGCTGAAATGTCCACTGGTGCCCAAAGCCAAGTTTCTCTGCAGACTGCCTGATGTTGTTGAGAATTTTCCCTGGTCCACCAGCTGAAAAACACCCCCAAAACATTAGGTTCCCACCACCATGTTTGACAGTGGGGATGGTGTTCTTAGGGTTGGAGGCTTCTCCTTTTTTACGCCAAATGAAGGATATATCATTATGGCCAAATAATTCAATTTTTGTTTCATCTGACCATAAAACAGAAGACCAGAAGTCTTCTCTTTTGTCCAGATGAGCATTTGCAAAGGCCAAGTGGGCTTTTTTGTGCCTTATATGGAGAAGTGGTGTCCTCCTAGGTCTGTGTTTGTGGAACCCAGCTGGTGTGCAGTGTGTGTTGAACTGTGTGCCTTGAGATGTTGCCACCAGCAGAGCCCAGATTGATCAGGATGGCCTTGGTGGTGATCCCTGGATTCTTTTTTACCTCTCTCACTATTCTCCTGGCCAGCACAGGTGTCACTTTTGGCTTCCGACCACATCCTCTGAGATCTGTCACAGTGCAGAATGTCTTGTATTTTTTAATACTTTGCACTGTAGCCACTGGATCTTCAAAACATTTTGATATGGTCTTATAGCCCTTTCCGTGACTTGTGAGCAGCCACAATGCGCAACCGCAGGTCCTCAGAGAGCTCCTCTGTCTTAGCCATGACTGTCCACAAACCAACAGCAGAGAGCTTCTGTTTTTCACCTGTTGTGTTGATTAAAACAGCTATTTCCAATGAAACAGTGTAATTAGGATGCTTTAGAAGAGCATGGACTATTTGGAATAGTATAGAACTTTGGATTTTCCCATAGAGTGTGACAGTTTGCAAAGGGTATGAACTAAGTTTGGACATGCCATTTTTGTTCAAATGTAAAAAAAAAAAGCTGAGAAATATTTTTTTCCACAATGATACTTCTTGTACATCATCTTATTATCGTTTGGAAGAAGCCTGTATCATTTCTGGTCAAAAAACAAACAAACAACAAATAAACAAACAAACAAACAAAAAAACAAACAAACAAAAAAAACAATAAAAGTTGAATAAAAGTTACTTTAAGTCAGAATTTGCCAGGGTTATGAATAATTTCGGGCTTCACTGTATATATATATCGAGCCAATTTTTGCCTGTTTTAGTCAATCAACGATCGGCTGATTCTTGCTCTTTAATGCTGATTTTTGGTCAGGCACATGTCCGGGCAACCATGTGACAGAAGGACCCCCAGTTTCCCCACCCATCTTGGCTTGGCCCTTTAGTAGTGAAACAAACTCTGAATGTTTTAGCATACCAAGAGATCTTCAACATTTTCATGCTACCACTAAGAAGGAAAGCATTGGTCCTCTGCATTGGTTCTTTCTC
Source organism: Bostrychus sinensis (assembly GCA_020698575.1). Classification (NCBI taxonomy): domain Eukaryota; kingdom Metazoa; phylum Chordata; class Actinopteri; order Gobiiformes; family Eleotridae; genus Bostrychus; species Bostrychus sinensis. Next base: position 14,737,508 of record CM036242.1, read on the forward strand.
GCAATGGTGAATGTCAACTCAAAATCTAAGATCTTCTAGTTCAGGGGTAAATGCCCTTGACCATTGAAACCTTTATATCTATAATAATCTACAAAATCTATTTAGTAAATGAAGTTAGTATCTTTGGTCTGTCTCTCAAAATGGTACAGAAACCTTTTGAAACACACCTGGATCAAAACAATAAGCTGGATCCAAACCCAAAATCAGTCATTTTGGCATTGGCACATTATGGACTTTTCTTGAAATTCTCATTATAAATAGGTAACACCTCACTAAAACTTTTGCACAGTACTGTATATCAATAATCTTAAAAAAAAAAAAAAAAAAAAAAAAAAAAAAAAAAAGGTCACCAGGTTTTGTGGTCAGCCATGTGTCAATGTCACAACATACTAGTCAGGTTGCACGAATGTAAAAGACTGACAGGAAGTCAAAATATACCATTATGACTTAAGCAACATGCAGTTGTGGTCTACCACCAACAGCAGCTAAAACCTAATACCAAAAGGATTCTGCGCTTATTCAATCAACCTTTCTTCACAATAAAGTCCATTCACTATGAAGTGTGGGTTTATGAGTGTTCTGTCAGCTATGTAAACAGTTGTTACTTTTAGGGGAAATACACACTGCCTACATCAAGGTTGGTTGAAGTAGACACAATGAAATTCATTGTTCACTGTAAAAGTAATCCTGGCCATATCAGTTTACTATTATCTGCAACTCTTTAGAATTGGCTACAAAGAATTTAGTCTGGAATTCCAATGGAGAAAAGTCATAAAGGTTGTCAGCTGCTTATCTTATTTGGCCTAAATTATATGAAATTATGTTTAAACATATGCCATTAGGATGCAGTATCTATATAGGAGATGGGTGTATTTGTATTTTGAAAAATCTTTTTTTTTTCCTGATTATGAGACTGTGTTTTCTGGTTCATTAAAACAACACACAATGCAATCTATTTATCGACTTTAGGGGTCTATAAGCTATACTTTGGGACATGTAACCTATCCCTGCAACATATACTAGCCAGCACACTCCCATAGTTTGTAAAAACAGGCAGGAGCAATGACTTAAGCCAGTTATCATACAAGTACTATCACTGGTGCTCTGGTTGTCTCTAGGGGTACAAGCTTTTTTGTAAAGATAAAGTAACCGTTAAACAGACATACAAAATGTAGGGCCATTTGTTTACTAAGTATTGTACTTTGCATAGCAACCCCTTAAACTAAATGGGACTTAAAGAACTTATGAGTGAAATATCTGTAACATATCTATAACATAATATTGTTTATATGTAGATACTTTTTAGTGGGAAAATCACTTAAAATCACCCACAACCAATAAAAAACATCTAACAATTCAAAAACTTACTAGTATAGGTGTCAAAAAGACCTCAGCACTTGCTTGTAGTTTGTGTATTGAAGCAGTCTCGTATTTTGTTGCTTTCAGTGGCTTTAGGTTCAGATACTTTCATACATTGGCTGACAGATTTTCTTCATGTCTAAGGAAGACCATTTGGGGTCCCTGTAGTTTAAATGACTTTACAGCAGAGTCATAAAGGCAAACAGGGTGCTTTCCTACAAAAACAACAGCTTTTTACAGGGTTTTAAATCGGCCCTTGCACCTGTCAAACAAGTCAGCCATTCATCCTTTTGTGCTGTCTTCACTAAAATTGAAAACATTTATGAACAAAAAAAAATAATGGGAGTGACACAAGCCATTCAAATGGAAAGCAGGGCGTATCCTAATGTAGTTGTATAATCCAGTTGGACGTGAACTTAGCCATCTGTACCTATTTCTTTTGCAAAATAAAGTGACACAGGTTTTTCTCTTCACAGCAGTTTTTTTTCTAAGCAATTTTAACAGTATAACCAAAAGAATAATGCAATGTCTATCTTTGCCTCTGGACAATCCTGCTTAAATCCACAGGCTAATTTTTTCTATACATCAGAAAAAAATATATTTTGTGGAGGCATAGAAGGCTAATTTATTGCCTATCCCAGTTCTAGCAAAACCTACTGAAGTGGTTATTGCTCATTTTCACTCCTGTTACACAATCCAGTAATCGTTTAACATCAATCTTTATTCACTCAAGCTTGCTTCCTGTTATGGAGGAAATTATCCCCAACGGTTCCTGTTTTGAAGAACCTCTGGCTGTTTGTTATCAAAATTCAGCTGCACCAGTTCCTAAGGCCCCTGACAATGGCTTCTGCATGAGGTTGTTATGGAGAACCATGCTTGGAAAAATGCCTAACGGTCACCAATTCTGGGCTCCCGCACTGCTCCTGTCAGCTTGTGCACAGACTTTCACCTTCACTCCCATCCCCCCATCTCCTATTGACTTCTTCAATTCTTGGCAAGATCCCTTAGCTTGGCAAGATTAAAAACAAAGCTTTGTTTGAACTCTACAATACAAATACACATTTAATCCAAAATAGAAAATAGGACAATTGAATTTGAAGATATCAAGTCAGCTAGGCATAATTAATTAAGGATTTTAATTGATTAAAATGTTCAGTGTGTGACAACCAATCACAAATTTGCATACTGCATACTGCTCTCATCTGAATGCATTGGTTGGTCTGCGCTGCTTGTTATCATTGCACCAAGGATGACAGAATATTGTACTTATGAGGTTGCTGTTTAGGTGCTGGAGCTGGTGCTTTAATTATAATTAGCAGGGCATTCACACCAACTAACCATTTATAATTGCTATGTTGCATAATATGCATTATACACCATAATAATAATAATCATCTTCCATCAATCTGCTTTTCTTAAAAAAAATCACACAGAGGACTGAACAACGAGGACTTCAGCAGAATCAACCAGTGACGAGGGAACGCACTGGTGATGGGTTAGCTGCGAATGAGCCGGTACAACTTTAAACAGTGAATGGTGAGAGCTGACACCCGTCTGTGAGCTGTTTTATTTTTTGTTTTTTTTTCTCAAAGGATCTTTTCAAAAACAGGGCAGATAATAACAGACAGAAGAAACTGTATCAACCCCTCTGAGCTGAGGCACTTGGTCTTCCTCAATGCCAAACTGCCTTGAAAAATAAATGTTACTGTTTGGTGCTGCTTATTTTGCACAATACACATTGCAATATATTTCTGTTATTTATTTTTTATTAGGTTGTATATTTATGATATTTTTTTGTTTGTTTTGAAGTCAGCTGTTTCTGTTGTTTTTACTTTTTAATACTAAATACAGCTCTGTTTTTTGTGAGGTATGTGTGTGTTTAAATAAAATAAAAAATCTGTCCTTTGTTTTTATGCTTAACTATAGGTGTTTTATATGTTATGTGTCGTAGAGTAGTGCTGTAATTCAGTTCACTGGGTAGTTTCAAAGCATTAGGACTTTTGAATACTTCATCACAATCCATGAATTTGAGTTGTATATGAGTACACAACAAACTGTGCTAAATTTGACTGAAATATAAAAGAGACTGGAGAGAAACAGTTCCCTGCAAGTGAGGAACCAGACTGTCCTGCTTTCAGCTCGACAGGCTATCTCCAACCACCACTAAACACACAATAAATACATTCATACAGGCAAGGTGGGTAAAGTGTCTTGCCCAAAGATACAACAGCAGTATGCAATGCTGGTAGCGGGGAATGATCTGCCAATATTACCGTCAGTGGGTGAATGTATTACCTACTGCCATTAGAAGTCTATAGAAAGGTATGGAAGGTAATGAAATAAAAGCAAGTAGCTCATTATGTTGCAGCTTTAATGAAGGAATATGTTTTATAAATGATGGATTAACCTGTTAGTAATACTCAACTATGCTTAATATTGCGTCTATTACAATGTGTTGCTAAAATACTGAATATCAAAGGTGCAGGCAGACCAGACACACTCCCAGTCAAAGTCTATAAATCCCCTTGATGAATTATTAATACATTGTTAAATCACCATTGAACACACAGGCAACAACCCCCCACACACATGGGTCGTCCTCATCTGATGGGCTCTGTCGCCATGGTAACGGAGAGCCGGCGAGCCACAGCTGGTGGGCCCTGACCGTGATGCTGAGATAAAGGTGAAGGAAAACAAAACAGGACATTCAATATAGCACTTCAAATCAATTTTAATGTAAATTATATACAATTTCTGCATGGACAAGTTAGAAACCAGCATTAAGAGTATTGATTAGGGTATTGATTGGTCATGTGCAAATTAGCATTCATTTTGCAATTCATTTACTACAGTGTGAACAGGTCTAGATTCTAGTTTGTGAGCACGCCATCTGTTTCCTCATGCTAAAACAGAAAGAACAAGCAGGGACGTGTCTGTCTGACTGGCTGGCTGGCACTGGCGGAGTTATGTGTGTATGTCTCATTTAACGTGATTACAGACTTTCGAAAAAAAAAAAACACTCAGGGCCTCCCTTCCTTCCCACCATTCCATGCTCACTGACTCACCTACCCCTCATCTCCACTGACTTTCTTCTGGCCCACCTCCGCTGTCTGTCTTCAGAAGTGACAGAGGACAGGGTGTGCATGTAAACTGTAAATAAATGAAAGGGAGGTCTGCGCTAAACAAGAAACCACTTCAGAAGCTAATGCACAATGCTATTTTCTTTACTTACTACTAATTATATACATGGATTTGTACATACTGATTCCTTTGTAATGTTTTCCAGTTGTAATCAGAAATGTTCAACGCACCCGCTTCAAAAGACATTATAATGACGTGAAGGAAAAAGAGTTTTTTTTTTTGTTTGTTTGTTTTTTTGGGACAACTTTACTTCACTTGAAAATGTGAAGTAAAAAATGTGACTCTTTTAACACATGCCCATGGGCAGTATCAATTAGCTTCAGTACATTCATTGCAGCTGTAGATGTGTCACCTTGTTTTGATTTTATGAGCAAATAAAAGTTGTCAACACTGTCTTTCTATTAAAGATTAATAACTTTGTATACACATCATGATACAATAAAGATGCTATTAGTTTGGTTTAGCAGCATCCAGCCATTTATTATTTTCTACAGGTCTGGATTAAAAAAAAATGCTATAGGGAAATGCTGTTACACTACTAGGACTACTAATAATGTATACTGCAATGTATTTTTGATTCAACAGGAGTAGTTTAATTTCATGGGCAAGTTGTTTTTTTTTTTTTTTTTTTTTTTTTTTTGGGGGGGGGGGGGGGGGGCAGTACTGTAAACAGTATTAGTGTTCGACCATTTTTCATTTTTAGCATGGATAATGCAAACATGGCGTGTATACTTTTGACAATGTGGGCATAAATTGTGAAAGAAAATTTAACAAGTCACTAGAAATCTAAAAATATGTTATATTTAATACTCAATTAAATGGAATTTACACTTGGCATAATAATAATGACATAAATGAGAGTATATAGTCTTCCTATTTCCTCACCACAACAAGCTTCACCATCATTATCTACACCGTAATGTGCAATGATACAGTAATATTAATTTAATGATAATATTAGCATAATAGCACTTTTCTAGATACTCAAAGTCACTTTAAAATTAGAATTTTACTCTCTCCTCAGACACACTTGGAGGCGGTGAGTCAACTGTGCTGGGGCAGACTGCCAGAGACATGGCTGCCATTCTGCGCCCAAGGCCTTTCCGGCTGCCACCAAACACACAATCACAACAATACATTTATCCAGGCAAGGTGGGTGGAGTGCCTGGCCCAAGGACACGACCGTAAACCGGGAAGAGTGGGATTTGAACAGCCGCTCTAGCTCATTGATTCAGCAATGGTTTTTACACTGGATGCCCTTCCTGCTGCTATCTTCAAGTGGGCTTGGCACCAGCACAAGGAGTACACTGGTTTGTGAGCCCTTTGGCCTGGATTGGCCATGAGCATATTTTGCTGAATTAAACACTGAATTCAATTTAGTTGTTTTGTCACAATACAGTTCCCAGGGGTCATTTTATCTCATGCCTAGATAACCAACTGCAGCAAAACAAATGCATACTTGGAAACACTGTGTATCACACAAATGTTGCTAGAGGTTTAAAATGTTTCTATTCAAGAGCCAGTAATGTTACAATTTTTAGATTTTGTGGGAAGTATGAGAAATTAGACTCTGCCTTATTTTTGATACAATGTATCTTTATAATTCACTATGGTAAGCCTCTTTAGTTCTGTGTAGGAGGGACCTATATTTTGCTTCATAATAGAATTTGTTGTTGCTCCAGGCCAAGGTCATACATAAACTATGAGAGTTAAGTAAAAGTAATAAATACATTTCAATGGGCAATATTAGAATCATGTGCATTGTTTATTTTGATATAAATATGTATTAAAGGTCAACAGATAAAACAGAATGTCTACAGTATCCCAGGTACAAAGAAAGAAAGTAAAACAGTATAGATGATAGGGAAACATGATGCAAAAAATGTAATCTAGCAATGAAATGACATGAAATGCAATTTAAAGTAAACAATAGTGTTAGAATCTTGTTTATTTACATACATTTATCTTTACAATATACTCTACTGTGACTAGACTTTGCTGTACAGCGCACCAGAAAGCACCAAGGATATCAAATGAATAAAGAATGCAGACTATTTTGGCCTTCTCCTTCAATAATAACAGGTAACTTGGGCTGATGCGCCATCTGGTGGCTTTCCGTGGTTTTCTGGTGGCCGCCACTTCAGAAAGGAAAAAAAAAGTACAGGAAACAAATAAGATTTAGCCTGGCCAGAAATCAAATTTTTCCCCCTACTCTGTATAAGAATTTGTATGGTCCTTGTGGATTTAGGTTGGATTTCCAGAGACAGAACAAGTTGACACAGATAACATTATATCTGAATGCAATTAGATATATATAACCAGAACTTGGCTAAGAAAGTACATGAGTGTGGCTGGCTAGGTTACAAGTTGACAAGAGTTATTTAAGTAGAGTAATGAATAAGCACTTCATTTGTACCCCTGAAAAGAACCATTACTTCCAGAAGAGGTGAGCTTCTCTTGCAAACACAGACAAGACCTTATCTACACCTCTATTAGGTACAAAAGGAGACAGTAATGACAAGAGATATGAGTGCTTAAGACAACACCCCTTTATGTGCATCACTGCTCACTTCATTTATTCAATGCAGATTGGTCATTGGATACCGGCATCATGCCTACTCATCAGCCTGCAGCATCTTCTCGATCTCCTGGTCCCACTGGTCGTCCTTGTTGTCTGACTCGGTCACAACCTCATATTCCTGGAGCTCCTGCTGTAGCTCCTTCTCCCAATCTGCAGAGTCATCTATAACACATTCATGAAGGAGAGCATAGAATTTCAAAAAGATGGACAGTAGACAGAATTAAATATAAATGTACTAGTAAATTTAAGAAGTAATAAACCATCAGGTGAAGGCGTGTCCTCCTTCTTGTCAAGCACCAGTTGCTCCATTCCTTTCCTCAGATCTTCATGGTTAAAGGCAGTAGAATCAAACGCGTCACTAACAAATTCTGACACTCCTGGGCTTGTTGAGATTTCCTCTTCTTCATGTTGTGGCTGGGAAAAAGAAGAATTATTATTATTACTTTTTAATCTATGAATGCACTTGTAATAGAATTCAATTTATGCCTTACCTTTTTCATGTCGCCAATCGAAACAGGTGGAGTTTTGGGTCTTACGTTGTCTATAAATCATAACACCACAGTCAGCTGTCGGTAGTTAATAATTTAGACGTACTAAGTCAAGAAACTAGCTCTTAAGGCGTAGTCACACTGGATATTTTAGGGTAGAGACAACCTTTGTCATGAGATATGTTTTATGGAATTAGCTTCAGGCTCATGTTACAGAGGCAGACACAGTCTGTGCATTTAAGGTTAGGCTTAAAATGTTCCTCTTTGAGAAAGCTTATGGTCAGGCCAGCTAGGAACAGGGTTAACTCCACCGTGGTCGCTAAGCTGCTCTAGGAGCTAGAAGCTGGAGTAAGAATAGTGTAGTGAGCCTCTGTCCTCTGGTTTCATCTGCTGCTCCTCTTCTATCACTGTCATTAATATTATCAAATATTCTATATCTTTAATCAGTTCATTGCTATTCACAAGTTGTCACTCTCTCACTCAGAGGGGAGTGGGAGAGAGGGGAGAGAGTGCAGTGATGACTGGACATTAGCTGGCCCCATCTGTGCTACTGTCCCGACCTGTGGGCCCTTAACCCCCACTCACCTGTCTGGATGAGACCCACCTGCTACATCCTTACAGACCTGAACTATGATCCTATGATAAAATCCTACACACATTTTGTTTGTTCGGCCTGGGACAGGATCTCGCCTTCAATATGGTCTCTATAAGGTTTTTTTCCTTACTGAGAAAGAGGGTCTAAGGACAGTGATGTCCTGGGTCTGTTAAGATTAGTGTAGTAATTGTTTGTGTTGAGTGTGTGTTATGTTTGATTAACTGTTTGTAAAGCCCTTTGAGGTGACTGTTGTTGTGATACTGGGCTATATAAATAAAACTGAATTGAAACATTGAATATGCTCTGTTTTTCAAACTGAAATTGGGAACTGGAAAACGCAACAGACTCAACACAACCACTTATGTGAATCTCTATCATTAACAACTAGTTTATACTGTATATGCGTCCATCTACTTCCAATATATTTATGACTTTTAAATTATTGAGTGAAGTATATCAAGCTTTTGGTCAAGATCATCCAATGTCAACGTATTCTGACCAAGACCCTATTGTCAGTAGCTTAAAATTAGGAGGGTGCAGTTAGATATTGTGGAAGAGTTGTTTCTGCTCCAGCCTCTCATCAAGGATGTTAGCGGTGCAACCCTTTGGCCAATTATTTTTCTGCATGTCCACTTTCTGCTACCATTGGTACTCTGGTTCCTCCGACTATCCAAAGATATGCATGTGGTAAGTGAATTTTTTACTCTAAATTGCTCCGAGTGAATGATTATCTGTGATTGTACATCTCCGTGTCAGCCCTGTAACTAATTGTCCAGGGTGTACCCCATTTAAGACCCATAGGTGCAGGAATACGCTGAAACCACTCACAACCAATAACAGAAATACTTTTCATTACTGAACATTGTCACCTCACCTCACTGTAAAATGCACCATGTCATCTCATTACTAGAACTTGTCTATCGTTTTTGTTTTAATGCAGCTTTGTCCTTGAGAAAGCCTAGGTTACTTATGGTGATATGCTGTTAACCTGTTAGAATAACATCATCAGGCGAGACACTGGCCCCTCGGTCCTCCCCATCCTGCTGCTGCTGGGCTGCCAGTGCTGTGAGCTGAGCAGACTGCTTGATTAGAGACACTCGGTAGAAGTAATTCCTCCAGAAGACATCCTCTTTTACGCTGTCAAAAGAGTTCCACAATCAGTATATGCAGTATACAGTATATTTTAATTTTACAGAACTATCATGGAAACTGTTGTCATTTTACTTACTGCTTTGGGACGAGGTCAAAGCGCATTCGGTTAAGAAGCTGGTCTTCCTCCAACATCACTGCAGCCAGAGGATACATCTGGTCCATGTCGAAGTGGAACTGTACTCCAGCAGGAGGGTCACGCAGGAAGTTCCTTTTGTCCTGTTGTACAATAACAAAACATAAAATTATCAAATGCTACTCAACAATTCTTCATTTGCATGTATCCATGTGCTTACAGCTGACAGAGCCAGAATCTGTTGCTGGATAGTCTCCTCCTCATTGTAGCCAACCCAGGGAGGAACCGCCGCTTCTGCACACAAACATGCACAGCTTAGTTATTCATGTAGTAAATAAGAATCAGTTTTATTGTCATTGTACTTTAGGCATAATTTTAAGGGATCCTCTTTCGAAGTGATATCCTTTCACTTTACACCAAAACACTCTAGAACTATGTGGAGGTAAAATTATCTGTATTATAATTCATAATTTAATCCATGTTTTCATATTGAGGATGTTTGAGTGTGTAGTAATAAACCAGAGAAAGGAGAATTTGCAGCAGCTACTTTAATCACTGTGTGATTTCAAAAGGCCAAGTTTGTTTTACCTGATCGCTTTGCCTTTTTTTCCTGGACAAACTTTTCTTGCTCCTTCTGGAAGTCTCCTAGGAACGTCTTTAAATGTAAAAATGACACAAATGAATATGTGACACATAACATTAACGATTGACGAACTGCTGTTAAATAGCTTCGGGGAGCAACATACCTTGTCAATAATTTTCCCCTCTTCCACACTCTTCTTGATTGTGTTAGCTGTTTCTACAACTGAGTCAGAAAGTTTTTTGGTGGCACTGGAGGCAAAACTGAAGATATATTCTAGAAATGAGGAGGGTAAAAAGGAGGGAATGGCATAGTCAATGTGTGGCTGTAGTCAAAAAACAATAACATAACCAGGACTGCAAAGCAATTATTTAAAATTGTGTATGTTATAAATAATAATAGAATGCAACTAACCTCTTATAATCAATTTTGTTACAATATTATCAGTAATCATTCAATAGAATTTGTGACACTTGATCTGTATAATCCTATTACACATAATTGAGCAGGCCTACAGACAGGTCTGTCAACAGAGAGGAGGGGCAAAGCGGTTTGTTGTCCCGGGCCTCAGTGTCTTATAGTTTCTATTATAATGGGCCTAAGTAAAGCCTTCTTGCCCCAGGCCCCAGCAAATCTGTCGACGGGCCTGCCTACAGACCAGCACAAACACAACAAAAAATATATATAATTATTAAGGCTAATAAAGTTTTTTTTTTGTTTGTTTGTTTAAATTATAGATGCAATTTCATAACATTCAACTCTGGCAATATTGTGAGTAGTTGCAAAAAGATGACTTCATATGTTCTAATATTTGTAAATGTATCCCAATCAGACAATAGTTTGAGTAAGTTAGTATTAAGATTTTCTAAGTTGCAACCAAATTAGTCTACATTACATTACATAAGTGTCAGAAGATAACTTTTTTTTTACCCCGTGATCGTCTGAACAAAATGGCCAGTATGTCAACACTATCCGATGTCAACTTACAATCCGCGAGCTATTACACTGTTCAGCTACTTAACACATAACTCATATCCATATGAACAAGAAGAGCAGTACAACGAGTTTCTCACCACCCAGTCCTTTATTGTGATCCGAGCTGTCTTCTGTCGTCTGTCCCTCTCCATCCTCGGAAGATAACTGCTGTTTGTTTACCTCATTTTGTGCTTCTACAACCTTTTCTTCCTGTTCTTCATTATCTTTGTCTTTCTCTTCCGAAGTCTTAGTACTCGGGCTTTCCAAACCTAACCACGATCCGAAGCCTTTGAACATGTTTTATTTTCGCTGAAACCCCTTAGTGTGGTTCAAGAAAAACAAAATTCTGACGGTAGGAGATTGTTGACTTAAAGCAACCAGGAAATGAACTAACACCTTTTCTTCTTCAAAAGTTTGCTTCTGTGTAAATATGAAACACCGCCATCTACTGGTAGAAAGCTTGTAACGCATATTACAAACTCTATCTTTTCTCTTTTACAATTTTTTTAGGCTTATTTCACTGAGTCTTCTTTAATACAAAATGTGACTTATTAAGGTGTACGTAATTTTATTGATATGCGCAGAACTGCATTTTTTGTGGCGCAAATATAACAATAGTTTAATATGTCGCCTCTCCAGTAGATGGCCGTAGTGAGCCCAGGCAGATACTTTTGCACACTTGAGACACACGAACAAGAAAACACAGAACCCGATCTACACAACAAGTCACACAGGCTGACAGCGGTGAGTTGTTCAGTAACAGACTTTAATTTCTAAATGGATGAGTAAGGATCGTTGTGACTGTTTATCTTGCTTAATCTATTCATGAAACTATTTTGAGGCGTTCTGTGTAGGATTTTGATACATGGCTTATTGCTGCTGGGTGTAACAACATATTACAATGTGGGATTCAAAACGAAACCATTGTTCAAAAGAACACCAAGAATATAAGTACAGACTTGTCATTTAAAATAAGGGTCATTCTCTTTTATTTGTGGGAAAAAACTAAAATCTTTGACCAGTGAGAATAGCTTTAACAAGCTATATGTGAGTATTTATCATTCTCTTTAACACATCCAATTAAAGGATTTTTTGCTGAAAGTTAAGTATAATTCTCTACAAATTTCTAAAAGAAAATGTCAGTGTGGCTAACCAGCAAACATGCTCAGTATTTGTGTTTAAAAAAAGTGTTCCCATTTAGCTTAGGGATATAAGAAACATTCATTCATTCATTCATTTTCTACCACTTATTCCCGTTAGGGGTCGCGGGTGACTGGAGCCTATCCCAGTAACTTTGGGCCGTAGGCGGGGTACACCCTGGACAGGGGCCAGCTTGTCGCAGGGCTAACACAGAGACAAACACAGACAGACAACCATTCACTCTCACATTCATTCACTAGGGTCAATTTAGAGTCACCAATTCACCTAAGAGTTAGATGAATTGGTGATATAAGAAACAGTAATGTGTTATGTTTGCTTTTTGTGTTACAGATGAAGACTCTCATGGTATTTGATTTTGACCACACAGTAGTGGATGACAACAGTGACACTTGGGTGATAAGGTGAAGAAATAATACAGTTCTGAAATTGTGAGAGCGTAATTTTAATCCAATTTTTATTTCTGAAAAATATCAAAAATGAGATTTCCCTCTCACTAGATGTTTACCAAGTCAGACTCTTCCCGACTCAGTGAAGAAAACCTACAGAAAAGGCCACTGGACTGAGTTCATGGGCAGAGTGCTGAAGTATATTGGTAAGAGTTTGCATTGTCTTTGTAGAGTTACATATTATCTATATCACATTTATTGGTACTGTACTATCAGCACTCACAGTATGATGTTTCAGACATCTAGCCGACGTGTGCATGTTAAAATGGATGGAGTTTTAAATTAAAAGTTGATGGGATCTAATATCTCCATGTTAACAACTTTTACTATGCCAAAGGGGACATTTAGTTTTGGTTTGTCATATTGTTATCTCAATATTGAACAAAGTTATTGCCTATTACGCATTTTACTGATATCATGCAGCACTGTATGTAACCCTTGCTTATCTTTGAGCCCAGTGTTACCCTTAGAGCAGTCAAACATAATCTCACTTTTGTCGCCACATTCTCAAAATAAACTTTTTTTTTTTTCACAAATTACAGCAATATCCCAATCATACAATATACCTTTCTCTTTGTCCAGGTGAGCAGAACGTGGCTCCAGAGAGGATCCGAAGCGTAATGGAGACTGTTCCTTTCACAGATGGAATGAAAGACTTGCTGACGTACATATCCGAACATAAAACCTCCATTGACTGCATTGTGATCTCTGACTCAAACACCTTGTTCATCGAGTGGATCCTACAAGCGGCAGGACTTGATTCAGCAGTGGACAAAGTGTTTACAAATCCAGCTAATTTTAATGACCAGGGCTACATAGAGGTATGCGGCCACCACACTCACAGCTGCACAAAATGTCCGGTCAATATTTGTAAGAAAGAGGTGTTAGAGCTTTATTTATCTCAACAAACAGACCGAGGTGTGGAGTATAAGCAGGTATTTTACATAGGGGATGGTGGAAATGATCTCTGTCCCACTGCTTGTCTGAGAGAGCAAGACATAGTGATGCCCCGGAAAGGCTACAGTTTAGAGAAACATCTGGCTCTACTTGAAAATCAGCCCAACTCTTCTGTTAAACCTAGAGTTATGGCCTGGAGCAGTGGCATTGAAATTCTGGAGGAGCTAAAAGCCAGTACACAGTCATAAATGCACAATGTTGCTTCTCTTTTATAAGCGATATTGAGCTTGCATTTCATAAAAATTATGTTTTTGTTTTAAATAATCACAGAAGTTTTACAGCAAACTAGTATTTAATAATACACTTGAAATATCTCTCAGGGCATTTGTAAGGTGTTATGATAAGCAAAATTATAGGCCAGTTATGGAGTAATGGACAAAAAACAAATACAAAAACAGCATTGACAAACAAACAGTATTAAATAATAGGTTTTGAATATATAGCCTAATATTTTATTTTTGATAAAGTTAAATTCTTAATATTGATGTATTTGCATCATTTGTTCTTTTCTATCTCTGCCACACCCACGTGCCCATATGTGTCTTTCATGAATACTTGCAAAATCTGCAAACTGTCTGAAGCAGTCTTAACTATTTTCACTTACACTGCCTTCACAACAAAGTAACCCTAAAGCCATTTACAATATGGGAAAAATGTTTCAGTATCGCTTTGTTCCAGTAAAAAGTTGTGGAAATAGCTGATATGCACAGACTGCATAAAGGACATTAACTTTACCGTAGCATCAATCCATATGTTGTTTCCACACATTTTCACTTGACACAGAATTATTTTGCCACAAAGACAGCTATGCTACCACACATTTATTATCACGAAGTGTGTAGGTAAAGTATGTCTTTGTTATGTTGTCTCACTCTCCAGTGACTATTTCTTTAGCTTAATATGCAGTTTGTTGTGTTACACAGTTTTGTCAGCCTATGTTGTGGCCTACACATGATATTCCCCCCGGCCCTACAAAGCCTATTCAGCTTTCTTTTTAAATGGATTTTAAAAGTTGCACTTGCCAGCACTGCTACTACCTGACATGATTGCTGTGACACTAAAATAGACTAATATTTAGTATTATTATTTTTTTGTTTTGAAATGTGAAATGTTTTTATCTAAAACACTTTATAGAAACATGTCATAAACAACTTGATTTTACTGGAATGTAATTGTTATTACATTTACCAAGAAAGGGAACTTTTATTAAAACACAAAAGACATTTTTTTTTTTTGTGGTTTTGAATAATGTTATTATTGCCTATTGTAACCTTACACCTTAATAATGAAGTTGAAACATATAAAAATGTTAATAAAATTTTTTAGTTGGTTAATGAATTGGTCCTTTTCTTGAAAATGTATAACATACAGTAGCTGCACATTATCTCTCCAATTTTAAATACTTCAATTTGCGTATTGCTAAAAATGCTTCAAAAGCAATATTGCTGTAAGTAAAAAGTAAAAGTAAAAGTAAAAGGGTTGACACAATAGACAAACTGACCAATCAGAGTCTTTGTTTCAGTCCTGGTTTAGTCCTGGGTTTAATCTTGGCTTAGTTTTTTTTTTGCCATTTGTTCATGGGATTTCATCTCAGAAAATCACAGTATTGATGTCAAAAGAGTCGAACAAATGTATTGCTTAGCACAGCTCACTAAGTCAGATTTCACAATAGTGTTCTCACTATTGAAAAGCCAAACATCCATTTCTAACACAATTCTGTTACTCTTACAAGCAACAGTTCATTATTAAAGTCAGGTTATTGTCAACTTAGTCAAAGAGCTGGGGCCTCATTTATAATAGGGCTGCACGATATGGAGAAAACATGTGATATTCGATAACTATGTTGAAAATTGCCATAACGATATTATTGCGATATTTGAAAATAGAGCCTACTTTTCCTGTATTTACAAGTCAAAACAGCAACAAAATCAAAACAACACAGACTAAACCAGGAATGAAACAAGGCTAAGCTGTGACTAAATTAATTAAATTACCACTAAAACTGGACTGTTTAAACATTTTTATTTTGTCACAACACACTTTTTTAAGGCTCTGGTGGAAAATGATTCTTCAGTGTAATCTCTGTCAGATGGAAGACTACAGTGTTTCTGCAATATATTTAGATTCCTGTGATACGGATATTGCATTTGCTGATATTGCGATAATGATAATTTTGCGATATAGTGTGCAGCCCCAATTTATAAAGCTTGCGTATGCCCAAAACGAGGGCTGAAACTCGCTTACACCACCCTCTGTGCCAACTTTGGTATTTATAAAAATCAAGCTAGATGTGAAACCTTGCATAGTTCCATGCAAGAATTCAGCCCTTCAAGCCTTCAAAGACACAGCACAGAGGCAGGAGAGGCGACAAGTTAAGTGAGTTTCATGTTTGGTGCGCGTTTGATACAGTTCACTTTCACTTTATAACCTCCAGAAAACCAAAAGATTACACAAAGGTGTGAGCAATTAATCACGAGTTGTGTTTAAAACACAGGGAATGCGTTCACATTTTATTAATTTTATTAAGTGTTTGTGTCATTAGGCAGTTTTAAAGACATGCGCACTCATGCATGTGCACCGGAGCGCAGTGGCGCTGGCTCTGTTTAAAAAGTTCAGTTGGAGCTTTGTGAATGGAAACAAGGATAATCCCTGAACAATAGCTGGGTGCTTTTATGAAATAATCGCTGGACCTAAGTAAAGCCCGACCGACATATTGGCCGGCCGATTTTATCGGCTGATATAGCCCAATAGAAAATTATTGGTTATCGGCCAAAATCTGGCCGATATAAACTGTACTATTTTTACTATGTGCTCTAGTGCCTGTAAGACCTGTTTCGTTGCCAATGATGGCCTTCTGCTATTTGTGCAGCAGAGGGCGTGCTGGTGTTTCCAAATAGTTGGGCTTTTGCTCTACAGTTCATAGGAAACCTAAATGTCCTTCTTATAGCCTGAAAAGCGCAAAAAGGCAATAAATTTTTTTTTTGCTAATTTCTCTGCCATAAAACCTCATAGAACAAAAATTCAAAATGCATTTTGTAGTTCTCCCCATGCTTTACTTGCAGACCAAGTTTAAATGAAATTTAAGTTAAACAAATTTAGTTAAAGCTAAGTAAAATAAATAAATATAATACATAAAATACATAATAATACTCACCACACCAATACCCACTACAATCTACATAACAATCAGCATAAAGAACAATAAGTAACTTTCTACAGCATTTTAAAAAGATGTTTATTCTAATAGAGTGGCCTGGGGTGTACGCCATATTCATGTAAACAAGAACAGAAAGAAAAATGCTTTAATATACTTATTCCTAATGTATAACTGTATCGCCTGATGTATCGAATATCGGTATATTTTTGTTACTTAATATCGGTATCAGCTTCGACCTCAAAAAACCCATATTGGTCGGGCTCGAGACATAAGTCTAACCAACTCCTACAGACAGTTCACACAGGGCTGTGTGGTTTTCATGAAGCGCTGTTTCAAACGCGACTCAACAGACTCTGCTGTCATTAAGCACAAAAACACTGTGGTGTTCACTACCCCCCTCTTGTTCCACATCCTCCACCCGGACTTCCACTGCTCCATACATGTGCACATATTCAGACCTCTGTGCATGCACAGTGTGTAAAATAAACAGTACTTCAGAATATGCGAATAAGAAGACACATGCTCTTTCATGTTTTACAAGTCACGCTAAACAGCGCAGAAAAATCAAATAGTAACATGTTGCAGTCAACCAAAATTAAACACCTTTTTATGTTGTAACAATGTTGGTCGGCTGTGGCGTAGCCACGTGATGGCCTGCGGTGGCCACAGCCCCTGTTTGTCAGAGCTTGGCCACCCCATCACCCCCCCCCAGGTGCACGTGTGTGTGTAGTGCTGAGTGCGTTCCTCTCTTCCGTGTTTCTTGATGAAACCCTCTCTTTAGTGGCTCATATTTAGGTAAATCTCATTCAGAGGTCACTTTACATTGTCCTTCTTTGGTGGTTTTGAGGCGTGGAGACATGAGGTGGGTTTAAGTGCGCACATTTCTACTTCAGGTGAGATCTATAAAGGGGAAATTGCATGCAGCTGTGCGTACACACGGTTTTATACATCTGAAAATTTTCTTGAATACGCTACTTTTGGCTTTTTGGCGTACGTGAACTTTTAGTAAGTTCCACGCACAGTTTTATAACTGAGGCCCCTGGTGTACAAAATGCAAACTGATATGTCCATGAAGCATGCAGTCAATTTGGAAAGTCGGGAAACACATTTTAATCCAAGTTTCCAAGTTTCCAACTTTTTCTGAAATGATGTAGTTCTAGTTTGGCACTAGTTAGGCCTTGCATATTGTATCATACTTTATTTTACATGGTCAAATGAAGTTTGCATAGACTGTGATTCGTAGTGTTATTGCCACGTTGAACAAACTCAATGTGCAGCTAGTAGAGTTTCCCACAAACTTAGCTTTAGTCTGTGGGGAAACTTTTTATTAGCTGTTAAGTGCTGCTATTACAGTTTTAGAATTGTAACATTTGAGTATTTTTTTTCTTTAATTTGGGAATATTTTGAAAATTTAAGGCAAGTTTAGCATATGTTAGCATTTTTAAATTGTGTTTTTTTATACTGATGCAAAAATTAGTTAAAGTTAAAGCCACAACCTCAAACTCATTAATTCTAGTATATCAAAAAGATGTGTGGAAAGAGTATCTTGTGAGTTGTGTGCATCATACTGTTGAAAAAAAGGCTTGGAGATATTTTGCATTTGTAGTAAAAAGGGCAGACTGTACTGTATTAACTGCAGAGATATTTTTCCGACAGAAATCCATCAGTAGAGAGATTGTGGCGAGATTGGGAAAAGATGCAGACCAACAGCTTCCAGAGACAGCTCTTGCCTCAGATCTAACCTGGTATTATGGTCCAACACTCAGCAGGCTTTGTTTACTCTCCCGCTTCCCTTTTTAGCGGGGAGAAGCTTTAGAGAAGGCTCGCTGCATTAAAGGAGGATGCTTAGTTGCATAAGTAACAGACAGGCTGTCAAACTGGGTTATAGGTCTTAGAAGTTTGGACATATTCTGTCTAAAGTTTGGTCTGTGTGAGAGAATAAGGAGGCTGGGAAACAGCTGGTGACTGCGGAGAAGTTTGAACAGGAGTCAGTGCCATGCTACAAGTCGTTCTGGCTGGAAGAGCAAGGAAGCAACGCTGTCACAAGTTGTTATGGAGCTGGGTATACCACACTTTCTCCTAAAAGTGCACAGTTTTGAGGGCTGAGTGTGTGTGCATTTTATTGCTTCGAAGTGATTTCTTAGTTGTTAGTTTTAGAGCAAAAAGTCTTTGCCATTCTAAAAATAAACTCAAACAGGATTTCTAATTTCTCAGTTGATTCAGCTCAGGTGGGTTAAAGCAGAACTCAGTAACTTTTTTTCAAAGTCTGTTTGATGGTGAAATGAGTTGCTGTGGGATGAATAAAGCGCCGCGCATCTCCGGGCCGAAAAGTATGACCATTGCCAACCTGGTGTCATGGAAGTCTCGAGTCTCGTGAGAAAACAGCACATTGCCATTTGCCAAATAACAAGCTAGCAATGGCTTTATTTCTTTATTTTCATCATGATAGAGTGGCCAAATGGCAGGAAAAACTGGGTACAAATATGCAGAAAGGGAAAAAAAAGTAAAGCCAAGCGAAGGATCATACTTGCATACTGACTTCTGAGCATAGTGCTTTACTCCAAACTATAGGGAGAAAATGAAGCAAAAAAAGTGAAGGAGAGAAAAGTTACGCTTTAACGGCCCCACTCACTCCAGCAGAGGACACATGACTTCTAATGACCCCAAACTAGACTAAGGCTTTTATCCACTCTACACCAATAGAATTTAGTTTCAGGTCAAAACTCCTTTCTCCTAGGAGCAAAAAAACTCAGCTCTCTTACCTGTTTAATTTCAGAATTGGCAAAGCCTCTTGGATGAGAGGTGAATCAGCTTCTAATTTAAAACCATGTCCAGATTACTTTTTTTAGACCCTTTTGTTTTTTTTCCCTGTATGCTAAAATTTGGCATGACAATTTTGTTGTTAATCTTATCTTTAGTTTTATATCTAAAGATGTTGACATGTAAAGACAAGAACTGTATGTTGCGCCAGTATAGTGCCACAAATTACATATGAATATGTATCACAATAACACTATCAATAATGCATGTCTGCTGATAAATATTTAAAGAGGCAATCCTTGATTTCAACAGGCAACTGTCTCATTTGCACTCAGGCAGAGGAAAAATACTGACCTAGTGAATGTTCTCAAATCCTCAACACTCAAGTCTATAGATCAGTGCTTTCTAAAAGTTCTATCAACAAGTAACTGAATGTAATGGGAGACCTATTTTCAGTGTATGCAACGATTTCTTAATTTTTTTTTTATTCTTTTGATACTTATATTCTATTTCTATACTCAAGTCAGAGAGAGATCATTGTCAGCTAGCCTGAGAATCAAACCCACAGCCTTTTTGCTTAGAGAGATTAGCATTAAGGACTCTGTCATGATGCATTTCTGGTGAAATCATACAGTTTTAACTAACTGTAGACAGTATGTAGAGATACTATAGCACAGAGCCTTGGGTCTTGCACGGTCACGGCTTTCTGCACACTGCTTAACGATAGTGTCACTCCTCAGTGTCCTGTGTGGGATAAAAATGGCAAGAAACTAAGTATTTTGCATGCTGTGTGACTCACCATGCTGCTAAACACTGAGCCACCACGGCAATGTGTATATCTTGAAGAGGCTTTTAAGCATTTGCCTTGTCTCACCTCTGGGCATTAGGAAACACAAGAAGTTGGCCTTTCTTTTATACTAATCCCATTTGTATGAGTGACAGAAGCACACTCGGAGCAATGTCGAACATCTAAATAAGACGTAATTAAAAATGAATGATAATTATATTGGCACCTCGCTGCGAAAGGGTTGCTAAGTGGAGGACAAGCTGCAAATTAATTTTCCATTGCTTTCATTCAAGTATCTCGGTTTATGTCTAGTGGTACTATTTCCTGCCGTGCTGCCTCCCTTTCTCCCTGACCTATGACCTATTGTAAAGACAGACAGGAAATATCAACATGACAGGAATTAGCACATTAGCATTAAGTGTACGTGGTGTGTTCAAATGTCTTGTGTGCTGCTTTTTAACAAGGATAGAGTCTTCCTGTGAAAACAAAGTGTAACTAAGTGTAAGTGTAAGCCTTACTTCGTAGACCAACTCTATCTTTTCCAATTAAATTAAGGTAAAGTGGGAAGAAGAGCAGGTTCTTATGGTTTGTGAATATTATGGTCTGTTGGTTATGCTAAAAGCCATATTAGAAAACTGTATTTCTTCTTCTCTAGACTCTGTGTGACCTTTCTGAACACTGGGATGCTTCTTCAGTGCATCTGTTAGACAAACATTTGTGTTAGCATGCTGCCCTGGAGAAACAAGCTGAAGGCAGGGTCAGAGGTCACCTCTCTGACCTTATATATTTAGTCAAGCAAGTTTGTACAGGGTTTACAGATGAACTTTTTCCATAGGCAAAGAGAAAGATAACAGTATGCTGAATTGTTATTTTACTATTGACTTTCACTGGCATAGCTCTAAGAAACTTAGAAGGGATGAAGTGCTGCCTGTATGTGGTTAGAACATGCAAAAAGTGGAGCAAAATTATTATGAATGAGCATCAGAAGGACAGAAGTAGTGCAAAGTGAATTTCCCCTGTATAAACAAATGTATTTTCTCCATAGTGCAAACATTTAGAGGAGAAAATGCTAAATTTCTTTTCTGCACACCATAGATTGAATCTAAATTGCGATTTGAATTGATGTGATTTATAAATCGCAAAGGCTGCCCTTATGTAGGCTTTATAATGTCCTCATCTAGGCTGTGGGTTCATGTGTATGTCTTTGTGTAATAGACTGTAAAACTCACAAATCAGAAGCAATTTGAAGGGTTTCAGAACGCTCACAATAAATATGGGTGCAGCACCAATACATTAAAATAGCAATCTTTGTGTAAAAGTTTGCATTTGTGTTTACAAATGCTAATGAGCTATGGAGGACCGTGAGCGCCACGCGAAAAGAAATAATGCTTTTATTAAAAGAGTTTTTAAAAGAGCCTTTATTAAATAAACTTTTAAAAACACTTTTAATAAAAGCATTTAGTAATCCATTTATTAAAGAGATTACTAAATACTTTTATTAAAAGAGTGTTTAAAAGAGTATTTAATAATTGGATTACTAAATGCTTTTATTAAAAGAGTTTTTAAAAGAGCCTTTAATAAATGGATTACGCAATGGTTTTATTAAATGAGTTTTTAAAAGAGGATTTAATAAATGGATTACTAAATAGTTTTAATAAAAGAAGGATTAATAGCGTTATTCATTAATCCATTTAGGAGATTTCTAAATGTATTTATTTTGCAAAACGTATTAGCTTCTCCGATTAGCTTCTCCTTTTAGCTTTTCCATGGCGTTCCTGGTCCTCCTGGCTAAAGTTAAATAAAATAAAATAAAAAGCGATGTAACAAGCTCTGTGATTGGTCAGAGCTACTCGCGCTCTGATTGGCCAGAAAATTCTAAAGTTCTATCAAATATGTTGATAATATGAGCACATATTTTCATTTCAGATTATCTTCATTGTAACCAACTATATAATTATTCATAAAACCGGTTAAAATGAGCTACGTGCCCGTAGCACAGTAAAGTTATGACTTACAATCACGTCTTCGTCCGCCATAGGGGTTATGCGCTAACTACTTCCGCATTCGGCTAAACGGAATGATCCACTTCCGGTCACAGCTTGTAAGCGAGCAGCCGGACAAGGGCAGCTTCAAAAAACATATTTATGTCTTACACATCGCAAAATAAAATCACCAAAATAATGCTGCTATGTACTAATGCAGTTTTAATCCTTCAACTAAGGGTTTTAGCATTTGTGTGTTAAATATTTCACTAATCGCTGAGCACGGATGCGGGATATTGTTGTGTCAATCAACTAAAGCCGTCACCCGGCACACTTTATTTCAGCGGATATAACAAGTAGTTATCGCGTAACCCCTATTGTCTGGCCAATCAGAGCACGAGTAGCTCTGACCAATCACAGAGCTCGTTACGTTGCTTTGCATTTTATTTTATTTAACTTTAGCCAGGAGGACCAGGAACGCCACGGAAAAGCTAAAAGGAGAAGCTAATATGTTTTGCAAATTCTTTTCTGAAAGGTTTTGTAAATACATTTAGAAATCGGTTTCCTAAATGGATTAATGAATAATGCTATTAATCTTTCTTTTATTAAAACCATTTAGTAATCCATTTATTAAATCCTCTTTTAAAAACTCACTTAATAAAACCATTTAGTAATCCGTTTATTAAAGGCTCTTTTAAAAACTCTTTTAATAAAAACATTTAGTAATCCAATTATTAAATGCTCTTTTAAACACTCTTAATAAAAGCATTTAGTAATCCATTTATTAAATGCTCCTTTAAAAACTCTTTTAATAAAAGTATTTAGTAATCTCTTTATTAAATAAACTTTTAAAAACTCTTTTAATAAAAGCATTATTCCTTTTCGCGTGGTGCTAACGGTCCTCCATAATGAGCCACGTGGTGACTTAAGTTTCATGTTCATGAGCACGGCGCCTCGACACAAGACAGCGAGACGAGGAGGAAATAAACACTTTTTATGAAGGAAATAAAGAGTGTTAAAGTAAGCATAAGTAAAGAGATGAAGACTGTGATATTAAGGAGTTTGTTGAGGCCACGCAGATTTCTCTAATCAGTGGATTGTGTCAGTGGGTGCAGGCTGTGTAAAACGGTAAAAGCTTCATAAATGCTTTCTAAAGGCGAAGAAGTCTGGCTAAAAAAAAGAACTAGACAGGCGCAGTAAGCCTAAACATGTTCAAGATGGATTATATTTTGATATTGTGTAAGATAAAACATGCTTTGGCAGCCTTCAATGTGCTTTGCCTTTATGTTTCACACCTGACTGTCAAAACAAGAGCTTACAGGACCATCTTTTTTCTGCATTTCCTTTTTTCTCCGCTTCATTGTCTCCTATATTGTCTAATGTTGCAAATTGCACTTTACAGGCACACTAAACACACCAATAGTGGTTTACTCACGTCTTGTCATTACAATGATGTGAATACAAATATTATATTAATTGTTTTTTCGCAAGTGTTAATGCTCCATCACATGCTTTAAATGTACACTGTAGACTGAATCTTGATTTTAAAAAATAAATTACAAATTGAATGACAATCGCTTTATCTGCCAGAAAGATCGCAATTAGACATTTGTTCTAAATTGTTCAGCCCTAGCACACCATATAACTTACTTAGCCTGGCCCACCAGACAAACAAACAAAGACAAAAGAAGTTAGTCTGGTATCCCTTTGTGTAGGAGTAATTAATCAGAGAAACGAGAGGCGGGACGAAAGCAGAGCACAGCTGTGGCAGTTTTCTGTTTTTGCCATAAAACACCAGAATAGGCTATATAATGAGCAGCTCTGTACTTATTTCTGAAGGGGGACAACAGCGGCAGTTGTACCAAGACTTGGGGGAAAAAGTCAGTTTGAATGTGGTCATTATGTTGGACGTCAGTGGGACTTTACTGCTGTTAAAATGGCAAGAGGACATTCACACAAAGAACTGAACTACAACGAGGACTTCTGCAGAATCAACAGGTCACAAAGGAAACCCCTAAACACTGTTAATCAGGTCACTGAAGTTATAAAATTAGATCGGTATTAGCCAGCTCTACCTTGATTAGCTTCTGTATTTGTAAAGCCCAAATCACACTGAATCCGTTGCGTGTCCCGTACGACTCCCGCAAGACATAGATGCAATGTCAATGCGTGAGTTCACACCGGCTGCGTTGCAGTACGTCTCCGTGTCCGGTGCTCTGTCAGAAATACTTATCAAGTCTATTTTTGGCCGGACACCGGATCCGTCAGGTATAAAGTTGAACAGAGGAGATCGAGCCACACAGGAAGTCAGACCCGGGTCCAGTGAAGAGGATCCGGTAAATTTCAAAATAAAAATGCTTGTGCAGCCTCTCGCTCATATCTCTGTAAACATTACATCTTAACTGAGGACACGGGGTCACAGACGGCATCGGACAGCATTAAGCGTGAGTAAAATGAACGTATTTATATACGTAGCATACTTACGCAGGGTTGAAGTATATATTTCTGTGACTTTTGGGCTTCAAATTGCCAAATAATCTCTAAATGAACAAGAGCAGCTCCCTGTATACATGGTTATTATTGCGTGAACTCATAACTTCAAGCATAAACTTGCTCGAACTCGTGGTCTCCCAGATGGCTCTGGTCTAGTGTTGCCACCTGTCCTGGTTTGTCCTTCTTTTTAATGGTCTGTCCCAGGGAAAAAAATATTGTCCCGGGACACTGAATGTCCCAGTTTTTCTATATGATGCGTAAAATGTGTATTTCTGTTTAATCTATTATGTTGTTTGTAGCCTACGTTTTTCCACTACACTTGGAGATGTGCCGCACACGCAACACACTCGATGTGAATTGGGGTCAGAAAACTGCACCAAAGACGTACTGCACACGCAGCGCATTCAGTGTGAATCTGGCTTTAGATGTGCTGCAGATAATCAACTGTGAGAGGCCAGGCTAAAACTTGCCAAGATTGAAGGACCTAAAACTGTGGCAAATACTGTGCATTGGAGAAGTGCATGTAAACTATTTCCAGGATGGACTGCTAAAATAATGTTTCCAAAAAGCTAACTGTAACTGTATTAGTCTGATTTGAAGGCTCATATTCAAGCAAACAAACATTTGCAGTTACTGTTTTTCAAACTGGGTAAAGGAAACATCTTGACAGTGGTAAATTTTTCTTTGGCCTGACACATTCATTTTGCTCTGTGTTATACCACTGTCCTGTTATCAAAATATTAATTTAGTTTTTGATTTTACCGCTATTGAGTTGCTTGTTCTCGAAATTTTCTCTGCTCACATGTGAAGCATTTAAAATTCTCATTTACCTGAGCCACTGTGGCACCCACTTTTATGAACAAGGTCTTCATAGAAATTCACATGCAACACACTTAAAAACAGCATGAACTATTTTTTTTTTTAAATGTGCAACTTAGCAAATGCTATGTTGTTTTAATATTAAATGCTGATTGTGTGCCAAGGGGTAAAAAATGACCCCTTTCAGCTCCTGGTATTGGTAGTTGTAATCTTAAAAAAGAAATGGAAGAAATTTAATTCAGACTAATATTCTGCTCTTAGTTGTACAACATTAAACTGTTTACAAAATAATTTTAAGTGGAGTTGGTGGAATGCCAGCCTTTGGTTTTTTGGCGCAGAGTGGAGGCAGAAAGTTGATGCGGTCATGACCCTTACGCTGGAACAAAGCTTCTCCATTTCCTGACATTTGACATAAATACTCCAGACCTCTGCCACACTTTCCTGAAGACACATAGTGACTATAGGCTAAATGACCTTGACAGCCGTCTTTCTCCTTTGTCCAAAGTGTCAATTTCCTCTCAGGTCTCCAGGGACAGAAAGATCATGCGGCCTTGCATCAAGTTGATAATAATTGCCATGTTCTATAGGTGACCTCTGACCAAGGTTCAGCCCTGGGACCTGTCAAGTGAAATGTGGCTGGTGGGTGAAGATATGACTAATCACAACACAAGTATATGTTCTGTCAATTTAAGTCTGAGGGAAAAAAAAACACACTATTGAGATGCTGTCAAGTGGCATTTTGTCTAAAGGGGGCATTTAGAAGAAGAGATTTTAAGAACCTGTGTTATTTACTGCAATACAGAATCCTACAGAGCCTAAAATATACAGCAAACTACATACTAATAACTGCTTTTAATACTTTTTAGTTGACTAGAGTCACTGCAGAATACTACAGAGTCTTGGGAAGAGGAAAGAACAATAAGCCAGTGGTACTTTTTATTACCTGTGTCACTGAATGCAACATAGTGTGTCCAATAATCGCACCTAAATTTTGTGGTATTTTGTAGGCCAACCATCTAGTGGTGATGATGCAAATTACAGTTAAGTTAAATTCCCACCTTGATCTTTCTGTGACAAAGGAAGTGAAGGTGGGAATCAAATATCTACTCTGTTGCTCTCAAATAAAGGCAAAAATGGCTCCAAAAAAGGATCAGCATTAGATATGTTTGCCAGTATTTGTTCCCTGGTACCTACGTTCCCCAGAGAAAATTAAGGTTAATGTTAGGTGAATACGCAAACTTCCTACATTCTCCAGTACTTATCTTTCCTGGTTTCTACGACCAGGGAACATAGGTACTTGCACAATTTATACATTGGTACGCATCCCCAAAAATCTACATGATAAAAAGATATGGGGGTCTATTTAATTGACAGTTAACCTTTAATGATGTTTTACTGAGTTGATGACAGACCTACATTTTAAAAGATGCATAAATCTATTTTTTTTACTACATTTACATCAAGCATCATCTGCCAATTAAGTTTAAATTCAATTCAATGTGTTTATATCGAACTGTATATTAAAGTATAGAAAATGTGATTTTTATTTGATGTATCTCTGATTGAGATTATGACTACACAACATAACTTTTCAGGTGGCTGCTGACTAGCTGTGTATCCTAACTACTTTACCTATCCAGCCTCAGCTCTGATATGAACACCTCATGAATAATAACTGACTGAATCCTCACTTCTAAATAAATCACAGGTGCACTAAGACTTCATCTGAAATATCAACAGCTGTTGAGTGCCGAAGCCTTGAATGTAGCCTCTCAAATTTAATAAAGCTAGATTTACATAGAAATGCGTGGTTGGGAATCCATTTATTGTCATATGGTGACTCTCCACAGAGTGTGTGATGTGACGGGTGTCTCTGAAGAGCAGCCAGCACACTGCAGGGGTCCAAACTTTCCCCATTGATGCACACAGGGACAGACTAGAGCTGGGGTCCATGCTGGGCTGGGACACCCCTCTCTGATGCACACAGGGACAGAGAAGAGGCTAGGGTCCATGCTGGGCTATGTTTGTCACTGGGGGCTGGTCCTGGTGTAGAGGGACCTGCCTGCAGAGTGTGGGAAAAAGAGCCCACACAGATACATAAGACACAGTTAGGGATCTGCCTGCAGCACTGTGTTATCTGTGTTTATAGAGGCACAAATAGACTAAAACCTCTATGGAGCCCAGGCAATATCACAGAGCCAGTCCATATTCAGCTAGTAAAAAGATGAAGTACTTTTCAGCTGATCCTTTTCTTTAGGGGGTGGCCACAGTGATTAATTTGTATAGGTACTTCTTGATGCAGCCCTCTTAATTTATCCAGGCTTGGGACTGGAACATACAGGTATATTTCAGCTAAAGTGGCACATGTGGAGACCCTGGATCTCCCACACCAAATATGGGGAAATTATAGCCACTTGACTAACAGGTAAGCCTTATACCGCCACTAACAGCAGGTAGAAACAAGTTGGTTATTCCTGTTTTAGTCCTGGTTATAGATCGGATTTATTTCTTGTTTAGTCCTACTTTTGTCTTGTTTAATCCTGTTTTTAGACCTTGTTTAGTCCTAGTTTGGTCTTGTTTTAGTCCTGGTTTTAGACTTGGCATAGACCTTGCTCAGAGCTGGTATAGTCCTAGTTTTGTCCATATTTACACTCAATTTAGCCCATTTTTTTGTAATGCTCATTTAAAGTGGTACTTACATTTTCTGAGGTGGTACTTGGTGTGAACAGTTTAGAATATGAATTTTTAATACAAATATAATTCTGGTATTGTATAGGAAGAACAGCCTATTAACTATGAATATTTAATGTTTTACCTGTTTTGCCTTTACAAACACTGCACATATTTTCTTAGAGGCAGTTATTTAAAACAGTATCAGTGTTATTTAACGTTGCCCTGCTGAAAAGCGTGCATCTAAACAAGTTTTTTTTTGTGTGTTTTTTTTAAATGCCTACCGTTTTTAAGGAGGCTGAAGGGGGCTGGAGCTGGTCATCAGATGCCTATAGCATTTTATAAAAGCATGTCATTCTCCATCAGTGTGTGGTATGGGCACAGGATCAGCTCTGCATAGAATGTGGCAGCTTCCCTTTACCTAACATATGCTGCATATGGGGACAGCATCCTTCATCATCATCGACCCATCCCACCCAGCACAAAAAAACAGTAAGTTCAAAATAAGCCAAAGGTGCTTGTATTATTTGGAAAGTAAGGATCAGGAAGTACAAAGTTTTTGATCCGGTTATTGTGATTTAAACTTCCATGAATGTATTATAGGATTTTTTTCAACTAAAAAGGAGCCAGTCAACAACCTTTCAGATTTCTTTTCAGTATTCCCATTCTTTGCTCTTTATATTTGAAAAAAAAAAAAAAAAAGCTCTCAAACTTTCTCTCAAAGTTTTCACACAGAGAGATGGAAACAAGTCAAAACACACCTTAGCTCCTTGAGTGAGTATGTTATGAAAATCTATAACCAGAATGATAGACCGGACGAATGACAGCATAATGAAAAATAACTCAGGCTCCTATACCATTTTGTTTATTTACAGTTCTTCCTGAATACTAAAACACTTAATACCATTTTCTAAATCAAGCCACCAACTGCTTAAACTCTTTGCTCAAACACATGACTCTCTGGTTTAAATCTTAAACATAATTTGCTGTTTACACACAGTTTGCAAAGCTCTTATTGTGTCTTTTGCAGAACACTTGGCACATTCTTAATCTATAAACACATTGACATTCAGAGCACACATGACGCACAAAGTTAACACAAGGAGGCAGAATTCAGACACAACACAGCTGTCCAAAGCTCTGGCTGCTAACTGGAGTCAATGTAAAGAAAAGTAATTTTTCAGGAAAAGGTGTCTTAGATATTGTGAAAAACTTTAATCATACAAAAATGTTGGTTAGCTGGCTTCCAAAAACAGATTCTACAATCCATGCTTAGGAGTTACCAAACTTCATCTGGGTTTTATAAAACTTTAGTTAGGACTGATGAAAATAAGTGATTTGTGTTTTGTTCTGTTGTGATTTATTCAAGACATTTTGTCCATCTTTAATGCTTCATTGCCAGAAAACTTGTCCTCATGTTCCTAAAGAAAAAGTAGACATGTTCTTGTGGGAGGAGACAGCCCAAGAACAAGAACTGTCTACTTTTATTTTATTCAAACAGAACAGCTTTGTCCTCAAAAATACAAATATGCTCTTTGAAATCACAGTGTAAAACTAAACTTAAACTCTGAGTTCAAACTGATGTGATCCTACAATTCTCTTCTTTTTGTAAATGCATGTCCCTGTCATGTTTTACTTCTCTTACCTATTTTTTTTTCACTGTATCACTGTGTAAGCAGCCCTAGGCAGCACTACAATAACCACTTTTCATGTAGATTTTTTTTTTTTTTTCCGTTAAGACAAAATGGCATGCGGTGTGACGCAAATTAAATGTGTGCAAGTTTGTGACCAGAGGTTGCGGATAAAAGCTAAACATTCCTATTTATTAAAATCAGATATAATAATTGAACTTGTATCTTGTTTTTTATTCCCTTTATGCTAATATAGGCAATTTATAGTTTTCTGTACATGCAACAAAAATTCTCTGTGAGTTATTAAGTTCCTATACATATTTACTTTTCAAATATAATTAAAACATTACAGTTTATTTGATGACTAATATTCATACTTAGTTTGAATGTATCTCTACATATGAAAACAACTGCAGTTGCATACATTAAAGTTAAGCACCAATGTGAGCTCTAATTCTGCCAATGCTGTACATCTGGAGACTGCAGAGAGGATGTCTTCATCAAGCACTGACAAATATTAATTATTCCTGGGCAGAGCAAATATGGCGTCGGCTGTAATAAAGCAAATATGCCTTTGTAATTTGTGTGAAACCCTATTAGGAATGCGTAGAAGCCGGTCTGAACCAACATGACAAATGCTTACCCTTTTCTACCAATTACTCCCAAGTCTGCGCTCATTGTTCTCTTTGACAATAATGGCCCAGATCTAAATCTCCTTGACCCATTTCATTTGAAGTTTCACTGCTGTGTGCTCTGAAGGCACAATACAAGACCTGCATACGCCTGCTCTTTCTTCCAAGTTTGTTGCCCTCTGCTGCAGCCCAAGTAAAAAAAAAAAAAAAAAAGGGGTTATGTTCCAAGGCCACCAGGGGATGGCAGTGTTGCTCCACAATGAACAGACATCATTGAATGCATAAAAGACCGAGATTTGCTATCCTCTTTTGAGTTTCACTTCAATTTTGTAATGCTTTGCTCTTGACAAGCAAGGACATCAACTCTCATGAAATCAATGGAGGAGCTGATGGACAAGGGGATCTCGAATGTATTAGCTGTGAATGAATAAGGCTGAATGGTTGTTCATCCTTCATCAGGTATGTGGGGGAGTTTTCAATCCCTGAAGGCTTGCATTTGGAGAATTCAGTTCCCTGTAGATTTGTAGACTACAAAGCATAAAATCCCATCTCCAGAACCTCTTGGAAACTTGATCAGCTTCCTGGGGTGAGTACTCTTCACTCTTTGTTTTGAAGGTCATTGGGTAGTGATTGGTGACTCAGTCCTGTACAGAACACTGTATGAGCAGCAGCAACACAAATATACTACTAACAATAAGAGGCCCTTACAGTGCACAAGGAGAATAAATGGTTTTTGATGCTATATAAACACCCTGTCTTTTCCAAGGCATCCTGGCTATCCTGTTCCATGTAGATGCACTCTTTGATTCAAGGAAAACTTTGACAGCCATTATTTCTTCATTGTTGTGGAAAAAAAAAAGAAATTCACCGCTGTACAGCTTCCTAGAAAAAATCTGCAAATATACAGTCCTATTGAAAACACATTGATTCTCTTGGAGGCACAAACCTTCTATGAGTTGTCTTCCTGGAATGTGTGTTGTTTCTTCAGAACAATGTACTCTGCAGCTTGCTACAGGAACCTGTTTAATCCACACAGGTGCAATTTCTCACGCAGTTGCATCGGACCAAGTTCTTTCTGCAAATTACCATGCAGCAATAAAGGGTGCTTGAAAGAAACCCGAGACCAGCCTTTTCAGATAGAATAGGAATTGTTCTTTGGTCTGTAGCAGACAGTGTGCACTTTCATGCCATTAAACTCTCATTCTACAAATGAACTCTTTTCAAACGTGTAAAATCCTTCAGGTGTGTATGCATCTTTATGCATCTGGACATAGTGTTTAGTTCCACATTTTTTAAATAGTTCTAAGACACAATATTTTTAAGTGCTTTGCATTTCTAATTGATGCAAACATTGCAAACAGGAGAGTAGTGTCTCCTAAGTGCCAAAAGAGTTGCTTGTTAAAATGCAATATAATTTTTAAACAAACTTTAATAATGAGAGTAAGGAGAGTAAATCATTGTGAATAGTGGTTTAGAGGCTGCTCATATAGCTGTGTATGGCTGCAGTCATTATAATGTATTTCTTTTTAATATTTTGGGGCTTTTTAAGACCTTTATCCAACAGTTGAGCTTGACAGCAAACGCAGCGCAAGAGGCTGGAATAAAATTGAATCTGCAAGTGCTGCAGTATAGCTCAGTTGGTAGAGCTGTGGTGTGGCACATGTGCAGGGCAACTGCAGCCTGCCTTGGTGCTGTGGGTTTCAGTCAAGAGTCCGAGTTTGGATGTCTCTCCCTGCTCTCTCCCCCATGATTTCCTGTCATTACTTAGTTGTCAAATAATACAACTACTAATGATAATCTGTAAAAGAAGCATTTTAAGCCTGGTCATAGACTGCAATAATGTTTTATTTATTTATTTATTTTTATTTAGAAAGTGGTATTCTTTAGATGCTAAAACCATAAAGGGCCGTTCTCGTTGCCATGAATTATCTTTGAAAAAACGTAAACCTTTAAAAAAAAAAAAAAAAAAAAACATTAAAAAGAAGTTTTTTGCTTTTGCTGCTTTGTTGTGTGAAACTGGAAGTGCTACAGTGGAAATGACATGAGTCTTATTTGTAACACAGGTAAGATCTATGGCCTAATCAAGATTCTAAACCTAAAAGTAAACATTAGGTAAGATTCCAAAGGTTCTTTACCTGTCTGCTTTGTCTTTTCAGCTTTTCTCTTTCTGCGTTCACCATATCAAGTACTATAATCTGTCTCCTAGTGTGCTGTGATTCACATATTGATTTGACATAAGTTAAACATCGGATGTCCTTCCCGGCTTGTGACCACTTTTGGCTTGATTGTACGATTCCAAAGCTACTGCCCTAGTGTTTAATGATATTGAACCACAATAAAAAGACCCATTAGCAGCGCTCTCCCCAGCTGATATAGGTATGTATTAAAGTAATACTTCCTCACTTCATCCTGGTTCTTGTCACAGCTCTGCTCCGTGCACTCATCCTGCTTGTTTTCACCCACTTAAAGCTGATAATGAAATGTATGCGCAGAACTGAAGTGAGCGATTAATCAGAGCAGATGTGTATGTAGGTGAGTGCCAGAGTATGTCTCCGAACAGCCCCTGACTCCACTATGGCGGGTGCAGAGGACCCACAGGCCTGTCAGAGCCCACACATGTGCCAGACCGGCCTTATTACAATTAATTTGCCTGTGTCGAAATGTCCTCGCAGGCAATCATGTCTCATCTCAGCCAACAATAAAGAGCTGCTGTAGCCTTGTGTTGTGTGACAGCTGCAGAAATATGCAGTGACAACGTGCCTTAACAGAAAATATATGATTTATTTTTACTCAATTGTGGATATAGTTGGAAAACTCCATGGCTATTTTCTATGTAGCATTATAGTTATCATAGTGAAGCTGTTTTGTTAGTAAGAATGTACCACACTGTGTATAACACTTATCGCGACCTTGTTAGATTTCAGCAGTACACTCTATCTGAGTATGGTAACAGTGTTTGACTAAAATAAAAGTGGTGGCAAGAGTAGTAACAGCTATAGTTGTGATGGTAATTACCATTGTAATAGCTGTATTAGTAGTAGCAGTTATAGTATTTAATTGTGACAGTGGTGGTAGCAGTAGTAATATTTTTAGTAGCAGTAATAGTTATAATAATAGGCTAGTTTTTGTGTAGAAATGATGATGTAAGTAGTAGAAGCTGTAATGGTGGTGTAATAGTAAAAGTCAGAGTATAAGTAGTATCAGTATAGTTGTCATAGTAATTAGAACAGAACTTGTA
This sequence comes from Bostrychus sinensis, assembly GCA_020698575.1. Lineage (NCBI taxonomy): Eukaryota > Metazoa > Chordata > Actinopteri > Gobiiformes > Eleotridae > Bostrychus > Bostrychus sinensis. Next base: position 14,771,185 of record CM036242.1, read on the forward strand.
TTAACAGTTAGGAATTCATTGTAAGTTGTTCTTATTTATTCATTTTCTTTGCCCTATTTACCATTGAAGCTGGAGATTATCCCACTATGGGCCTACGGCGGGGTACACCCTGGACGATGGCATACAGGGAGACAAATCCAGATCCAGAGGTTATGCAGGGATGGGGAGCAGCAATCTTGATCTGATACTGATAATAACTTTAATATCAACACTATAGACATTTGGATCAATCTGCCAACCCCTACTGTTTAGATATTTTCAGTCAAAAACATTCACATTAGACTTTGTGCACCATTTGTGAGATAGGCTTCTCAAAGTAAGTCTTTTTAGTATTATGTACTACCAGACGTCAAAGAGATGTTGAAAAACCGCAAAAAACAGCAAAGACCTGATGTGACCTTTGGAATGGCGTCGCAAAATTAACATCTTTCATATTTTATAAGCAAATTATTTCTGATATTTAGATGACACGCTACCAATAAGCTATGGTTCAGATCTCGTATAATGCATTTATTTTCAACACTTAATCATCCTGAGGGCTAGACCATTAAACCTGTTTGTGTGTTAAGGCAAAACTAAATATTCCTCTAATGTTGCTTGCTTTATGCTTTAAGATTAATTGCATCTTTTTATCTTTGAGTCAGTGCCACTCCACCCTGCTCATCATCACTGATTCACATCTACACTTTGGCGTTGCTTGGCTGATTAGCACAAGATGATGCAGAAGTAGAGGATGCATGCTGCTTTTGAGTGTTTTTGGTCCACTGAGCTGTAATCGGCACACTTAAGGCTAAACTTTACCCTCGTACATTTGTTGCTTAATGAGATGTCCAGCGTTCACAGAGACAAACTTGACTTGTAACTAAGGCTTTGATTAAGAAGGGCCTCCCAGACTTACTTTACTCCCAAGATAAGTTTTTGCCTACTCTTCACACAGCTAAAATTACTTTTTCTTACAGTTCATTTTGTTTTCAAGTAGATTACAAGATTATATTTTAAGCCTGAAAGAAAAGTGAGTATTACATAGATACCCGGGGCAGCCATATTATTGCAGCAAAGCAGAATTGTCCTACATAAGTAAGATGTGATATTGCTGATATCACATGGGGGCTATACAGTGGTGTAGCAAAAATAAAGAGTATAAGGAGCCATAAAAAAGTTTGTGTTTTGAAAATGGATTGAGGCTTTGCAAACAAATAAATTGTTTTAGGCCTTTAAGGTTCATAGTGTAATATTTTGTTGCACTCTATTGATCCAAAAGTGATCCGTTGGCAAAGTGGTGAGTAACCCCCATCCCTACAGACACAAGGTCATCTTTGGGCCAGCTCCGAGCCCAAATAAATGATAAGGTTGCATCAGGAGTGATTTATTGTGGCAACTCTTCAAGGTAGCAGCCCAAATATCTCAGTTAGACCAAAGGAAACAAAACCTGTCAAATAGGGCTGTGTATTGCAAGAATCTGTTGATGCTTTGTACACAGAACCATGAAAGTTCAATTTCTTCCTCCTATAACTGTCCTCAACACAGAAACAAGCACTTTTAGTCATGCATTATTTCTGTAGACATATGATTGCAATATTTTCACGAAGCTTTGCAACATTTATGAAAAATATTGATTTCTATATATTTCTATTTAACACCTGACCTAGTCCTTTCACTTTCTAAAAAAAATGGTCTGAAACACCTCTCATTCAGAACTATTTTCATCAATATTAATTTTACCAAACCAGTTATATTCCATTAACAAAATTGGTTTGCATCTTTAATAGGTTGCGTTCACATGATGCCATGACATTCTAAGGTGTCTATGTCTATGTATATGTGTGTGAGACTGAGCAGGAGGCAGGCCAGCATCTGCTGCTAAAGATTCAAAATCCAGATGTCTTGAACTGGTTTAGCCTTCTCTGCATTTACTGGGCCTATCCACATGAAACAAAAACTGGCACAAAGTGTAATGTCTTCTCTGTCAGCCAACACAAATTAACTAAGGTGATTTTTCACACTAAAGCATCAAAAAGTGGTGACATTATTCAATCACCCAGATGTCATTGTGGTCAGTAGACAGATTATTAATTAAGCCACACGATTAACAGTGAGATGAGTTTGTGGACCTAATCACAAAAATGATCAGGTTCAACATTTCTGGATTTTATATTGTTATTTCTTTAAAAATAGTGTATAAGTAGTGGTTCCCAATGTGGGATCCTGGGCCCTCAGAGGCTATATTAAGTGCAACAAAAGAAATACAATTTTAAATGAAGTAGTTACGTATATACTTGTTTAAAAAATAATACTTTAAAACTATTTTTACCCAACAGTGACTTTTTTGTAACGTTTAGATATAGAAATATATGAAGAAAAACATGGTACATAGTCTTAGTCATTTTCAGTTTTATTGTTGGAGGTCTGTATGAGATTTTAAGAAATGTAAGGGGGCCATGACATTCTTGACTTTGGGAATGGCTGCTATACTGGCATCTGCCCTCCATCTGAGGTTGTGAGCTACTGCCACCTGTTATCTGGATGTATTTCCAGTTGAAACCAGTGAAAAGCCAACTCGAATCAACAGGGACCAAGACTGTCTGCATCTCACCCATTTCTATGCAATTACTTAACACACAACATAATGTCCCTGCTTGGTTGCTGTAGGTGCTCACAGGGAGGCAGTGAAGTGTGGGATTGCAGTCTGCAATGTGCCTAGATGCCAATGCACTTTTAAACAGAGTACGGTATATCCATGTAATTCCACCTCCAACACCAAACTCTGTGTCCTCTATGAGTGTTTTTACATGCACTAGAATACTCCGATCATAATCTGAATATGAGCTTACTCCAAATAAGATTCAGAATAAGCCTTAATCAGAAAAAGACACCTAGAGTATTCTGATCTTAATCGCATCGCATAAACACCTTAATCGGATTATTGCTTGTTCACACCTTTTTTGCCAAAGTTACCAGTGTCTTAATGATGAAGTACAGGATTTTTAAGTTAACTTTAGCAAGTCAGACCTCATGTATCAGAAGGTACCTGTAGTGTGTTCACTGCCAAAAATTGACACCAAGGACCAGGAAGATGTCTTTCAAAAATGCCACCCAAATTTATTGAAGATCAACAGGATCAAAAATACAGATTGACAGGATTCAAAAATAATGCAAAAAGCAAAGTATAGTGGTAAATCAAAGTACAGAACTCAGTCTCAAGAAGGGAGCAATTCGTTGACATTGCGCCGCCACCGGTCTAAGCAACTCATAAAGAGAAGCCCTTCCGATCTTGGGATGCCACCGAAATGCTCCCGTTCAAGGTTTTCACACAGCTTTTATAGTAAAAGGAAAGTACAAGAATGAAAACTGACTGTATGACTAAGGTCCATCCTATACATATCTTGTTTTTCTGGACAGTTAGTCTGTTTTCGCTACCAACGGAGTGGATGCCGGACACTGGCCTGATAACATAAATCTGGTTTTGGGTCAAGCTGACCATTTTGAAGCTGCCCCAAACAGACTGGATAGAATGGACCTCGGAACAGGCACTAACAACTGGCAAGGTGCCAGCTAGTCAGCTAAACAAAACTTATCTAAAACAAGATACACAATGTTGTTAAAACTCAGCATGAATTGTCATTGCTAAGGAGATGACCAAATAAGTAGTAACTATATGAAGCAAAACATGTCAGTACATGCTATCAGAATCATATGTATAATGATTAAAAGTGATATCTCAAGATGAATATGTGGGGAGTCATAATCTAAGAACTTTATTCATTCATACACAGGGCCTAAACTAGGGCAAATTATATATGATACTTTAGCAAACTTAAATTTAACTTTAGCTTTAGCATTTGATGTTTTTTTTCTAATCTGATTCTGATTTTCTGAACAGTGACTAATAAAAACTTTCTTAATACAGCTTTTAACATTATATTTACATGAGTCAAACTAGTGATGTTATATAATGAATGGTTAAAATGCAGGGTTAGTACAGTTGCACAACACAGACAATATACTACACAGAAAGCTGAAACTAAACAGGAAACAGGAAGTCTACCGTAGTGTTAGCATTAGCTTTACCTCCAGCCTCTCACCACTATCCTCCAGGATTTACTCTCATCCTTTTAATAAATACTGACAACACAGCATGTTTTAAATATCCGCTCTAATTACATTTTATATCTTGTATAGTAGCACAAGATTTTAAACGATGTGCCATGTAAACACACTTCAGGAGTTTGGTCAAAGGCAGTGATTTCAAAATGGTGGGTCCTGGTAAAATAGGTTACAATAAAATGATTAGGGATAAAATTGGATCTCCCAACCAGACTAATTACGAACCACTGATCTCTAAGCCTAGTGTATGTATTGTTCAGCTGTTTCCTGATACATCTTCCTGTTCCAGCCTATGATACTCTAGTCTTCATCATCTCTCTTGATCCAGAATGTCTGGGCCCAGTCGTAATGCACTCTGGACTCAGTCATGACTAATTTACTCTTGTCCTGACTACAACCCCATCCAGAATAACAGTGCACCATTACAGACAAACTTTCTACTAATGTCAAATGTCTTGTTTTTTTGTTTTCCCTGACCCTCACCTCTCACCTTTTTGTTATAATCTAATCACTGGATGAATAGCCAATCAACACAAAGTAGTCATTGTTAAAAGATGCCCTGCTTCTTCTCTAACAAGCTAATCTCTCTTTTTTCCCTTCATTTCCCTCTCGGCAGGCTGTCATTTCATCTCCGCTCATGTCTGTAAACTCATAATAAGTGTCATTGTGTTCTGAACACACAAGCACCGATACAAGAGCTTTGACATTACCTCAAAAATACAGCTTGCCTCATCAAGGTTGTAGTGAGGTGTGACATTCAAATTTTAGGACAATTTCAGCAAAGGTCAGTAATGGACCATGGATAAAATTATTAATTTTGGTGTAGATCCAGATCACTGTTTAGATCCAGGAGTGTTTCTAGAGATTTTGAGATAGAGACAGATTACACTAACTTCATTCACTAAAAGAACAAATGATTAGTTTTAGTATATTCTTTACCAATGGAAAATACAGTATAAGGGTTTTGTGGTTCAATGGAAAAAGCATTTCTAGAAGATCTTCAAGTTTAGGTCCAAGTCTGGGCATTATATCTGGACCATTGTGAGATAGAACCAGTGCCATGGCGACAGTCCATGCTCTCTTTGAGTGCTTCAGGTTTTGCTTTTCTGTGTGTGTATTTTTTGTACATTGATAAGCTACACCTTTTGTCATTATCCTGTTTAAAACCTGTCCAACCTAAAATTTACTGAGCAATATCAAGGGACGTCGTGCCGGCAAACTTGTTTTATACATCTGCTTAAAAGCATGAATTTAATGTCATTGAATTTACTCTGCTTGTGTCAAACTCCCCCTCTGTTTGCTGAGCGTCTGCAGAAATCTACAGCCTATGGTTTTAGAGCCACATGCGGCTCTTTAGCCCTGCTCCTACAGCTCTTTAGACAGCTGACATATAAAGCCAATAAAGGAAATCATAGACAACTTTAAAACAACCTGCATATGCATGATTATGTAAATTTAAAATAAAACTTTCTCATTGCATGCACAGACTGATTTGAAGTGCAACACACATACAATAAATAAACAGCACCAAGAAATACTTATTGAATGTAACTCCAGTTCTCAGAGTGTGTGTGGCCCCATGCCTTCTTCATCTTTATATTGTTTGGTAAATTAAATTTCTCCACTTCTTCTAATCCTACCTCTGTTTTTAGTGAGCCTTTATTTTGATAGAGTACAAATAACACCTGTCTTGAGTGAAACGACTTCAGCGGTTGCCGGTGTAAATTGTCAGACTGATTAAAATCCAAAGCAGTTTATACACGTGTGGCATGGAGTCACTGGTGAACTTTTAGACTTTTACACAGCACTATAAAATAATATACCAGCTTTTAAATGTATCTAAACCATCATCCTAAAATGTTCAGTTTTTGCAAGTTTAATCAAAATTATAGCCAACACATACAGCCAAGCTTTTAAATATGTCTTCTAAGATCATATATATTCAACATATGGGCATGCCTTGCTACTTTGCATTCATAAATATTGTAGTAATGCTTTTAACCTATGTCTTCTTACATTTTTTGAACTCTCTTTAAGACCTCATCTCAAACAGAGTTGCTATTAGCCAAGTATGACATCATGATAAAGTTCTTTTGACAGCAGCGTACTGAACATGACATCAAACAGGACCGGATCTCTTGGGAGTAGCCCCAGTGCACCATGGGAGCTTTTTCACAGCCAGAAGTGATCAAGCAGAACGGAGGAACAGGTAGGTGAGAGTCTTCTGTGTGAACAATTGCAGTACTTCTGTCACCAAAGGTCGCAGTGTGGGTCGTGAGGTGTGAGGAGAGAAGAGTTGTACAAACCAAAGCTATATTTTAGAATTTGGTTTAACACTATCTTTTAGTCTTGACTGGGCTGGAATAAAAATATATATACATGTGGATACAATATATACAGCAATATAAGCAGTTGTTCTATAAAGTTAATCTTCAGCACTACGTATTTCTAGTTGTATTGTTGCTGTCAAGTATTTTTCCATTCATTTTCATGTGGGAAGGTTGTTGTTGATACATTTGTTAAAACTTAATTTACTTTAAAAGCACCAAATGCAAGTCAAGTTAATGGACCTGTATTATGATGAACTGACTTTTTTGAGCTTTTAACCATGTTATATTATTTGCACCTCAGAAACATAGTTGGATTAGTGCTGTGTTTCATTCACATGTTTGAGTAATCATGTATACTCTCACTGCTCTACACTGACTTGTTAAACCAGGAACTACTTCTGTGTGTTTCTGAAGCCCATACTCCGTCACAAAACTCATTCTGATCATTTCAGTGCTGAAAGTGCCGTCACTGCAAAGCAGTCAGCTTATTTATCCATCTGTCAGCAACATGTTGTTAATAGCTGTGCTAAATAGTCATTTTATGCTCTGTCCAGTCCCCACTGTTGCCAGCAGGGGCCTCAGACACTTAATCCAAGCGTTCTGTGCAAAATCAAACTAACAGCTCTCCAACAGAAGATGTTTTTCATACATGTGCATTATTTTAGTTATAAAAGGTGAAATACTAAGGCAAAGGTGTCCAAAATTATTTCAAAAAGCCTGAAAAAGCATAATTTGGCCACTGGACTTGTGGTGAGCAATGAATTAAATCTAGGCATACACTGACAAATGTGGTCTGCCATATATCTGTACTGTCCAACAGAACCAAAATTTTGAAATCATACAGTATTATTTAGTCTTTACTTATATGCTGCTAATTATATATTGCTACAAAAGTGCAAAATGTCAACTCTGACATTTCATACATGTAGATAATTCAGTCAGTAGGCTAGTTTTTTTTTCTTTCTTCAAATTAACATATTATGTAACAGTGGTTAAACATTTGCATATTTTCTTTTTATACTAAATTGTGAAAAGTTTCAGCAGTGTTAGAATTGCTTCCAAAAATATCTTTATTTTTACAAACTTTTTTACAGTTGTGTAAACATAACCCCATGTCACTGATTTCTTTTCGGTGGATAGTTGACTCTTCAGCTAGACCTGTGTAAACTGCCCTGGGGTTAGAGGCAGACAGGGGCACTCATGAACCTTTGTTAGACCATCTGTACACAGAACTCTAGACAACATTGATTCACATGTTTTTGTTTTCTGATTTCATACTGAACAACAGCATGAACCTACTACCACATGTGTCTGATTACAGCAAATTACCAGAGCTGGCTAGACGAAAATATTGCAAAGAGCACTTTAGCTACTTTCCCCTTCAATCTTCGATGCACTTTTCTGGTATGATTCATTCTCAACTATACTCATTAGCCAATATACAGTAAATGCTCTGGTTTGTTGCAGTACAACCCATTAGTGACCTTAAAACAAGGCTAGTGTGAACTGACTGAGGACACTGTCAGGTTGGCCTTTGTACAGATGAGGATAGAGAGCAAACTCAGAATAAACAGTCCAAAATACTGAGCCACCTTAGGTAAGAAGGGGGATCACAGAGTTACATTTTGTTCCATGCCCTGTGAACCTGATGATACTTATTCGTTTCAGAAAACTGAGACCAAATCAGTTTGACATCGTCCAAACCTGCACTCTGATGGAGACATTCACAGGTCCAGATGTAAGTGTAGGTAGAAAAATGTAAGCTTGAAAAACTATTTGGAGAACAAATTTTGACACTCTTGTACTTACAGTGGTGTGATAACATAATTGCACACTGCTTTTTTTGTGAAATAAAAAGGTAATTCACTCATTTTGCAATGTGCAATGATTGAGAAAAAGTTGTCTGTTTTTGCAAGCCATGGTTTATCTTTTAGCAACATAACTCAAAGGGATTATGCTTAAATAATTTTAGCAAAAATAATGGGCCAATTAACAAATGATGCAATTTTGTTGGTAGCCTATCCCAGCAACTATGGGCCTTAGGTGGGTTAGACCCTCAACAATGGCCACTTAGTCACAGGGCTGTCACAAAGACATAAACAGACAACTATGCACTCTCATGACCATTCATTATGAACAATTTTGGGTCAACAGTTCTCCTAACACATGCATGTCTTTGGATGGTGGGTGGGAGTACCTCGAGAGAACCCACAGTAACAGGCGTCAGCCCTATGTTCCCCGGTATGTTACCCAAACAAAATTTAGCTTAGGATTAAGGTTAAGTGTTAGGGACTATCAGGAGTTACCAGAATGTGCAAGTATATTCTCAAGCACTTATCTTTCCTGGTTTCTATGCACTGGAGAGCATACTGGGGAACATAGGTATGCACCCTAGTAACACAGGGAGAACATAGACACCACTCAGAGAAATTATATGTATTTTATGAATTTACAACGAGAATTACAAACTGAGTACTCAGTGACAGCCTAACACTCAATAGTTGTAGCTTTAGAGTGAGTGGTAACAAGGAAAAAGGGCCTTGAATATTCAAATAAGAATACGTAGAAGCCTTGCTGTTAAGTGCAGAGTGGAGAGTTTCAAGACAACAACAAAAAAAAAATTTAAAGACTTTTGCACTCTGTTCACTATAACACAAGCATTTTGAAGTTTTCAACTAGTCCAAATCGCAGCAGTAAGAACAGGAGAGAGAATACTACCTTTGCATAAACCCCCATTCTCTGCCTTCCCATTGAATTCATAATAAAAAAAAAAATGACCCCACTTACCAGACAAGTGGTTTGGCCCTGTCCTAAAGTGCTACTAACAGAAATCTTTGTTCTCAAAATGCAAAGCTATTAGTGGTTTCTAGGTTTGCGTACAAGCAGTTTCCAATTCTGATGAGGAGTGGACCTTAATTGGCATGTACACCCCTGTCCCGACACATGGACCCTCCCAGACCATAGTTCCTCTCACTCAGTTAGAGGGAACTGTTGGGTTGTTTAAAGCAGAACTCAGTGACTTTTCGCAGAGTCCGTGTGATGGTTAAATGAGTTGTTGTGGGGTGAATGAAGCACCCAGCATCTCCTTCAGATGTCACTGGACTGAAAACAACACTGGCATGTATGAGTGTCGCTGACCTATTGTCACAGAAGTCTTGAGTCTCGTGAGAAAGGGGCACATTGCGGTTAGCCACACAACAAGCTAGTGATGACTTTATTTCTTGATTTTAGATTTTTTAGACATGTAAATATTTACAATAGTGCTTTCCTCCCAAATGTAAGGGGAGCTCCATAGAGGAAAATGAGGCAAAAACAACAACAAAAAATGATGCATGGAAAAATCCCACCTCAGTGATAGAGAAAAAAAAACAAAACAAGAACAACACTTTATTACTTAAAACAGTACAGGGCAACTAATATGTTTTCAATAGAAAATGGCCATGTAAATGGTTATTAAATCAGTCTGGGGACCAAAACTGCTGTCTAGAAGATTCTACTTCAAAAGAGTCTTGTTTTGAGTGTGGTGCATGTAATCAGACCAAAGCAAATGTCCCAAGTAGTTATGGATGAAATAAGTCTAGGCTTGTCAAGGGTGTTACTAATGGGCCGATGCATTCATTCTGTAATTAGCTATGACACCGAACATGTCAGCAAGATTAAGATTAAATGCATGACGAAAGCCACACTCTGATGGATGCCAATAAATTAGGGACAGATAGTTTGTCTTGGTCAATGCAGTAAGGGAAAAAAAAGAAAAATGAAAGACTTTTAATTCTTGGATATACTTTATCGCAGTAATATCCTCAGATGATATCATGCAGCTAGAACAGAAGCTGCAGAGGTTTATATGGTGCACTTTAAAGCTGGGAACAGTTTAACGCTTCATGAAATTGATGTTACTCCCTACCTGACCTTGAATCGTTTACTTAACACAATCTCATCCGCTATCATTATTGCACGTAATGAAAGTGAGCTTCAAAAACACTGTGTGCCGACTGTTCCTGCCCCCGCTGACATTCAACTGGTGCATTTGAAAGCCAGCATTATGCCTCACCGTTTTGCACAGGATGATCGAACAGTGTTGTTTTTTTTGTTTGTTTTTTTGTTGCCCTACATAACCACAGACCTCACCTTTTCTGTCATATTGCTGGATAAGCTTATACCTGGAAGGCCCTGGTTAAGAGCCACACACAATCCTTTTTGAAGCCGCTGCTCTGTGGATTTAGCCACTTTTTATATTCAAATCACTCACAACGTAGTGTCAGGACAAGGGGAGGTGTGGGCTTAATATAAAACCCAAATCCCATTAGAGAAGGACCGGAGGAAAATGAGGGGCGGGCACCTATGTCGCCTCGCTACATGATGTAAAGAGCGAAGTCTTTGATGGGGGTCAGAGATGATGTCCCATACTGCAGACTTGTTCCTTTTTTTTCCCTCCTTTTTTTTGTTTTCACATTTTGGGCCATCAAACTGGAAATGGCCAGAAGTGAAATGTATCATTACAGGATCTGTGTCCATGGAGGAGCAGGGCTAGAAGGGGTAGGTGACTTATCTGCCACAGAGGCCGGTCTTTAGGGTAATAAGGCATGCATGAGAAGCTGTTTCGCCTCCTCTGAATGGGCTATCCATGTCGCCCCGTCCCCCTGTAGCCTGCAGACTCTCTGAAGTGGTCGACTTAGCTTGGCCTTCTTGTATAATTAGTCTCCTGAACCATGTAGGATGTGTTGCTGGATGGTCACACAATATACCTGTTCTCTCTTTTACTTTCACTCACACTTAACACACTCTCTAATAACACACCTGCCCAATACATTTGACTATTTTGTATCATCTAATTTAAGTGCCCCCCCCCCCCCCCCCCCCCCCCATGTGGCATTACAGCAGTACACTTGAATTAAAGTAGTCATACTTCATATTTTACAATGAGAACTATGTACAATAAAAGGTTTCTGATAATGTTGTTTGATGTAATGGCTAGGGAGCAAGAGCCTTGTTTTTTATGTTAACTCTTTTACCACAAGCTATTTTGTGTTACTTCTTCTAATACAATGTATTGCCAAAAGTATTTTACACGCATATGATCTTAATTCTTAAACAATAGGGTTTAATATGACGTTGGACCACCCTTTGCAGCTATAACAGCTTAAACTCTTCTGGGAAGGCTTTCCCCAAGGTTTAGTGTGTTTATGGGAGTTTCTGACCATTCTTCCAGAAGCGCATTTGTGAGGTCAGACACTGATGTTGGACGAGAAGGCCTGGCTCGCAGTCTTCGCTCTAATTCATCCCAAAGGTGTTCTATCAGGTAGAGGTCAGGACTCTGTGCAGGCCAGTCAAGTTCTTCCACACCAAACTCGCTGATCCTCCGGTCTTTATGGACCGTGCCTTGTGCACTGGTGTTCAGTGATGTTGGAACAGGAAGTGGCCATCCCCAAAGGTTTCTACAAAGCTGCATGCCCAGGTGCATGATTTTATACACCTATGGCCATGGAAGTGATTGGAACACCTGAATTCAGTTATGTTCAGTTCAGTTGGCAATATAGTGTGTATACACAAGCCAACGATGCCATAGCAACCGAAACTGTGTTAACATATTCCTTGTCAAAAGCTCTAGTTACAAACTGGTCACTGCATATAAATGGCACATTATATTTTGATTAAAATCCATAATCAGATTAAGCTAATACTCCAAATAAAGTGTTGACATGCACAGCAGCCACTGGGATATTCATATTAAGGTAGCATTTTAAAATAGTAAATTCTATTATTTGAAGGGTTTTTTAAAACATGCATGCATTGCTAGAAACTAGAGTAAATCCTTGTGTGTGTTGCTGTGTAAGGCTGCAGGTGAAACTAGATAGGCCTACAGGTAATGCTACGGAGAATAATACACTTCCTGTTTTCTGTTATCACCAGCTTTCTGTGCATTAAAATTTGAGTGCTGCTCCAGTTTACTACAACTTTCTTTTTAATGTCATGACTTTTTGACTTGTTTGACCGTACAAAAACAGAGGTTGCTAAAAAAAAAAGCTTGATTTTAGAAAAAGAAGGCCATTTTTGTTTTGCTTGCAACGTTTTCATCCCCATCTGACATTTTAGGTCCTAAATCACTCATTGTTTTCTCTGTTTCCTTTTAACTTTATCCAACAGGTGGTTTGTCTGTGCTTCTGCTACATTATACACAGGAAGTGACATACCATGAAATGTGTCACATCTTCTTCACCATAATATACCAAATAACAAACAGCAATTATAATAAAAGGGTGCAACAAAAAATGTGTCCATGTAAAATTATATTGCACAATAATATATATGAGAAGCCAACAATTCAACAATTTTAGTGTTTAACAGTCACTAAACTGCCCACAACTTTGGCAAAAAATGGTGAGAGTAAGCAGTAATGCTGTTAAAATGAGCATACTCCAGGTGTCTTATTTCAATTATGCCTTACTCTGACCTTAATATGGCCAAGGTCATTCTAAAGCAGTGTTTATTATGTGAAGTCTTATTCGGAGTATGCTCATTTTAAGATTAATATCAGAGTATTCCAGTGGTTGTAAATGCAGTGAGTGAGGCAAAGACAACCATATATATATATATATATATATGTATATATATATATATATATATATATGTATATATATATATATATATATATATATATATATATATATATATATATATATATATATATGTATATATATATATATGTATAAAATATGTATGTATAAAAGTTAGGGAGTTGGATATAGTTTTACTGCACAGTGAGTTCCATATACTCCTTACACTATCCAGAAAAGTAGAGTTGGGCTGCACAATATATTGTAAAGTATTATTATTGCAAAATCAACAATTTCAATATCACATATTGTATCTCAGTTATGTTATTGGTCTTCCATGTGACAGACCTTTACTCTTTCCATTCCAAACTAAACTGTGGGTAACCTCTTATTCTGCCAAAGAGGACATTTAAAAGGGTTTGTTATTATAACAATATTCCAAATTGTTATTGAATAATGCATGGTTTTCTAAAATCATGCTGCCCTACTGTTTCAGTAATTAGATGAATTTTGCTCATTGCCCAAGTGAATGGATGAACAGTGGTTGGCTGAAAGTTTTTGCACCTTTTAGCTCTGCAATTAACTTATGATAGTCCCAGGTGTACTACACTAGCTAGTACTGCACCTCCACAACATGTAAATGAATGTGGAGGACTTAAGCCTCTGCATGTAAAGAAGTACTACCACTACGAATAATAATATGTAGCGGATATCCTCACCAGCAAACAAAAGTATTTTCCTTTTGCAATCTATACAAGTTTGGTAAGTACAGTGTTGCTAGAGTGGGCTGGTTTCCACCCAACTGGGCTTATTTTGAACACCATGGGCTGGAAAATACTGAACTGGGCTGGTTCATAAAATTTGGGCTCCTTTTCACAACATTTGACAGGTTTTTAGAAGATATTCTGGAGATAATACCAACAAAACAGTAGTCATTTTATGGCATACAAAATGTAAATACACACTTCAGTTAACTGCTGTGTTCTCCCACTCATATCATCACTTCATTTGTTTTAAAATGTATTATTAAATAATAATTTCTTGCTAGGTCCTTCCTTTTGGGTTCCTATGATGCCGTGACCAGGAAAGCTTTGTCATTGTCTTTGTCTGCTTTTTCTGATTGGTTTACCTTTTTTAGCGCTGCTGTTAAGTTTTGTGTTTTCTTGCATAAAACAGTTTTAACATTTAGAGTGTTTAAGATTTGTGTTGGGTGGGTTTTAAGTCCTGTTTGGCTAGAAACTGTCAGTGAGATCTGGCAACCCTTGGTAAGTATAGCGACAGGAAAGAATGAACATGCTAATACTCCTGCCTCCCTTGAGACATGAATCTTTAATACAACAATTATGTGTGATAGGAAAATGCAGCTTAAAGTGCTGTAGCAGCGATTAGCCACTGTAGATTAGCCTAAGAGCACCACTCCTATGGTCACATCTCCTCCATGCTCCAGTTCCAGGCAGATTGTTTCTAAGTTGAGAGAAAATGGAGAAATAAATGACTGAGACGTGGGGGAAAGAGGGCAGGCTGCCTTGTTAAAGAGAGGAATAATTACTGGAGCATTGCACAGTAATGCATCAAACGATCATGTCAGTTTTGACTCTGCATTGGGAGTGATTAACAAGCTGCGAGGGCTGACTGCCGGTGAAATAGCCACTGGGCAAAAGCGATTTCACTCCAAGGGCTTGAACTTTACTTTGAGGTAATAATGTTGGATATTTTCACTTCAAAAATGTCTTCATGTCTTACGCTCATGTCAGTAAGAGGAAGTGACTGCCCTAACAGACTATGTACATGCAGAACATCTGTCTGTAATAATTTCAAATTTAGCATTAAACATAGACATGCTTAATTTTTTTTAAAGGTCATTTATTTAGTAGTAATAGAATTTTCCTTTTGATATAGTTTGAATTGGCCAAAAGTATAGACCTACAAAGTTTAAACTCTTGCAAAGTTGAAACAGCTATACCCAACAATCAAGAAGCCTTTGGAAGATATTTTCTGTATTTTCTGTAAGTATATTGATGGCTCTTTTATAACTCACTAACCTTCAACAGTATTTGTGACATAGCATAAGTGTGATAAACAGAAGCAAAGCTCCAGAATGATGACAGAATTAATTAAATGAACGTGTGACAGTTGCTAACATCTCTATATACCCTGCTGTTTACTTCAAACCAATGAGGCCAGATGTCCAAACAGTTTATTTTGTCTATTTGCTTTTGACACATAATGGGCTAAAAATGCACACAGTAAACTGTAACATTTTGTTCTTTGCATAAATGTCTAGGTCATATCTAGCTGACAGTGATAACAAGTGAAAGGCACCAATAGACAAAGCCAGACAGGCACCACTTTAACACTGCAACCATCATTTTACCCCCTTAGCATTTTTAAACCTTAATAAACTTTTACATCTTCCACTTCATGACCTTTTCTGAAATGGCTCTATTAACCATCAAGGCAATTCTGAACTAAATGCCAATAGCCTAATTTATACCAGAGGGTCATTTTTACCCCCACTGAGATAACAGTGTCAATGTTGTTGTTACCACCAATCACCAATGTTTTGTTAGCAATGGCTACCTAAGCACATGTGCCATGTAGCCTATCCTAAGCATATAAGCACAAATATTAACTTGACATATACATTTGTACAATGACAATCAAGTTGGCTGATAGAGATATAGCCTACACTTTTAATTGTATTAATTATATAAATTAACACAACTACAATGTTGTGTTAGCAATGGCTACCTTAGCATCAAAAACATGTAGCCCGTTTTAAAGGTACTGAAAGCAGCATGCGCTTGTTCTGGTTTGAAAACGGGACTGCAGTCTAAATCAAAACAGTGGTCTCTTTGCTGATTGGACAACTAACAAAGCAGTTTTAGAAAAAAAAAAACAAAACAACTATTGATGTAAAACATATTTTTAATTGTTAGGCCATGTCCCAATACGTGCACTATGACTACACACTTTGTTGAAGTGCACGTTTTCTGAAAGTGCATCAAATATGTGAGTGCACAAGGATGCAGTTGGTTAAAAAGGAGAATTGGGACAGTTTACACTTCTTCGACACAGACGCTATTAAAGTCACCAGGTAAAAACATTTAATAGAATAAACAGTGCTGTCTTTTAGCAGTGTGTTTGCTAAACTGCTGCTGGATTTATCTGAAAGTTAATAACAGTTGATAAGAGGATAATTTTGTCACAGAAAGCTCAGACATTTCTAACATTTTAACAGTGTTGTTACCTGGACAATAGGCACTTTCATTTAAAATTTCCAATTTCCATAAAGGTGCTCATAGCACCTTTAACCTATACATTTGTACAATGACAATCAAGTAGGCTAATAGAGATATAGCCTAATAAATGATATAAATTAATTTTATAAAATGTTACATTTAATTCAAAGCTTTTTTTTCATGGGACCATTATTTTAGTGTTTTTGTTTTTACCCCTTTTGGTGACTTTTCATAATTTGTCATAGTAGCAGGTTTTACCTATTTGCCCCTTTGATGTGCACAAACTTTTTTATAAATCATATTTTGAACCGTTTTTAGTGACAAATACAATCTTTACTGACCCACATGTCTGGGAACCATAGCTTTTTGCTGTATTGTATTGTTAGCGCATCTAGTCTTAAGAAAACAAGAGGGTGGGCTCTTCCTGATCAACAATATCGATAGGTCACCAGAGGTCACTGATTGGTTAGGTGGCTTTACAGAATATCTGAATCATATGGGATGGCCTTAAATGTCACCAGATCACAACCCAAATGAACATCTATGAAGATAATAATTTACACTGTCACCATAATACTTCATCATGTTATTTTTGAAAGAAGAAGGACACACTTATGCCTTAGACCTTCTATAAAGCATTATTACTAGACAGTGCTGCTGGCATTTTAATGTATGCATAAAACTGGGATAAGCAGTGTGTTGAGAATCAATCCATAAAATCTTATAAGGCATGTTTACATTGGACGTCTCCATCTAATCCATCTTCACTTGATGTAATCATAATCATAACTCCACCGCAGCCTAAAAGACAACCCATCCAATCAGAGAACATATTCCATTTATAACTGCACTTCTCGCGAATGGCAAACACTCCCTTGGCTAGACTTATATAATGTATTTAAGGCACGGAATCCTATCTTACTTCTATAATTAATTCCATAAATCATTATTAATAACCTTTAAAGCCCCCCATCTGCATGCTTATAATCACTATAGTCAATCTTTGGTGTCAGGTTTGATTGCCAATCCATGTCCTTCTCTAATTGACCTTGTCCAGTGAGAGAAGAGCAGACAATATTGCTTTTCCCCCCAACGGTGCCCTGCTCATTTCGAGTCCAAATGAAGACAGCTCCCAGTTTGTTCAGCGCATTCAATTCCATCACTTTATCCGTAAAAGAGCTGACAAGGGCTTTACTTCAATTTAAAGTGATTGAATGTGCAAAATTCCAACCAGACCAGAAAGTTGTCATTTTTACACATTTACACAATGGAAACTGGCTTTTTGTGTGAATGATACCTTTAATTTAGAGGTACCTGCTAGAAACAAGATGCCTTGGGTTTTTTGATGGTGGTGTTGCAGCTGCAGTCAGCAATACAGTGAGGAGTGCATGGGGACATAGCTCTTTCAGTCATAAAAAGTCATAAACATAACCGTACGTATCACCTCGGAGGTGTGGCGTTAAGCGTTTTATTCTTAGATAAAAGCATGTTTGCCACAGTTTGTCGAGACTATTGTTGTCCTTCATTGAATAATTTTGTTTTTGTTATTCACTTTGGTGTGTGTCGACAAGCTTTTACTTTGGTTTCCTTTTATCAAAATAAGCAATATGCATTATTATTCTGTCATATGTGGCTTACTTTTATGAAATAAATAGTAAATGGCTACCTTAGCACTTTTCTAGAAGTACTGGCATTCAAATCTGTTCACATACATGCACGCACAAACATTAGACAAGCTTTAAAAGCACTGGAAGCAATTGATTGGGATTAATGTCTAGGACAACTGAATAATGTGAATGGGAGAAACTGAAAATGATGCTTTTATTTTCATGCTGGAGTAATCTAGTCTAGCATCCATTTTCTCAAATAATCCCTTTCAATCGGATTTACAGGTAATGGAACAAAGAGGCACAGATTAAAACTGAACTCAGTTTTGTTTTTTTGTTTTTTTTACCTTAAATATATAATTTTGGAGTCTGTGTGATGGCTAAATGAGTTGTTGTGGGGTGAATAAAACGTCCTGTATCTCTCCCTGCCACCTTCGGGAGAAAAACCACACTTGCAAGTTTGTGTGTCTCCAACTTGGTGTCCCTGAAGTACTGGGTCTTGCGAGAAAGCGGCAAATTGCGGTTAGCCAAACAACAAACTAACGATTGATATATTTCTCTAT
This sequence comes from Bostrychus sinensis, assembly GCA_020698575.1. Taxonomy (NCBI): domain Eukaryota; kingdom Metazoa; phylum Chordata; class Actinopteri; order Gobiiformes; family Eleotridae; genus Bostrychus; species Bostrychus sinensis. Next base: position 14,789,588 of record CM036242.1, read on the forward strand.
TTTTGCATGGTGGCAAAATTGCAGAAACAATTTTGTACAGATACATGCAAGGTGGAAAAGAAAGTAAAGTCAAGCAAGACATCATACGATAGTGCTTTACTCCTGTAGGGGGAGCTCCAGAGAGGAAAATGAGGCAAAAACAACAAAAAGAAATGAGCAATGGTACTGAGTTCGGCTTTAAAAGGGGGAATGCAGTTGGACAGTCTATCAAAACAGAGGGTCTATGGATGGACACAACTTGACACAACATACAACAGTCAGAAAGAAAGTATTGCATAAAGTCCTCACCCGTATCTAAAATTTTGATAAGGATTTTGGTCAAAGCTGGTTCAATTATGAGGGGTTCCTGAGACTCACTATAGAGGTATGCACTGACGTCACGTCCCCCCTTGTTCGGACTGAGTGGCAAAACAAGCGGCTGCGTACATTACAGAGAGTGTGAGAGTGGGAGTAAAACTGATGAGTATTTACTTAAATAAGTCAGTTGGACTCCACAGTGATCCACACAACCTCACCAAGAACCAGTTATCCATGAACAATGATATGTGGCCAGGATTTCACTTTCTTAACATTTTTATGTAACTAAGACAGCTGAGGACTTCAGAGTTTTATACTACTGACATTATTTCACCTTGAGGGAAATGCCTACTTTAATAAATACTTTTAATAAAGTAACAAGTTTGGCGAGTAGTAAGGTAAGAAGTAAACAAACTAAGCAAAAATTCACATTAGACATAAATTTGTCTTTATCGTCCAACTAACGCGGACCAGGGACAGTGACAAACTGTTGTGTAGCTGTCAGTTTATCCTTTTCCTCTACGGAGCTCCCCCTACATTTTGGAGTAAGCACTGTTGTAACGATACTCACAACAAGTCCAGATGACTCCAGTGTGGTTCCTCGCACGGCTTTACTTTCGTTTTCCCCTCCTCGTATCCATACAAAGTTTTTTCTGCATTTTGGCAGCTCTGTCCTGATGAAAACTGAGAGCTAAATCCATTGCTAGCTTGTCTGAGAGAACATTGAGTTATAAGATAAGAGGAAATAGAATAACCACCAAAGTTTATGTGTACTATAATAAACTTATATGAAGCAGTTACATGTGCATCTTACAAACTATTTACTAGCTTTCTTTGTAGTTTGAGCTTTTGACCTTGATTTTCTTGCCTCCAACTCTCCACTATTTCCACATTACTTCAGTATGCACAAAATCAGCGGTGCAGGGAAAAACCATGACGCAAGTGAGTATGCGAGTTCTTCTTATTGATGTCAACATTTTGCATTCTTAAATACATAAGCATATTTTCTAAAATGCCTCAGACGTCTTTGTCAGGATGTTGTTTTTGTTTGCTAACACTTTCCCCTGAGATTTGCCTCACAGGCGCCGAGGAAGCAAGCCCCGACAGAGGAGTCATTAGCAACCCACGGTAATTCTCACAGGGACGCAAAATGAATGATATTCTGCATTTACGCTAGTGCTACCTGCTTCTTTGGTGAAATAAGATGGGTGCGTTTTTTTTTCTTCTTACTATTTAAAACACTCTTATTTATGAAGTGCGAGTGATGTGACTCATAGAGGCAGCTTGTTTAAATAGTCAGTGGGGAGCCAGGAATTTAGGGAGCACATGACAACAAATCTCAAGAGCTTTTTAAATAATAAATATGGCTACCGCTGAGCTCTGCTTGACTCTGCTCTGATTTCTGTGAGGACTGTTTGTACGAACCGTTTAAGGGATGCCTGTGTGCCGTCTACTTCTTATTTAAAATGAATTAGGCAACCCAGTCTTAATTTTGGTAACTATTTTCCAGGATTCACATAATAATTCATAATTCACATAATTGAACCTTTTGTTGTGTGCCTCATTGGTTACGTATTGATCATTCAAAACACGTTATGCATAAGCAATGGTATATAAAAGTTAGTATATAGTATATAAATTACTTGAAGGTGAAACACATAAATTATATAGACTTAGACAGACTTAATTGATCCACAAGGGAAATTACCTGGTCACAGTAACTTAAAACTTTTAACTTTCACACTAGTAAAAAGGAAAAATATCTATGATCTATGTTATGAGCAATAAAATAAAATGAATAAAATACAACACAACAGATAAAAAAATATACAAGATTTGCATTTGTACAAATCTACAGTTAGTGTTGCAGTCAACTAATCGGGACTGAGGCCAAAAAACACTAAAATTATGAATTATTGTCTTAAAATTACTGGTAAAAAAAATGTCAGGGAGGCCACTGCATCCAAGACATGCATAGCACCAGGACGAGACCGAGACAGTAAAAAGTGAATCTAGAAATAACCCTAGAACCAGTACACAGTGAAATATTTGCGTGATAGTGATAATTACTGTAGTTAATATTACTGAATATAAATGAAATAAGAATTTGAGATTTCCATCAAGTGTAAGTTATATCCTCACAATTACAATAAATAAATAATTTGTGTGTGTTTGACTTTAAACTGAACACAGAAATACATACACTTTTTCCTCAATATTATTATTATTATTTTTTTTTCCAGATGCATGTGTTCTGTATGAGATAAAACTTATACAATGCTGCTGCTTCCACATTAGAACTTTTTTGTGAACTTTATTCTTTGGGACCAAGATGCTAATATTATTTTTTATTGTTAAAAAGTACAATGTTATAACATATAGCGTGCAAATTATAAGCAAAATAGGCTGACATAAAAATGTAATGGTAATGGTGGTGTACTGTCAGCTGTCACTATTTTATGGTGGTCCTTGGGGGAAAATTTTTAGGGCCACAGGGGATTGTTTGCAGCAAATCCTCAGTATCCCCTGTTAGAACTGACGGCAGGGGACGGTACCTGGTGCAGTTCTCATTTTGTCTGACCACTTAAGGTAAAACAAAAGGTCTTATCACAACTCTGTTTCTTCCCATTATCCCTATTGTAATATAGACATAAGATTAGCTGTTTATTTACCACATCAATAATGTATAACTACTTTATATTTTTGTTGCAGTACATATTTATTATTAATACTTATCTGGTGATATCTGACTGTACTGAACACACTCTGAAACATACAGTGCTCACTTTACCTCCTGATCTTTTATTTATCGTACAGTGACAGCTAAAGCCATCTATCCTCTTTATGCCCTTGGCAAATCTCCACAAAACCCCAATGTGACCCAATAACACACATTCCCCTGCACGTGCACACCACCTGATTTGAGTGCAGTGATTTATCTGAAGACTCCCCGCGTATAAGAATGCCATTTAGTAAAGATGGCAGCGGGTAATAAATCCTCATCAAGTCTGGTACATCCTGTTAGCTTCTCCTCTGCTCGTGACAGCTTTTTAATAAGCCCTGTGTGGTCCTGTATGTGTACTTGACATTTACTAGCTTACCCCTCCCATGTCCGTCACTGAACATTATGCATATTCTACCCCAAAGCATTACAATGGACCATAACCACGTCAGTCGAACTTTTCAAGGTCTAAAGCAAAGGAGCCGGCCTGTTTGTTGCCATAATTGATTTCTTTTCAGCGCCTCAAATGAGTTTCGTATTTCTTTGGAAGTTATTTATATGGAAATGGCGCAATGTTGTGACTACATTAGCACAGTTATTCTCACCTCCCTCTAAAGTCACTACCTCCTGGGGAAACTCCCCTTTGTTGCCATTTGCTGTTTTGCTGATTCTGTCAGCAGAAATTAATTGGTGTCCATTTTAACTCCCCTCGAGCCTTAATTTCTATGAGCGGGAGAGATATCCAGGCCCAATTAGGTGGTGTAAATAACATTTGCTCTATAATTGCTTCAATAAAGATTTATCGCCTTCCCTTCATTGTCCTTATGTTAAAGCGTTGCAAGGCTAGCCAGAGGAGACTGAGGCATGGCAAAATTATCTCCAAAATTGGTAAATGCCTTGTGAAGTAGACGGTTTGGCCTATATGTTATTATGCAGAGTGCAGATTGAATGAATATTATGGGTATCACTTGTGGTTGGTTGGGAGAAAATAGCAGAAAGGTCACTCCTATACAAGGATAGACATTTTTTTAATCTTCCATAATACATTATATATTTACATGACCGAATGACTTTACGGGCACGGTCCCAAGAAAATGTCTATATATTGTGAATAGCTGGCTGCGTGTGTGTAAGTGATCCATAGGTCGTTTAAGGGAAGCCGTAAAGACATCCATTAACCTTGATTGTATAGACTGTAATTCTAGGGTGCCATAATGGAAGGTAATAGAGTTATGAATAATAATTCACATTGTGCGCAGTGTGTATGTATGCAACACCATTAGCAGGTATTTACCACAGTGGTATGAAGTAGCAAACAATAGTAAGCACTTTTTAGAGAGCAATATTTAAGATGTTCACAGTTACCCTAGTTTTAAAATATAGCCATGTGTATTAATTTGTATAACCCACTGAGTGCTATTGTTTAAACTGCAAAGTAGGGTATGTGTGAATAAATACCACTATATACATACACTTGCTAACCTTGCTAAAATTTCAACTGGGTAGAGACACAGACGGTTGGATTTCAGGGTACCAACAAACACAGAATAAACTGCTTTTGCACCAACACAATTTGAAGAACATGCAACCAATCAGAGAAAGAAAGTGCTGCAAAGACCACCCCATTCCAGATAAACTGTTGTGAAGCACTGATTGGGTCTGACCACATAAGCTATACTTGTATTTCATATTTTATCCATTGTTATGTAAACACCATGTTTCTCAAATTCATATAATAAACACCAAATGCTTAGTTATTGCATGTTTGTGAGTATGGGGGCCCTGAAGGGGAAATCACATCTAATTACAAAGCTCAACAAATAACACACAGAGCAAGCAAAACAAATTGTAAAACTGTGAAAGACCTTTGTGCCTGATTATGACTGAAAAGATAAACATTATCTAATTGGCTGATTCATTTTATATTTGTTATTCAAAGGAAAATAAAGACATATGCAAACTGACAAAAATTTACACTGACAATAGATAAAACAAACAGAAACTCTAACTGTGCAAAATAGTTTGACTGTAAAAGAACACTTAAAATCTTTCTCCCAAACATTTTTAATAGTGCTATTAGAGCTAATCTCCACACTACATGTCCCATGCCCAGGTGAGATAGAATGAATGCAGGTATTTTGTCCTTTGGTGGAGGGGACTGACTTTTAAAGACTTATTTCAACAAGTTATGAGTTTGCATATATTGCTAGTATTGATGTTTTGAAGATTAAAATCAGCCAGTAATACATTAAATCATTTGAACTGGTCACCTTTTTAGAGATCACCAAGAACTACATTTCCTTTTTCCACCCTTTCCCACCAACAAAAAGACATTTTGCCATTTGCCATATAGTGGACGACATGTTTTTAAGAGGGTCAAAGTTAAAAATCCATACCATATAGTCTTAAAGCATGTCAGAATAGTATGGATATTCATAGGCAAAGAGAAGACAAATAAAAATTCACTGGCAATGTTGGACACAAATTTGATTCAAGGTCACTTCCTCAGCCAGGTTACTTACTTCATGATTCTGTCTCACACTGCTTTTGCTTATGCTTAATTAAAATCTTTCAACTTTATGTAACTGGTTCTTAGACTGGGCATGTGGACTGGTGTGCACTTGCAACTCACATTTGAGTCTATAATGCTTGTTAGGAAATAGGTTTATACAAAACTCATATCCCACTCAAGATGTCAGTGTTGCACCCTCATACTCATTTTGATAATTCCCCGCTAATTTTCTGATGCCACTTTCTTTTTTAATGTTCTGTCCAATTGTTAAATTTCTTACACCAACTTGACAACTTTTCTCAACTCCAGTGCTAATTCATTCAGTTAGATCTGTCCAAATTTGTGGAGGTTCCAGCTGTTGCCAAATGGTCTTATTCAGTTTCAGCATAATTAAAACAACAACTCGTACTGCCAGATGATTAGACCCTAATCAAAATATAACTGACAAATATTTCTACAAACTGTTTTTATAAATTTGGCCTAAACCTAAAAGGAGACAAATAATCAGTGTTGCCAACTATTTTCAATGGGAAGTAGCTAGATCCTGCTCAGAAAGTTGCTAAATGTCGCCAGATTACATAATTTGCATATTAATGACGTCACCATCCCAAATTTGCATAATGACTTAGACTATTATTATAAAATTCAACTGTTTTCTCTGCTACTCCCTTTCTACAAACTCCTTAATAGAAAGAAGTATAGAAAGAAAGAAGTGTCCTATAGAGCTTTTAAAAAAAAACGTTTTTAGCCTAACTCACATAAGCAGCACTGGAGAAAATAAAAGATAAGACTAGGCTATGAAAATTAAGTTTATATTGCCTTTAATAACTGTTGGAACATTACCAAAATATTCTACATGATGATGCTTGACCTGGGCCTGTTTTTATGTCAATAAAAACCCTCCTACTTTATTGTGTGCAGTGCGTCCTGCTTGCTGCTGTGTCCCGCTGCTGTGTCCCGCTGAGGGACAGCTGACAGCACTCACAGAAGGGGAAAGAGGTGGAGTTAGGAGCACTGCTGCTGCTGCTGCTCTTCTGGCTCACAATGTGGGACAAACAAACCAGAATGTCGCTGGGGAAAGCAGGGAAACTACACCTCACGCTCTCTCAGAACGCTTCTGACAACTTTGTAAAGTCGTTAAGGATCGCCCAAAATGTTGCTAGATTTGTCGCCAGTCGCTTTTTTAGAAAATAGTCGCTATAAGGTGGTTTGAAAAGTCGTTAAATCTAGCCACAAAATCACTAAGTTGGCAACACTGCAAATAATGGCTGCTGTAATCAAAATGATCTATCTTATCTTCAACACCAAGTTCACAAAAAGAATTTGCACAAAACATAACTTTCTTTTATGTAACTTTGACAAAGACAGCTGCTGTTTAGTCACTGTGTAAAGCACTTAAAACAACACTGTATAGTATTTAGACCATAAAATGTTTAAGTAATGCTTTTGAATAATTCCAGTTTTCCATATGGATATCTCTTTCATCTGGGTATGTCTGGACTGTCTTTGTACTTCCCTTTATAATATAATGAAATAATTGAATAAACAACTGTGTATGATTTTTAACTGTGCTTAATTTAAAAGTATTTAGAACAGTTGTTATTTGAAGAATGCCACTTGTTAAAGGTCCTACACTATGCTTTTTCAGGCCTTTTGAAATAGTTATGGACACCTTTTCATTAGTAGTTCATGTTTTATAACTTAAAATAATGTATAGGCCTATGTATGGAAAACATCTTCTTTTGAGGAGTAGTTACTTGCAGAGAATGCTTGGATTAGGTGTCTGCTGCCCCCGGCTGGCAACAGTGGGGAATGGACAGAGCATATCATAGCTAATTAGCGTGGCTATTAGCAACATGATGCTAACAGATTGATAAATGAGCTGACTGCTTCGTAGCGACAGCAATTTAAGTTCTGAAATTATCAGAATGAATCTGGTGATGGTGTATGGGCTTTGGAAAAGCACAGGAGCACTTCCTGGTTTCACATGAATATGTAGCGACATGAGACTGAGCATTTTCAGATCTTGAGAAGAGAACGGGGTAAGGATACAGGATTACTCAAACAAGCATAACAAAATATTACTCCAGGTATGCTTTTGATGTGCAAACAACATTATGACATGGTTAAAGTTGAATAGTTAAATAGTTGATTTAACTAATATGGGACCTTTAAGCCCTTTTTGGCAATCATTCATCACATTTTTTGTAAACACACTGCATTAGTGTTTTAAATTAAATCTATCATATTGTAAGACGTTATATATGAGTCATCACTGACTCATCATTGAGCCCTCTTTGAAAACTGCAGGCCAGCATAGTCTAATGCTAAACTCTGAGTTTAAAGTGAGCTCTAAACTTAAAAGTTTAAGGTGATATCATTTTTTGTGGCAGCAAATTGGTCCAGTTTACCTTTTTTTTTTTTTGTTTAAATACAAACAGGAAAGGTGCTGTAGTTGGAGGCAGGATTAGCAGCGGAACAGATAAAACATTTATATATGACATATTTTGGGCAGTGTACCTTTAAAACAAGCCATTGTTCCAAAACAACACATCTTTATCAGTATATTGTGCTCTGTGGAAGGCTTAGCCAAACTTTCACCGTGATGAATCACCCACAGTTTTTATTAATGTTGTTTGTGGAGGTATTTTGATTAGTGAAGTAGCACTCCAGCTAGGCAAAGAGACCCTGCTCATCGGGGACCTTGGCCGTGTCAGTATGCCACACTTACTAAAACCTATTGCCTATTCATCCATTCCCCGTGCTGGATCCAAACAAACATGGAGGTGCCAGGTGGATGGCGGGGCTCGCACCAGCTCTCTCCTCTGTTCTCGGCGCTGTATTAATAGCTCCTCTTGAGAGCCGCTGAGGTCTGCATGTCAGGCTTTATCTCCAGAGAAGAACGGCAGCGAAACTAAATGAAGCCTGAACTTGCGAACAGGCCCATCTAGGCTTCTCGAGGGGATGCTCGGAGCACATTAAGGGAAACATCAGTAATGTGCAAAACAAATGGAGAGATGTGAAAACCCCAAAAGCCCCCCCCCCCACCCAACTCCTTCCTCCACACCAGCTATATTGGAGCTGCTGCCATAAATCTCCGCACCTCTTGTACATGAATTGGGGACTGAGGAAAAAGCCAGGTCTTCTTCCGCATAGAAACAACTGTCAAGATGGACGCTTTTCATTCCGAATGTGGGCGGCTTGTTGTCTCATCGCCAAAGGGTTTTCTAACTCAGGAAAAAACTTTTACACAATTATCCTCGGCTGCTGTCCGGAGAGTATTCCCCCTTTCCTTCAATGACAGACTGTTTGTAACTACATGATTTGGATAAAGACTAATAGAGTGTGAGTAAAAGCAACGGGAGCGACGGGATTATACTAATAAAGATGTATTATGGCTGAGAACAAAAGGGCCTTGGCAAGGTATCCCACCGCCGGGGATTGTGGGTAGGAACGGAATGGGGGATAGTGGGCGGCGAGCACTGAGCATTACATTTTCCCTGATGAAATGTAGGCATGCTCGCCGCTGATATGGGGAGATTATAGTTTGGAGTACAGTTAGCAACGGAAAGGCAATCATGATAAAGTGTTAGGCTAAGCTGAAAAGGATCATGGGAGAGCAGTTTTTAAAAAGTCTAGGGAGAGAGTCCGATGGCACGCTCCTTAATAATTCAGACAGTTCGTATTCAAGGGGAAACCCACACCCACCAGCTTCGGCTAACTTTGTCATCTTAAACAACAAAGTCCTGTTCTGTGAAGATAAAACACCCCCAAGATATTTTTGCGGTGCACGGTGAATATATCACACGTTATGGGCTCTTTTTGACAACCTATTCTAGTTCCAAGTGCTGAAAAATGTTACGGTTAAAGCCATCTCTAAGCCACAAACATTCGTGACTCTATTCTGCAGCCATTTGACTGTCTACACTTTGTCAACCGCTGACGCCTTGTGTACTATGTGGTTAGGCCTCAGGGAAACTCTGCTAACAGACCATGAAAAATTGAATTAATAGAAAAAAGTAAAAATATAGTGTGTGCTCATATTCGGGATTTTTGGAAAAACTGGCCATAGAATTTATGCTTTCACAAGACTCATAGGCTAAGTGACCAAAAACAACATGACATTTCTTTCTGCTTTAATTTTATTTTTTTTAAGCAAAACTCAGCCACGCATGCACAAAACAAATGCATTTAATCAAACTGGATTTTAGAGCTTTTCATGCCTTCTAGCTATATTTTCAGCGACCGTTGACGAGCTGTGTTGGTGTCCGCTGTTTGAGATGGCATTGTTTGTGAGTGTGTGATTGGCTGGAGCTTACTAAACAGTCTCCTCTATATAAACTTTGGATGATAATGCTTTGATGCCATCTTCAAGACTATTTTAACAGATGATTCTTATTGTAATTTGCTATTTTTATTAAACTATATTCTTCATATAGGAATAGTCAAATCTCATATTGTTGGTTTTAAATTGTTCATTTTCTAAATATTTAGTAAATTTTGTGTCTCGCCAAATGTTGCGTTTGGACGATTTTTTGTTAAAAGGGCCATATTACACTTTATCAGGCTTTATGAATAAATTTCCTCTGTATTAGTATTTCACATTTTATAACTTTAAATATTGTACATATATATGAAAAATGTCTTCTTCTTTTGAGGAGCTGTTATTTTGCAGAGAATGCTTGATTTAGGTGCCTGCCGCCCCCTGCTGGCAATGGTGGGGAATAGACAGTACAAAATGGCTATTTAGCACAGCTATTAGCAGCATGATGCTAACATAGATAAATGAGATTAGTGTTTTGTAATGATGACAATGTGAGCGCTGAAATGATCCAAAGCCCATACACTCTCACCAAACAAGTCTGGGCTGTGAGACTGAGTGTCTCCAGCTCAGCATAGAGCATTACTCAAACATGCATGAATGAATGTTAGTTCATGTTTGTTAATAAAGATTCAATAAAAAGAAAAGGTAATTTAGCATAATAGAGGACCTTCAACCAATGTTATGAAAAGGAAATGATTTTATTACTTTGTGGTTTTCTGTGGTTTATCTTAAAGGTTCCAACTGTAGGCAAAACCTCATATTGGAGATGTGTGCTTTTTAAAAAAAAAAAAACTATGATTCTGACCTTGTACTCACTGTCTGTGAGAGCAAAAACTGAGTAAAACTATAAGTATATTGGTGGTTGAACTGTGCTGGAGTTTCAAAACAATAGAAGAAGACCACTGTGAAACAGATTTTGATAATTACACATTTCTCACAAAATCTTGCAAGTCTTAATTAAGAACCTTTGAATACCCCAAATCAGAGGCAGTGAAAGTACCAAACGCTATTTATCACCGCGGTTAAAGGTAGCAGAGCAATTTGCAGATTGGCTATGAATTACTATTCTCCTCCTTCCCCCGTAGCTGTTGCTCGTGCCGAATGGTCAGAGTGGCTTGCCTGGCCTCATTTGCTGGTTAATTGCATTTTATAGTTGAGCTAAAGACCTGTCATCTGTTTCTGTGCTTTCATTTATCTTACAAATAACCTAGAGAGTGTGGGTTAAAATACCTGGGCACACTAAATAATCTCTTTCACTAAATTTCACACTGCAACATCCATTACGAAAATCACCTCCTTCACAGTCTGTTTAAGGCCTATGAGACAAAAATAAGATAAATTCATTCATTCGTTATTCTTTTTCCATTTTTTCATGTTAGGTGTTTCCATTGTTGGCGAGGCGGGGGTACACCCTGCACTGTGGCTACTCACAGGGCTTACAGAGACATGCACTGACATATAACCATTCACTTTCATTCACTAAGGACAGTTAGTTTAGATTCATCAATTGTCCAAACACATGCATGGACAGTGGGTGGAAGCCAATATCCAGAGAGAACCCACAGTAACACAGGAAGGAAATGCAGGCTCCATTTGTGAAAAATTGGATTAGATAGGAACAGAATCTATGTAGTTTTATAGAACAGCTAGACAGAATAAGGTATACAACAGTGTGTGGACTCTTACAATATCGAATGGTAAAGTACCAGGGCTAATATGCATTCTTTTGTTGCAGTGGAATGGTAAAAAAAGCAGAAGGAACTACATAGACCATGATCCTTTGCTCCGTTTCACTGCAGCCAACCTGACAAAATTATTATTGTTATTAAACACTTCTTTAGTCTTGAGCTTTTAAAATTTTACAATAATTAATGCAAAGGCTCATCAGGGCATTTTAAGAGAAAATGTTTTTTTATCATGAGCATTTCTTCAACACCATGAGCCTCTCCTCAAAGTCACAATACATATCATTTTATTAGTGGTATATTTTGGTAATACCGTACAGTGAGATTTGGAAATCGTTACATCCCTACAAGTAGAGATGGGTACCGAAACCCAGTATTATAACAGCACCGGTACCATGTCATGACGGTCCACATGCACCGACGTTTTACTCCTCTTACAGCCACACAAACAAATGGAGAGAGGAAAAGTGTGGATCAGCTCCCTCAGAGTAGATGCGACACTGCGCACGGACAAGCATCGCATATCAATAACGGAGTAATCTGGCAAAACAACAAACATGGTCAAACATTTTTAGAGAGCACAGAAAGATGGTAGGCTAATGTTATGCTTGCAGCTCTAGGTGGGACAACCATGAGAACCAACTAAACCCAGTGTTTAATCTCTGAGTGCACTCATAGATTTCCCTGAAAAATATGTGAGTGCACACATCTTATGCATTTATTTGCATGAAGATAGGCAATTTTTTAAAAGATTTATATTAATGATATTTTATATACAATTATCACAAACATAAAGCAGACTATATTGTGAATACAATTGTCCTAATGTTTCTAAATAGAGTAATTAATGTTCTTAGGTAGTTTTTTGCACAATAAGTATCAATAAGGTTACTGTTAAAAGACTGGATCAATAAGTAGTATGACTAAGAGCAGTAATACAGTTACAATCTTAATGATACCTATTCCTAACTAAGAGATAGTAATGGCATCAAACACATTGCCACTCTTCCACTGTGCCCCCAAAGAAAAAAAATAAAATCTAAATTAACAACACTTAAGTTTCTTTTTTAAATATATGTACACTTTTAGTATATCCCTGACTTGGTGGTTCTGAATAGTCAATGAAGCATAACCATGGGAATCTAAGGAAATTTTGTCCCAGTTTAAAGCTGCAAACCCATTAATAATCAAGACACCTCCAAATGCATAAAATCAAAATATGTCTGCTTAAACAGCCCACAACATTGTGTCGCATCCTTTTTATTTTTCAAGGTAGTGTGTACTCCCACAGCGAATGGTGTCCCCGTTCCTTGTAATTATGCAAATGGCACATTAATGAGGTGTAATTGTGAATTCATAAAACAGCAGGGATAAACTGTATAAAGATGCCATGTCCTAATAGGGGTAGTGGGAAGCTTCATCATTGAGGGGCTGAATACGCTAATTGTTTACCCACCACTGCTACTTTAAGGAGCACATATTCATTTCAGGGCTGTGAAGTCTACTCATGACTGTTTATATACTTAATGAATAGAGCAGAGTATTTATTAAGCGAAGCTACATTTACTTCACTAACTAATACATGTGAAGACCCACTGCTTCTCTGTAACACAGCAGTTAGCAGAGGCTTGGCCCACTCTTCCATTTGATTTACACTGTGCTGGCTCAAAGATGTAATAATTAGAGGTTTGCATTATTAGTGTCCGTGACCTTACGCGCTCAGGGTCAGCAGTGAACACGCGTTTAGCTGTGTAAAAAATCTGCACTATGCAACTTTTTAGACGTTGCACCCATTAAAATATTCTGTGTGAATCTTAAAGTTAATTGCTTCAAATTTGTTTGTTATCCATTAGGATGGAGTGGGGCGGGAGGAGGCGGTTTGGTGGTGTTTCCACTTCCCAAAGTGCTCCAAAGCGCTACCAAAATGTGTTCCAAGCTGTTCTACTTTGCAAAACTGTTATTTTTATTAAAATGCATACGTGTCCTTGTGATAAACAGCCATATTCCAAAGAGAGGATGAGATAAATGTTGTGCCGTCTTTTTCAAATATGGTAACCAGAAGTAGTTTCCTGTTTAAAGTAGTTAATACAGCTTTACCTGCAGCCTCACACCAACACACACCAGGATTTACTCTCCTCTTTTTCCATTAATTATCAACACCTTCATGTTTTAAAACTCTGCTTCAAATCCTCCACACTACACAATATTACCTAACTTTTGTTGTACTTGTTTGACGTCAGTGTTTATGTAACAGACACCAGTTTCCTGAACCCAGAGTAATGCAAGCACAAGCATGTTTCGGGGCTACCTGTACCAAACTGTCCTGTAGTAACATGACCCGTGCCGTTCTGTCCAGTGGAAAAGTGCTATATGTAACCCCAGTAAGATTAAGTTTAGGTGTTAGGGCTAAGGTTTGGGCTAGAGTTATGGAACATCAGGACTTACCAGAATGGGCAATTGATTAGTATTACCCCAAAACAATTAGAGCAGTAATTTTTTCATACATACTTTTTGTTTTTTTTGGTTCACCTATGCAAAGGGAAGATGCATACCCCACACTTATCACATAGGGAGCTGTTGTTTATATGACATTGCCTTCTATCCTTTGAGGAGTTTTTTTTTTATTCATGCCATGTAGAGATAAAGTGAAGTTTCTGCAATGTTCCGCCTCTATCCCAGAGCATAAACTCTAAAGAATCCATCCAATGCGAGACAGGGAGGTCGACACCATCTCCTCAAGCTAAACAGTCATAAAGATGCTTGTTAGTATTCAAACGCAGGCTTTTGGTCGGCGCCGCGGACAATGAATCTGCTCGAAGAAACACTAATGGCGCCGCTTCTCTCTGGCTTCACCTGAAACAAGTTACTCTGCAGGTGTCAATTGCGGTGAGTTAGAGAGTGGCAGAGAGGTCGCGCTTTTGCATTCATGACACATACAAACGTCTGGAATCAACTGCACATGTCAGCCCTCTAATTAGTTCTAACACTAAATCGATGCAGCCTGATTAATAAGACAGGGGCCAATGCGAAGGCTGAGGCAGGTTACCGAAACAAAGAAAGCTTGCTTAAGGAGAAAAAACTAATTGTATGAATTATTGAGGAGGCTGTCCGTTCTGAACAATGATCCAATTGGTTTTTCGGGAGAGAAAGTCCGTAACCCGGCGGACCTGAACATTTTTCTAAAACTTGATTTAGTGCATGTGAAGCGTGGTGAATGGATGAATATTTCACCGCGAGTGCAGAAGTTGCCTTGATGTCATGCTGTAATATTGAGCTGTGGAAAGACTGATTTATGATAAGGTCTCACTTGGATTGCTTTGATAAATCATTACGTATATTAGCCCCTTTTTTCTCTTTGGTCTGTTGAATACTCTAGTCTAAGTGTATGGAAAGCCCTTTGAGGATTTATTCAGATATCAAGGATATTTTTTCCAGTAAGCCTTTTCTGGCCTCTAGTAATAATAAAGATCTTTGCAGTCTACTGGTACAACTGCTGAACATTTTATTCTTTAATAATAGCATTCAAAATTTTAGCTTTAAGCACAAGTGAGCGACTTGGTGTCCATTATAACTAGTAGACGCTCTTACTCTCACTAATCAGGATGTTGCCATGTCCAGTGTGTTTCTTTTTCCACTTTTCATATTTATGAATTCTATAGCATATTGTTTAACAGCAGTCAGGCGTCCGGAGTGAGGCTGAAAAAATAATAGGAAGGTTTACTTTCTGCACCTCTTTCACTGTGTTAACATGTTGTGCCTCTAGTAGTGAGCCTCTAGGACCTCATTACTTGGCATCTAGTAGCTCTACCTGTGCACATTTTAGCACTTCACCTCACTAGTAGTAGAAGAAGACCCACTTTGTCTTGTACTGGTAGACATTTCGGTCACCACAAGTACAGTACTAGTGGGCTTTTTTGGTAACTGCTAGTTTTATATGTTTGCACCTATTAAGAGAACTTAACAAAATGGTCCAATAAACTAGTAGGCAAACAGGCATCCACTAGTACTAAAAACATCCTTTTCCATACAAGTAGAGCAAAGTACAAGCCTTTAGTAGTATTACCTGTAAACAGGAATGAGGCTGATATCTGCAATAAAATTAATTAATAAAAAATAATAATAATACTCAAAGGACTTTCTATACTATACTTAAGTACCAGGGCTTGACAGTAACACTAGCCATCTGTGCAAATCTGAGTAGATTTGGCTGTAACACATTTTGTCTCACTTATTTACACAAATTTTAATTATATTATGCCAGATTTTCTGCTGCTATACTTATAATTGTCTCCTCCTAATTAAAATCCCAAATCATGAAAATCATCAAAATGATGCTGTTAATGGAGCCTTATTGGAAAACATATAAAAACGATAAATTAGGAGATGTTACACAACAAGCAAAAATATACATATTTTCTGAGTGTGAGTCTAGAACTTCTTTTTTCTCTCTAAAAGTATGTCCTGTGCTCATTGTCAAAACTATTGTAAAATCATATTCATAGATGATTGTGTTCTCATATACTTCACATGAAACAACATTTCAGCATCTAAACTGTGGCAAAAATCCCAAATTACATTTAAAGAACACTTGCCACAGTGGCTTGTGAGCAAAGAAGTTCATGTCAAGCCCTGCTAAGTACATTCCAAAACATGTTTCAGAAGACTAACTGATCTCAAATCTGTCACCACAAAAACAACCAAACTTACACTTCTATTTAGTGCGTTGCAATCATACACAAACACTTCCCAATCCCTGCAACAGTTTGATGATTTGACATTAAAAATATGTAATTGTGGATAATTGCTCATTGAGAACCTCTATGAAAATAAATCCCTGGTTCATGACATGTTGATCTTTTTACTTGATGAGCTGTGACGGCCATTTGTGATTGCTTCCTGTGCGCTGAGCAGGCCTAATGCTATTTGGATATTACGTACTTAAGTTGTTTTAATCCAATTCATTTAGTGAAGCCTATTTCCTGCTCACCAAGGCAACTGTTGGGTAATGTGCTGACACTGCTCAGGCTTAAGAAAATATAAACAATATTGCCTATTGCACATTGCAAATTTATAGATGTTAATAGGCAAAAAACAATATCTTCTTTTTTTTTTTGGTGACATCTTAATTTAATGCCTCACACTCCTTATTAGACCATATGGGCACCTATGGCAGCCCTGCAAACTGTGGAAATTATGCTAAATTGATTCTGGTTATAAAGGTCTAAAAGCATCATTAAAGTGTGAGAAAAATATGGATGTGCTTCTCCATCAACAGTGCTCAGTTTGTCCTCTCTGGGCAGTTGTAGCAAAATGATTAACTCAAAATGCCTCTTTCCACTGGTTGGTACATTAGAGTGTTATTTTGATAGTTTTGACTGATCTGATCTATTTTGTCCAACAATAAACCATACACAGTAAATAGTGCAAGTTATAGTCAACTGACTTGTCCAATAATGGATACCCTCTATTTACAATTCACTTTGTTCATATCAACACAAGTGGAATGCTTGTCATTTTACCACAATGACAAAAAAAAAAAAAAAAAAAAAAATGAATGTAGCCGTTACAAAGAAACTTTCCATTCGTGCTAGTCTGAGGGCCACATGTTCATTTAATGGCCTCCAACATATGAACCTTCTGAATTTATGGCATACCAATGTAAGTGCATTCCAGCGTTTTTATATGTGCGTTGATATAAATGTAGGCCCGGTTACAGTCCAAGGCTGAATCAGGAATAAAAAGGTGCTCTGTCTGCTTTATACTCTTGCAGAAATCTTTCTTGGTTTTTATGCCTCCCTTCTTATGCACTGTAAGGTGAGCACCTTTGCCTGAACACAAATGGCAAGAAATAAATGAATACAGGATAATTAAAAGTCTGTATTCCAGGAGCACACTCTCACCTGCTCTGTTCTCTAAGTTTACAGCCCCTGCTAAACATCACATAAAATGCACAGAAGATTTTACTCGTCGTTGTGGTAGAGTTTACATTGCTTCACTTCCCGGCACTCAGAAACAAATGCAGCAACTTTACATAAAATCTAGTTGAGGCCTGTGTGCAACCAGACTCAACACTTTTCAACTAATATTTCAGTTTTATTCATAATGTTTACAGTGTTACAGTATTTTGTGTTTTACTGTGTTTCATAACTGGACTTTTTATTCAGCATATTCACCCAATCATCTCCCAACTGAGTTCAAACACGAGTCAGGAAGTGAAGTCAGGAGGGTGTCCGCAAGATTTGAGACATGAGAGACAGAATGACCGAAGTTTGTCCTGTGTCTTTTCAGTGGTTTGAGCACTGAATTTGTCACTACATGTATTCACACATATGCAGCAATATAACAAAACAGACAAAAGCAAAGTATAAACATGAGTCATCACGGGGGTGCTCAGGGTGTGAGAGACCTCTCCTGCAATGACCTCTCACTGTCAAAAGGCATGCATGTAACAAGGCTTCTGCAGGGTCTCAAAATGTCTAAAAAAGTTTTAAATTTGCAGAGATGGGGATTATTAAGTCTTTAAATAGATCTTAAATATGCCACGTAAATTTGATGCAACTGCCTGCCCACTGAAATAAAGGCTCAAAGGCGTAAAACCATAGCTGATACTAAAATGCTTTACATCAGTCATAGTTGCACAATTATTTATTAATTTAAAAGAGACAATGCACATTAATCAACACTAAACAATATAAATGCACCTAAGGCAACCTAATAAAACACAAGCAAATGGCATGCTTATGATATAAGTCTTAATTTTTCTTGAACAATGGTCTTAAAAAGGTCTAAAAAAGTCTTAAATTCAACTTTTTGAACCTTGCAGAAACCCTGACATAAAGGTGAATTGTAGAACTGTAGTTCCTCAGTAAATTTTTTTCCCTCACACTGTTAAAGCATGTATTGTTTTTGCAGATGTAGAGTAGTAAGCTTTAGTAAGTAAACCGACCCAGACACGGGGAGAACATGCAAACTCTGCACAGAAAGGCCTCACACAGTCTAGAAATTGAACCTGAGACCGTCTTGCTGTGAGGTGCTAACCACTTTGCCACTTTGCTGCAGTCTATTGCATTTTTTGTTCAACTAGGTCTGATATAAATGGTTGTCTGTTATGTGCAGACGTTTGCCCTACAATTAACTGGCAATTGTCCAACGTGTACCGCAGCACACTCCCAAAGTACTTGTAATAGCTCTCTGACTCATAAAAGTTTAAGTGGAAAGTAAGTGAATGAATTCATCAGGAAACCAACCTCCTTCTGCTTATATAATGTTATTATCATTTACTCTGCCTTTGGGTAGCTCTCAGGCTAAAAAAACAAAAAAACAAAAAAAACAAACAAAAAAAACAAAAAACAATATAAATATCTGACAGATGGCAAAAAACTGAAACTTTCTGCTTGCGCTGCAGCTAATTTCAATGTTCCTCAAATTATGCTCATCACAATCGCCCAAAATATAATTAATAATGATCATGGGCTCATAGGAGGCAGTGTAAAAGTTAATCAGCAATATAATATTTGAAGAGCCTTGGATAGTACCTAGTGGGGAGCCATAAATGTAATTTGTTTTCATATTTCATACTCATCTTTATGCTATTTGTTGACTGAGTCATTTAGTCATTTTGATGCATTAAAGTCATTATTGTACAAGCACCTATTATAATAATGCACTTGGAATGAAGTGCAATTGGCTGCACCGTCTCTAATAAAAGAAGCTGTCAAACAGACATTAGTTAGAAAAAATGTTCCTATTTGTTTATTCTGTTTGCCTTTCAGGGTGGAGTTTCAGTATTGCTTGTATAAACTGTACCACAATTCTTGTTAATGTTTTAAATTATCCTAACACTACCCAATTTATTTTACATCTCAGAGTCAATTTGACCTCATCTCCCCGAAAAACAGTGTAGCTACTCCTGCTTTTATTTTAAAGCAGGAGTAGCTACACTGTTATAATATGCTTTTATTTATATACGATTATATTTATTTCTTATTAAACCAATCTTGGTTACCTTTAGAACAGCATTGCACGTTTTACAACCTTTAAAAACGTTATCTGACTAATTCCAATAAATACTTTACTACTGCCATAAAGAAACAGGTTAAGAAACCAGAAGAGGGCAGCAGAGTGCAGAGCTGTTACAATCTTTCCTTAAACTTTTTGTATGATCCCATTTTAATACAAAATGAAAAATAGCTGTGAGGAATCAGTGGAAATGGAGCTGTACATGTTTTTTGGATAAATGACTGAGAGCAGACTGGATGTAGAGGGCTTATTGATTGGTCAGTGCTTCCTGGAGTGGGAGGGGTTCATGGGAGAGGCAGTGCTTCATGGAACGTTCTGAGGCCTCAGAAACTCAGCGCCAGAGACTACTGGCTTACTTAAACAGGCGTGAGTGAAACAAAACACAACTCCAGGTATGTTTTTGATGAGAGAACGACATTATAACATGGTATATACACTGAACAAAAATATAAACGCAACACTTTTGCTTTTGCTCCCATTTTTCATGAGATGAACTCAAAGATCTGAAACTTTTTCTACATACACAAAATAACCATATCTCTCAAATATTGTTCACAAATCTGTCAAATCTGTGATAGTGAGCACTTCTCCTTTGCCGAGATAATCCATCCCTCCTCACAGGTGTGCCATATCCAGATGCTGATGAGACAGCATGATTATTGCACAGGTGTGCCTCAGACTGGCCACAATAAAAGGCCACTCTGAAATGTGCAGTTTAATCACACAGCACAATGCCACAGATGTCGCAAGTTTTGAGGGAGCGTGCAATTGGCATGCTGACGGCAGGAATGTCCACCAGAGCTGTTGCTCGTGAATTGAATGTTCATTTCTCTACCATAAGCCGTCTCCAAAGGCGTTTCAGAGAATTTGGCAGTACATTCAACCAGCCTCACAACCGCAGACGACGTGTAACCACACCAGCCCAGGACCTCCACATCCAGCATGTTCACCTCCAAGATCGTCTGAGACCAGCCACTCGGACAGCTGCTGAAACAATCGGTTTGCATAACCAAAGAATTTCTGCACAAACTGTCAGAAACCGTCTCAGGAAAGCTCATCTGCATGCTCGTCGTCCTTATCGGGGTCTCGACCTGACTCCAGGTCGTCGTTGTAACCGACTTGAGTGGGCAAATGCTCACATGCGATGGCACCTGGTACGTTGGAGAGGTGTTCTCTTCTCTTCACGGATGAATCCCAGTTTACACTTTTCAGGGCAGACGGCAGACAGCGTGTGTGGCGTCGTGTGGGTGAGCGGTTTTCTGATGTCACTGTTGTGGATCGAGTGGCCCATGGTGGCAGCAGGGTTATGGTATGGGCAGGTGTATGTTATGGACGAAGAACACAGATGCATTTTATTGATGGCATTTTGAATGCACAGAGATATCGTGACGAGATCCTGAGGCCCATTGTTGTGCCATACATCCAACAACATCACCTCATGTTGCAGCATGATAATGCACGACCCATTGTTGCAAGGATCTGTACACAATTCTTGGAAGCTGAAAACATCCCAATTCTTGCATGGCCAGCGTACTCACCAGACATGTCACCCATTGAGCATGTTTGGGATGCTATGGATCGGCGTATACGACATCGTGTTCCAGGTCCTACCAATATTCAGCAACTTCGCACAGCCATTGAAGAGGAGTGGACCAACATTCCACAGGCCACAATCGACACCTGATCAACTCTATGTGAAGGAGATGTGTTGCACTGCATGAGGCCAATGGATGGTCACACCAGATACTGACTGGAGTCCCCAGACCTCCCAGTAAACCCCCCCCAGTAAAACAAAACTGTATGTTTCAGAGTGGCCTTTTATTGTGGCCAGTCTGAGGCACACCTGTGCAATAATCATGCTGTCTCATCAGCATCTGGATATGGCACACCTGTGAGGAGGGATGGATTATCTCGGCAAAGGAGAAGCGCTCACTATCACAGATTTGACAGATTTGTGAACAATATTTGAGAGATATGGTTATTTTGTGTATGTAGAAAAAGTTTCAGATCTTTGAGTTCATCTCATGAAAAATGGGAGCAAAAGCAAAAGTGTTGCGTATATATATTATATAGTATCAGTGTATATATATATATATATATACCCTTTAAAAGGATTTTGAGAGTGTCTTAAACTTTTTGCTTAGAATTTAGTATTGCCTTTTCACAATTATATATAAAAAAAATAATATATATATATATATATATATATATATATATATATATATATATATATATATATATATATATATATATATATATGCTTTAACAAAATCTATCTGTGTTTTATTTTTTCCCAGTTTTTTTTTCTTTTAATTTTAGGTTATCTTTTAACAATAATAATAACGCATTAGTCTTATATAGCGCTATTCTAGCCACTCAAAATCTCTTTACGATTTGGTGCATTATATTTATTCACTTCCTCAGTCACACCATCAAACACAGTCACACTAACACATTCACATTTCAGGTTTTTTTTCTGGGCAAATGTATTTAGCGCTGGAATATCCACTTTTTTGGTATTATCAGCAGCCATTAAAATGCATGCAGTCAGTTTTATTTTTTCCACACTGACAAATTTGCCACTTCAGAAATATAAAATACAGTATGGCATTTCATAGACATTTTAGATCAGAGTTCCGAAATGCAGTCCTGCAATTATCTTTGATATTTATCTGTGCTTCTTTTTCATTTGTACTAGTCTTTCTGGGCTGTCTCTCTGTATAAGTATTCATAACTAATAGAGTAGACACTAGCCAATAACAGCCAGTTATTCAACAGCCAATGGGAGTGTCTTTTATTGGAAAGTGCCAGCATATTAAAATAGTTTATTATCACAATGTTATTGGTCATTACACTTTTTTCCTTCTCAAATCCAAGCTTTATCTCCATTTAAATTAGCGTTGGCAAGTGTGTTTTGTTCTCTCACAGACGATTCTTAAGATGCCATTGCCTGCTTTCACTTTAAGAGAAAAAGCGTTGAGTGACAGGTCCTCTAGACAGATTGACTTATCTGTCCCCACAGGCAGCCTCTGCATATTTCAATTAACTCCATGTACCTGCATATAGTGTATAGTTGTCCATTTGTTGGGAGTAAAGCAGCTATAGCGGGCCTTCAAGTTGTCTCCTCGTATTGACATTAGCCTCTTAATTAGACAGGGTTAACAAAAGGAGGGTGACCCCAGGCGTGCCCCCCTCTGCCTCTGGACATTGCTCCGAGTCACCGGCCCAGCGGCTCGTCTGGTGATTAATGTGTGCACGTCAGGAGCTACTTTTGGCAGGGTCTTGTCTGACATGTCTGGAAAGTTCAAGCATATTCATGGTTAGTAGCCTCTAATTCAAATGAGTGGCTACATTAGACTTGCAAATGCCGCTTGATGGTTTCGAAGTTCAAGTACAATGTCTTATTAGGTAGGGTTAAAAATATCTACAGTGAGTGTATGTATGCAAAGGGGAGAAGAAGTGAGGGTAATGTACTGAAATAGATGAAAAAAAAACAAAAAACTAGTGGCTTTCAAGGTAACAATCATGTTGGCAAATTCACAGTTAGGGTCATGGCATATTACACTGACCCACAATATTAAGTGTAATATTTCTGATGGTAGAGAACAGCAGTTTTTCACAACATAATTATAAAGTAAAAGTTACATCTCTGCTGTTTTAAAAGGTAAAGGAATACAAGTGTGTACATTTGATTTACTCTGCGAATGAGGGGGGATGTCTCAAACGGACCATTTTCTAGGGTGTACCCAGTCTAAGTCCCATAGTTGCCCCAGTCACCCACGTAACCCACCCATGACAAGAATAAACAAACAAACAAACAAACAAAAAAGATGAATGAATGAATGTTTTAAGATGTTACAGGGCTACTGGTTCTGTAGATTCTCACTTTGAATTAATGGACCACCCCTATTATGCTACATCAACTTTTAACCTTGTTATAGTGTTGTTTGTACCACAAAAACATACCTGGTGTAGTAATTTGGTTCATTCACGCATCAAACAATCCTGCAGGGTGAGGCCATCCCCTTCTCAAGATCTGAAAACGCTAGGTCTTTCCTCTCTACATAGACACTTGTAACTCAGAAGTAATCCTGCACGTTTCTAAAGCCCATACTATGAAGGACTGTGAGCGCCACACGAAAAGGAATAATGCTTTTATTAAAAGAGTTTTTAAAAGAGCCTTTAATAAATGGATTTCTAAATGCTTTTATTAAAAGAGTTTTTATAAGTTTATTTAATAAAGAGATTACTAAATACTTTTATTAAAAGAGTTTTTAAAAGAGCATTTAATACATTGGATTATTAAATGATTTTATTAAATGAGTTTTTAAAAGAGGATTTAATAAATTTATTACTAAATGGTTTTAATAAAAGAAGGATTAATAGCGTTATTCATTAATCCATTCAGGAAACCGATTTCTAAATGTATTTACAAAACCTTTTTGGAAAAGCATTTGAAAAATGTATTAGCTTCTCCGATTAGCCCCTCCTTTTAGATTTTCCGTGGCGTTCCTGGTCCTGGCTAAAGTTAAATAAAAGAAAAAGGAAAGCGATGTAACGAGCTCTGTGATTGGTCAGAGCTACTCGCGCTTGATTGGGCAGAAAACAGGGGTTATGCGCTAACTACTTCTGCATGCGGCTAAACGCAATGATCCACTTCCGGTCACAGCTTGTAAGTGAACAGCCGGACAAGGGCAGCTTCAAAAAACATATTTATGTCTTACACATCGCAAAATAAAATCACCAAACTAACGCTGCATTGGACTAACGCAGTTTTATCCTTCAAACAAGGGTTTTAGCATTTGAGTGTTAAATATTTCACTAGTCGCTGAGCGCAGAGGCGGGATATTGTTGTCAATTAACTAAAGCCGTCACACGGCGCACTTTATTTCAGCGGATATAAAACACACAGCAAATTAAATTACATGATACACAATCACAAACAACACAACCGCCCCTTTTAGCACAGTCTTAATTTATTATACACCTATTAAGGCACTTGGACGTATTTATTAATTTCTACACTCTGAGGCTACAGCCGTTGTTTTGAAGCCACTTTCACAGCTCTTCTGTGGCGTTTTCAGATGTTTTTTGTGCACACTGTGGCTGTTTTTGGTCACATACTTTAGTGAAATGTTCCTGTGTGCTTTATATCCGCTGAAATAAAGTGCGCCAGGTGACGGCTTTAGTTAATTGACACAACAATATCCCTGCATTCGCGCTCAGTGTACAAATGCTAAAACCCTGTTTGAAGGATAAAACTGCGTTAGTCCATTGCAGCGTTAGTTTGGTGATTTTATTTTGCGATGTGTAAGACATAAATATGTTTTTTGAAGCTGCCCTTGTCCTACTGCTTGCTTACAAGCTGTGACTGGAAGTGGATCATTCCGTTTAGCCAAATGCAGAAATAGTTAGCGCATAACCCCTATTATTACCAGGCCGGCTAAGGATGACGAGCAAATTGTCTGGCCAATCAGAGTGCGTGTAGCTCTGACCAATCACAGAGTTTGTTACATCACTTTTATTTTTCTTTAATTTAACTTTAGCCAGGAGGACCAAGAACGCCACGGAAAAGCTAAAAGGAGAAGCTAATTGGAGAAGCTAATACATTTTGCAAATGCTTTTCTGAAAAGGTTTTGTAAATACATTTAGAAATTGGTTTCCTGAATGGATTAATGAATAACGCTATTAATCCTTCTTTTAATAAAACCATTTAGTAATCCATTTATTAAAGGCTCTTTTAAAAACTCTATTAATAAAAGTATTTAGTAATCCAATTATTAAATGCTCTTTTAAACACTCTTTTAATAAAACTATTTGGTAATCCATTTATTAAGTGCTGCTTTTAAAAACTCTTTTAATAAAAGTATTTAGTAATCTCTTTATTGAATAAACTTTTAAAAACTCTTTTAATAAAAGCATTTGGTAATCAATTTATTAAAGGCTCTTTTAAAAACTCTTTTAATAAAGGCATTATTCCTTTTCGCGTGGCGCTCACGGTCCTCCATACCATACACCATCACCAGACTTATTCTGATAATTTCAGTGCTTAAATGCCGTCACTATAAAGCACTAAGCTCATTTATCTATCTGTTAGCATCTTGTTACTAATAGCAATGCTAAGTAGCCATTTTATGCTCTGTCCATTCCTCACCATTGCCACCAACATCTCTACAAAGTCAAAGTAACAGCTCCCTAAAAGAAGACATTTTTATACCTATACATTATTATTATTTATTAGGTTATAAAACATGAAATACTAATGCAAAGATGTCAACAACTGTTTTGAAAAGCCTTAAAGAAAACACAATATGGGGCCTGTAAATTGTCAATAGTGGTAAACAACAAAGTTGCCTTAGGTTTATTTGTAATAATTTTACAAATTATACATATGCAGGATCCAAAAGCTGTTATACTAAGCATGGCATTGGCAAGTTTTGTTATATTTGAATTTTTATCTGTTTGGATCATTGTTTTGAGTCTATATTACACACCACAATTCAGGCTTGGCATTGGTAAGAAGACTATAAATTATAGTTGTAATTCATCACAGAAAATTACCTTTGTTATTATATCAGGCTGGTCGATTTGCAGATGATACAGTATGTTGTTTTGGGCCTGTTACCTGCTGGGAACATGCAGGCGAGTATCTTTTATGAAGACATGGTTGAGTAAATTATATTCAGGCAGAACAAAAGCTGTTTTATTTCATTGTAGTAAGGCCATAGACCCTTCAGTCCAACATGAACCCTCGACCATCACTCATGCCATCAAAACTCATAAGGACAGCTGATTGTTCCCATCAAACTGCTAGGACTCAGCCACATCAGAGTGTCTCATCCTGAGCACTCCAAACTCTGACAGATAGAAATAGACAATTGCACTATGGATTGCCCGTTAATCACTTTGGCATTTTTATCCCAATGTGCCAAATATTTCTTGGTGTTCAGAATTTTCATTTGCATGCTAATGAAGGTGAAGGGCAGAAGCCACTAATTACAATCCAGTAAAGGCCTGCCTAATGGTCCACTAAAGACATAGCATGGCTGAGCCCATAATTCCATTATGCAAATGCACAGTCAGGAGTGGAAAATCCACCGTCACTGCAAACTAGATCGACTGTTGCTAGACTTCTTTGCACTTGATAAACTCTGGCCTGTACATTCTAAGTTCGTTAGCAGAAATGACTAAACACTGATGTGCACTGGCAGGCTATAGTGGCAGACTGCCGATATGAATAGGTGGAGTTTGATAGTTTATGCTGGAAGGGGCAGACATGTTTTACCAATGTTCATACACAGTCCAACTATAGCATGTAGGGCATCTTATGCATAATACACTGGAGACCTACAGAATAGAACTCAATAGCATAGTACCAACACAGGTCTACAAATTTGTTTTTGACCATAAAGCCTTATGTATCAGGTATTTATCTACCACACACTGCCACTACAACTGAAATACTATCAAAATAATAAAGACTGGCAAAAGAAAAAAAACTGGTTTGTCTTATACAAAATTTTCCATGTACCCTACCTTACAATTATCATAAACAAACTTGTGTTTAATTGAAAAACATATAATGTGTATATTATGTCTGTTTGTCTTATAGCAAGCACACATTTTGTTGCAGGTATAATAACCACCAGCATACATAATGTCAAAGTAGAAGCCATTTTTATGTCCTGTGTCTATTTCCTCTATCTTCTCAGGTCAGTACTTTACAACAGTAGCTCAGTTGGTAGAGCTGCTTTTCCACTAACCAGAAAGTTAGTGAAAGTTCAAACCCCACTCCCACCTTGGAGCAAGACACTTAACCCACCTTGCCTCCAGTGTCTGCACACACTGGTGTCAGGATGTGCTTGTGAGTATGAATGGGTGAATGGTTCTTTGATATAAAGCGTTTTGAGTGCCCATGGACGTAGAAAAGAACTACTGTATATAAATGTGACCATTTGTTATGTTGTCTTCTGATACTACTGAGTAATTTGTTCACAAATAACAATGGCTGAACTTTTATCAATATCATACCTCTTTTAAAAACTTTAGACACATCACAATTCAGTCAGAAGGATTTACAGATAGAATGGGCACCTAAACATGATTACTTGAGATTCGCTATCATCACCTATGAACACAGTTAGCACAATTAGAGGCCCCCTGCAAAGTCCACCAATCCTTATTTGTTATGTTTAGACTCATGGTTAGGAATTTACTTTAAGAGACTACCCTGTCAAAATTTTCTAAGTAAAAAGTGTCCAACCACCAGCATGTTGCCTCCTATTACTTATTAAACATAGAGACTTTTTTGTGTCTGTCATATCACATCCGTATGCAAATGACATGCAAATTTTACCATTTCGCCTGCTTAAGTAGTGTTTTGTAGATGAGGTTAAGCAAATTGATTGTGTCAAATTCACTAACACTCACCTCCCACGCTCACTGAAGGAATATTAAAGAGCAGTTTAACAGCGTTCATCTTATCCTCTCAAAACGACTCAGGCTATTACGGCTAAGACGCTACACTGTCATCGGCCAGTCAGGTAAACAAAAGCATTTTTTTTTTCACATCCCAGAAAATGTTGATAACATCGGAGAATGCTTCATTTATAAGGAGCTTTGGGGTGCAAAGGTGCCAGCCTTGGTGGATTAATTTTAAAGCGGAGGTAATTTGCACTTGTAATTGGTAATGAAGGAGCTATTTGCTTGCACTTTTCAGAGGCTTGTTTGCACCACAACTCGATTTACATAATTCCATTAGGGAAATAGACAAAAATGCTGTGACTAAGGTGTCAGTACAGCCACAAATAATTATGTGGTCTATACTTTGAAATAGAGCAATTCCCAAATGTCATTTTGCGGTCATACCAAAAGTCTCATTTAAACTGACAATATACAAGCTTTTTTTTTTTGCATATGAAAGAAAACTCTTTAATCAGTTAACAGCCTCTTCTTGTAAAAATAATCTTCAGGACTTCATCAAGACAATCAATCCAGCCACAGGGAGTTCCAAGCCTCAACAAATAGAGAGGGTTGCGTTTTGAAGGGCACCTGGCATAAAATGTATGCCAAATCATAATGTGTATGGCTGCATGCTAGGAGGGGGATGATTTGATCTGGTGCCCCGAAAGGCAAAGCAGAGTGAAGGTAGACTTTATTATCAAGAATTTCAATTTGCTAGCATATTCAAATAAGATATGCTCCTATTAACTGTTGATCAAAATTTAATTAATGGCTGCCAATACTACAAATGTTCCAAGATGGTTACTGCTAACTTTAAATACTAAAAAAGCATGAAGGGTAAAGATGATGGTGTTGCAATCTTGATTAAATTGGCACTTAAATTATTGATATTTGGACATTACATCCATATAAACCAGTACAATAGGAAAAAGAAATCCCTTCCTAACAGCTACAATGCTGTCACTGAGTGGTAGACAAGATTTGCTGCATCCTGCCAATGATCAGAGCATCCCTGGAGGATATACAGCAGCGCAGCAGGTGACAGTCATCTCCAAATGTGGGCCTGGCTCCAGATCCTCACATCAAAGAAGAAGAAACCAGTTTAATCTCCATTCAGGTCTTGCTTATGGCATTCTTTGTACAATTACACAAAGATCACGTGAGTGGCACAATACTTAAGTCAGGAATGCAAGCCAAAATTGGAGTCCAACACATTCACAAACTACACTTACTGACCACATTAGATATGCATGTTATAATGCTTGTAATGTTAATATTTAATCAACCAATTGTATGCCATCAGCTTAGACATAGGCATGCAGACTTGTTCAAGACAAACATGATAGAGTTCAAACAGATCATCAGAATGGGGAAGAAAAGATGATTTCAGTGATTATGAACCTGGCATGGATGCTCAATTAGAAAGTTCTGTGGGCAAAAAGGCAGTGTCAGTGCCAGAGGTCAAAGGAGAATGGTCTAACCCGATAGAAAAGCAATGGAAACTCTACAAACCACTTGTTACAGTCAAGACATGCTGAAGACTATTCCTGAACACACATTTTTACCTTTAAGTAGGTGGGCTAGAAGACCACACTGGGTGCAATTATAGGCTTGTGACAGTTTCAGGAGCAATGTGGACTCATTAGACAAGGAAAAAAAAATCTATCGGTTTTAATCATCTACTTTTTGTTGACCCTGCGGAAATTGTAGCCTTAGTTTCCTATTCTTAGCTAACAGGACCAACTCCTGGTGTGGTCCTCTCCAGCAGTAACCCATCAGCTTCAAGGTTTCAAAGATTTTTGTGTTCAGAGATGGTCTCCTGCAGACACTGGTAAGTTGAACCAGTCTGACCATTCTCCTCTGATCTCTGGCATTGACAAGGCACTTTCACGCTCAGAACTGATGCTTATTTTTTTGTTATTTTATTTTATTTTTCTTTATTGGTAGGGCAGTATAGTAGGAAATTGGGGAGAGAACACGGAGAAACATTTGGCCAACTGTGGGAGTCCAGACTCAAACCCATGATGCTGAGAGAGGCCGCAGTTGCCCTGCACATGTGCCGCCGCTCCACCACTGAGCCACACGGTGGCACTTCAAACCATTTTCTACAGTGACAAATTTCACAGAGGGTGCAATTGTTGCAACTTGCAAGGATCATCAAGGTGCTCTCTTTACTGGGTCGTTCGGTCTAAGCAACCACACATTTTGTTTAATTTTATTCCTGGTCAACTGACAAAAGAATACCACTTCTAACCAGGAGATGGCAGCAGTTAACAATAAATAATCAGTTTACCATAAATATCCTATTGTCTGCTCATCATCACCAAAATTGCTAGTAGTAGTAGTAGTTAGTAGAAGTTTTCTAAAGCTTGACACAGTAATTCAAAATAAATTATGGAAAATAGCCAAAAGAACATAATACTAAAACTAAGGTCCAACTAACAATGACGATGAAGAAGGGACTGTATATGGGTAAATATTTATGATTTACTGTTTATGATTTATTTTAGTGAGCTGCTAGTAGTAGTGAAAAATTATTTTTAGTTTTAGTCATCTTTGCTGCTTCTAAAGACCAGGACTGTTTAATCTTAAGCTCTTGTTAAAAGACGCTAAAAGCTCCTGAGCGTGTGACCAATTTGCATTAATAAAGAAAGTATGCATGCTGTCCAGTCCGCAGACAGGAAAGCATGCATACTTTCTTTATTACACTATGTCGCTCATTTAAGCCAAACTGCTGCCACTTCTAAAGGCATCACAGAGGTAAAATGACACCTGTCTCTGTGATTATTTGGGTTTATATCTCCTCTGGGCGCTAGCAGAAGCATTAGCCACAACACACGAAACAGTTTGGTGCTTAGAGGACGCTGTTTTTACAAAATTAGATTTTATGATACATCGCAAATTAATCAAATTAATTCAACTTTGCCATACAAGTTCAAATAGAACATTTGATACTCTCAAATACTTTTAAAACAAACACAGAGTTGGTCTGAATGCAGTCACGCTATCCTGAATGTGGCCTGATTGGTCCATCTCCCTACTTGGACAATATTACCCATGACGAAAGCACGCAGGTGCAAGCACCCCATGCCCCACAGAGATTACACTGTACTGCCTGAAATTAGTAAGAAAACTGGAGTCTATGGAAGAGGTCAGGGCGATTTTCAGTCAGAGTGAGATTGCACCAAAGGGGAGGAACTAAACGGTTCAGCTTTACACTGATTGGATGTGACATTTACAGGCAGACCAAGCTGTCACGTTAAATGAGAACAGAAACTCAAAGTTAGATATCATAGATTACAACAGAAAAAGAAAATCTTTTAAACCCTAACCCTTTTAAACCCTAAAGATAGCTTCACGCTATGCTTCAAATAGATCACCATTATATAAAAAACTCAGACCAGCCAACCATGGTACATTCAAAGTCCCTTAATGGGCTATACTATGCTTTTTCTGTGTCTTTTAAATTAATTTAGGACACATCTAGATCAGAAAACACAATAATTAATGTAAAAACATTAATTATGTAAAAGAATAGGGGAACATGCATGAATGAAACAAAATACCACTCCAGGTATGTTTTTTGATGAAAGAGATTAACATGGTAGAAAGCTCAGAAAAGTCAATTTTGCATAATTTAGCCCCTTTAACTCACCCTTCTATTCCCATTCTGCATGCCTAAATTGTGTCGCCATGTTTTTGTTGTTTAGATACTGCATTTAGAGGCTTTAGAACCAGTGTATCTATAATGTGACCAAAGTATAAAGGTAAAAAAGTTTTGTTGTGTCCTTAAATCTGCTGTAGACATTGCTCTCACACCATTTACTCACAGATACAGCTAAAATTTAATTGTCAACATAAGACAGTTTTCTACACCTGTTACTTCCCAATCTGCGAGGGACGTTATCTCTTCAAAACGCCCCAGCCATTTGAGAAGTCGATTAAAGTGCAGAAATATAATCACTGATCCCAAGGCTGGAGTGAGATAATGGCTGCTTGCTTTAGGGTCTATGATAAAACATTTGATATGGCTGCTATTCAGTCCACGCAGATAACACATATTTCTTCATCATAAATAAAAAATCTGCCATGTAAAAAAAAAAGTCCCATTTATTGCTATGACTTGATGGCTTGGAATATGGCTGCTGAATGCTGCCTTCCTGGAGGGCATTGCGCACATCCGAGTGTAAACATGTGACACTTTATTTCACAGCAGCTTGTTGTCAACTGAGCCAACTAAACTAAACTAGAGCAAGCCACAGATGCATAACCGTGCTCGTTTTTAACTTTTTAACCCCAGCGCGGATTAAAATAGCATAAAACATGGTATAGTAATTATGCTGGAACTCGCCGGGGGAAAGATGACAGTGTCTCCGAAGCCAAGAGTCCAGCACCTTGCACATCTGCTTTTAAAAGACAAAAGGCAACAATAAAACTTTTCCTTTCCAGTCCATATGGCCAATTAGAAGAAGAGTCCTTAGTGAGTTCGCTATTAATTATTTCTTCAATGAACGGAATCATTTTACCGTAAAGGACTTCTAATCAAAGAAAGAAAATGTCATTTATATCTGCAGAAAAAGGAGTTGTCCTCCCTCTATGAAGGGAAAGTTCCAGATGTGAAGAAGTGCACTTTGTTATAGCCAAAAAAAAAAAAAAAAAAAAAAAAAGAAATCTAATCCACTTGTTGTGAGAGCATCTGCGGGAATGTATTATGAATAAATAAAGTTTCTGTCTAACGTGGTCCCTTGGGTGGATTACGGAGCAGCCTCTTGATGTGAATTAATGATTCTCGTTCCCAAGACTGAAATCTGAAGAAGAGAGAGCCCTGCTGCGAGCATTAATTTACTTACCTTACTCTAAAGCAACAATCTGACTTACTACTGTTCAGCTGGGGACAATGACATATCAAGCATCAAACAGACAAAACATAAACCTGCTTACTGCTGTGCTAATTTTCATTTGGTAGTAAAATGGCATCATATAAAAAGTTTTAAGAAGTGCTTTTTTTCTTTGATTATGTTGAAAAGGCCGCAAAACTCTGCACTCTGCTCTTTTCACCTGTTTCTTTATGGCATCAGTAGAGTACTTATTAAAAATTTATTATTTTAGTCAGATAATTTTGTAAAACCTGCAATGATTTTCTAGAAGCAACCAGGATATAAATAAAAGAATAACAGTAGCCCTTTTAAAATAAATTAGATTTTACTATGGCCGTATCGTCAGTGCTGAGTTAATGAAACTAAAAAGAACCCAGACTTCACTGTGTTATGTTACCAACCTTGCAAACTGAAGTCTCAAGCGTGTGCCAACTGTTTTGAAGAATTAAAAAAATCAAAAAGGGTTTTATATTCATCACTTTCCACATTCCTCATTGCTCTTTATTTGAGTGAAGTCTCAGACACTCTCTTTTTAAAGTGAAAATTATTTAATCCACAAAGTCTGAAATCCAGAGTCCAAAATCAGTGAAGTGATTTGATCAGATTAGATCATATTTGTTCAGTTATTTCTGTGTTTATGGATAAAAATCTTTGCAAATCTGTGTCTTGTGAATTTCTACAGAAAAGAAAAAAAAAAATCATTCTCCTTGTTTAAACCTTCTTCTACTACTATTACTACTACTACTACTTCTTTCTGTACTGGATGTGACATTTTAGGAGAAGTAGCTAGTACTTGCTGATTGTGTAAACACGGTTGAGTACATGGTATTGAGCACAAGTCCATCACTGATATTGATGTGGGCAGACCTTGTCTTTCTGTAAAAAAATAAAAAATAAAAAAAAATAAATCTATGTATTGCTGTTGCTGACTTTCTGATAAATCCAACAGCCAACTGAAATGGACAAAACCAGCACAGGGTTTGCCCTTTTGGGTGTTTGGTTCTGTTCTGATTATGAATATGTTTGTGCATGTATATGTCAGAAAGTGCTCAACCTGTAAGTGTGACTTTTCCAGCCAAATCCACAGGCAAATTACAATTCATGATTTTCTCTGATACTCCCCTGCAGAAAGCTCTGACTCTAGGAGATAAGGGTGACCTTCAGAGGTGTGAAGTGTGAACTGTAGCCAAAGAGGTTCTTTTTATAATAATGCTTTGATTTTGATTACATTTTCAGTAATGGTGCAAGAAAGAACTTTTTTTGTTTGTTTTTGGCCAGAATCCAGAACACTGTCAGGAACTAATAATGTTTTTAATGCCAAATTCAGTCAGCAGCATAACTCTAAATATTACAGTTAGTGACCAGTACAGCTCAAACTGTAGAGCTGCATAAGATATGTGGTTAAAACCCCAGATGGCACAACACTATAAACTCCATCCACAAGGGGTCAGTACAGCAACAAATTTCCTTTATGGCATGAATCCAGATCTCCATATGGATCTATGGTGCAGTTATAATTCTTCATCTATGAATGAAATATTTGTACCGAGTATTTTGTTTCATCTTTTGAAGTATTTTTCCAAACCACCACTGCAGTTTTTTGCATTATTCTCCCAGTCTTGCACCTGTCCTTGAATGTCAGCCGCTCTGTATGAATGAGCCATGTCATTTGTGGGATAAAGAGCACGAGACGAGACGTTTAACCTGGCGCCCCTCTCGTCTTTTTTGCAATCTAACCTCACGCTCACGCAGGTCTGTGCCTGCTCAGTCTGAAGTGGAACGCTCAGTGCATAGCAATGGGCCGCGTCTTAGATGCTGTTGGCCCATGCAATCCCTCTCAGTCATTCTTCATTACACAAGAGATAGAGAGGCTCATCCCATCTCATATTGCTCAGACTCCTCGAGCAGCGGCCACTATTTAGATGGCCTCATTGCACCTTTTCTGTCTGCCACTTTCATCAGGACAAGGTTTTATAACGCGGCTGTGAATTGCCTCGCTTTTTGTTGTTATCTGCACATTGCAAATATAGTAAAAGGGCTATTGTTCCGTCTTATAGTTTGATAGATATGGTTTTATACAATAGTAAATGCCATTTTATAGCTTCAGACAGTAATAAAGTCACAGTTTACACATAATTTAACAAAAGGAATAAATGGTAAATTGGGGACCTACATATTCCATTTACAGTTATCACACTGGGAGTGCTGCAAAATAATACAAATTCATTCAATGTCATTTAACAGCATGATATCAGTTAGTAGTAATTGGTTATTTGTACAGTAATTTGAATTCTGTCAGTTTAAATCACAGCATGTCAAAGTTAATATCATTGCAACAAAATGAAACAATCTACTTAAAGGCTCATTGATTGGGGATTTTTTTTGCATTCAGCAAGTGAATGTCGGATAATTTGGATGTATTAAATAATAATATAAGATATTAATGTTATACTTTAGATATAAAGTCAATGCAGTCTTAGGCTATGGTCATAATTTTAAAGGTGGAATGCTTTCTACCATGTTATAAGGTTCCCTTATCAAAGGCATACCCGCAGTTGTGTTCAGCTTCCTTCATGCATATTTAAGTAATCCTCTATTTTCTGGCACAAACGTTAAGAGGCCTCAGAACGCTCAGTTCCCCCACAAACTCCCGCCCACTCCAGGAAGCACTGATCAATCAACAAGCCCTCTACATCCAGTCTGCTATCATTTATTTCTCCAAAAAACAGTGTACAGCTCTGTTTCCACTGTTCCTCACAGACATTTTTCATTTTGTAATAAAATGGTAACATACAAAAGTTTAAGAAAGTGAAGTGCTTCGGCAACACTCTGCTGCCCTCTGCAGGTCCCTTTATTAGTTCCTTTATGGCCCAACAGAGTTCCAGAGTTAGATTATGTTGTTGATAGATGTAAAACATGCAGTACTCTTCTAGAGCTGACCAAAATTGGTTTGAAAATATGAATAAAAGAAGAATTTATAACCTTTAAAGCCACTGGTGTGTATAATTATAGTAAAATGCCACACAACAGTTTTGAAAACTCAACGATTAAAGCCTCATGAAGGAACCATTTAACTAGATTATGTCTGTGGGTGCCCAAAGTGGACAAGCTGAGCACTGCAGGTGGGGAAACACATTCATGCTGCTATTTGAACCCATATTTTTGCTTTTGATGTGAAATCACCAGTCGGTAGCTCAGTGGGTAGAGACATTCCCCCACTAACCTAAAGGCTGGCGGTTCAAGCCCTGCTACTATTTGCATACTGTTGTTGTGTCCTTGGGCAAGACACTTCACCCACCTTGCCTCTGTATGATTGTGTCAGTGTGACTGTGTTTGCTGATGTTGGAGGGGCTGCAGACTGGCAGTCTGCCTCAGGGCAGCTGTGGCTACAGAAGTAGCTCCCCACCACTGAGTGTGACTGAGGAGTGAATGAATAATGGACTGAGAAGCTTGAGAAGCTTGTAAAGCACAATATAAATCCATTATTATTACTGTAATAAACTATTTTGGCCAGGTTGGCTCAAAGACAACAGCACTTATATAACAGATGTCACTCATATGCTGTAAATAGTACAACCAGTTTTACATACAACACATTGGTCAGCAACTTCTTTCCTTTAGGCTTTCCTTTCTGGGGTCATTGCCCTGGGTTTGGGACTAGCACAAAGTACATTAGCTTATGATGTCTATTGGATAGATTTTCTTCTAGCATTGCATATTCAACACCAACATAAACATGCCTGTTATTTTTTCCATAGATTGTTTATATTCCAGAGTTAATAGCCTGTCAGTGGGTGTAAGTGACCACATGGGCCATATCTACAAGGCACTAAACATTGTTTACATTTACAACTTTGGCATCACAGATATTTTTATTTTTAACTAGCAGACTGTTTTCCTTTTATCAGAACAGGCAATAGCCCCCGGTGTCCTTAACAGTGGTGACATTGAAGAGATGGATGTACAGCCAGTCAAAGGAAAGTCATTTATTTCCGTTGACCCGCTCGGTCAAGTGGATTGAAGCTGAGCCTTTTGATTTGGCTTTTTACTTTGGCTTTTTTTCCTCCTCCTTCTTCCCCCACAGAGTCCACACTGCTCCTGCAATTACTGCAAACAGTGAAGGTGATGGGTCTAAGATTCTGTCCAGATAAAGGAGTCAGGACCCTATCTCTCCTGTTGACACCATTAAGCCATCACTGAGACCGGGGGAAAGCTCGAGGAATAGAATGGGGGGTCGCTGTCAGTCAAAGCTATACCAACCCCGCTCTTGTTTAAAACCATCTGGCATTGAACTCCCCCCGGCCTTTTTTGTATCTGATCCCAAATGCAGACGAGGGAAGGTCCGTGCACTTGTCTTATCAAATGCAAGCAAGGGACCGGAGACGCGAGCACATTCTTGGAAGAGGCTGGTAGGTAGGAAGTGCTTAAGGGTTATTTATCAAGTCGAGCAGCAAAGACATGCCAAAAAACTGAAGCGAATCCAAATAGAGCTAAAATAAGTGCATTCGAGCTGTCACATTACCAACACTTGTCATGTCATGCAAAAAGGTGTGGTTAATTTTGAGGACACAGAGGAGAAGCGTCAAGATGTGTTTTTATTCAACCAATTTAGTAACTCCAGCGCAAGTTCAAGTCTAATCCCGCCTCAATGTCAGAGCTGCACACCTAAATCTCCTCATGCAAAGACTTATCAAACAATAACAGACACTACATAGATCCGTTTATAGCTGCGAGAAATGAATAGTGTGTTGTGACTTCAGGGAACTCGCGGCAAACGTGTCAACCTCTCGTAATACCCTAATATTTGATCTGCTGCATAAATGTATGAGGAGTCAGAACGATGTCATTTTATTTTGCACATTGGGTTGAAACGATGAGAAAATTACAGTGGAAATTGAATCACTGATTATGGCTGAATTCATCTAATTCTGCCACAGGTGACAGTTTAGGACTAAAAACACAAAACGCAACGTGAAAATCTCTACCGACGTGGTAGGGACAGCTGGCTCAAATCAAAGCAGAACACCCACAACCTGCCTTTCACTTGGAATGATTGCTTAGAATTTTGTTTTGTAGTGTCTGGCAATTTAGTTCCGCTGTTGTGTGTGCTTCTGTACAAGTTAAGGGCAATCGTTCGGCTGCATAAATTCTGCAAATTTTCTTTCAGAAAAATGGTAAGATCTAATGGTTGATGATTTTAAACATCCTATATTTTTCTGGCTTTTTGAACAGTTTTGGATACCTTTGCATTAGTATTTCATGTTTTATTACTTGCAGAGAATACTTGGATTAGGTGTCTGGCGCCCCCTGCTGGTATTTAGCACCATCCTTCACTCCCTCAATTCTGACCAGTTTTCCAAGTCCTACCAATGAAATATATCTACACGGCATGATGCTTCACTATAGAGAGGGGGCAAAATGTCTCTCATGTGCCTTTTGGCAAACACAAAACATGTTTTTTCATTATTTTCTCCAAGCAATGTTTTTTTTTCTTTCTGGCCTTTCTTCCACACAGCCCAGCTCTGTGGAGTGTATGGTTCAGAGTGGTCCGGTGGACAGATACAGGTCCTGTGGAGCTCTGCAGCTCTTTCAGGGTCACCTTTGGTCTTATTGTTGCCTCTCTGATGAATGCACTCCTTACCCAGTGTGTGAGTTTTAAATGGTCCCCTCTAGGCAGGTTTGATGTGTTTCCCTATTTCTTACATCTTGTAATAGCTGTTTTTGTGACTTTTGAAGGAAAATACCACCAGATCTTATATTGGGGCCTCTTTAAATAGGGGATGAATACTTCTGCACACTCTAGTTTTCTGTTTTTTTCATATTGCTTCACAATAAATAAATAAAAAAATAAATAAAAAAATAAATAAATAAATAAATAAATAAATAAATAAATAAAAACATTTTCATAATTGTTGGCATGTGATATCAAGTGACTGACATAAACCTCCCAATGATTCATTTCAATTCCTGGTTGTAAGACAAAAACAAAGGAAAAATGCTAAGTGAGATTAATACTTTTGCAAGGCATTGTACTACAGGTATGTTTTTGAGGTGGAAACATTATAACATAGTTAAGTCAGTTAAGCACAACCTTTAAATTGTTTACTGGAAACGTTTCAGTATTTGGTATTAGTAGTTTACATAATCACTTTATCTCAAAGCCTGTTTTCAAAATGCAGGAACTCTTTACTGTATAAACATTTATCCAACCACAAGTGTTACAAGCCCAGAAAAATATAGATAAATGAGTTTTGCATCCAGAAAGGCATCTGATGTAAAGCCTATGCCAAATATGTGGATATGTGAATCACTGCTGGCTAGAAGGTGGCAATAAAGTGTGGCAACCCCAAAAAAGAAAACAATTGAAAGAAATGAAGACTGTATAAACTCTGGTTGTGGAATTAGGCATAGTTTATTGAAGTTTACTGAAGAAAATGGCTGAAACCTTGACTTCTAGACAGATTGTATAATATAATTCAAGACAAAATAGGCTTACTTGAATTTTCTTAGTTCAAACTGCAACCATATAATTTATACATGTTAATGCCCAAGGTAATCAAGGAAAATCTATTCACTGATATAGCTGTTCATAAAAAGTAAATGCACCTTAATTTATTCCTTTGACAGCTTTGAAGAACAACACCTTTAATAAGTGAAGTGCACCATGATTCCCTATAGCGTTTTATGTTATATGTACAGTAGAGTTTATGAGCTACCTGATGTGAATAGACTCTTCTATTAAAAAAATATCATTACTTCTTTTTGCTTCTCTCATCACTGAGTAATTATCCATCTGGGCCAGTTGGTGATAGCTATAATAATGTATAATAAAGCATGTTGACCAAACATTCTGTGCAAGAGTACTAATCCACACATCTGGCATTTTCATTTGTACTTCCAGGTGCACAGAGCAGTTTTAATGTGTCCTATTACATATGTGTGCCGACAGTCGGTGAGGATCCACTCTCTGCTTTCCACCTGAGAAATCCAGCGAAGGAGGCGGTATTGGCACAGGCAAACGTGGCAAGTGGCAAAGCAGATGGCTCTCTGCTTACCATCATTTCCTCTCCCATAATGCTTCGGGAGCGTAGCACGTCGAGCACACACTACACCGTCTCCTCTCGGGAATGAGTAGCTACAGGGTACTCATTTTTAAAGAGCGAACAAGCTCGAGAAGCGCGCTGCTGCTCTAATTGTTTACCAGATACCTAGCTCCCTTGGCTTTTTTAAATCATCAAAGGACACCAGAGGAAAAAGGGGGGAAATCACCAGTGTTGATAATGGCTGTGTCCGAAAGCATAGTGTTTGTTGTTTTGTGCCCAGATAGCTATGCACTGGTAGAGCATTGGTAAAATGAATGATTAAAATAGACCATAATGCTTTGTACTTTTCATCAAATCATGTTTCAGTCAGCAAATATGGCTCTTGTTTTGGTTGCACAAAACAACTTTCACAAATTAGCGCACAGATCTGGTAGTCAGTTCCATTGGCCAAAGTCGGAAAATATTAAACAGAAAGAATTTGTAGTCTTTGATAGATAATTGTGGTCTGCCAGCATAACATACATTTCAGAGAGTTTTAGTGTGTAGCTGTTAGCTTTTACTGCCAATTGTTCATAATAAATAAAAGAGTTAAACATTGAGTCGCAGCGCTAATGTTTTCTAACCTGGCACTGACATTATGTTTGGAGTCTTCCATCTTTTTTATGCACGATTTGCAATTCTTGGTGGCTATTGCTAATTTGATAATGTGTTGCAGTTTTTTTGAAGGTACTGGGAACAGCAAGACCTTGTACTGGTTTAAAAAAAATATTCTGCAGTCTAAATCAAAACAATATTCTGTGGGTTGCCAGTCACAGTGTGCCAGCTGGTTTTGTAGCTCTGCTGTTAGCTGTGCCCACAACTGCTGCGTGTAGATGTTGGCCTCTGTGGCAACCAGAGCATAGAGCTTTTTTGGCTTTTCTAATTGGACAATGTTAGGGTTCAGAACCAAAACAAATCAAATATTAGTTTAAACATGTTTACATCATATCTGGGGACGCAAGTGGGCCATTTTCATGGAGTATTAAAAATATACTGCTCATAGTAGCTTTAACTTTGGCACCTAAACGTGTGTGCAAATTATGTTGTTTTACAAGCACTAAAAGAGTCTTTGTGCATTCCTATATAGATGGTGGGGTGTTAGATGATTAGAAAAGCAGTTACTAAGACACAGCCAATGACACCTTTACTTCCTGTTTAGCCACCTGCCTTGTTAGCAACCTCGCCGCCTCTGCCAAAGAACTGGACGACAAACCGGATTGCAGCTTTTCATGATGTTCCCCTTCTTGTTGGCTTGCACCGTGGGCTATTCTTTTCATTGGCTGCCCAGGCACCAGATGGAGCCCGTCGACTCTGCTCCACCCCGGGGCACTGTCTCTCCTTTGAGTAGGTAGAGCAAGACCTGTTTACTCCACCGCCACCCTCGCACATGTCCCCTGCTTCCATTTAATCTCTTTCATAGACTCACAGGGGCTGTTCTAATTGGCTTTACAGTATGTTAGAATTGCAGTGTTTAGATTTGTATCCATGTTTGATCTTGCATGTGTCTTGCATGCAGAATACATTCCTTTGTGCTCATCATTTTGCCTTAGGAACTTCTTACCAAGGTTACCCAAGGCTTGATGGGGGAGAAGACGCAAAAAAATATTTTCTCATGCACAAAAAAATCTCTCAAGCTTCTTTTTTTATTTTCATCTTCCACAAAATCAGCCTTCTTTGCAGCCTCAAAACAAATAACAGATGGTGGTCATCTGGTTTTGTACGCTGCCCTACTTCTGCTGGATACATCAGCATAGAGATATACAATGTTTGGATAAAACCCTGGGAGGTCATAAAATGTTGAAAATGTATATTCAAAAGGATGGAAATACAAAATATAAAGGAATTTCTTGAGTGAGATGAGCTGCACCACAGAGCTGTAACATAAAAGGGGTGTGTAGAGAGAACCTGCAGGTGTTCAGGAGGCTGTGAAGTGCTCCCTCGTACTGACTGTAGATGGCAGAGAAGAACGGGGACAGCACTGAGGAGCTACGCACATTCTTCTCTCACTTTAAACTGCTGCTGCAAAATGAACAGACAGGTTCTAGCTAAAGTGCATAGTTATTATTAAAATATCACAACTATTTTAGAAGACAGGTACTACTCCTTTACTCCTTATTTTACCATGATTAAATTAGCAATAGTTTAAGGCTATTCTTTGTCTAGTGTAAAAGGACAGTTCTGTAGAGTGTTAATGTGATTCTATGAGATGGATATGTTTTATTCACTGTATTAATTACTGGAGATAAAGCCACAGAAACTAAGCCGCCTGTGAATTGATGATTTCAAACACAAATATGAACTACTTCAATATACAGTTTATACAGAATATACAGAATCATTCCAAAATATATCTGTTGCTGAGAAATGGCACAAAGCTTGGTTCAGCCATGTTGGTTTTCATAGGAGTGGTACTGAATGGGTCAGGTCAGTGGGCACAAGATTCCATTCCCAAAAGTTGGGTCAGAAGCTTACTAGTAGTGTCTGCCTTTACCAAGTTAATTAACAGTCCAGTGTTAGAAGTGCCCAGAACCAAAGCAAGTCTAAGTGTTATAATGGCTTGGCCATTATGCCAAAAAAGTCAGAATTCTACTTTCCTAATTTTCCATATCACACTTATCAAATGTAAAGAAATGCATACCTAACCCCATTGGTCAGTAGTCTGTTTTTTTTTTTTTAATTATTATTTTTTCAACGATGTTTGACGCTACATAAGTGCAACATCCAGGAAAAACAACAAACCAAAACGAACCGCTAGCATGGAGTGTGAATTTATACAAGTTGCTATAGATGGTGAAATACACAATATTTCCAAAAGACCTAATACTTTTCGTATACATATTTTTTTAC
Source organism: Bostrychus sinensis (assembly GCA_020698575.1). NCBI lineage: Eukaryota > Metazoa > Chordata > Actinopteri > Gobiiformes > Eleotridae > Bostrychus > Bostrychus sinensis. The sequence continues at coordinate 14,832,416 of CM036242.1, forward strand.
AAATACTACATCTCTAATAACATAGCTGAGTCACCCAATGGTTCCTAGGCCGACTAGTGCTACCGCTACTGCTAGTCCCTGCTCTGAAGTAGGAGCTAAAAAGGTTATAAGACCTATGGCCCCAGATCCTATCACATGTGACAAAACGGGATGAATCCTCTAAAGATTAAGGAACTGTAAACATTTCCCACAGTGCAAGGCTCTTTAGGCAGAAAGTTGCTTTGTAAAACTCACCTAAGGGTTTGCGGCAGTGAGATTCCTGTTTTTAACACTGATATATCACTTCCATAAAAGTTAAGTGTGCTTCACGACTGTCAACAAGTGTCACACATCTCATGTTAATATATGTATAATAAGTATAATAAGTTGACAACTCATTTATCAGACTTTGCAATTATGATTATAATATGCATACTGGGTTTGGAAAAAAAAAAAAAAAAAGATTTAGAACTGGCCAGAATACAGAAACTGGCCTCGAACCAACCCCACAAGCCTCAGTTGGAGAAGGGTTATCTCACATGACCATAAACTTAACAGGGGCATTATTTAACATAATAGGTAAAAGCCCGGGTACTTTGGAGGACACAACCTGTCATCCATCACTATTTTACCAACACTTGTATGATTACACAAGCTGCCAATGAGCCGCATAAATCATGACCTAAAGCCCAGAGGTGGGAGAATAAATCAGCAAACATTAGTGCGGCCTCTCCATTTTTCAGATAACCAAGACAGCTTTATAATCATTCTACATTCTGCCCAATAAAAAAAGGCCCATGGTAAATAAACCACACTTCTTCACACCCTGGCTAACTCTGCTCGTGATGCTCCTGAACTGTAAATAATCACTCGGTGTTCACATGTCGATATATTTCAACGCAGACAGGTCAGATAGCATTACCCGTGTGTCCTACTGCTATTGCCGCAGGTGCTTGTGCAAGTCTGGGAGTGTCTATGTGTAAAATACTTCGAGAGCGATGACTAGCACGGCGGCGCGATGTAATTGGCTTTTGGAGAGAGGTAAACAGGACTGCAGCCATGTGCGGGGCAACTGTAGATTGACCTTCGAAAGCAGGAAAGCGAGAAATGGACGGGTGGCTGCCTCTGGTTACCTCGCAGTGCAAGCTGTCATCTCACTAGTGCTTTAACACTGGAGTTGTTATTTTTACTGACGGTGGAAGGTGCGGAAAGGAAGAAGGGGGAAGGGGGGGGGGGGGGGGGGGGGGGTGTTCAGATCCAACCTCCAATATCCCCATTACTCATCGGGGGCACTTTGTAGGGAGGACACCTTCCTGGGGGATCACTGGGTTCCTCGTGTGATCAGGGTCATCTGTGTTTGAGGCGCAGATAAGGTGGCGGTGGCTCTTTGCCTGCGGCGGTGAACTCCGGTGCTGGCTGGAAGTGTGATTACGACACATCTGCAGAGGTGAAGGCAAGACACTGGCGGAGAGCTTCTGGAGGTGTCAGGAGCAGAGTGACGCTGCTCTACGAGGTGTTTGCAAGAGATTTTTACCTTCTTAAAACATCTAGTTGTGTTTCACTATGCATACATTTGGAGTGTTTTGATTCAGATATAGCAAAACTATTACAGTAGATGAGGGTTTTTTCTAATATTATTAGTGACGTGATTAGGCCTTTCAGCTTAATGTTGAATGAGGCTAGCAGCACTATGAACATTAATTAAAAGTGTTTCTCATCTGCCTAAAAAAGCACTCAAAGCAGAAAAAAAAAATAATAAACAGAGTTGTTAGGGCAGACCTTGGTGCAAACTTTTAGTTGTCAAAATGCACCAAAGTTAGTTCTAACCGGTGCCGAAAGTGGACAAACTGAGCGCTACTGGAACAGAACAACTTTTTTTTTGCTGTTGTCGGCATAAAACCAATAGTTAATGTCAGTAAAATCCCTCTGAGGTTAACAATCTCTTTTCCAGGTGAGTCCTGGCGTCATCGGGGACCTACTGTACATGTTTTTGGTGGTAGGAGAAACCGGAGCCCCCGGATGAAACCTATGCAAGCACAGGGACAACATATAAACTCAAGACAGAAAGACCCTACACATTTTTTAATTTTTTTTTTATGTTTTGGCTACTCCATTTTTCATTAAGGGTTGCCACAACATACCAGCCTGCAGGGTGATTTGGCACCTTTTTTTACGCCAGATGCCCTACCTGTCACAACTGGTCACATACAGTTAGTGGAGCAGGCAATGTGGTGAAGTGTCTTGCTCAGGGACACAACAACAATATGCGCTTCAAGCGAGGTTCTGGTTGGTGGGTGAACGCTTAAAAAAGTTTATATTTACAAATGTCTTAAACAAATACTTTTCATCATTAATGTAATTATTATATTTACATTAAATATTAGTTCTGTATGTTGTTTAATGTTTTGGCATTTAAACACTTGAGGCTGTGACCTATTTATGATAAATTTGTTCACAAACAAAACCATGTCTTTGCCATAGCTGTTCACATACTCAAAATATGCCTATTTGAAGGCCATATATTGTCTTAATTACATAAATTAGTAAAACAAACTTTAAAATACATGTAGTATAACATTTTTTGTAAAATAATTTTGAATGTTGGTTCCATATAAAATGGGTCAAAAATGATCAGGGATTAAATTGGATCCCACAAACAGCTGAAAACCACTGCTCTAAAAATATTTATGATTACTTAGCAGCAATGAACACATAATGATGAGGTGTAGCTAATTATGAGCTAATTGTTATACCATTTTACACGAAGCCAGTGACTGTGTGTGCTTGTGTTTGTAGACGCCTTAAGTGCATCTGTGTCATAAATCAAAATCCTCTGTATGTTTAAACAGCCATGGAGGAGAATTATGCTGACGTCTTATTCCCACACACACTACAGTATATAAACATAAAGATGCACACACAGTCCCCACTCCAGCCATCTGCCTGTATGTACTGTATTAATGGGAGCCAATAATGGCACTCTGCTTGGTTTACAGTGGCGGTTTATGATGGATGTTGGAAAGTTTAATTGGGAATAAACAGCCTCTTATTGGGACATCATTCTTTTACCATATGGATAAAATAAGCTTCCAAAAGGACATGAGAAGGAATGTTGGTATAGAGAAGATGCTGTTATCCTCTGTTCTCTTCTCAAGTTTTGCATTGTTCGTGACCCTGGTGAACAAAAATGTACTGCTATGAAGTCATCATACATGAATGTTTTTTTTTTCCTGCTTTTTTGCTCTGCTTTTTTTTTTTTCTGCTCAAAACTATGAGACATTACTTCATTTTCTAGATTTTATCCCTTTAAATGACTGAATGAATGTTTCATTATATGAATTTTAGGTAATACCAACCCCCCCCCCCCCCTCCCTTGGATGTGTCAGTGGTGAGCAGCAAAATTGATTTGACTGCATTAGTATTTTTGTGTAGTGGCAGATAATAATTAAGTTTTTGTTTTTCTTTGTAATACATTTTTCAAAATTCATATAATCAAACTCACAATTAAAGGGTTAAAATCCAGAAAATGATTTAATGCTTGTAATGTTTGGTAGTTCTGAGCAGATTTCAAGTAGTTTAAGTGATCTGAAAAAAAAAATAAATAAATAAATAAATATATAATATATAATATATAATATATATATATATATATATATATATATATATATATATATATATATATATATATAGCATTTTTTGAGAAGGTACACAGCCAGAATGATCACAAAATGAAACAAAAACAAACAAACAAACAAACAAACAAAATGCACAAAAGTGTACACAGGGGGAGCTTAAAATTTATCATGATTATAGAACACAGCCTTGCCATGTGTTGGGCTTTTGAAGAATACAAAGCACAGTGGAGTGTTGTCCCATCGCAGTGCTCAGTTTGTCTGCTCTGGGCTCCTGTATGAACTGGAAGTATTAAACCTCCCCTGGGTTTCATGGACTTTTAGGATGTTTCCACAAGTTTGCACCAACAGAGTTTAGAGTGATTCTAACCTTAGACACCTTTAGACTGAAGGGGTGGCGATGGATTTTGGAGAGTTTAAATAGGAATGAAGAGTCTCTTGTTGGGACATAATTTTTTCACCATATGGATAAATAAAAGCTTCCCAATAGCACACATGAGAAGGAATGTTGTTATGAGAAAATGCTTTGATCATGATTATGGAACACTGCCTCGCCACATCCTGGGCTTTTGATAAATACAACGCGCAGTGAAGTGGAGTGCATTTGATTAGCTTCAGCTAAGGTAGCCGGCCCTGTACGCTGATGACTTTCTTCCACTCAATCTTAATTAGCGAGTAGAGATGCTTCCGCAGGTTTGATGAGGTCAAAGCCATTCATTTTCCAGCCCAGCGGGAACCTTCCTCGCATCTCCCTTTCGCATTGACACTCGGGGATAATCATATCGGTGACCTCTCTCGCGCTCCACTACCCCCACCCCCCCACCTGCCTCTCACCAAGCAATGTGGCAGGCCCGGTCTCAACGTTCCCCTTCTATAACTGCGGTAAAACACACAATCAATCCCGTCTAAGGCCACAGAGGGAGGGAATGGCAAGAGTGAGAGGTCGAGGGTGTGGGCTAATGCCACGGCTGACAGATAACAGTGTCGGGACAAGTACAGCGCCCCTGCATCAGCTTTTGTTAGCAGCACATCAGCCATAAAGTGCCGATCTGCACCATGATAAGGCCAGAGATCACAAAGAACAGGGATAATGGATGGTACACAGGATTCCTGAAAAAGTTTTTGGTTTAAAAATATGCAGTGGGATTTTTAAAGTAGAAGACTAAGGGCCATATTTACTAAGACAAGTGCAAAATTGCGAGTGCAGCTTAAAAAATAGCGCCTGGTATTTGTGGGCGTGTTGCGTGTGATATATGAAGAGAAACTGCACAAGTAACTGCTGCCGCAAATCTGATATGTAAATGAGAATTTTGCGTATGCATAAAATGCACTGACAGTGAGAGCAACGCTGTTTGCCAACTCTGACTGCATCTTTCCTACAGAGATGCAACACAAAACACAATCTGAGAGTCCAACAAGTAACAGGACTGACTGTAGTAGAGCTGTGTTCGCTGACCAGAGTCACGTGCCTTATTTCCCCTCTGTGAAAGACAGTGAAGGGAGAGGAAAGTCCTTTTCACTGTCTGTCAGAGCCAGTAACCTTTCAAACAATTATATAAAATGTATCAGTAGCCTATATGGCGTGCTGATGGTGATCAAATAAAAATAACAATTAAAAAACATTTTTGATGTCCTCCGCTCGATCAAATCCACACAGCCTTGAGTCTCTGTAGGGGCAGCTGTCAGTCAAGCGCCGCAGCGAGCATTGGGAGGCAATGAGATAAACACAGTGAGTAGAGTTTGCGCAGCATTTAAAGATTGTTCTGTCACCGTAAGGATTTCAAAGAATGTTAAACAGACTGAAAGCCCAGAGACAGCAGCTGTAAAAGGCTGAAGTTCAGGGAAATACGAGCGAGAATCAAGGAAAAAGTGCCGCAGGTAAAGTCTGTTTCTTTGTTTCCTTCGACTTCAAATCATCACATTACTGTTGTATCTTTGTAAATGAGCCCTGTTAAAGCATTAGAACTTATTTTCAACGCCTCATCTGTGCACTAAAAGCTACACTCTTACCTCCGCAAAACTTTTGCACCTGCTTCTCCAACGTACTAAATTTTCACACAGATTTAGCTCCCGTACTCGTGATAAATCAAACAGCGACTGCAAACCGACTTCATTTGCATTTTCCACGCCTTGAATTTTGCGCATTTTGGCAAGAACGCCTTGTTTTACATATTCATTGAATCACAGGAGCAAAATCTGCGCCGCACTGAATTTGCTCCTGTGAGAGACGCAAATCTCAGCTGTGCCTAAGTTTGCTCCATTTTTAGCACGTCTTTTTCATTTAGCGTGCACGCAAACCTTTGATAAATCTGGCCCTTAGTTGGCATTTTTTAAGAGGAGTACAACCTCGAAATTCTAATAAAAATTGTTTGTCCAGATGCTAAATTACAATTTAAACCTGACCATCTATGGTGACAAAGTTAGATTATTTTTAGTTGAATAATTGCTCATGGTCATGGTGCTGGGCATTGTGGAGTGGTTAGCATGCCAGTGTTAATTTGTGAGTGTGTATGCTTTTTTTTCTGTTAGTGAGTATAGTGTCCAGAGAAATACAAGTACATGGTTCAGGTTCATTTTGCTTTTTTTTTTTTTTTTTTTTTTGTACCCATGTCTAGTTTTCGTGTTCAACGTGATACTCTTGTCCTTCCAGATGTTAAGAGTGACATTGTGGTATTCTTGGCAATTGATAATCTTTTCATTTTCATGTGAGTCATTGTAAGTGTTTGTAAAAATGGCTAAGTATGTGAACTCTGTGACACTGTATGAGCAAATAAAAAATAAAAAAAAAAAGAAGAAAAATTGCCACAAGCAGTGTTAAATGTGAATGGCTGCCTGTCTGTGCAGGTTTTGGCCCTGTGGTTGACTAGCAGTCATCCAGGATGTACCTGCTGGTCCTGGGATAGGCTCCAGCCCTCCCACAGCCCCTAATGGGATAAGCAGTAGACAATGAATGAATGGATAAATGTAAGTCACATGGATCAAATGCAATAAAATTCTTTTATTATTCTTATTTTTGTTGAGTCTATTGAGCCATCTTTTTATTTGTAGGTCATAGATAATCATAAGGATAGTGGCAGGGCTGTGCAGTGACTGCTTTGAAATGGCATTTGTAAAACCTTTTAGAAATGCATGAATGTGTAGATGTAATGTGTTCAATCAAAATATTATTATACTTTAATTGATACTTTATTCAAGTAATGTATACCCAAATGATTATGCTGTATGTATTTCTATAATGATATCAATCTGTCCATCACTACCAGAAACCAGAAATAACCCCAAATTTACACTGAGAACTACTTGGCACGGCACATCTACAAACTACTGTACGTCTGCACATGTACGCCACACAAGTCGATCTCTCCCCTCTGTTTTGCTAACTACTTTGTGAAGCTGAAGAGTAAATTTAACCAGGAAGACTGTTTTCTTTTCCCTCTCTCCTGTCTTTCACTGTCAGCCAATCACAACCTACCACCTGCCTCTCATCCAATCACCTCTAAAGCCATTCACATAAACTGTATATATGTCCTCTCCACGCAGTCATCCTGCTGTGCAGCTACATGCCACAACCCTCCTCCATTCCGCAACTCCACCGCAGCAGCAGAACCATCAGCTCCCTCAAATTCTCTTCCTCCTCCTCACCACCACCAGCGTTTAGGCCCCAAGGGGATAAAATTTCTCCAACTAATCTATGAAATTCTCCTTTTTCTCTACCTGCTGGGGTCTAAGCACCAAAGTGATTCCTTCAGTAAATTATTCATTACACTTCACTGATTTGTGTATTTGTTTTAAGTTTCTCCCAGTTAAAATGCCAGTTTAGCACCATACAGTACCTTCTCCTTATTTACGTTGTCCTAGTAAATGGAGTGTTTGGTGTCATAAAATAGATTATATTTCTCCCTGTCAAGAATTAACTTGAGCCTTTCTTTTGAGAGTGTAGCAGTTACATATGCATTTATTTTGACACTTGGTCCCTAGTTCTTGTGTTTCTGACGCTGTAGCTCAGTAGATGTGGCTGAGTTGCTCGAATAATAGAACTCCAATCTATTTTTTGTGAAATAACCCATGGAGTTAAATAGAAAACAGTTTATATGGGGGTGAAATGATGCTTATTGTTCCATGCCGCTGTATGATTTTGTGTACTTTGGAGGTAAGAGTTGTGCATGTGGTGACACTGACTGACAGGTTTAACTTATGAAAAAAGGGACTGTGTAGATGTAATTTATATGCCACCACAGCCCTAAGCGCTATAGCGATTCTTTTACCCAAAGGACACAAATGACATCCACGCTTCCTCCTTCTACTCCCTACAGCTTGTGCAATACTTTACAAGTGTTAGAAGCGTTGATATTAACAGATTGCTACTGCTACTTTTGGAACATTCCCAGTCTCTCATAGCATTTTGAGTTTCTCAGTACATGTATCCTGTGTGCATTCTACTGACATGAGCTGCAGGTATTGAAGACAATTGTCAGGAGAAAGTCTGAACATGATGTATGAAAGAGGCTTATAACAAACATAGCCAAGGGTCCTTAGGCTATTCTGCACACTATGTTGCAGTTCCCATAATGTTGAATATACTCAAGAATAATGGTGCTTTTCTTTGCTGGAACCTTGAAGCATACATTCTTTTTAGCATGCTTGCCAGCTGAGAAAGTAGTTTGCATTGACTGCTCCTGTATTCAGAGGTTGTGGTAGTGAAAGCAATTAGCAGTTGTCTTTGCTTGATTAATTTCTCTGGATTATTCATGGCATAGACACATGTTTTAACAAGTTTGGCGAAGCTCATTATCATTGATTGTATTAGTCAAGGTCTAAAGTAATTACTGGGATCCAAAAACATGAAGTTGCTAAGAGAAGGCTGGAGATAGGATGGGTAAGCACATGTAGCCAAGCCACTAAATGTACATGAAGAAACAGTTGTTTTTTTTTTTCTTTTACATTGTAGGATCAGTAATTTTTGTTATATCTAGAGGCATTTAGATAGATTTTTCTCTCAATATCATGTACATGCCTGTAGAGAAATTCAAAATACTGCCTTACACCAAATTGAAACTGAGAAGTCTCCAGTGGCATTGCGTCCCCATAAATTTCCATCATCAACGCCAATTTCCACCACTGATTTTAGAGCCATTTACAATGTGTCACATGTGTCTCTGCCTTCACAGCTTTGCAGCACAGCCAGAAAAAGGGCAAATTGCGTCTAAAGCGGCTTTCAGGCTTTTTCAAAATCATTTTGGACACATTTGCCTTAGTATTTCACTATTTATAACTTTAAAAAATGTATATGTAAATGTCTTCTTTTATGGAGCTTTTCCTTTACACTTTACACTTTATTAACTAATTAAAAAAATATTACCACAGCTATTACCAGCAGGAATGAGCAGGAGTACTTCCTGGTTTCATGTGTATACATAGAGCTGTGAGACTGAGAGTTTGCAGCTCTTGAGAAGGCAAACAGGACCACTCAAACATGCATGAATGAAACAAAATACTAATCCAGGTTTATTTAGCATATTAAGGGGACCTTAAACCTCACAAGACAAGATGGATGCAGAACTGGGCTGCTTGACAGAGCAATAACAAAGGTGTAGCTTAGTCCCATGCTTTCTGTCTCTCTTTTTGCATGGTCCTTGTAAAATAAATGTTTGAGTCTTAAACTTTTCTCCACTTCAAGCATCAACTGCATGCAATGTGCCATGTTTACATCACCTCTATGCATTTCAGCAAGCTTTTATTTTCATACTGAAAGTAGTGGATGTTTAATGTCTTACTTGATGCTTATTTCCTGTTTTTCTCTGGGCTGTGCAAAATAGAATTAAAACCTATCACTGCATCGAGGTGCATCTGGGAGGCGTCTGAAAGTCTAAATTTTCCAAATAAATACCATCACATGTGGCTACTGTGATACAGACACAGCAACAATCACTTTGTTGTTAAACCTAAAACATGTCCATAACTGCCATTACTGACTGAATACAAAGTTCTTTGATTATCTCTCATTTCTGTAAATGGTAAGGATGGATGGAAGTCAGAAATTCAGTTAGATGCTTAATTAAGCCATGAGCATATTTCAGACAAGCTCTGCATAAACTGTCTGTAAACTTTGGAACTTTTTAATTATTTGATATATTTGTTAACCCTTTAAAAAACTAGTTGCCAGCAGACAACAGCAAACAAACTAAAACATCAAGACCTTCATACAACACGAGCAAGAATAATCACACCTTCAGTCCTTTTCTTACTTTTTTCTTTAGCTTTATAAACAAGGCCATGATGTTTTTTTTTTTTTTTTTTTTTTTGTCTAAGGAGCTTTTTGTCTAAGAAAGAGGGCTTTGAGAGAAGTATACATCTTGGGCACATACACACACAGACTGCCTTGTTGTCACCCAAACACAGCAGTGCTGCATTATGTCTCTATCTAGCTTTACCAAAAGACTTTTAGACACTCCTGTGCTGCCCTCTTACCCCACAGGTGTGCTGTGCAAAGGGACGACTTGATGGAGTGGGTCAGGATGGTGCAGAGACAGGATGCATGGCCGCAGGGACCTGGATTGTGACATATTACCTTCAGAAGGCGGTAACAGGGCCACTTGCACCAAACCCATTAGCAGGGGTGTGTGCAAGCTTCGGCTGAAAGAAGTCGCTGGCCACATTGTTAGATACACTTGCTCTTATGTTTCTGAATGCAAATTTAACCAATATATTACATAGCAGCAACACGCCATTTTTGCATGTAGACATGTTCAAGGCCATCCTAGTGAAGATCAAACTAAGCATCAGAATGGGGATGAAACATGATTTGAAGGGCCTTTGAATGCAGCATGGTTTTTGGTGACTGGTTTGAGAATTTCATCAAATGCTTTATGTTTAACTATCGTCAGGGTATACTGAAATAGTCCAAAACATGAAAGAATGTGGCTATCAGTGAAAAATGCCTAGTTGTTACCAGGAGAGGCCAAAGACAAGACTGATTTAAAATAACAAGTAGAAAGAGGCAGCAATTTGCACTGATTAACCAAAATCGGACACCAAGATTGGACGCCCTGGTGTGTCCCACGTCTTCTGCTTGATTGAGCTCACTGTTACTGTTCTATCATCTCAAACCAGTCTTTCCATTCTACCATCATTAGGCCTCTCTGAAATTACACTCACCATATATTTTGGTGTTGTTGATTTCTGTATGTGTGTTGTGTGTAAATATCAGTATGGTATTAAACATCTGCAGGTTGTTAATATTGCTAATATTTGCATTTAGAACCATTTAAGAAGAAGTATCTCATAATGTGGCCAGACAGTTACACTCCAGTGCCTTTGTTGTTACTCTGCTCTACAGTGGGGAAGTTGCATACACATGAATTTAAACGCTAACATTACCACATTGTGCTTAAATAAACAGAATTTCTGGCATGCCCTATTATATGCATTCAGACTCTTATGCAGATTTGCGGGGTAGTAAACACACTCCTACACACAGCCTGGAAAACAGCATGTCTAGAGGCAAAAATGTGGTTGACCCTGACTTAATATACATTCAGCAATAGGTAAAAAATATGCACTCTTTGTAAATCACATAATGTATTTGAAAAAAACTTACCTTTACCTTACTTGCTTGCATTAATACAGCTTTTGGCACCAGGCCCAAAACAAAAAGTCCTATATTTCTGTGGTGGAAATGCTATGGATTGTAAATATGTAAGATTATGTTATACACTAAAATGAGTAAAAACAAAATAAACAAAATAAAGCTATGTGTTATGGCCAGTCATATCATTGTAGTGCTTTATGAACAAATGCAATAAGCCAGCTTCAGTATGAGAGGTTGTCTGTGAAGTCATCCAAAATCATCAAAACACAACAAAAGGTTCAAAAGAAAGTCATCTGGACTTGGTTTTAAAGTTGAAGATGTTTCACCTCTCATCCGAGAAGCTTTGTCAGTTCTGAAGTTGAACTGGTGAGAGAGCTGAGTTTTTTGCTCCTAAGAGGAAGGAGTTTTTGCCTGAAACCGGATTCTTTTAGTTTAGGAGATGTTGAAAGGCTTCAGTGGTTTTGGGTCGTTAGAAGTTTCAGGTCAAAACTCCTCTCTCAAGAAAAAAAAAAAAAAAAAAAGACAACATATGAGCTGCACAATGTCTGCAAAAAATTACAAGGACGCCTTAAGAGCAACACTATGTAACCTTTCAAGGTTTTCAGCAAAAAAATTTAAGTGCAGCTACAATATTTCAAATGTGTTAAGTGTGAATATGTAGCTTACACATAGCTCCATCACTTCAGTGGAGAATCTGATGAGTTATGTGCCATAAGTGGGTGCTCTGTGACATAGGCAGCATTACCTCTTTATATGTTGACAATGATAAGGAGACTACACATTTTATTATATTACATTATATTGTTTGTCACTTTAAATATTGAAATTTTATTTACTGAGTGAATATGTGGCACTTTTTCTAATCATGCATTCGGTCGTGTTGATGCCACCACTCAGAATTCATAGTGGTTTACAAATAGCACTTTGTTGCAAAATTAAAACACAAATACATTATATAAAAATTCAAGGATGTTTAATAGGCTTATGTGGATTAGTCTGTCAAATCAATATTAAAAACACATTTATAAAAGGGCTTTAATTTGGCCTAGACCTCTCTGTGAAGAAGAATAAAAGAGCATTTCTAAAGACAGACCATTAAAAATAACATTAAGCACTGGTTTATCAGAGATGCTTAAGGCTACGTGTAAGGATTAAATATTTGTATTATGTGCCTGGGGTGCAATCAATGTTATTTAAGGAATGACACAGGACACTCATTCAAAAAGATAACATGCATATTAAGGCACCTCCTGATTGCGGCCGCTTCAATCCCATAATACAAACCCTAGTCATATTTTCATATATTCAGGCTTAGCATACGACTTCTTACAGTACTATATGAAAGCTATACATTAAATCTTCCTCTACATTCTTTATGCATTATTTCAGATTAAGACGCTCATTTTAGACCATATAGAAATAGCCATCTGACTGAGGAAGTTGAATACTGTGAACTTAAAAAAAAAAAAAATCACAGCAGCAATATGATAATCCAGATTGGAAATAACACTCCAAAGTTAATGTGAATTAAAGTTGAGTGCTTGAAGTAATTACTACAAAGCACAATGCTCCGTGCCTCCATACTTACGAATACAGAAGGGAGAGAAAAGCATGTTTGGCTGCCCTCATGTGGATTTGACAACAGCAATGGATATGCAACAGGGGATTACCATAAATTTGTTTTTGTGGGAATGTATTAGGAAATGGAAGAATGTAAAGACGAGAAGAGATTATTACAATCTCCGGGTGTCAGGGGATTTCTGCCGCCGCTGTGTGTTTCTGTTTTTCTTCTTCGGAAGCGATGTGGGGAAGAAGCGGGAACAGCCAGGGAGGGCCAAAGAGGGATTCTCTGCACAAGACAGCACTCACTCGTATAAGCGCTGGGGTCTGTGAGATTGACACGCAACATGGACTGTTGAGCACGGTGTGGTGTGTTTGGTGTGTGAGAACCGATCAGGTCAGTAATGCACTTGTCAGGTATTTTTAGGCAAAGTTAAGCGATGTCACAATGGCAATTTTTTGTGTCACGATTACTGTGAGATGAAATATTCCCACTGTACAATTTTCACAATTATTTACACTATTTTTTAACCCTCAGTCTTCCTGGCTCCCTTTTAACGCTTTTCAATGTTTTTTTTGCTCTCATTTTGGCATTTCTTATGCTAGGGTGATAATATTTAATAAAGATGTTTATTAATAAATGAATTTTAGAATTTCAGTGTCACAACTAAAAATAATAATAACTTTTAACTCTCTTGGCAAAAAATGCACATTCTTCTTCTTCAAACCATTTTTGGTGCCATTGACTTCATTAAAATCACTTATTTTCATTTTCACTCTACTGCCATTGCAACACAGATATGTTAAATCATGTTAATTCCTCTGTAACTCTGTCAGTCAGAGGCTAAACACACACACGCACACACGCACGCACGCACGCACGCACGCACACACACACACACACACACACACACACCTTTTTCTCATTATATTGTGGGAAATAATTCCCTTATAATTCCCATTAGATAACAGTGACTGTAACCCAGCTCTTTTAGGGCTTAAAAGGAAGAACATGAGTTTTTGCTCTTTTTTTGTAACAATGTATCAAAATCAGTTTAGGGCTAATAAGTAACCTATCCAGGGCCAGTAATTCCTTCACAAAAGTACTTTTAATCTTTAAATAATGCATGTTTTATTTACAAATATGTTGGAATTTAGTGAACAAACTGGTTTTTAGAGGGTTGAAAATATTAAAAAAATGAATTCAATTATTATGTATTATGAGGACAGGGGTTAATGATCAAAAAACATGTTTTTTTCATGTTTTATATTTTAAAATGTGACCTTGTGACCTAAAAGAGCTTTAAGAGGAAGAGATATTTTTTAAAGGAGCGCCTGAGGGTTAAATGCTGCTTAACCTGTCTGATCCATTCTTTATATATTCATATTTCTTTTTTTGTTTTTTAAATTAGCTACAAGGACCATATAACATGTACCAACTGTGGGCCAGTTTGTGGTAAGCATTTATGAGGCCACTGCTACAACTAATAGTTTTAAGATTATTATTTCTGATGGTAATTGGCGTCAAACAGCAGTGAAATAATAACACATGCATAGTTACATCCACTTACACACAGCCTCACCAGGAATCATCAGCCCCTCCCTTCCTCGTGTACAGCTCCTTAACAGCACCGCGACTCACAGAAGGGGATAGAGGCGGAGGATGGGCTCTGTCTGCTGCTGCCATGCTCCTCTGTCTCACTACGGGGCAGAAACAGAGTGGAATGTGTGCGGGAAAGCAGGGAAACGACCCCTCATGCTCTCCCACAATGCTTCTGATGTCTTTTTAAAGTCTTAAAGGTTGCCCAAAATGTCATTAGATTTTCACTTTGCTAACTGTTACTGGGCAGACTAGTGTCCACGAAAGCTGTGTACCAACAGAGGGCAGTGTCCCAGTGTTTCAGTCAGTTTCTGTTCAAATTTTCCCAGAATTCGGTTGTATATTTAGTGCATAACGGAGCGGTTGAGAGGTGGGGGAGACAGTGAAAAGGCGCAGCAGTGTGAACGAGTGCAGAATTAAACCTCAGTTTGACTCATGGTGGGAAGAAGGACCTGCTGCATTTACTTAAAGCACCAAATAAAACGTGGGGGCTCCCAATAAGTGGCGCATGAGGGCTTCCCATGAGATACCGCGGCTTCTAAAATTCTTATGATCATTCTAACGTGATGTTTATAATTGCAAATAATAGTATTATCGGTTAATCCTGACATCCATAGTCTATTGTCTCAATTGTTTTAAAGCATTTAAATAAAACTGTTGTTGTTACACTACTTTCTGTGCTATGGACAGGCTACTGTATAATAGATTGACCATCCAGACACATATACTTTCTTACAGAAGTTAAGTGGGCTGTAACATTGCCATTTAAACCTATTTCATCAAAACCAATCCTACCTGATCAATTATAACTAATCATGTAAAAAGGGAAAGCCTTTACCAGGTGCTGTGTGTGTTTTTTTTTTTATGTATGTTTGTCAAATTGGTTCAGAGACAGACTACATTTTGATACAACCCCATGATTTCTAATTGGTTGTTTGTGTACCTACTTAAATTGCAAAGTAGTTGAATTTATCTTTATTTGTTCTGCACCTCTGGAAATTCAACAGCAAACTGGGAATGTATAGAACAGAAGAAGAATTAGGAGGGGTAGTTTTATTGAAAAGTGGACCATACTGTGGGTGCTCTCTGGCTTACTCCCATCCACAGACCAGTGTTAGGTGAATTGGCCCTATCCCAAAATTACCGGGATAGGCTCCAGTACCTCCTAACAGAACAATGCAAAATATGTTGATTGAATAAATAAATTAATTTGTTTTTGTGGCACTATGGATACCACCTTTATTTTTATTTATAAGACTAGCTCATTTTTTAACACTACCACCTATGACCACTAATTTAAAGACGCAACAATTATAATTTTGCTATGATTTCAATGGGTTCAATGATATTGAAGTGGAATGCAGTAACTTTTCTTGTTTGTTCACTGTGTTTGCCTCATTTTCCTCTCTGGTGCTCTCCCTACATTTGGTAGCACTAACATAAACTCTCACAAGTCCAGTAGACTCCTGTATGACCCCTTGCTCAGCTTTACTTTAGTTTTCCCCTACTCATACATTTTTTGTCAATAAATCAGGAAATAAAGCCATCACAAGCTTGCAGTTTGACTAACCGCGATGTGCTGCTTTCTCGTGAGACTCGAGACTTCTGTGACACTGGGTCGGCGGCACTCGTACTTGCAAGTGTTGTTTCCATCCCAGAGACGCAGGGGGAGATGCAGAATGCTTTTTTCAGCCCACAACAACTCAAAAAAAGTCAAATATGCACAGTGTAAAAGGTGTGTAAAGGGGAAATGGAAGTGACCATATTACAGAATTTATCTTTTATGTCCTAAAGCACTTGATAGACCATGTTGCATGTTATGTCCTGTTCCAGATCCTGGTGAATAAACCGCTTTAATTAAAACTATTTCTATGCCAATTAACAAGAGTACACAGAATGACTTGAATTAACATTTTCTCACACAACATGATGGATTCACCCTTCCTGATCTCTGCAGTCTGCCTCCGAACGCACGCTTGTAATATATTGCAGGTAGCTGGCTGTAGCTTTCAATACCGAATGCGATGAGGTGCATATTTAGTGAGCTGGAATTAATTCACAGGATTCCCGAAGGTGATTGATGCAATAGATTGCGTTATGATCAGAACAGGCCTTGTGGCGGTTGTGCTGGACTTTGTGAATAAAACTGATTCTCATTCTAAACTAGACGGCCCATTGTATTAGAATAAACGACTGCTAGAGCTGACTTTAACTCCAGGAAATAAATAACTGTAGACACTTAAAATGTTTTCAGTGGAGACTTGACCAGATTTTTTTTTTTCTCACCTTTTGTAGCACAACATTCTATTTAGTATTAGTATTTGCATGTATTCTTTGAGCACACAAGCCAACCAACCTTGGCTGACAAACCTTGCTGCCATATTGCTGCCTTCTGCGCATTTGGCAGGTTTCGCCGCTGCACATCGAAAAACCATTCATAGCTTTGTTTACGCTGCATTGCTAAAACATATCATAGTGCTATTATAAGCATTACAACAGAAAATAACAAACGTTTCAATGCTAATCCAAGAATAAGCCTTGAGTTACAAAATGAACACAATTTGCTTCTTGCTGTTTATTAAAAGAAGCCATAAAGCAGCGTCAATCCACTGTCTGTGCAACGACGATATGTCATTCCTGTGTCTCACTCCAAACAAATTCATTGTGGGCTTTTGCAGAATTTTCTTCTGCTGTAGGAAGCGCCTTGAAGCTGTCAAGGCCTGTGTGCTGATAACAACCTGGGGTGGAGAATGACACCTTGAGAGTGACAGATGAAAAGGAATCAAATTCTCCTCAGAGCTGACTGTATGGAACTGATATAGCCCCCCTAACCCCCCAGCCCCCCTCGCAATTCACTCCACAAACAGGCCAGCACATTAACTTATTCAAATAGAGGGTCAAGCCTCGGTCCAGGCACCAACCTGTCCCAAAGAGTGACAACAGAACACGGAGGAAAATGAGAG
This sequence comes from Bostrychus sinensis, assembly GCA_020698575.1. Classification (NCBI taxonomy): domain Eukaryota; kingdom Metazoa; phylum Chordata; class Actinopteri; order Gobiiformes; family Eleotridae; genus Bostrychus; species Bostrychus sinensis. The sequence continues at coordinate 14,849,738 of CM036242.1, forward strand.
TGATTGAAGGAAAATGGAGTAATTATACTCTCTGAATTAATTTTCTTTAATTGTTCACCCAGCCATTCAGTGTTAATAGAAGTAAGAAAGTGGCTAGTTAGACAGAGAACAAAATACACGCTAAAAAAATTTAACTTTTTGACCTCATTAGAAAGGTGAGTTCATTTGACAAGAAACAGAAATATCAGGCATAACATTATGACCACTGACAGGTGGAATAACAGATCTCTTCATCATGGCACCTGTATGCAGGTGGGATATATTAGGCAGCAATTGGACATTTTTTCCTTCAAGTTGATGAGTTATAAGCAGGAAAAATGGGCAAGCACAATGATATGAGCGAGTTTGACAAGGGTGAAATTATGATGGCTAGAAGACTGGGTCAGAGCATTGACAAAACTCCAGCTCTTGGGGCCTGGACTGCAGTTTGTGTGTGTATGAAAAGTGGTCCAAGGCAGGAACAGTGGTGGACTCACGACAAGGCCTGTGTGGTCCGACGGAACAGACGAACTTCTGTAGTTTAGATTCCCGAAGAAGTTAATGGGTTTGATGTTAAGGTGTCAAAATACACAGTGCATCACAGTTTGTTACATCTGGGGCTCAGTGTTTCCTCTACTATTGCACCCCGCCAAAGAAAGAGAGAGTCCACTGAAGCAGCGCCGCTCATTAAACAGCGCAAATCTCCAATCAACACAACACTCCAATAGACCGTCATTATCAAATCCATTCTGCTACACAGTGGGAATCTCCTATATTCATATAAATCCAGTCCACGTTTTCACCTGTAAAGCACTTACTCAGGAGGGAGTGCCAGGTTTATAGCAATCCAGTCCGGGTTTTGCGCTAGCCCTTACCGCAGCTACAAGAGCTTTGATAAACAACACATCCACGCAATGAACACATGAAGAAGAGCTACTGGAACAGATTCAACTGGAAAGTAAGTCAAAATGGAGGTATTAAGAGATGAAACTTTAATATTAACTTTCACAAACACTTTGTAATTAGCCTAAACACAGACAAAACCCAGTAGGAGGTGAAGTTGTTAGTATGATTTCTGTTCTGTTTTGACATCCTCCAGCATCTATCTCTGCTGTCAACCCCATGGCAGTTCAGTATTAATAGGTTGAGTTTATTTGTAAACATTAAGTACACTTTTAATTATTAGAGGAGGGGGGTTGGGGTTAGGCTCCTATCTCTGAGTCCTGATTGTGTTTTGTGAAGCCCAGTGTGGAGATTTAGCTCCAGAAATGAAAAGTGGCATTTGCGCCACAGTGTTCTGTCTGCAGTTTGTTTGGCTGCTCCTGATTCCTGTTTTTAATCTGAGGGCCATCACACACTGTGGGACATAGCTGGTGTATGGAACACAGTGAAGTCTCAGATCAGCTCAGAGAGAAAAATTAGATTAGACTGAACTTTATTAATCTTGCAGTGGAGAAATTCACTTGTTCAGGCAGCTCTTAATAGAGAATAAAGTGCAGAAAACAAGAAAATAAAGTGTGCATGCAAACAAAAAGGTGCCTAGTTTTTATTTCTTTTTATATGAAAAATATTTTACACTAGCCACCTACAAATATCACAGATAACTGCTAAAATGTACTAAAATACATGAAAATAACAGCTCTATAACATATTCTAACAATCTTTCAAATGAATAAACAATTATGCTCTTCGCTCTCTGCCGATACACAGGCACACAGATGATAACACCACCACCACCACCACCCCCCTTCTTTCCTGTACCTGTAAAAGTAGGGGAAACACTGGGTCACAGCTGGGTCATAACACCAAAAATGATGACAACATTTTACAGGTGGTTGTATTTAGTGATACCGATATCATGTATTCATAAAAGTGGCCCAATACCACTTTACAGCACCGTTACGTGACATTCACCTCTCAGCTGAGCAGTGAGAGACGTGTGGAAGGATTTTAAAGTCAACTGTATGGAGATAAAATCAAAGCTGACTCTACATTCTGCTCACCCAGACATCCCAAATCATACATGAGTCCTAAAACTTAAGCAGTTGTCCTTCTGTTGTCCTAATTGTCCCGAAAATACCAGCGCGGAGTCTGAAGCAGTTGTTGTCTGATAAAACATAAGGAGTGCCGTTGCTAATTGTGTTGTTGTGTCTTGGCGAAGCTCTGCTGGTTAAGCTCAGATGCTCAATCTGTCTTTAAAATGATTTTTAGCATCTAGAATCTAATCTTTCAATTGAGGTATGACTATGTTGAGCAAAGTTTAGCCGTGGGTAGTTGTGTTCAAACCACTCTGTTGAAAAAATAACTTAGCAATGCAGAGTGGTGATAGACAACAGTATGGGATGAATGAGATATAGTAGTGTAACTGTATAAACTATAAAGTAACCCCTATATAAGCACATGTATCAGTATTCGGTATTGGCAAATACTCCAACAGAAGTACTCATTCTTGTATCATTTTGAAAAAAAAAGTGGTATCAGTGCATCCCTAGTTGTAATGTTATGCCTGATTGATGTAAGTCACAATGTATTTTTATTACACGTGAAAAAAAAAATCACTCCAGTTGGACTAGATCTAGGATGGTTTGTATTCTTATCTTAAACTATACTGGAAAACACTGATTTTTTTCCCCCCATTTTTTCAATTTTGTACAATTCTTTAGTCCTCATCTAAGATCGATGGGCAGCTTTCACACCTGCTCAGGCAATCTGCACTAACAAGCCAATCATTCTTGTGCTGGCTTTCACTGGACCAAACACATCTGTTTTCAAAGCGCTCTTATTTTGAACAGTCCTTCCTGGCAGCTAATACCACTTCACAGGGTTGTTAATTTGGCAAGATTTCAAATTTGTGTTTGGTAAAATTGAAAGAAGTATTGCCAAATTGAGTGTTTTTTTTTTTTTTTTTTTTTTTTAAAGACTAGCTATTTGTTTTGCTTGTGGCATATTAAGAATCAGTTGATCAGTAGTGTTGTACAAACAGAGATGACTTTGGCCTTGATATTTACTCAGACATGCAATCACATTTGTGTTCATCTTGGCCAGCAAGACCAAATTAGTTTTCTCAGAGAAATGAAGTATGTCCAAAACTATGCCAAGTTTCTATTTCCCACTGTTGTCACCCCTACCTGCACAATTATTACAATTTGTCTAAAATGAGGTGGGCTTTATTTAAAGAGGCAATAATGCTTTTATACATATTTTTAAACCAATCTTGGTCACCTTGGAAAACAAAAGGTGAGCAAAGTGCAGCTGAGTCCATAGCTGTTGTGGTTTTTAAAACACAAACAAAGAGAAAGAGCACTTCACCTCCTTAAACTTTTTGTATATCATTTTCTACAAAATGAAAAATAACTGTGAGGAACTAGTGGAAACACAGCTAAACACAGTTTTATTTTTTAGATAAATAAATGAGAGCAGACTGGATGTAGAGGGCTTGTTGATAGGCCAGTGCTTCCTGGAGTGGGCAGTACATAGGAGAGGCGGAGGTACATGAAACCAAGCGTTTTGAGGTGTCATAACGGCTGTGCCAGAGAATAAAGGATTACTCAAGCAGCATTAAATAAAGCAGAACACAATTCCAGGATTTTTTGATGAAGGAACATTATAACATGGTAAGAAACTTGCCTAATATAACACTTTTATTTTTTTATTTTCCTGTTTGGTTGTATTTTCTTAAATTGAACCATCCTGAATGCTGAATTCTAGAGAAATACTTTGAGCTCTTGATAGAAAACTCACTCAGGATCATGCTTGCCCTTCTTCACCAAGCCCAAGCAAACCCCATTTGCTTGCCATTTTCCAGAGTTTTGAATGTTTGAATTATACACGCTGGTACTTCTCATGCTCAGATCATAGTCCTAACCTGTTGTCTGAATGTTTTGATCTCCAGGTCACCGTAAGTTGTTGATGATTAGCATGTTCTATCCCAAAACATCATCATCAATGACCGATGCCATTTTCTGATATTTACTGCAGAATGACCCTTCAATTAGGTACCAGACAGGACTTTTATGAAGGTACCTGACATTAGAAGCTTATGGAACATGCAAAGGTTGGGTGAGTCATGCACTAATTCCGAGCAACCACAGTCTTCCCCCCGCACGTGTGTTGTTGTCTTCCCAAAGCTTCCCTTTTTTTCAATTTTTTTTTTTTTTTTTTTTTTTTTTTTTGCATTCTATTTCTTTTCAGAGTAAGAGCCCATGCTGTGCGGCAGATTGAAGAGACTGCGTTTGGAAATCAGCTGCTTGGCTAGGTAATTTGGCTAATGGACTAATCTCGGCTAAACTTTTGTAAATGAGGATTTTATGAGGTGACTCTAGGAAAGAAACATTTCGCCAATGTCATGGATGATAAACATGCAATTGAGCAATCACATCCAGATGAAAGCGGTAGTGCAGCTGTAGGGAAATGTGTCCTGATATCTCTCTGTGGCAATAATGACTAGATCTATTATATGAATATGCAATCTCAATTTGATTTGCAGACCCACTAAATCACACAAATGACGACTGAAATGAATAGGACTAATAATGTTTTAGATTTCATGAAAAAAAGAGGGGCACTCAAAACTCAAAAACTTTGTTGAACATTTCATTCTGGTTGTTACAGATTCTATGACAATCTTTCACCTAATCCGCCATGCAGAACTTTCAATAACATCTCCACATTTGAATGAACATGTTTTTTATATCTGTACTCTGGAGCTGTCTGCCTATTGTCTAAGTCCCCTGTGTTTATACATATTGTGCAAAAGTTTTACTGAAGTCTTAGGAAGCTCAGAGCATCAGCTGTCAAACAAAGTGTTTAAAAATGTAACGTCATCAGTACTCTTTAAGTCAAAATAAAATGTAAACCCAAAACATGGACATAGTATAGTCAATAAAACTACAGATATTAGGGTCATGGAGTCTGGCGTGATAAAACAGTGGGATTACAGGAGTTTTATGCTGGATGCCCTTCCTGATACAACACTCCATTAACACTGGTTCAGGGCTGGCATGTATTGTGGCTGGAGATTTTGGCGTCTAGTCTGGGAATCAAACCCCTGACCTGGGAGAGGGCATACCTGTAAGAATTCATGTTTTAAAAGCCACACCATTTGCTTTATATTTTTCTTCATTTTGTTCTGCTTTCATTTTACAAACTGATAAACATAAACAAATAGTAAGCGATTTTAAACCATTTTTACTTAACAGAATCTCTCGCCTGCCTAAAACTTGGTCATTTACAAATTGTTGTCATGTTTTATGCATATGTTCCATCATCCATGACACATGAGACCATAGCTTTTCACCAGTGGTTTATTATCACAGTACTTGGCTCTATGCTGCAAAAATACTGACTCAAACTGAACCTACTGTTGAGTTATCCGGTGACTTTGAAACTTGAAAGAAGACATAATGAGACCTTTTAGACTGCTTTTGTACTTCCTTTTTTGGAAATCATTGGCTGATGAATAAACCCAAAAAGTGAATGGCTGCATTCATTCATTTGGAAGAATTCTTTTTGTCTGTGACTGATTTGCTTATAGTCCATTACCATAATAATTAAAAACATAAAAAAGTTGAATTGGCAATACTTTGATACTCTCAAATCATGATACTTTTCCTCAAGGTTATCATAAAGTCCAAAGCCTTGTATATGTGGAGTAACTTTTCTCTATAATGTAATTCACAGGGGACTGGAAAGCTAGAATCTCACTAATGGCTCCCATTTGTGGTAATAAAAGGAATTGGTTTATGAGAATTTAAATCAAAAATAAAAATGCAAATATCATCAAGTGTGGTACCCAGCACTCACCTAATAATTTAAAAGCCCCTGCTTAGTGCAAGGCTTTATGGCTTATACATCTAGGTCATTTTTGTATTTACTATAGTCATTTTCACTTGTGTCTCTGAAAAGTATAGTCAGACAAATCTTATCCGGACATTTTAATGGAAGCCATCAACCAATCAAGACCAGAACAGAGACAGGGCTGCAGAGGAGAAAGAGTTCATTTGATTTTAATTTAAAACTGGAGTATGGCTTTAATTTAATGGCAATGGCTTTGTGTGAAGCATTTTAAGCATTTTAACCATTATGATAATTGTGATTCTCTGAATGAAACCAATCTATAGCTGCACTTTCTTTTCTTCTTCTTTTTTTTTTCAAAAGCCCATTTCTGAGAATAGAACACACTTTGTATCCAACATGGCTGCTGAAAGAAGTGACAGAAAGACAATACGTCGCTTGTGATTAGGCCTAACTGGCAGCGTGATAGAGGCAGACAGGGCCAGCAAGGTGCGCCACTCACACAGCTTGAAGGAACTCCAAATTGTCTCACCCTGGAGGTCAAATGCACTCTGCAAAGCAAAGCTGCGCCTCTCCACACCTTGTTTGCCTGCTGACTGTGGATATTGCAGATCCGTGTCCGCTCCTCCAGTGATGGGCCCCTGATTGACAGGTAAGTGGCTGCTCTGTTTACAACATGGCCGCCGGATCTGAGCCCACACTGTCCTTGACCTGATCCTCTACCTGAGCTGCATAAATTTGGATTAAACATTCTCCCCATCAAAGGGACTCAGAGGACTTGACTCTTTTGTTTTGCTCTCGCCCTGCACCTGCACTAGCACAATTCAGCGCTAATTGTTACTGTGTGTGCTGTAGATGGTTCGAGTTAAATTTACTCTTTTTCTAAAATAGAAACTTGTACTTTTGCCTCTTAATTTAAAAGTCTTTGAATGTAGGTCAGAATCAAAATTAAACACTGCAAAGAAGCTATATACCTGAATAAGATTAAACCTTAGATTTTTTTTATGTGTGTTACTTGCAAATACAGTCATATAAAATGTAACGATGCAACTTGCCTTCTTTTTAGCATTTAACTGTGTTATAATATTGTTTCCACCTCCAAAACATAACCGGAGTAGTATTTTGTTTCATTCTCACATGTTTGAGTAATCCTTTATGCTGAGCCCGTCCCCTTTTCAAGAGCTGGAAACACTCACTTCTCTACATAGAAACGTAAAACCGGGAATTGCTCCTGCGTGTTTCTAAACCACATACACCATCATCAGAATCATTTTAATAATTTCAGTGCTTAAATTGCTGCCATAAGATCATTTATTCATTCATATCATTCAAAAACATCTCAAAAACATTGCCAGAATCAAAGGTATACTGACCCGACTTATTCATGTGTAAGACAGCTGCAGGACGTCCAGAACGCTGCTGCTCAGGTCCTGACAAAAACCAGGAAGTACGACCATATTAGTCCTGTCCTCAGGTCTCTGCATTGGCTTCCTGTCACTCAGAGAATAGACTTTAAAACAGCTTTGCTTGTGTACAAGTCTCTCCATGGCTTAGCACCAAAGTACATCTCTGACATGTTGGTCTCATATGAACCCTCTTGGACTCTGAGAACCTCAGGGACTGGGTTGCCAGGTCCCAGAAAAATTTCCAGCCCAATGAGAGTTGAACAACAGCACAATTGGAAGGAAAATAGCCTGATTTGTCTAGACCACACAGTGTTACTAAATAAAACCTAAAATAAATACTTTTATATTATATTATATTATATTATATTATATTATATTATATTATATTATATTATATTATATTATATTATACTATTAATAACACAACATTTTCAAGTTTACTGATTATGTCGCGATTTAATATTCCTATTTTGATTGATTTTAACCAAGATGAATGAAAAGGTTCTCAAATTCAACAGTCTATGCTATACAATATTAATAGCAATAAAATAATTATAATTAAAAATATTTCAACAATTGGACTGCTGCCCAAATGTTTTCAAGAAATACATATACAAAATAATAATGGGCCTATTATAAATGGCATTTTCATTTTTTTTTTTTTTTAATTTACCCTGCTATATCACTGTAGAAAATGTCAAACAATGTATAGTAGTATAACTATTTACCTGTTTGTTCCACGCGTTTTATTTATTTGAGTCTAATCTCGCCCTGAACCTCTCAGGTCCTTCTGTGATGTCTCATCCCGTCTCAAAAATTCCCCCCCAGCAGCCGTGCTATAGCAGCCCCGTCCCCTCTCAAAAAAATCCCCCGCAGCAGCAGGTTGAAAGAGCCCAATTCTGCAGGAAAACCACAAACCTGGCACCTCTGCTCAGGGACCGACCTCCTGCTGGTGCCCAGAGTCAGGACTAAACACGGCGAAGCAGCGTTTCACTTTTATGCATCTGTGTCTTCCTGATGATGTTAGACAGGCCTCTACTCTGACAATGTTCAAGTCCAGACTTAAAACTGTTCTTTGTAGCTGTGCATATGTCAAATGAAAGTGTTTTATCTGCACTCTTTTCTTTTAATTTAATTGAAAATTGATTCTTAATTATAACTTTTAAATTTAATTTTACAGTTTTAATTGTAATTCTTATCTATGTACTTTTACTTTGTCTTTTGTTCTGTAAAACACTTTAATTATTCTGAATTACTGAATTACTCTGTGTATGAATTGTGATATACAAATAAACTTACCTTGCCTTTATTTATCTGTTAGTGCCATGTTGCTAACAGCCATGCTAAATAACTATTTTACGCACTGTCCATTTCCCACTGTTCCCAGCAGGGGGCGTCCAGCACCTAATCCAAGCAGTCTCTGCAAAGTCAAAATAGCAAGACATGTTCTATCCATATACATTACTTTAAATATAAAGGCTGTAAAAAGCATAATTATAGCACCTATAAATGTTTAAAAGCCCTCATACTTCATTGCATATACAGTAAATAGCTTTATTTATGTAGCACTGTAAAGCTTTCATAGATAAACTGAGAGCAAAAAAAACATAAACACTATATAGAAAAAGGTGAAAATGTTAATAAGTATCTTGGCAGTCATCAGTATAGTTCACTTTTTAGTTAGTCATTCTACATGTAGATCTACAGAAAGCTCGCTAATCTATTAAACATCCCATTGAAAATTTACCATGTTTAGTCATTTCCAATGGCCTGTTCCTCAAATAAATTAAATCACTTCAAACACAGAAATCTGATAAGATCATTACTATTATGCTGGGTAAATTTACTTTCTTCACAGGCTGTCATTATGCATGTTCTGTCCAGGTGCCTAAGTTAGATTGCAGTCCAGAAAAGCAGGAAATCTGTAGACAGAAAGTTGAAGTGCCACTAGAAACCTCCAGTCTCAAAGTTAGTCCTCCTCCATGTGGTGCTCCAATGGTAAATGAAAGCCGCTTCACTGCCACTCAACCCCCACTGTCTGCACTTCTCTGGGGAGCTTCGCTGAGTGTTGTCCTGCCCACTCTTCCCATTGTGGAGACACATACTGTACATGAACAAGGCAGCAGTGGGCTCACTTATGTTGCTGCCCCTACCCACCTGGCACACCTACGGAAAATAAAATAAAACTGCTTACACTTCAGTAGTAAAGCCAAGCAAAAGAACTTCTGTCTTCACCATTAAAATCCCAAGAAATTCTTTTCCACAATTCCTGACACAAACATCCTAGCTTCTATAGACTTTGCACAAGACCCAGAAGGCCATTGAGTAGGTAGATGTGGGGATTAATGTGCCTAAGTATAGCCTAGCATGTGTATTTGAACATAATTTAAACATAATTAATCAAAGACACACAAAGCACAAACACACTGGCTTTTGACATTGTTTCCATGTCTTGAAATAGTTGCAAGAGAGTGCAAAGGGCAGTGCATGTCTTGGAAAGGGGCAAAAATAGGCTGAAGACTTTCTGGATGTCCCAGGTGAAGTTTAATCACCATGAACTTGGGACCTGGAGACAAAACACAACAGAATGACTGATCTTAGGATTGGTGAAAATATTATTAATACTTACCTTTAATGTTTTTGGATCATAATCATGATGCTGATTCAAAATGCAAAAAGAAGAAACTGGAGCAAAAGATCATTTTCAATGTAACTAAAACAGGCTGTTTTTAGCTGATCAAAACTTTAAGACTATAGCCTTAAAAAGTCAAAAATCTGAACTGAAAGTGTCAAAAAAAAAAAAAAAAAAAAAAAAAAAAATCCTCTCACCATCCATCCCCAAAATGGTGCAAATAAACCCTGTTATTCTCCTGAAGAAGTCCTTGGTCAGGCCCAGCCATCACCGCACAGATGAGGGCCTCAGTTCAGAGAGATGTCCACTGCATCATCTCCACACAGCCAGCTCCCGTAGAACCTGAAACTCCACTGGTCCACTGAAGGAAAAGGCTCATCCACTATGCCGTGTAGAAAAAATCTCCTAAGATGGCACCTTCTAAAATGTATGAATCTACCACTTGACTTTTCAAAATATTTAAGAATTTTGAAATGACTTACTGCGTCCAACCTCGGCAGTGTTGCCGCGTTGTGAGAGACCTCGCTTGTGCAACTCAACAGTCCTGCCACATTGAAAACGTTTTTGCATTTGCCCTCAGGAGGTCATCACAGAAAATGACATGTAAGTCAGATTTTTATGCAGACTTTTACAGGCAATGGTCCTAACATTTTGATCAGCTGCTAAAAAACCCTTTTCAATTACAATGAAATAAAAATTTATTGCAGGCAAAAAAAAAAGGTTTGTCTCTTGCTCGTGTTTCTTCTTCTTGCATTTTGAAATTCTACTTACAACTTGCTTTGATCCACCAAAGCAATATTTGAATACTTGTAATTTTTTCTCGGTCCTAAGATTTTGATCTGGAGTGACTGTTGATGTAGAGAAGAGTTATCTGTAAATTATTTAGACTTTGGTTATGGCACTTCAAACTAAGACCTTAGTGCCAGAGAGGAAGCCACTGTTGGATTGTGTTGTATAGAGTATAAGCTATAAAACATAAGTCCACATTGAAGGGTGGCTGGATCACATCAAAAACCCTTGTAGCAAAAGTTCCTTCCATTCATTACAGGACTTTCATCAACAAAACCACTGACAGAAACATAATGTGCACAACAAAGACAAACCTGCATTTAGGGTCGTGGCCTCACTGGCTGGCACAGCCTGCATCATTAAAGATCCCTCTAATTTTCTGATGCCAATTCTCTGTTTTTGATCATTTGTTTGCATCCCACAGAGCATTTTATAGAGCACACACATTCTCTTTATCATGAGTCCAACCCTGAGGGAACATCGTTACTTTGATCCACCAAAGTCTGGAACAGGCTGATAAAAGATACATATGTTGTTCACCTCCCAGTTTTAGACTTTTAATAATGCTCTCCACTAATCTATTGTTAAATATAGCTAATTTTTTAATAGTATTATGTTAAGCAGTTGTGTGAGGATACTTGCTGCTATGCTATGTGGATCGTATATGAAAGATTGTTTTAAATCTGAAGAAATTGGACAAAATATTAAAAATCATTTTAGTACACTACATCAAAGTGAAATTGTATTAATTTGCCTTGTAAAGATTTGAAAGTGTGCTTCGCTTCCAGCAGGGCTCAGTCTCCTTGAACCAAAAATACAGTATAAGGCATTTGTAAAATAATTTGGTTTACTTTTCCAAGTAATTTTTAAATTGGGGCAGCAGACGCTCAGTTGGTAGAAACGCTTGCCCACTAACCTGGTTGGTGGTTCAAGCCCTGCAACTGGCAGTAAATACTGTCATTGTGTCCTTGGGCAAGACACTTCACCCACTTTGCCTGTATGAATGTGTCAGAAGTAGCTCAGAAGTGCGACTGAGGAGAAAATGAATAATGCACCAAATTGTACAGTGACTTTGTGTGTCTAGAAAAATGCTATAAGACTAATGCATTATTATTATTATTAAACTATCTACCTTTTTCCTTTGGGTTTGCTCATACATAATAGCATGTGCCTGCAAGGCCACCATAGCAGTCCACAAGTTCTCAGCAAGAAGCTGCAATCTACACTTTGATCATTGGATGTCCCAAAAAGGTGCCAAAAAACAACAACAAAAAAAAACAAAACAAAAAAAACAAAACAATCTAACTCTCCCAAGGATTGTTTGCAGATGAATTTTCAATGATAAGAGTGTTTTTTTTAACTTATTTTTCTCATTTATTCTTACCCTATTGCTATTACTCATGTTTTATATGAGTATTGTATTTTATTGTATTATAATATGTGTTTTCTTGTTGTGTTTTTATTTTCTGCATTGCGTATTTGGTGTTATTTGTTTTATCGCCTGTGTACAGCACTTTGGCTGACTGTAACAGTTTTTAAAGTGCTTAAAGTTGGTATGGTATAGTATACATCTCAGCTAAATTAAAACTCTGTGTTGGCACTGCATTGCATTGCAAAGAAAATACACTTGCACATTTGCTTGCTAGATGCAGATCTGCTGTGTGTTGCCAAGGGTAGCAACCTCTAGTGACATGTAAAAAGTCAAAATGTAACAAAAAGACCAAGGGCTAATAGCTATATTGTACTTAAGTCTGTCAGTGCATGGATGTATAAACTCCCCATAAGAACAGGCCCAGTCCAATCCTAAAGTAACAGATATTCACGAGTTGTGAGAAGAAGGCAAAATGCTGGAAGTGTGCATATGGAAACTATAGTGTGGCATATGCATACGCAAGTGGAGGAGCTTGCCTGCCACTGAATCCATCAAAGTTACTTATTTTATCAGACTGACAGCGTGGCAATAAAAGATGTCAACTGACTCATGGCTTTGTGCACAACTTTCAAGGCTTTGCAGCACTTAGGAATTCTTTTAAAATCAGTCAGAGCTGTCAAAAGAAAACAATTTAACGTGGATTTAGAGCTTCTTTGTTGATGGTTATGCATAAAGGCACTGTCTTTATTTTTCTATTTTTATTATAAACTGTAAAGGTCAAAATATGTGCATAGGATATTATTGTAAACAATAGCCAAATGGCTTTAAAAGACCAGTGAAGCATATGTTTAAAATGTGGCTAAATGTTTGTTGAAAAAATCTCGACCCAGAAAATAACATGTCTGCCAGTCTCTTTTAAACTACTTTTACTCCATATAACTCCTTGGCCATGACTGTGAAGGTCTTTTTTTACTTAAACCCTTCAGCTTGGTATTTAACCAAACTACATTTGATAATCTAGAGTTAAACTAAAGATACATATAAAGACATATTAATCAAATTTGTCAAACACTGTGGAACATTATCCCTTTTGGTGCCCAGAGAGAACTAAGTGACAGTTCCTGGAACAAAAACCCACATGCTTAGGGTTTTAAATAATGAAATGTCCATCACAGCATTTTCTAGGATGTACCTGTGGGGCTACCATAGCTGTTCACACAAGTTTGTAATTGCAGTCTGCACTTTTACCACCAGATGTCACCAAAAAGAGCCAAAAATCTACAAACCCAGCCTTTAACTATAGAACATATAAATGTTTACATCCACAATTTTTTGTACTTACTATTATTTGTTAAAATTGCTATTAACTTTTTCAATTGGTGTACAATTCCAACTCAAAACTCGGCTTAAGATGAGTATATTGTGCTTTTTATGCACTTTTTTTTTACTGATAATCTGCAATCAATGTACATTGAAATAGGGCTGCAGCTATCAATTATTTTGGTAACTGAGTAATCTATTGAGTATTTAAGCAGCTCCGGAGGCAGCAGTGTTGTGCATTAACTGAATAGAAACATTGTTCCGCACATACAAAGTTCCGAGTCTTAAGCACTAGTCTGTTTAAAACAGGGGTGTCCAAACCTTCTCCAAAAATGGCCAGATTTGAAGATGTGCAAATGTTCCAGAGCCAACAGTCCCTCCTGATGTTTTCTAAGAACTGAACTCACAGACAATACAGAATACATTTTAGGCACACTGTTTTCACAGGATTTGTTTTTTTAAAAGCCACATAATTATTTTCTTTGACAACAAAATCTAAAATCTTTGAACATAAAAACTGCAATTGCAATTATTTAGTAATAGCAGATGAGATACATAAATGTACAGACGAAGCTGTGGAAATGCTAAAGTTTTTAAATTTCTTGAATAGAAATTGTAAATAAATTGTAATTGTAAATAAATTGTTTCAACCCTACATTGTAATACATGCACAAATATAGTCTGATGTGAAGAATGTCTATCTGAAAATTCGTCTACTTCTTTTCTTTTTTTTTTTTTCATCACTTTTTTTTTTTTTTTTTTTTGTGGTTGATTGATGCACACCACTACATTGGAAATACACAGCCATATACAAACAAATAAAATCCAGATTTAGATTTATGTGAATGGTGCTTGCACACAGGCAGGATTCTACAATAAAAATGGAAAGAAAAAGCACAAAGAGGAACTAAACTTGCCATCCTTGTGTTTCCATTCTTATTAAAAGGTCACATTTCATTCAGTGCATTCATACAGAGTTAATTAAAGTTCACAAAACAGAGCTGAAGCAGTTGAAAAATGGCCATTAGCAGAGTCTTAGTCCTGACTTTTTGTATTAAGCTCTAAAGCATGTTAAAGTGCCACTCTGATTTTGCAGCAGAATACAAAACCAGTGGTTATGAAAATGCTGAACCGTCCATTGACAGTAAATAACTGAATATGGAATAATTGAGGAAAAAGTGCAGATACTGTAAATGTGTAAACAATGCAAACACAGTAGGCTGAACACATTAGTGCATCATTTGGGCTCAGTGGGAATAGGCGGCATTGGTTCTCTGTCATCACACTGAATGCATAAAAAGCTTTTTTGAAGGCAATAAAGTACAGCTCCTTTTCCATAATTTAAACTCCATTTCAGTTCTGTGATCCCTTGCAATGTGCTCTTTATGACCTCCCCTCTTTCATTTGTCATCCACTTAAATGCAGTATTTTTATCTGAGTTAGGGTCTGGCTGGAATGATGATGATCCCAGAAAGCTGCAGCATTAAGAAGAGCGCAAAACTACTTCTGTGGTTGTGAAAACACATACAGAGCATGCATTCAAAATCCCATTAAAATGTATGATTAAATGGATTGAAATGGTTGACAATGTATACTTATGATAGTGACAGACTAGAAAGTGTGCTACTTAGTATAGCGAATAAAGTGACTGGTATTGAAAATTTTCTTTTTTTTTTTTGTGTGTGTGTGTGTGGGGGGGGGGGGGGGTAATAGTCCTGCTATTCCGGAGACTTACAATGGCCATTTGTTAACATGAAGAAATTCTAACTTTTGAATATGGCTGAGTCAATGTTTTTTCATTCCATACAGCAATCTTAAAACATCCTCAGTCCCTGCTGGTCCTATTAAGGCCATTGGTTTCTGGTACACAGCGTAAGTAAAAGAAACAAGGGCAAAATACTGTGAGTATGATTCCCTGATGAGTAGCCAAAAACTCTAGGCGCATTTTATGTTAGTCCCAGGCCTAGATAACTTGTGAAAGTTATGTCAGTAAAAAAAGAGCACCGGAAAAGGACTTTCTTTATCTTCTACCAGTTATGTTGGTGGGGACTGTGACTGGCTGGAGCCTACCTCAGTTCTAACCTCCAATTTACATCAGAAACATCAGCATCGCGTCAGCTGCATGCGAACTGCTTTCTGTTTAAACAGTCTGACAATCTGCAACGGCATATAAACGGCTTGCTGTTCCGCTTTGCTACAGATAGTTTGAAGTTCTGTTTTTCAAGCAGCTCCATCGCGATCTGCAGTGCTACCACCATTCAAACACAGGAAACAGTCACCAAGTGTCAAAATAAACTTCCGCTGCACTTTCAAAATAAAGGCTCACTGAAACAGTGCAATGTAAACATGGCACATTAACAAGAAGTTAATTTTTGAGAGGTAGAAATGTAATGTAATTTGCAATGCCAAGTAGCCATTTTTACAAGAACAACATGCAGTTGAATGCTGCCAGGTCAGCTTTGTGCCAGTCCCAAACCCTTGTAAATGGAAAGGGTTGGATCAGAAAGGACCACGTCAGACTAAAACCCCTAGATCAGTGGTTCCCAACCTTGTTTCAAAGTGACCCCCATTTTATCAGTTATGTTGATGGCACCTCCCTGATCCTAATAATTAGGAAAAATTAAGTAACTCAGTGGGTAAATTTGACTACATGACAAAAACATCTCAGAAGTATTAGTAATCTAGTTTCAACTATTTCTAAACACATTTTCTGTCATTAGCCAGTCTTCCTTGCATTGTCATTCAGCCCTAGCTTGGACCTCTTTTTCAAGACGCCTTCACAGCGCAGTGTGAAACTTTGTCAACCCCTAATGAGGGTCCTGACCCCCAGGTTGGGAATCACTGCCCTTGACGATTCACTGAGCAGAAATAAGTTTTTTTTTTTTTTTTTTTTGTAACATGGAATGCTGGTAGCCAGACTCCACAAAGAAAAACTGTGAACGTAATGTAAAAAAATATTAGGATTTAATAGACTTTTGACATAGTGTTTCTCTTCATACTGCTTCTGTGCCCTAAAATGCTTGCAAGCTTTCTACTCACAAGTAAACATATGTGCATTTGGATTATAGGAATATGTGGGGTTAGGGTTAGGGTCAGGGTTGGTGAGTGCCCTACTTTATTACAGTCTGTGTGCGCATCTTATTTTTTGAGATTTCCTCTCACATCCACTTGTGTTTACCTTCCCTGCATATCTTTGTCTTTTTCTTGATTGGAGCTGGAGTGCGATCACAATCCACAGGCCTCTTCCGACAACACCTGTCATCTCTGGGACCATGTCTAAAAGAGCATGGCTGACTGTAGGCATATGTTACTTGACCGGCACACACTCCTAAAACCCCTCTCATTTACATTTAGAGTGAATGCCATAGTGTCTGTGAAGCTCCATTTCACTCGGCCAGAGCCATCGCAGCCTCTCTGCCTCCCACTCGCTTGTGTGTTGAGAGTAAAACAATAGTCGTCATGATGGGGAGGCATCAGACACACTAATTTGGCGTTGTGGCAAAAGTCCTTACCAGAATGATAAGTATGATTTTGCAGGGGTGGATTGCAAAGACTAAATCTCAGCATGTCAAAAGTGGCAAAAATTGAACTTTTTTTCCTATGAATTTCTAAAAGGAAGGCACAGCAGTTTATACACTTTACCATAGGGTACTTAAACCTTTTTCATATAAAAGACCTTATGAATAGAAGAGCATTAAAGTCCAAAGAGTATTTGATAGTCTGGGTTTTTGTGAAAAAGTGATAGCTGTTCCAAGAACCAACCTCTTCTTTTATCAAATGTAAAGGTTTGTAATCATGTTTGAAATAAATACATAAATAAAATAACATAAAATAATATAAAATAACCCCAAACTTCAATAGTGACTATGGGTTTTCACAGGAAAAATGTTTAATCACATAGTGTGTTTAAATAATGAGAATGACCTGTGGAAAAACATGACCTTAAGACCTTTTCTAGACTGTATTATCAAGGATTTTATGAGATGACTGATTAGCCTGCTCACATAAAAGTGCCATTTGTCTTATTTGAAAAGGGGCACTCCCATCAGCCGGTTGTTCTGACTCAACACCAGTTAGGGCTGTGCCAGAAATTTTATTTTATGTTAAATCTTGATTTAGTATAGGGTCGATCTTAAGTCAGTTCAATTAAATTCACTTTTAGTTACAATTAGTCACATAATCAAACATAAACAACAACTAAACTAAACTAGAACCTCCTTCCAAGCATCATAACACTGAGGAAACAACATCCGCGCTCAGAAATTGCAGTGCACACATTTTAGTGTACAGAGAGCCAAAGGAATTAGCTGAATATTATCTTAACTGTGGTCACAAAGTATTGGCTGTTTTTCTCTGTTTTCTGCTTGTCCTTGCCAAATAGTGTAGGTGAGGTACATTTTGTCTTGAAATGCAACTTTTCTGACCTGACCTGAATGCCCTGTGATCCCTCTGAAAAAGTAGAAAGCTGAAGCGTATTGGGAGTAGAAAGTCTATGCAACGCTGTATAAATTGATTCTCTCATACAGTATAAGGCTTGCACAACACTTTACCTAACTGAATTACTAATACAATAACCAAAAAGGCAACTCATCCTTGTCTAACCAAAAACATTCCAGATTTTTTTTATCACTACAAAAGCACAAAAGAGTATTTTGGTTAAGTCCCGGACCTTCACCACTATCATTTGTAAGCTTATATTCTCAAAATACATGTATTCTGTACTGCAAACATTATTCCATTTATCCAGCAATCAGTAAATAATATTGCTCTAAAAAATGGTAGAAAAAAATGCTGAATGCTGAAAAACATGCTGTGCTTGAATATGACAAGTCCAACCTTGTAGTGCAGATTGGAGAAGCTGTAAAGTTAATGCAACCATTAGTGCTCATTATGCCAAAAAAAAGGGTTATCTAAATTAAAACAAGGGTGATTTAGACCTGAGTAGCTCCATTAATGGCGGTGAGCAGACAGAGAAAAGTAGTCATCAACAGCTTCTAAAAGTTATTTAATCGTTCACATGGCCCCTCCGGTGAGTTTAATAACATCACTTAAAACACATGCATAATTGGCTAAATATTACTCATTTTAGCTTGTGGGGGAAGCTGTGCAAGCGTAGATGTCTTATTTGACCAGGTTCACGTGTCACCTGGGGCCACCAATAACACCACTGTGATTGTCTATCTCACAACAATAACACAACTTTTATTAGTCGTGCTACTTTTGGGCTTGTTACGACAGCGAGATGGGCCAGGGGTGCTCTGTCTTCACAGGAAGCACTAATCATGCCTCTAAGAGATAATAACTGTATTTATCGTCTGAGGTGTTCTCTTTCTGAAGGGTTATTTATCAAATACCATGTGGGATTAGAAAATCAATTCTGAGTGTCACAAATTAATTTGCAGCCATCATCTCACTGGCTCCCATGGGACGGTGCACAGCAGAAGCACCTCACTAATGCAGGGGAATGCTGTTGGATTGATTTATTTTTCCATATCTTCCATATCTAATGAAGAATGCTAATGCCAGCGGGTGAGTGAAGACTGTGTAAACTCTACGCCGTTGTAGTAGTTTTAACTTAGTCAGCTCTTAGGGATGAGAGGGGTGTTGACTCCCATAATGCATTGAGTCAGGGCGAGGCATATTGAGCGATGACTTGTAGCCAGAAGCGTACGCAGCCAAAGTATAGAGTTAATGTTTATCCCCATAATGTTGCTTGTTATGCTGTGCAACGATTTGTTCTCGCCAAGAATTTTGGTTGGACAAGAGGCTTTCTGAGCGAGACCTCCATCGCCATTTTACTTCACAGATGTCTTTACCAAATAAGGTTTCTGTCGCCATGCTAAACCAGGTGCTTACTCCCAACATGGGCATATAGGTTTTAGTATGTCTTTCATTGTGCAAACTGGGCACTATATGATGCTTTTATTTATATTTTTAAACCAATGTTCCAACCAACCTCTAGAACAGTACTGCATGTTTTACAACCTTTAAAGACCTTATGTGACTTTCAATAATGTCTTTACTACTGTCATAAAGAAATATGTAAAGAGTGCAGAGATATTACAGTTTATACAGAACCATAGAAAAAGAGCTTTTGATTTCCTTGAACTTTTTGAATGATGCAATTTTACTACTACTTTTTAAAATAAAATAAAAAAAATGTCTGTAAGAAATCAATGGAAACAGAGCTGTACACCATTTTTGGGGTAAATGAATGAGAGCAGACTGGATGTGGAGGGCTTGTTGATTGGTGAGTGCTTCCTGCAGTGGGCGGTTTGTGGGAGAGACAGAGATTCATGGAACTGGGAGTCCTCAAAAACTTGCCAGAGACTACAGGATTACTTAAACAAGTGTGAATGAATGAAAGAAATGACAATGTTTTTGATGAGAGAATCAGGCACGTGCCGAGACTTCTACAGGGGCAGGTGTTCAAAGTGAAAAAGGGGCACATACGTATAACCAGATTTTAAAACACTGTTGTGTTAGGGCTGTGGCAAGCAAGACTCTCACACAACTTTTACATTTCTGTGTATACTATGATATATTGCAATACAGTAAGGATGGAGCTATATATTTTTCATAAAATTTTGGGAAAATAATAAACAATGAACATATAAAATGTAAAGAAAACACACACTGCATGACACTAAACTAAATAATGTAATTTTATCCATGCTCTGACAAGATGGAAAATTATTCCCAGCACTATGAGGAAGTCCATAGACATTTCTAGTAATAAATTATAGCAAATTCTCGCAATTTAATTGCATTAAAATGCCTAAATGCTAACTGCAAGGGGCAAAAGGGGCAGGTGCTCAAGCCCCTCCCCCCCCGCACGTGTCTGGAGGGAACATTATAAATAGTTGATTTGAATAATATAGCCCCCTTAATTATTTTTTTTTTATTTTATTTTTTGCAATAGATTCCCGTCAGCACACTAACCATGCTTCAGTGGGTCACAAGCCAAAGAGAATATTCCCACAATATGAGAAAAATAGCCTAAATAATCCTTCAAACAGCCACACAGCAATGCGCAAGTGGTAAAGTTGTATAAAAGGGGAGCAAAATAAAATACTTTTATATGTTTCTATCTTCTACTCCTCCAATACAAGTTTTTTAATCTTTTTTTGTGCCATTACTCCTGTTTACATCTTCAAACTAGGACTGTGCTGACAAGGAGCTACTGTATTGCAGAGAAAGTAACAATCATTTTAGTATGTAAGTGACTGCATGACTAACACTGTTCAAAGATGACCAAAGATGCATTCTATTAAATTATTATAGGATTGTTTTGCAGGGGTAGTCATTTCACCACTCTCGCAACACATTCTCATCTAGCACTTGGTACATTATTTTCACCAAATTGCATTTTGATTTCTTGTTTTTTTTTTTTTTTTTTTTTTTTTTTTTTTGTTTTGTTTTGTTTTGCTTGCAATGCAGGATATGGTAATAGTAGCTACAGTCAGCATCATTAAAGCAAATGTGTTTTTTTGTTGTCATGGTTTATACTGGATGCATCACGCTTATTCCCCACATAATAAACATTAGGATTACTGTGTCTACACCACATCACCTCAAATCTTCAAATAAAACTCTCTCCTGTTTCATCTCCAGTCTGGAAGTACCTGCATGTTTAAACAATAACCATTATAATTGAGCGGCTTTTGTTGTAATGCTCTTTGCTGTCAGTCAGTCAGCGTTTTAACACAGTTACACATGCTTCAATTTGCTGTAAATTGATATTATCTAGCCCTTAAACATTAGTGTGAAAAATGTTTGTGTTGGCATCTGTTTGTAGCCTGCAGAGCTAACATCAGAATGTGTAGAATGTGTTTGTCGATTCTGATTCATAGATAAAAAGCCCCCCACTCCTGAGCTGAATGGATAATCTGTTTATATTACCGCCCCAGGCACTGGCTTTGAATTAGTGCTTTACTCTATAAACACACAGGAGTGGAGAAAAAGTGCGACTTTCTTCTTGGTTATGGTGCTAGGTTGAAAAGACAACATCTGTCAACTGCTCCCTTGAAAAAAAAAATCTCGGAGGGAGAGAAAACTTTGAAATCTGAGGCAAAAAAAAAAAAAAAAAAAAAAAAAAAAAATCTGCATTGAATGGAGAGTTGCTGGGAGAAAAGATATGACGTGCAAAGACTAGCAAGCCATACTGGATGTAAACACAAGCATCTTCTATACGTTCTAGGACAGTGAAGAATGACAGCTTTCTGATACTTTGCATTATCTTGTCAAAGTGTTTAAAGCTATTTTATTGCACCAATGAACCAGTGGATAGCTTGAATGTGTCAAACCATAACTGTTATGTTTTCAGTCAAGCATCAAGTATGGTCAATGTTGTTTTTGCTTAAAGTTGCAGAAACCAGTATATAAAACATAAAGCAAAATATAAAAAACAAATCTATCTATATATATATATATATATATATATATATATATATATATATATATATATATATATATATATATATATATATGTATATATAAAGTTCCTTTCCCATAAGACACTCAAAGCACAGTCTTCCACCAAGGCATCATAATAAATTCTACAGGTCAGTGGTTCCCAAAGTGGGGTCCAGGGCCCCCTGGGGGGCTGTGAAGGTACTACAGGGGGGGCCCAGAGGCTCTCTATCTTAGGTACAGAAAAAGAAATTGAGTTTGAAATTAATTACACTTATATAATTGTTTAAAAATATTACTTTTTAATATTACTTATCAGTCAGTGTTTTTTGTAACATTTTTATAGAAATTTATGGAGAAAATCATGACATTTGTTTGAATAGAAGGAAGTTCAATAGTTGGGGGTCTGGCCACAACAATAGTATGCAATGCTGGCAGCGGGGCTTGATCTGCCAATCTTCTGGTTAGTGGGCAAATGTCTCTACCAACTGAGCTACTGCCACCCCGTAAGTAATCATTGGTTGCTTTACTGACCCTTTGCGACTGGAGCTAGTATCTTGGTACAGTGTCATTCTTCGGATTTGATCCTCAGTCCACTGACTGAGCTTTATGGGTGGCTATTATTCATACTGGTCCAGCTTTTAGAATTATGCCACATTTGACAAAATCTGACTTGTCTTGCTGTGATACAGAATTTTTTAAGAAAGTCCTGGATCAAAACAACAAACCAGTTCCACACCAAAAATGAATTTCTTTCTCAGGTTATTGCTGACCTTTCTAAAAAAATTACCCAAATTAATTTTTGAGTCTTGCTAACAAACAAACAACCAACCAACACACCAAATGCCAGTAAAAAACATAAACAAGGAGGAAGTGAATGTAAAAGAAAATTAAAAAAAAACCTCTAACATTATCCTTTTACTTGTTAGTAAGTAAAATATGCAATGAACACAACAAATGAGAACCACCAAACCAATTCCTAATCCAGTCCTATCAAAACACAATACATGCCCTAAAGTGCTAGTTCTGTGTTTAGTGTTAAAATACAACATTGAATGGAGAGTTGCTGGAAGAAAAAGGCATGACGTGCAAAGAATAGCAAGCCAAAGAGGACGCTTATGTAAATACAACAAGCATCTCCTATAAGCATGATGAAGAATTGCTCCTTTGAGTGAGCCTTTGACAGATGTCCTTGTTTCTGAGCCACTGGCAAGAACGGCTCCGCGCATCCGACGCCTTGGCCATGCCAACTCTCTGGCATATAGCCCCGCGCTGCATGGCAGATCGCCTTTGTGGTTTGTGCAGTTATGTGACATGAATAAGACATATCACACCGCCCTTCGGCTGAGTAGGATGTAGCCTTGTCTTGCTCGGACAGGACTAACAACAGACCACAGGGATGCTGAGTGTATTTTTGAAAATGGAGGTCCCGGCGCTAGTTTTTCTGTCAAAGCTAGAGGAGGAAAGTACTATCTAAAGTAGCCCATCTCTCTGTCTTACACACATGCACACACACACAGGCAAACACACATACAGGCACACACACACACACACACAGAGCGTCAGTGTGTCTGGGAAAGAGCTGTGCAGCTTTCAGCTTTCAGCTCTCAGCGTGAGTGCATTTGATATTCATAGAAGGGAAGAGCAGGAGAAAGTGAAACAACAGCGGGGGCACTGCCTTACGCATGATATTACATTGTAATTATGATGTGGCACTAAGAACTACACATACACAGCTTACAATAAAGGCACATACGTACACCTTTAGTTGGAGGCACTTGAAGCTTCAAAGTGTCTGTGCACCTCATTGCATCCCGCGCTTGTTTTTTGAAAGCAGGGAGATGAGCCTCACAAAAAAGGCTTCATACAGCTATCGACTGAGCCGTATTGGTTTGTTTACTATCAATATTTGCAGATGTCAATCGGCACGCCTTTGAGAAAATGGATTTTTCAGCATGAAGCAGAATGTTGAGAGAAATGATTGGTATTAGAAACGGAGATATACAGAGAAGCACAGGCGTGTAGCTCCTGGAGTGCAGCTAGAAATTCACTGATGTCTCTCATATGAAAAATAGACTGAAAACAATGGACATGCCTATGAACAAAACAGTAACAATCCTGAAAGGTTGTGGATATTTCAAATGACTAATAAACGTGGGCTTGTGTTCTAAATGACACTAGTGTTTTTTTAAAATTTGATAGGATGTGTATTTTGGAAGCACCAGAATTGACCGCACATAGGTTCACAGATGTAAAAGTAAACCGCCATATATTGCTTCGTACTTTTTTATTTCAGTTGTTCAACTTTTGTATTTCCTCCTTCTGTTTTTAGAGAGAGTGAGGAGAGAAGGAGCTGTCAGGCTGCCACGCTGGCACATCTCCTCCAGCTCTTTTATCAAAGATAAGTAGTATCGATTTACTTTGAGGCAGTAAAAAAGTATTCGTCTTAAGAGCTGACATTTAATAATCTCCACCTAATCCATGTTTTGGTGGGGGCCCCCCCCCGAGACGCTGCTGAGGCCTTTATTGTTCTCTCCTGCATCTACTGTATATCTAATGAAGCGGATTGACATTTTTAACCCCTTCAGGCCCACAGCTGTAAATGAAGGCAGACCTGTGCCGCAGAGCTTATCAGATAAAGGCTGGAGTTAAAAACAAACTTTTGGACACCACACTAATGTGATAAGAGCAGCCACTGCGGTTGTCTTTATATACTTTGGAGAAAAAGTTGTTCCTAAAAACAGAACTGAAACTGTGACAAAAATACATTACGGAAGTAGCTCAGTTGCCAGAGACATTCGCCCACTGACCTGAAGGCTGGCTGTTCGAGCCCCACAGCTGGCGTTGCTTACTGCCATTATGTCCTTGGGCACAACACTTCAGTGTGTCAGTGTGATTCTGGGCTGTAGGAGTATAATGGCAGCCTTCCATCATCACGTGTAACTGAAGAGTGAATGAATAAATAATGCACCGAATTGTTAAAGAATTTGAGTATCTAGAAAAGCACTATATAAGACTAATGATTTATTATTATTATTATTATTATTATTAGATGATTCATTCATCATTTTCTTTCTCCTAATTTTGTTAGGGTGCTGTGGCTGAGCCTATTTCAGCAACTATGGGCCTTAGGTGGGATATACCCTGGACAGTGGCCAGTTAGTAGCAGGGCCCGACACAGAAAAAAAAGCACTGACAGTCAGCCTGTGTATGTGTCATTGTTAAACTGTGGTAATAAAATATATAAGTATGGATGAGACATTGTGGCACTGAGGAGCAGCACCTCATCTTTTGAATTTTGATCCCTGCTGTGACCTAAAAGGAAAAGGGAGGATCTCATGCTTAAAGCTTCAGCACCCAAAAACTTAGAAAAAAAAAGGAAAGGATGGCTTACATTAAAAGTTAAGAGCTTATCTGGACAAATTGTTGCTTCTGAATTCAAAGTTTGACCAAAGTTTGACCAATTCCAGTGCTGGAATAGACAGTTTCCCTATAGCATTTTTTTCACTGTGTAGTGTGTATAGACAATTAGTATTTTATTTACTAAAAAGTTCAGCTCAGTTTATCTGCCATTTTTTAGTATAAAACCACATAAGAAAAACATTTGCAAGGAGCTCAAAGTGCACTGTCAACATTTAAACAGACAAGACATAGAAACACAAGCTTAGAAAAAAACACATGGACGCCTAAAAAACACTAAAATGCTAAGAAGCTAAGAAACTATAAAACACTGAATAAAAAGCAATGAAAGAGGTAACTAAAACAATAAAGAGGTACATCTGTAGTTTCCAAACACTGACCACAATAGTAAATAAAATCAAAAATAAAGAAAGCAGTTTATGGTAGCCCACTGGCATCATCACACTTTTATTAAATGACAACCACTTAAATGACTGAAACATCATTATATAATAATTTAAAGCAAAACTAAGAAAAAACAGTTAATACACCAAAACCTGATCAAACCTTTTAGAAAATTACTAAAAGATGCTCAACTGTGCGATGGTATAGCTCAGGTAACATGCAGCACATATAGAGCAACTGCAACTGGGCTTGGCGTTGTGGGTTCAAGTCCGGACTCCCAACAGTTTACCACGTCTCTCCCTGCTCTTTCAGAGACATTAGTCAGGAGACTCTTTAGTAGTCTTGATACATTTATACATTGGTTCCATTTTAGGCTTCTTAACATGCAGCAGTTAAAAAGCTGCAAACCAAAGTTCAGGCCAATATAAGGTTGTGTTTGTCCATACCAGGGTGCGGCTGCAGGGCCTGGCCAATAGCGTCTCTATGTGGACTGTAAATTTCTGTCCTCTGTCCATTAGCCGTGCTGTGTTTTCTCTGGCCTGCCCTGTGTGCCTGGCGTCTCAGCGGAGGTGCTTTAAAATACAACACACCAAATGAGATGTGACGTGCGTCGCCATACTGTTCTATTTATACAGGACAGGGCGGCGCAGAGGGGGTGATGCAAAGAAGCACTCACCTGCTGCTTGATGAGGTCTGCGGGCTGCACCGGCCCACGGAGGAGCAGGGTAATTTTCACTATCTCAGCCTGGAAAGGTAGAACCCCACACTTGGTCTCACCCTGCCTCCGTGCTCCCCATCCAGGCCCACTTAGCTCCCCAAAGGCCGGGTAAAAACAGAAAATAATTACCAGGTGTGAAGTCCCCACCACATGATGTGAGGCTGTTATACAACTTATATTTGGCCCTTATTTCAGGACATGCTACACGGTGACACTTGTATGTGCGAGGTGCTCTCCCTAATGCAGTGCTAAAAATACAGTTTGTTTTGGATTGCTTTTAAAAGACATGATTCAGATTGTCTCAAAAAGCTGCATGCTCAGCCACAACTAAACAGTTCTACTTCTTATTATTTTACATGGGTGTTGACATTGAAATAATACATAAATAATATGTATGTGTTACTGTAATGCAAGAATGCTTTTATATAGAGAGCACACAGAAACAAGCAAATCTCTAATGTTTTCTCCCCACTAACTGACAGCACACGCATATGTTGTTTCCATTTTCAAAAGTATATTCTCGTGCCAAATTTCCATTTTTTTTTTTTTGGCTAATGCTAATGTTTATAGCAAAATACAGTTTTATATTGGTTAATATTGATTTAAAGTAGAGCTTAGATCGGGCCCAAAAAATCCAGCCCGACCCAAACTGAGCCCATTCACATTCTGCCCAAACTGAGCCTGCTACTGGCATTTATATGCATAATTAATATAGCAATAAAGTTGTTTGATTGACAGCATATGTGCTGCTTGCTATAGCTAAATTCATATGTTAACCTTCCCTGCTTTGGTCTTTAAAGGGTCCATATTATGCTTTTTTTTGGTGTCTTTTAAATTAATTTAGGACACCTCTAGATTATCATCTCAAGTTTTGTTGGCCAGAAAATGCAATAATTATTGAAAAAACCCTATTTGAAGAAACTCATCATTTGACTCTGTGACAAACGCTCAGATTAGGGCCCTGTCCCTTTAAGAGCCCTCCCTCCTCGCAGCCCAGCTGCTGCCACGCCCCTTCAGGCTCACAACATGTGCTGCTGCAACCGCAGTGGGTTTGTTTGGTTGCTGCGGGGGAGGTGTGGGATGAACGGGACTGGCCTGTGAGGGAGAGGCGTAGTCAGGTGTAAATGGCAGACATTGGTGAAACAAGACATTTCAATGTAAATAGGATTTTTGTCTAGATGTCTAGATTTTTATAGATTTAGTCAATTAATTTCAGCCATCCCCTATAATTGGAAACAAAAACTACAAAAAAAAACAAAAAAACAAACAAAAAAAAAAACAAAAAAAAAAACTTGTTTGTCTTCCACAAGTAAGATGCCTAAAATGGTTATTGAATGTCAAAATGAACAGAATGATATATAGCTGGTATGTGAATACTACAGGTTCCACCCTTTTTCCTCACGGCATCTGCTTGTTTTGGGAAGATGAATTCAATTTTCCTATTCCATGGACACTTTTTTTAGAATAATTTATAACACCACAATGGATTCATACTCCAGAATATTTCAACTTAAAATATTTTATAAAATAAAAGCAACTAAAATATATCTTAGTAAATGTAAAATTGAAAGGGATCCATACTGCAGATTCTGTGAGGAAGAAGAGGAGAACCAGATGCACTTGTTCTATTTTTGTCCACGTGTCAAAATTCTGGCTGTGTCCGAGACTGGTTGATGTCTATGGGGATAGTGTTTGAAATAACACCACAGAACATTATATTAGATGTTTTTGATGGAAAGTGTGTGTATGTGTTGAATATGTTTATTTTGTTGAGGAAGATGTTTATTTTTAAAGCTAAAAAAGAATCAAGCCTCTGTTTAAATCTCTTTAAGAATTTAGTTAATTACCAGTACCATTTAGAAAAAATAATAGCAACAAATAACCATAAGCTTTCAGAACATACTAGGAAATGGAGTTTCTATTCAAATGAAACTGATATATAAGGTAGAAGTTAAGGAAGAAAAAAATAATACATGAAAAAAAATAAAATAAATAAATAAATAAATAAAATAAAACTATGGGCCCATTGCAGACAATTGTTTTTTTTGTTCTTTTTACTTTTGGTTGTTATTTACAGTGTAATATGTACTATCACATTTAATGGGTGAGTGTAGGTGTGAGTGTTGAAGCCTGTACTTCTCTGTACTGTTGTTTGAATCCTAAATAAAAATAAATAAATAAATAAAGGAATACTCAAACATGAGTGAATGAAACAAAAACACATCTCCAGGTATGTTTTTGATGCAGGAACAACGTTAAAACATGATAGAAAGCTCAGAAAAGTCATTTTTGCATAAGAGGGCCCCTGGGGGGAAACAAGGGGGGACACAAGGGAGATCCATAGTTTTCTCTAGGACCAAAGGTGTTCATCCTCTGGGGTTCTCTTTGTTCCTTTTGCGTTTTGTTTTCTGTAGCAGCGGGGCTCAAAGCAGACCTCTCCATCTTTCACTGAAGAGTTTGGGCCTTTATTGCTATACTGCACTTTAATATTAGTCTACATTTTGAGCCTGTAGTAACTAACAGGCCCGGTGACCACCTCTGATTAACTAATCTGCTGGCGCACTCAAAAAACTTGGGCACTCAACACTTTTGTATATGCAGGTTTTGGTGTTGTTGAACAGTTTCTGACGAGAGCATAACTATATGTCCTGACATTATGTATCTGAGTATCTGGTGTGCTTTGTCTCCAAAAATTAAGGCATTAGACATCTCTGATTCCTGGATATAAATTATGAAAATACCTTTTAATGAATTCTTTTTGTGGTAAAAGTTACAAACTGTTGCCTTGACTTGTGTTGCCACATGCAGTCCATGTTGTTTACAAAAAGTAAAGGGTTCACAAAATTTTTTTGTAAAATGTTGCATAGAAGTTTACTCAAATGCATTTTCATTTAAAATAACTTGGTAAGGAGGTTTTGTAATATATTCAATGCTCATCTGAGGTCATCAGTTTACTTTACCCATGATGCACTGCAACACTGCAAGCTGTATGATAAACAAGCACTAAACAGCTTTGTACAACAGCTGAATTTCTCTCTGAAGTCTGACTAATACTGAGATCTAAGCTTTTGCCAAAGTCTATCTTTGTGAAAGCAACCCCACATCTACTTTACAAAGTGGCCCATGTAGGAATTTTTCTTTGCTATATCATATCGATTGCTGTGGGTATCTCTCCCTTTAGACTAAAATATTTATTCGAAAATTTTTCAATCTGCTGACGGTAAGCTCCGCCCCCGAGCTTGTGAAAAATCCAAACAAAACAAAGCGTCCATCACTCAGGCCTCGTTTCACCAATGCCCTTGTGACTTGCCAGATAGGGTTGAGGCGGCAGGGTGTGGTTTAAGAGCGAGGAGGAATTAATGATTAGGGCCGCAAACCTGGTGTGGGCTTGCATCAGGTAATCAATGGCGTCGACGTGAAGGCCAGCAGAGGGGGCTTTGGCTAGAACCCCGCAAGAGCCCGCGCTAACCTCGTCTCATTTCTCAATAAGACAGAGGGGCTCTCGCTGCCAAACAGACAAGGTGAAACACTGAAGGGGGGGCCCGGCTGAATGGCAAGGGCTTTTACACACTTTAATGATTTTATTAATCCAATGAGTCAAACGCTCATGCTGAGAGTCCAAGTGATATGTCACCGTCAAGAGTAGCTTTCATCAAGTTGTTTTGCCCTTGACTTGCATTGAGCAGACCTAAAGCAACATTGTGTGGTATTCGAACCTTAAAGTAATGTTTTCAAAAATATTTTAGATCAGCAACTAAAGAGGTTACCTGCCCCTCCTCTGAGCACTTCTCGTTATCGCCCTCTATCACTATGTAACTCATGGGAGCCGGTACATCGCTCTATGAACTGCTAATAGAGAGCGGGAGCCTACGTCATGAAGCCACCGTTGAGTGATGAATCTGCATCGTGAGTGGTCACAGACAGCAAAATACCATAGAGTAGCGTTAGTAATAGTGAAATAAAAAAGTAAACAAACAAGCCTTGAAACAACTCTTTATTTACCACACACTAAAGTATCAGAATAGTTTTGTGTGAATGCTAACTTGAGTAGTCTACATTCTAAATTGCTCCATTGTTTACTGTTGAAAATATCTTGGCGTGACATGTTCCAGATCTTTATAAGTAAGGACTGACTAGAAAGTAGCTAACAAATAAAACAGCTTTGGAAGTGTTCGCAGTACTGTCTGCTGTACAGTATATTATGGAGATTATGGCTTCACAATTGCATCAATTTATTCCATTTTACACATTACAACATTGCTCAATAGCCTTTAATTTGAAAATGCTAACACTAATGCAAACTAAAATATTGTCGTCCTTTTTTGCATTTAAAACAAACATTATTATTATTATTATTATTATTATTATTATTATTATTATTATTATTATTATTATTTACAATAAACATTACACAATTCAACAACAACAGGAAGACTACAATACACACACAGAATAAAAAATAAATATTTTCTGTTGGTATGGTTGACAAAATTAAGCTTTTAGAGACTAATCAGAGAGAGAAAGACAGAAGAAGAGCAAAAGTTACACAGTGTTGCTTTATAAAATCATTAAACAGGGGAATAATAAATGGCACTATATGCAATTATTATTTTTGGACAACTGTGCAGAAAGGTGGAAGTATATAAAAAAAAAGGTTTAACTAAATATTTATCTTCGTTTGTATCAAGGGCGAGTTAGTATTACAAAGCACATTTCCACAGCTATGGCATTTTTATTTTTTTCTTTCCAAGCCACTGCATTTTGACGTTGGCTGGAGGTTGTTTTACCAAACTTCTAAGGATCACAGTTTTGATTAGCCATTGTCTAGTTCACGTTGCATAGCTTCCTTATTTGAGTGACTACTTGTGCTTAACTCTCCCATGAGATGTCTGCATGTGGATTAAAAGTTTAGAAGCTGACATTTTGACAAAGAGTAGGAGTGAACAACAAGTGTTCTAACCCGACTGACCAAACGTGCAAACTTTCTTGGAAAAGCCCAAACTGATGGATATAGCACTGCTAAAGGCATATGGTAGCATTTCAGATTGTGATATGTGTTGGCATTAATACACCGAATTACTGTTCTCATGGTTACAGTGAGAAAAAGCCAAACTCTGGACTATTAATAGCTAAGCATTGTAGGGTAAAATGCAGTATACACCTAAAGACCCCATGGATTGGTCTAATTGAAAAAAGTTAAAGTGTCATGCAACCTAATGGAAGTTTCATTATGTCCCTGTTCCTTTACCTTCTATTCACTTATTCACTTTATATTATCTTTACTCTTATAAGCACAACACTACACACACACCTTTTCCAAGTTTGCACTGCATTATCTACATTCATACTAAAAAACTGTAAGAACCATTGCCACTGACTCATATGTTACACTGTTTACCCAGCTCTTTTTAACACAGCCCTGATTCACAGGTTGAACTACTTTTTCAGAAATAATAAAGAAGTTATTCTTAAGTTAAAAGAATATCCCACTCAACTTAAGACTCACAATGGTTTTGTGTTACACATTTATATGCTGTGTGAAACTATGTAGGTTATAGATACCCTACAATTTGTCACACAATCTGTATATTTATTCTAACATTTAATATTTGCCCTCTGTTAGCTATTTAGCTTCTGTTAAAGTATATTTCTGTGACAAGCGCTGACAGAAACTTGCTATGAATGAGAACAGTGAGAATAGTTTGCTTCAGATGGTATTGTTCCTGTTCTTACCTCTGAGCCTTTGGTCCTCTCCGTGGCTTGCTCTGGTTGTTTCTAAGCCTAATGTAAAATATATTTCAGCTTTATGAACAAGTAAAACATTTTAAATTGACTCAGTATTTGTACTATTGGTCTCTGCACATCAGCAAACTTACTTATACTTTGCTGTTGTTGGCTCTGATGAATCTTGTATTTTCTCCCTTGTCTAATCCAGACTGTAGAGCCTCAGAACTCACACATCTGGGTCTAACGCCTGCTTTAATGCATTCATTTGATATTATAGCGGACTGATGAAAATGTTTTCTGTTGATATGAATAACTATATTTACCACCTGATCTAGCGCTTTTCCATTTGCATTTCTCCCCACACAAATCTGAACCAATCAGAGATGAGGTTTCATATCAATGTGCAATGTGCTCAGTTTGTATGCACACATGTAACCGCTATATATATGTTTTTGCCATTGTTCTACTGGCTTAGATGTCATTGTTACTAAGAGCACTACCTTTACAGTTTACAGTTTACGGTAGCACAAACTGAAGTTTATCATTTTCCGTGAACTGCATAGGTCTGTCAATTATCAGTTGATTGTCTTCAGAAAAGGTTAAGAAGTTTTAAACTGCAATCTGCAATAAATGCCTCCAACACTGCACAACTTAATTTTACAGAGGTCAATGCTTAGATTTTTTTTCCTGCCTACACAATACTAGTTAGATATTTTTATGCAGAAGGATGTGGGTCTCATGAAAAAGATGCTGACAATGGTTAGGACTGTGAATAATCTAGTGAGGTATAGAACAATGGAAGCCACAGTGAACCATATGGACAGTATTTAAAAGAATAAGTGACATGGACAAATACGTATGTTTACATGGCACAGTGCATATTTTCATGGCATAGTGCATATGTTAACATGTTTGAACATGTATGCATTTAATCTAAAGCCCATATTTTACCATATTTGATCAGTCCATAATCGTTTTATCTTGACAAGCCCCTGTAAGAGACAGAAAATTCATGCAAATATGCAGACACTTTTATGTACTCACTGCTGAACAATGGGTGCAGTCTGAGATAAGATCTTACATCGTTTGAAATTTTCTTTTATTTACACTGGACCAGACGAGATAGTATTTACCCTCAAACCACTGATTTGAGATTACTAGTTTGTAGGGTCTTTTGGAGGAATTGGTGGTTTTCATAACTTCCTTTAACAATTCTTTCAACATCACACTGTCAGATTTTATAGATTTGATTTATGGGTTGATCAAGTTAACTAAGGCGGTAGCAGATCAATTACATGCTTTCAGTCATCTGAATTATTATTTGCCTAGCCCACCCTCTCTGACACTAGTTCAGTCCAATAAATAGAAACGCTAAGGCTTCTTCAAAGAATCAAACTAGCTTCGGGCAACAGTTGATTATAGTCACTTTTCAATTATTGATTGACAAACTCATCATAGATTCATTTACAAACTAATGAGTGAAATTCTTGTGCAGAGAATAGGTGAGAGTACTGTGGCCCTGAGGTGTCTTCTATAAAAATAAAAGCAGTTGTAGATTTTTTTTAAATATTGCCTTAAAAATAAACCCATCTCTCAAGTAAAAAAAAAAAAAAGATATACAAAAAAATAAGTAGCATAACCAAAATAGTTTTTTTCCACTAGAAAAATAAAAGATTTTTAAATATGTTCCCTCAAAAATAAAACCTGCCTCTAAAAATTAAAGAGTCCATTAAAATAAAGCCATGTCTCAATTTTTAAAAAGCTTCTTTAAAAAACAAAACTCACTTATAAAAAATAAACTTGTCTAAAAGTAAAAAAGCTTTCATCAAAATAAAAAAGCATGTCACAAAATAAAAAACAACAACAACATTCTTCTATTTAAAAAAAAAAAAAAGACTTTGCACTATTTAAATAATGTTAATCTAAAAATAAAAACACAGCTTTAAATGAAAAGAGGGCGCTGTTTCCCCAAAAAAGGAAGTGAGGCTGCAGTTTAGAGTACCCGGATTAATTTACTTTTTTTTTTTTTTTTAGAGGCAGGTTTCATTTTTGAGGGAACACATTTAAAAAATCTTCCTCTACTTTTATTTTTCTAGTGGTCAAAAACAATTTTGATTATGCTACTTTTCAAAATAGACATTTATTTTAATTTTTTGTATATTATTTTTTAAACTTGAGACATGCGTTTATTTTTAAGGCAATATTTAAAAAAATAATAATCTACAACTCATTTTATTTTTCTAGTGGACAAAAACAATTTTGATGTTGCACCTCAGGGCCACTCTATGAGAGTTCTAGGACAGTGGTTCTCAAACTGTGGTATGGGTACCACCAGAGGTCTTTTGGTGGTACTTATGGGCCTTTTGCAGTTTAAGTCCTGATTTAGTTTAAATGTTCCCTAAAGGGACTTTTTTTGCACTTTTAACCATGTTATAATGTTGCTTACACCTCAAAAACATACCTGGAGTAGTATTTTGTTGTTGTGATCCTGAATGCTGATGTCGTCTTTTTTGCAAGAGCTCAACCATTCTATGTAGATACGTGAAACCAGAAAGTGCTCCATAACGTTTCTAAAGCCCATACACTGTCACCAGACTTGTTCTGATAATTTCAGTGCTTAAATTGCCATCACTACAAAACAGTAAGCTCAGTTATCTATCTGTTAGCATCATGTTGCTAATAGCCATGCTGTTTTAGTTCTGGCCTGGTAAAATAAAAAAATTTATACCACGGCTTAATCCTGGTTTAGGCCTGGTTTAGACCTAATCTAGTGTTGGTTCAGATGTGGTTTAGCCCTGGATTTGTCCTTGATTCTTGGCATAGCTCCTGTTTTGTTTTGTTTTGTTTTTTCTTATTTAGTCTATGGTCATCTCTGTTGTAACCCTGCGTTAGTCAAGATTCCTTAATGATGGTACTTGAGAAACCCAGTATTTTTGGTGGTGGTACTTGGTGTGAAACATTTGAGAATCACTGTTGTAAGATATGTGTTTGTCCCAAATAGTTTTCAGGTAGTTTTTCCCTTGACTTCCATTGAGATGACATCATAAATAGTAGTCCTTTGAAAAGAGCTGAAATAAACACTTGTGTTCTTTTCTGTCCAAGTATGCAGCAATTGCAATCAAACACATTATTTGTTTGCAGATCGGCACATGTTGTTTTTGCCTTGGTCTTGATGCATTGCTTTCCTTGATTGACTTTATGCACCAGAATTCCTTGGGGAATTCTCAGCTAAAATGTGAATTACTTTGCTTAACTCACAATTTGGGCATAGTTAAAAATACAAGGAAATATTCAAGGAAAAAAGGTTGGGAACCATTTTTTTTTTAGAGACGACAGGCACACAGGGCAGGCCAGAGAACATAGTGCGGCTAATGGACAGAGGACAGAATAAGCTGTTAAAAAAAGTGCAACAGAGCTGCACTATGCTGCCCTCAGCTGGACTCTTCACCTGTTTCTTTATGGCAAGAGTAAAGTAAGTACTGCAGTTGCTTTCTTTTAATCACATGTTTTTAGAGGTTGTTAAACGTGCAATGCTGTTCCAGAGGTGACTAAGACTGGTTGCAAAATATGAATAAAAACACAATATAGACCCCTTTAATGCCTGCTGCAGTACACGTGTACATTTGTGTGGTCCTGATCTTGTAGCAGATCACCTCACCACTCTGTCAGAATGTAAAAAAGTGGTGTAACAATCAAATCTGAATGATCAGATGACACTTCAAGGGCCTAGATTAAATTGCACTTTTTCTCATTTTTTTCATTAGCTGAAAATGGCTTTAATTCCGATGTGGGTTTCTGAAGACGATGAGAGAAATTCTTTTACTAAAAGACTTGGATTGCTTTAGTGCGCAGGACTTATGAAGCCCGACTGATGGATCAATAAAAATTGTCAAACAAAAATGATCTACAACAGCCATTTTGATCCAAATAATCTTTTGAATCTTCACTTCATTGCTTTGGATGTCGGTATATTTCAAAGTTAAAGCCTCTGGGCGTCTGAGCTTTGTCATTCCATTGTTTGGATTTTCAATATCTGCTGAATCTATAACTCTGTCTGGAGCTGAAATATATGCCAAGTGCCAAAGAGAAGGTCAACCTAACCAAATCCCGTTACCCTACAGCCAGCAGCCTCTGAGGTGGGTCATGCCGGTGATGTAGCGGTCATCAGCTGGCTCCCTCTGACCTTACAATGGAAAACTGTCACAAACTAAGTTCTCGCAAGCATCTGGCCTCCAAAAAATGCCTGATCAATCGAGCTGACTCAAGTGTTTCCGCCAGTGAGATTCTCAGTCAAGAGTGTCAGTGTGTGATTATGCCTCCATCTATCATAGTGATGGGACTAAGTATTGGCTCCCAGTGACATACTCTGAGGAATAGAACTCGACTTGAAGGCAGACTTCACAGACTCACTAGATCAGCAGTCTGGGCCGCTCACCGGAGACGACAGCAGCTCAGCCTTTTCTTTATCCTCTCAACAACCACTTAATTTATTGTGGTGGACCCAGTTTGCCACAAATTTGTTGCTGCTGTTACACTGGCCTGCTATGAACTCCCTGAGTCCTCGACTGATAAATGGATAAGGGCGAGCACTTTCAAAAGATCTGCAAGGTACATGCACATTTCAAAGTCTGTAACAAAAGGAAAGCAAGAGAAAATATTTTCTGGCTAAACATAAATCTAACAAAAAATTCTTAGTGACAAAATATTCTTATCGGTCAGCGTGGAGAAATAAGAAATATCTGTCAGGCTGGAGGTAAATGACAAGCTTCATTAAAATGGCTGTTTTTTCCTTTTGAGTTTAAAAAGTAAAGCTATTCATTATACTCTATGCTGGTCTTTTTGATAATATTGAAACTGTAGATGTAGGAGTAGATGTAGTTCTCAACTGGTCTCATTGACTTCAGTTCATCCAGATCATTTTATCATGCCATGTAATGCAGCCACAGGAGCTCTCAAGCCAGTGCACTTTTTATCCCAAGCTCAAATAAATGGAGAGGGTTGTTTCAGGAAGGGCATCTGGCATAAAATCTATGCCAAATAAATACTGCGAATACTGGGAATCACTGCACCTTAGGAGGAGGAGGATTTGCTGTAGCAACCCCAGAATGGAAAAGCTGAAAGATAAAGTGATTTTTTTTAGGCTATGACCATGGCACACCAGACACTAGACACTCCATAGATTTCTATTGGAATTTCAAAGGTTGTTTCCAAAAATGAATTTTTCTCACACTCTGAGTTAGATAGCTCCTTCAGTAGCTCCTACAAGCACCAAAATTCCCAGTCTTGTATCCCAGTCAATATTTTGAAAGCCTTTACTGAAGGATTTTTTGATATGCAAATCCTAGCCTGATTAATTAATAATTTTACTCCTAAAAACAAGGCAAAAATAGATTTTTTGAGGCTATTGTCAGTATTGTTTTTATTTACTGGAAGACAAAAGCAGAGATCTAAAATCTCCTGTGTAAAAGCTTTTAAATGGAACATTTA
Organism: Bostrychus sinensis; assembly: GCA_020698575.1. Taxonomy (NCBI): domain Eukaryota; kingdom Metazoa; phylum Chordata; class Actinopteri; order Gobiiformes; family Eleotridae; genus Bostrychus; species Bostrychus sinensis. The sequence continues at coordinate 14,887,177 of CM036242.1, forward strand.
ACAAATCAAGAATTTTAAACTTGCCTTTTTCCAATAGTCTGATTTTGTTTTTAAAAGTGTATGCAATTTGCAAATCTGTATGTATATAATGAATAATTTGCATATGAAAACATTAAATGAATGAATAAATTATGTCAGTAATGTAGGGAAAGTTTCACATTGATATCTGTTAAAGGCTAATCCTCTGTTCACCTGCAGTGTCTTGCCTTAGAAAACATTCTTCAATATGTCGAACTTTGAAACATCCTTCTGACCCACTTTTGGGTCCCAACCCACCAGTTGGGAATCTCTGCACTTGAACATTGATGTCCATCAAATCTTAAAAATTTCTTGTATTCTATATTACATGGCAAGAGAGCACAACAACTTTGAAATGTATACAATATATTTTCTGGGAAATAAAAGTGCAGCAGAGAGAAATAGGAAATGGTTGGTAACTCTTCAAAACTCAAATGAATGGCTCTTGTACTTTATAGTTACTAGTACAAGTTAGTGGAGCTATTCCTTTGTATCGAAAGCTGTTGTCCATTTTCCTTTAATTTGTTGTTATTTGGATGGAATTGATTAAACACTGCATCCAACAAGAGAACATTTCACTGATATGGATTATTGTAGGACAAGCTTAATTGATGCCCAGCGATGCAGCAGGGCTCTCAATGAAACAAGTAAACACTTGACAATATACCTTCATTGCTCTGATCCAAGTTATTGGAGATGAACTGACTCAAAACACGACTGGCACTCAGCCGCAATCATTTCCCTGTCGTTTTGAGCATTCATAACTGTCGATCACTCCGGACAGGTTTGTGCTTGTCAAAAGCACCATTTGCAAAGTAAGTTCATTTAAATAATGGCCAAGAGAAAAGGGCTGAATACTCTCCTCTTACCTTAATACATTTCATTTTTTTTCCTGATTAAATTACATGTTTCACTGAATCGTAATTGCTTTTTGTGGACCTGCTTATGTGATCTGATTTGCAATTTTCACTGGGAATGGTATTGTATTACCTGAATATGAAAGGAAGTCAGATAGGCCAACACGGTTTCCACAGTTCACTCTTGTACTGTTTAATGACAAAAAGTTTGAAGGATTCGATTATAATTAATAAACTACCTTAAAGCTGTAAACACCCTCTTCTACTGCCACCCTAGAGCTCTTTCCACAACAGCAAAGTGATCTTACCAAACCAATTCAACACTTAATAACATATATGTATTAATTCTCACACACGGTACAATCCATCTCGTCCCTTTTAAAGATCTATATTTTCCCTGACCTGTGAGGACCTTTCTGGCTGTGAGGCCATTATGAGCACATTATCTGCATTATCGTCTGATCAATAATACACTCTTAAAACAAATGGTTCTATGTGGAACCTATTAGGGTTCTATATTTTGTTGCGTATTTGGAACCCTTTTCAGAGGGTCATGGTTCTATATGGAACCCCCTTGGAAGAACCCCCTTTAAATCAACCTTTTTTTTTTTTTTTCAAAATCTTTAAATATAGAACCGGGTTCAATCAAATTTAATTTTATTTTCCCTTTTTTTACATTTTAAATTATTATTATTTAAAACTGTTATTTAAGCATTTGATAAAAGATAAAACACAGCTTTAAAGAATTTTACATTTTATTTGATCAAACATTTGCAAAAGCTAAGTGCACTCAAGGAAAAAAGAAACACACCACTGCTTTTTTAACATATTTTTTTTTTTGGTTACTTATTTTTGATGGAAATATTACATGTGCACATCAACCATATACCCGTCCCTGATATTCAGACCCAATTAATCAATGCTTATGACAGTTTCAATAACAATAACATGACCAAACAATAAAGCATCACAGTAAACAAAAACACAGGTATCTGATTTTATTGTCAATAATTAACATGACCACCATTCGCCGCAAGGTGTGAAAATGCTCAGCAAGGTGTACAACAGTAGAGTGATGGACTCCAAACACCCTGGCTACAGCCGTGTGCTCCTTCCAGCTTGAAGCATGCCAATGGCTGCCAATCTCTCTCTGGTTGCAGTAGTTGTGGCATTGTGAACAAATGTGCTTTTTTTTCCATTTTGGTGTCTTTTTATAGGGAATTGTTGTGCACAATTGAGGACAGGTCCCATTCATCTCTGAGTTTTACTCATGACCCAGACATAGGTGATTAATACAAAAATACAGTTGTTATTGCTCATCAAAATCAATCAACCGGAACCAGGAAAACATTTCGTCATTTCATTTTTACTCAGAATAGTACTAAACTCATTGCAGTCTGTAATTTTTCACTGGCTGTAATATTTTTTGACAAATTGGGAAAATGAAAATGGTGTGTTTCTTTTTTTCTTGAGTATATTTGCAGGATCATCTGATGTTGCTGTTTGGTGAAGTTCAGTCCAGTTGTTCCTCAGCAGTGTCCTCCCGTTCACTACAGCCTCTGTCCTCTCAGACTGTGGACTACAGCCCCTGTCCTCTCAGACTGTCCTCTGTCCTCTCTGACTGTGGACTACAGCCCCTGTCCTCTCTGACTGTGGACTACAGCCTCTGTCCTCTCTGACTGTGGACTACAGCCTCTGTCCTCTCAGACTGTCCTCTGTCCTCTCTGACTGTGGACTACAGCCTCTGTCCTCTCAGACTGTCCTCTGCCCTCTATTCTCTCCTTGACTGTGGACTACAGCCTCTGTCCTCTAATGGTACGTTCACACCGGACGCGAATCAGGCGTCAGGCGCGAGTGATTTCCATGTTAAGTCTATGGAGAGCCGCGTTCGGGCGCGAACAAGCGTCCTGCGGCGCGAATGACGCGAATGGCGCGATGCGAATCAAGCGAATAGCGCGGCGCGAATGACGCAAATTGAGCGTTTGACGCGCGAGTCCCGCGAATAGGCGGAGACGTGAATCGGCGGAAGACGCAAACAACGCAGATTCGCGTCCAACGCTCTGGTCGCGGAAGTTGAAAAATTTGAACTTCTGCGAACATTCGCCTCGGAGATCCAGCAAAACAATCATCGAGGCTTCAGAGTGAACCCGGAGATAAAAGCTGCAGCCTACAGCAGCTCTTCTACTTTTATGATGACAGGAAACAAAAACAGCCCTGATAGAATACACTATAAATAATATAAATATGGCTGTTTAGGCTTTGTGTGACTGTGGTTATAGCTGTTATATGTGATACAAGCCTGTGACAGAGGCTCACTCTGATCATCGTGACATCAAGAACACACAAATAAATACAATTAAATATAAAGGGGGGGATAACCAAAACCACCAGAGAGAGCTAATGTACAAGAAATAACCCCAGACTGTCTCAGCTCTGTCTCTGGGGTTAATGCTGCTGTACAGCAGCAGTGTCCTGGGGAGAGGTCCTGCAGCCACACGGGACACAGGTGACCAAACCCAGACAGGCTCATTTGGGAGTAGCCCTAGCGGCCATGCCCCTCATTTGACGCGAATGAAGCGTCCAATTCGCCTCATTCGCGCGAGTGAATTCGCGTCATTCGCGCGAATTTCACGCGCGAATAGAGCGAATTTTACGCGCGAATGACGCGAGTGAATTCAAAATGGTCACGCGTCCAACTAGACACGAATGACGCGAATTTGACACCTGATTCGCGTCCGGTATGAACGTACCATAAGACTGTCCTCTGCCCTCTGTTCTCTCCTTGACTGTGGACTACAGCCTCTGTCCTCTCTGACTGTGGACTACAGCCTCTGTCCTCTCTGACTGTGGACTACAGCCTCTGTCCTCTCAGACTGTCCTCTGTCCTCCCTGACTGTGGACTACAGCCTCTGTCCTCTCTGACTGTGGACTACAGCCTCTGTCCTCTCTGACTGTGGACTACAGCCTCTGTCCTCTCAGACTGTCCTCTGTCCTCCCTGACTGTGGACTACAGCCTATGTCCTCTCTGACTGTGGACTACAGCCTCTGTCCTCTCTGACTGTGGACTACAGCCTCTGTCCTCTCAGACTGTGGACTATAGCCCCTGTCCTCTCTGACTGTGGACTACAGCCTCTGTCCTCTCAGACTGTCCTCTGTCCTCTCTGACTGTGGACTACAGCCTCTGTCCTCTCTGACTGTGGACTACAGCCTCTGTCCTCTCAGACTGTCCTCTGTCCTCCCTGACTGTGGACTACAGCCTATGTCCTCTCTGACTGTGGACTACAGCCTCTGTCCTCTCTGACTGTGGACTACAGCCTCTGTCCTCTCAGACTGTGGACTATAGCCCCTGTCCTCTCTGACTGTGGACTACAGCCTCTGTCCTCTCAGACTGTCCTCTGTCCTCTCTGACTGTGGACTACAGCCTCTGTCCTATAAGACTGTCCTCTGCCCTCTGTTGTCTCCTTGACTGTGGACTACAGCCTCTGTCCTCTCAGACTGTCCTCTGTCCTCTCTGACTGTGGACTACAGGTACAGTCCAGTATAGTGTACACCCCTGTAACATAAAAATAATGTTAAATCAAACGTTTTTAAATAAATAGTATAAAATATGTCAAATTTAAGCACACACCTGATATTAGGAATACAGAGGATCCAATAGAAGATGATGGCTGTGTACATTTCCAGGCCTGAAATCTACAAAACAATAATGCAGAGTTAAATATAAATACAACAGAGACAGAGTAAATTCCTGTAGAATATTAACATGTACCATGTTAGTGACAGGAGCCTCTTTTGATGTCCACACATGATGTCTGAGGACATGAGGACCACTGTCCTCTGGAGTCTTCAGTGAGGTCCAAAGCTTCATAAGTTTAGCAGCCCATCATCTGGAAATGGAAGAGAAACAAAAGACTTAACATTACACTGTTGGCTAATACTGTAGCATGATGCACATCTGTATCACTGCACAGATACTGTTACCTTACCTTGAGTTTGAAGGGACTCAATATTAAACAGTATTTGTAAAAGAGATACATACTGTATGTTATGTAAGTGCTTAAACTGCATTGTCATTTGAAGGAGTAAATACTATTTGTAGAATCATATAACGTTAGTTACATAGCTAACAGACCTTTAGCAGCTCGCTAACAGAGACACTAGCAGTTAAGCTAGCGGTTGGATAGGAATGTTGAAAAAACTTTTTTTTTTATATTTGTATACTTACAAGGGATACATCATATTATAATTAGTTACTTTTAGTCATTTGTCATTAACCATCATAAAATATTTGACTAAAATAAATAGAGCTAAAAGATTAAAAAAATAAAATAAGTTTAAAAGACTCACCTTTTGCTGTAACAGTAACTGTTGGCTACAGTTAACCTGAACTGCAGTTGGACACTGTTGACTCTTAAACTGTGGAGAGTTGTTGTGGTTTAATAAAGAACCTTTTGGAAAAATAGTTCTATATCTCTCATTTTTAGAACCATTTTTCAGAAATGGTTCTTTGGCTGCAGTAATAGAACCTTTTTGAAACATATAGAACCCTTTTTTGGCCCCAAAGAACCTTTTGTTTTAAGAGTGTATGTTAAAAGTTGTTACCAGTGTCTTAATAATGTTGTTGAAGCTTTTAGTTAGCTAAATACAAAGTTTGGTATATCTAGCTCAAACCACACATTTCCATAACATTATCAAACCTCAAAAAATATAATTGTATGTTTTAGTTTCATTCATAAAAATTTGCCCCCCAAAAATCTTAAAAATTGTACCATTCACCTCAAACTTGCGATTAAGTTCTACCAATGACAAGTCGTGTTGCTTCTACAGTTTAGTTTTAACTGTGATTAAACAACTTTGTGGGCCGATAATGTGCTTTTTCATGTTGGAACTCATATAAATGATAAGCCCGACACCACTTGAAAGCAGCATTTGATTCAACATTTATACTTATCCAAAATTAATATATAGACTACAGTTAACTTATACTCTACACTTTTTATATTTCCAGCTCTTATTCCCCAGAACGATAAAACTAACTAGTCTTTTGGTGTCTGTTCAAAAGTTGCTCCTGAGCTCCAAATTAAGGTTTGACACTGCAGATAGACCTTTTTATTTCCCAAATATAAAAAAAAAACAAAAGGGATAAAACTGTGAAAAATCCTTGATATAGTGTAGATAAGGTATCCAGGAACAAGAATACATGTATAACTCAATTTTAATAAAAAAGTCAGATAGAACCCTTTAATTCTAAGAGGATGAGGTGTCAGTGGAGCAAGTGTGCAGGCATTATTTATTTTTCTACAACTAAAACTGTCCTTGCACCAGGTAATGGGCGGATGAATTGCGTGACTTGGTTATAAGAGTGATGCAATCCCACAATTATCTCTGGGCCAATATTTAGGCATGTTCAACTTTGCTTCATATATCTACATTCCATTTTTTTATCTGTATCTCTGCAGAACCAGTGTTGGATTGTCTTGTTTTGTCTTGTTTGCTTTAGGATCTTTTGCGGCCGTTCATTCAATGTTTACAAGCCTTAATGACTAATTGGTTCACTTTATGTCTTGGATTCTTTACATTTAATTTACAAAGAACACACACTGTACTTTTACAAGCTAGGCCACCGGTGAAGGTCTAATAGTTGTATACCATCCTAGTCATTAAATGCTTCTCAATTGCCTCTTAAAATGCATAATCAAACGTAATTAATCGAACAAAGTGATTAATCACGTTTAGCCCCCTCTCTGTTTGCGTGCAGCCTGTCATGAGCAATTATTTGTGGGATAAATCGTGACTCTGGAGATGGCGGTGGCAGGAGTGGAGCGGCGGGCCTGATGAAGACTGATGACAACCCTAAACATGGGACATGACAGTGGGAACATGCTGGAGATTGGATTCGTAACCCTCTGAGCGCATCATAAATTATCGCTTTCAGAATAAAATGATTGATTTGCATCGGTCCTCGCCGCATCTGGAATTGCTGTCCTTCACTGGAACAAAAGCAGGTGGGTGAGCGCGACAGGACGGCTAGCAATATGAGCTGAGAAAATCACGCCGAGTAATGTGTTTTTTTAAAAGAGAAATTGCAACACTTTTCTTTTTTATCTGTAAAAAAAAAAGAAAGGGTAAGCTTGTAGGGGGAAGAAAGGCATTTTTTAACCACTGTAACACTGACAAGGAACCGTAATGGTGACCAACAAAGTTTCCAGGAAGAACTTTTACACCTTGTCATATTTGATAAAAGTGTGAAGCTGCTGAAATGATTGTGGAAGAAGACATTATGCCAGCCTCGTGACAGAAGCTTTTGTGGAAGCTGTCTGTTTACCCAAAACCTGAAAATGTCCCGGCAAGCAATGTGTCACTGTTAAGAAAGCGGCATTGGTTTTTGTATTTATGATGACATATTGTTGCATTTACCATATACGGGTGACTAATAACATACTAGCAAGCTAATGATGTTTTGTCTTCCATGCACCATAAATAGGGATACTTTTCTGACAGCACTTTAAACTGCCAATCTGGTAGACTTGGTGTACCGATGTGTGAATTTCGAGAGTTAAGGAATAAAATGGAGGACAAGACAGGCGACATATTTCTTATAATAATACAAACCAACAGCTAGCACGATTGTATCCTTTTAAAAAGTTGAGTATATATCACAATTTGAAGTTAAAATTTTGAGTTTTGTAAAAGTGGTGATACTGTTTAAGCCACTGTTGCACTACTACCGGGCAATACCACACTTTTAGGATTTGATGCAGTGCTAATAACTTCTTAGGGAAATTTATTTGACACTGATACTGATTATTTTTGTGGGTTAAATCAAAATCTCATTTGCCTTAAAGACAAAAATAAACAAATAAACAACTTAAATGTGTTGTTGCTCAATAAAGTAGCAAATTTTTTGTCACCTGACATGGATAGACCAAACCAAAATGCTGCTGGGTGGGAATGTTTTGGCACAAAACACTGGAGTAAGTTACCCCAAAACATTTATTAATAACTACTGATATTTTATTCAAGTAATTGATACCCAAATGAGTATTATGTAAGCATCAACATATCAATATCAGTATCAATCTGCCCACCACTAGTTGGCAGTGGTGAGTACCCACACCTGTTTAGAGAGGTTTAGGTTGTGTTAGAATTTGTTGATGTCAAAACTGGAGGGCTGCACTATTTTTAAAAGAAAGAGCTAAAAAAAGAAAATCCACAAATGTTGAACCAGATATTTTTAGGGTTGGATATTTAAGGGTTGGGTCCATAAACTCACTACATTAATCTTGTTTCTTAATGTCCTGTCTTCATGCAAATTATTTAATTATTTAACCTTAGGTGATTTGTACTGACAAAGAACTGTTTTTTTTTTTTTGTCTGTGTGTGTGTGTGGATAGACCCAATAATTGTGGAGATATTAATTATAAATCAGGTCAACAAATCTGCATATTGACACTTGCGCAGCAGATTTTACCATAGAATTTTAGCCTGCCCATCATCTCAATAAAAAAGTTTAAACAAGAAGGTCATCTGGACAAGGTTTGTTTTTAGAACAATGCATTTGTTACATTGGATGTCAACAAGATGTAACTGTTGTTAAAATGTCAACAAGATGAAGAAAATATATCCCACAAAGGACTGATCAATAGCCTTCAGCAGAACCAACAGGTGATGAAGAAAAGCACTAAACACTGTTAAGTAGGTCAGAGAAGTTATGAGAGAAATTAGCTTAGTAGCTAGTGCTACCTTAGTTTGCGTTTTTGGTTTCGTAAGATGTGTTGCAGATAAATGACTGTGATTGGCTATTTACAAATTGAACCGGAGAAAAGCTCCGCCCTGAGAGGGGAACCAGACTGTCCTGCTTGTGAAAAGCAGGCTAGGCAGCAGATACAAATTACCAAATCTTTTCTCGTTCAGGACTTAAAAAACTAAACACAAGCTCCCAGAAGCACAGCAAACATGTCCAGTTAAGCTAACGGTTCTATTCCCTCACTGACAAAGAAAGATTAGTGTTGTTATTTGAAGAAACTTAGTGAAATGGGAGCCGATTGCTAACTTAGCTGCCTCTGTCACAAGTGAACGACCTCACGTAGTGGACGTATTTTAGTACAACAGCAACATACTTCATTTAACATAATTCATGACAATACAATCATACAATATCAGTAAAATGTTAATACATAATTAATTTAGTGTTAATTTAATTTAATTTTTATTTTTTATTTTTGGTATGAATATTGATTCAGATATCAACATTAACAGGGTGACTTGCCACTTAAATTTGTACATCTGACACACACATTATATTGTACTTATACAGTAAACTGGAGTTTAGCCATTCATTTTATCCTTCCTGTTCTCTCTGTGTTTTGCCTGAGGCCACAAATCTCTTCCTTTGGCTTCTTTTAGTCTGTGAGCAAATAATTAAAATCTCAAATTGGGTTTTTCTTTTATTATTGGAAGTATAAATTCGCAGCAGCTCTTGGCCTGACTCCACTAACCTCTCTCCTGTTCGCGGCTGGTCTGTTTTCATCCAAAAGGGGGTGTTAACATTCTGGCAACAAGTAAATGACGTATGGCTGCTCTCATCTATGGACGGGGGGAGAGGGTTGCATCAGGAATGGCATCTGGTGAATAAACCCAGGTCAGATTATTAAAGCAAGAAAGTCATTTATGTTGTTAAATTATATCCAGAATCATAGTATGAACTTGGACTAATAATGTCTTTTAAAAATGCAAAGAGATCACAATGCCCTTTACTGGCACCATGCAGACACAGTATTTTATTCAAAGTGTCATAGGTCCTCTCTGCCTTTGCTAACTGCTCCTGATTGTCTATTGAGTGTATAATAAATGACCTGCGCAAGTATTTCATAGACCCCTTTTACAAAGTAGTTTGACTAATATACAATAACTGAATTTCTGCATGCTGTATAAAGCTTTTGCTGTAGCACAATTTCCATTTTCCATATAATACAATCAAGTATGCTAAAGTAGTACCAATTGTGTCTACCCATAAATCTTTGTGCAGCTCCAAAAAGGAGAAAAATGTCAAAAGTATATTCTCTTCTGCTTTTACTTAAACTAGGAGAGGTCTAGATGGGCTCCGACACAACTGCTACACAGTCAGAACTGTCATTTGGTATCAGTACCTCTGTCTCCCTCAAACACAGTGCAAAACAAGCCCTCACACCAGTCGGCTCCATGTGGCACGCTATAAGCTATAGGCGCGCGCTCTAAAAGCTTCAAACACAAGTACAGAGGTTGGTAGGGGCAGAAAAATCCAGGGGGCTGATGGGTAGTTATGGCAGGTGACAGAGTGTGCTGCATGCTCAGACAAATGGAGTCTGGCAGCTCCCCTTCAGACAGACCAGCGGCTGTTTTTTTCCTCACTCTCTTCTCCGTTTTTTTTTATTTTTTTATTACTGCCTGACTGACTGCTCCTGCCTTTTACCAAACATCTATTGTTTACCTCTGTTCGCTTCAGTCTCACCTCAAATGACAAGCCATCCGTGGAGAGCCACTTCCTTTTCATTCTCCCACTCTTTTCTTCCTTCCTTTTATGCCCCGCTCCCTTTCCTCCATTGCACCCCGGCTTTATGTTTTTAGCATATTAAAAAAAACAATTATATGGCGTCTACAAACCCGATTCTGAATAAGTTGGGACAATGTGTAAAATGTAAATAAAACCAGAGTACAATAATTTGCAAATCTCATCCCATTGCTCAAAATGTAAAAAAAAAAACAAAACATTTTATTCATAATATATCAATACAATAATACATCAGGTCTGGGAACATAGCCCAGAGAAAATGTTTCTGGATCATGTTCATACTGTATATGGTTTCCTCTGTGCATTATAGAGCTGCACCTGTGTCAACTGTTCACAGACAAAAAAATTCTGGTAGTGTTCCTGATCCATGCAGTGATTTCCAGTACAGAATAGTGTCTGTTTTTAATGCAGTGCCACTTGAGGGCCTGAAAATGATCAAGCAAGGGAAGGGACATTTTTTTGTATAGCACAATTCATACATAGGGTTATACAATGTAGGGTACATATATAAAAATATATACACTGAACTAAGACAAAGATTAAGAGTAATAACTCCGCATTGGTACCAGTTAGCCTTGCGCTAACGTGCAGATTAAAACACCTAAACTAATGTCTTAAGAGGGAAGGATTGACCAGGAGGGACTCAGTTTAATAGATAAAGACTACCAAACTCAACTTAATTTAGATTAAGTATAACGTTTATTTACACAATAAGGTGGAATAGTGTACTGAGGCACAGGTAAATATCGAAAGGAATGTAATTATGAACAGAACCGTTACGCAGAATTATTGATTACCTAATGATGAATTGCAGTGGAGTAAGTAATAAATTGACTTATTAAATTATTGGAAATTTAGGAATAAGGGAGTAGACTCTGAGACTATAAGTGCCAACCCTGTAGCATAACAACTCTGATCTTACGGCGCTCGGAGCAGGAGGGGAAGGTGGTGACGACAGCCAGCCTCCGGTTTCAGCCAGGGGCTCGGATGTTGTTCTTTGTCCTTTAGAGCCGTGGGGTGTAGCAGGGCTGGTGTTCCCGGCTCCAAACAGCGGTTCGTGGTGTGTCCTCCAAGCTCAACAGCCAGTCGCCAGGTGTCCCGTTATGTTGAACAGGAGCGTGATGCCGCTCAGGGAGAGTTTAGCTGTTGTTCAGCGTAAGGCAGCGGCAAAGTCTCAGAGTATGGCAAATGTCCCTTTTAATGCCAAATGGAAAATTCAATAAAAATCCTTTCTCAGCGATTCAAAACTTTAGAAGTATAACTTCTTAAATTAGCTGCTTTGGTCAAGGCAGCGGTTGTTAAAGCTGGCGGATGTTGCGCGGCGCGAGGCTTTTCAAAATAAACTACAAAAATGATACTCGAACAAAAGTTTGGGCGACTTATTGTGAAAAGATGTTATCACCGGCAAGGTGAACTTAACGCAACAAAAATGACGAGAAGAAAAGAAAAATTAAACTTAAAAGACGAAGGAGAGACGGAGACGAGACGGAGACGAGACAAAGACAAGACGAAGACTAGACTAAAGACTAAAACTAGACTGAGGAATGTGGGCCGCACCCCAAGATAAGACTGGAGTAAAAGGGGTGTCCCTGGTTCTTCCCTCTGAACTGATAGTGGAGAGGACTCAAATTACCTCTGCTAGACACAAAATAAATGTCATAAAAAGAAATGTGTCTTACTCCACTTCAATTTACATACCTTTAAACATGTTACATTCAACAGTTTGCACAAAACATAGCTATGACATTTTCCTGTAAAGTAACATGTTAATGCACATAAAGTCTTTTAAACAGTTGAGGTGTGCCAGGTCTCTGGTTCTTATCAGAGAAGAGAGGAGGCCTCTTCTGGCATATTTATTGGTCTGCAGTTCGCATAGGACAGATATATGTCTTTGTTTTGCATCCTTGGTGGGTAAGAGCAGACTTCTCGTCTCCTAAAGGAATGTTCATTTTTGATAGAATTTCAGCAGTGGTCCAGATCTCCTACAACAAAGTGCTTTGAAAAGTTGCCCACATTATTTTATAATCATATACGGATATTTGAGTAATGCTAAGTCCTGAGGCCCTGCCATTTTCAGGACCTGAAGACGATCAGGTTCACTAACTCCATACAAAGACTTGAAACCCCGCCTTCTCCAGGAAGCAATACTATAGGCCAGGAGCCAGGGGACTAACTATAAACTAGACATTTCGCCTGGAAACATGGCTTAACAGCTTACAACACACACTTGGTTGGTGACCGTTAAGTCAGCTTTTCTTGGATGAACAAGTAATAAATGATAAATAAAGAATTTATTTGGTGACAGATTAAGGGATATAACTAGGGTTGGTTTACTGCTGTGTTGTCAGCACAGAACAAGAGGGGAAAACATAACAATTAATATTTTCCTGCACATGTACTAATAACATAAAATAAAGTTTCCTAACCCTATTTCTAACCCTAACAATAACCATTTTCCTAACCCTAACCTTAAACATTTTGACAAATAAAATCATTATTAATCGTCAAAATTAGCATTAATGCTGCATAAGTTGTGGACATGCAGCAGGATTTCCATGGTGACGCCCCGCTAAACCACACCCACCCAGGCAAAATGCATGGTTTTTAGTGTTTCCCGGCAGCCAGACCCACCCCATGCAATATTTGTGCTACCTTTTTCTCACTATTATTTTTGATTAGTCTATACTTTCTGCCATTTCGTGTTCAATCTCATTTGTTACAACTCTGCCGTGTTTGGACAAAAAACACTTTTTCAGGACAAGACTCAGAAAAGAATTTTGTGAGTGTGTAAAAAGTAGTGCTACAGTTGCATACGGAGTCACAGAGTCATGAAATTTAGAACAAAGAATACTGGCATGATGAGGAACATAGCAAAATAACCTTATAGGGCTTTAACGGGGACCAAACGGGGTCAAGTTGTAACAAATGATTTTGAACTCGTAATGGCCCAAAGTATAGACTCATGAAACACAATAGTGAGAAAAAAGTATATCGCATGGAGTAGGTCTGGCTCCTGGCCTACTACACAACTTACACCTTCACCAGACTTGTTCTGATAATTTCAGCACTTAAATTGCGGTCATTACGAGGCATTCAGCTCATTTATCTATCTGTTAGCTTCATGCAAGCATTCAGACATTCTCTTTTCATTTCTGAACTCAACCCCCCAACATTATTTACATGTGAACAAAAAGAAGACGAATAACAGGCAGTAGTGTCTGTAGAGAGTCTGCTATAAACTACAGTGTTCATAATGAAGTGAACAAAGCCAACAGGGTCTTAAAGCGACAGGCAGTTAGTCCAAGTGTGCAAAGTGATAGTAACAGCTGCCAAAAGATCTATTTTATGACGTATTTTATGTTATAAAATTAAAATACTGATGCAAAGCTGTCTAGATTTATTTTAAAATGCATAATATGTGCATAATATGGATAATAAAGCATAATATGTTTCTTTAAAACATTGTCAGAAAACAGGCTTTTCTAATATCATCAGGAAGACTGTTCTAGGTTTTAGCCCTATAAAATTGCAATGCTGATTTAACGTGGTTAGCATCCAATAATTTCAAGAGATTGCCTTTCTAAAATGCTCCTTTATACTCAATCATCTGAAATGCTGCAAATTAACCAAATTAGTTGCAAACATTTTCATTGGTTCCACCTGCTTTTTTAGCCTCTTGCTGCCCCATCCTAACTTTTGTGAGATGTGTCGCCACATTCAAATTCAAAATGAACTTTTATTTGTCATGAAATAGTATAATATCGCAGTTTCAACCCCTGATATGTTGTTTATCTTCTATTGTAAACAAAATATGGATTGTTGTAAACCATTGCTTTTTGTTTTTATTTACATTTTACACAATGTCCTAACTCATTCGGTAATGGGTTTGGATGCTTGGTGTTTTATAATTAAGTCTGGGAAAACTCAAGGCAAAAGCAATATCTGTCCCTCTGTGATTAAGATCAAAACAGCTGGAATATTTAAGCGAGGCAATGAATAGTGAGAAATGGCATTTGGGGACTGATTAAAAAGATTGTGCCCTCATAATGTGACCCGATGAATCTTATCAAAAAAATCTAAATTAAAACAACTTTTTATTAGTATTTAAAGTTTAGTGAGCTCTGATCCTAAAGTCTCATTACCTGCTATTATAAGTTTGCATAGAAGTTGATTAATTGATGGATTAATTAAGTTCGCTTTGACCGATTAAATTGTGCTTGTGTTCTTACCACTCAATTATTATTAATTTCTGACCTTACCAGTAATATCAAACTCCAGTAATTATATTTGTGAAAAATACATTTTAAAGATTATTTGATAAACATAACAGTGAAATGTTTGTGCCAACAGGTATTATTATTATTATTATTATTATTATTATTATTATTATTATTATTATTATTATTATTATTATTTATATTTCTATTTTTTGTAACAGTGGGATTAGTTTAGATTGAACAAAAGATTATAACTACCATCCGACTAAACACTTGCTACCACACTATTACTATATAATTTTGATTTATATGCATGTGGAGTCCTATTTATTAGCCCCTCTATAATAAGGTACACGAGAGCAGGTATCATGGCAAAGCAGAGGCATAATCTGGAGAGGCTCTCTAGATTTTTGGCACTAAATCCTGAAGATAATTAAACAGAAGGTGAGAGAAATAAGAAAACTGCCAGCTCTTCGACTCATCACTTTGCTCTTTTGGCTGCAGCAGAGTCACCTGTTGGCCTTTTTTTTTTTTTTTTTTTTGATCTGCAGATGTATTGAGCTAAGCTGATATAAACAGAGTAATACTGTCAATTTACAACTGCAAAACACAAATTCATGCAATACTAGCTTTGAGTTTAGTGTTTGACCATGTTATACCATAATTATACCTGCCTTATTATATAATGTGTGAATTTTGAATATTTTAATTGTTATTTTAAAGCTGTTTGTAAGTAAGCTGATAGGTGTGTAAGAAGTAGCACCTAGCACTATACAGCCATTGTTTCCAGTGTTGACAAGTGGTATAGATCAACCAATGGGAGCATTCCTTATTTGAGAATGCAATAGTGGGATTGGCAAAAGCTTCCATATGTGCCTAGGGTCTGTATAACCTTTATAATAAAGCCTAGATGATACACTATATTTCCAAAAGTATTCGCTCACCACCCATATAACTGAATTGGGATTATGGTGTGGGGTTGTTTTTAGGAGCTGGGCTTGGCTCCTTAGTTTCAGGGAAAGGAACTCTGAGTGCTTCAGCATAACAACAGAAAATGGACAATTCCATGCTCCCAACTTTGTGGGAACAGTTTGGGGATGGCCACTTGACTCTACCGGTGCACAAAGAATGGGCCATAAAGACATGGATGAGCGAGTTTGGTGTGCAAGAAGTTGACCGGCCTGCACAGAGTCCTGACCTTAACCTGATAGAACACCTTTGGGATGAATTAGAGCGAAGACTGCAAGCCAGGCCTTCTTGTCTAACATCAGTGTCTGACGTTGGATGAGAACGTAAACACATAGATGTCTGACATAAACAGACGCAAAGGGTGGGCCAACATGATATTAAACCCTATGTATGCATGTTAAGGGAGGTGAGCTAATACTTCTGGAAATATAATGTACATTTAGGTATTTTAATTTTGACAGATGGTTTCTACAGTATGCTGTTTGGTGATTTCCTCAAACGCTCTAATTTAGCCAAGCTGTAAAATAATAACCTGGCCAATCAGTAACATCACAATTGTTCACTAAAAATCCAACTAAATCCCCAGAACAATAATAAAACATAGAAACCATAGTTGGCTGACAGCAAAGTCATATTGATTGCTGCCGAATGACCAATATATTGTTGGAAGTAAAAGGTGGAGAAAGTAACGACCCAGTTCGCTTTATATAATTAGCAGTATAAAACATAATGTCTGCAGCATGCATGATTTATGTATGTGAGAACATGGCTTCTAGCACTCTAATACACTCTGTCTTTAGGAAACGTAAAACTTTAAAGACATCATTAAAGTTCATTAAAATGATCCATACTAACACTTCCAAATTTCAGGCTAAATGACGGCTTAGTGGGAAAACATAGGTGCATTTGGACACGTTCCGTAGCAAATTCAGAGAGGGGTAGTGAGTGCTTTTGTGCTTCTATTTGGGATTGCATTTGATTGTTTGTGAGTGCTGGTGGATAGATTGATTTCATTTCATAGCTGTGAATGAATCTACCTACAGTACTGTGCAAAAGTCTTAGAGAGTTTTTTTTTTTGTTTTTTTAAGGCTCTGAACAAAAAAAAGTGTATCAATGTACAAAAAAAAAAAAAAAAAAAAAAAATAATAATAATCTAAACTATGGCTCTCAGAGAACATTGGGCTTCATTCATGAACCCTTCTTATGAGCCAATTTGTACTTAAGCCCTTCTTAGGAGGATTTTTGGCATTCACTATTTTTTTTCTTAACTGAAAAATTTTCTTCTGGAAGAACAAATCCAAGAAAAGCTCTGAAGACTCTTACGCACGGAAATTCAGCAGTTTTACATTTTCATCAGACCCCAAATAAAACAAAAAATAATAATTTTAGTATAAATTTATGTTATTAAAATAATATTATTTTAAAAAAAAGCAGTGATCAGTGGTGGTATAGACCAGCTATAACAGACTTCATAATTGCTACTACAGTTAAGCTTTAAGCAGTGACCACAGCCTCAGTCTCTGTCTCTGCCCCAGTCCCCTCTGTATACACTACTATGGTACTCTGGCCTGACCTGTAGCCCCCCACCATGGGTCTATTGCACCCCCCTGTCACCCCCCGAGGACCAGGACGCACTCGTCTCCGTGCGCACCCCCTCTCCCCCCTCTCCCCCCTCTCCCGCTTTTTTCCGTGACTCGTGAAATATGCATCAAAAAGATGAAATCCCTTGTTAACTTCAGTGAGTTGGTGACTGAAGAAAATCTTCCACTGACTGTGTCTTAGTGTTTTTGGACATTTTTAATCACTGCTGAAGCTGTGAAACTGCAGTAGATGCAGCTGTCAGAGTGACGCTTCCTAGACCACTGTACCTGAGTCTGCTGTAGACAGACGTCACTTAACTCCTATCTCATGACTATATATGGAATTTAGTGGGTGTTTCTTGCCCTAATACATAGTTAATTCTATGTAAAGGCCATGTTAATGAGGAGTGCGGTGTTTGTGAGTTATGTATTCAACTGAGAAGAATCTGAGAACGTGTTATGAATCAGATGAAGAGTTCTCTTAAGCAGTTCTTAGAAGTCGTACTTAGGAAACTTTTCTACAAAACATTCATGAACATTCATGAATGAGGCCCATTGACCTCTGCCAAAAGATATAAACATACACTATAGTTCCCAGACCTGAACTGGAACTCCAGTACCTTCTAGTTCAGGGGTAAATGCTCTTTTCATTGCGCCATCCACAATACGCTTATATCTCACAATAGTAAATAATCTACTAAAATGTATCATTTGTCTTTTTAGTGAGTGGAGTTAGTAACTTTGGTCTGTACTGTATAGTTTTGAATCCCTACAGAAACTATATTACGCAACATTCATTTTTCTAAGCTTTATACGATATCATAATGTTTCTCCCTCCTCAGAACCATACCTGGAGTCATGGGCGTCTCACCCCTGGGAGATGTGGGGGATGTAACACCCACACATTTGGGAATTGGGAAATGCAACACCCAGACTTTATTTTCTAAAATAGTCTGAAAGACACACAGTTAAACTAGTTTGTCCAAACTGAGATACGTCGCAGATTTAAGATCTCTCTATGGCCTCTCTGTCCTGCCTCTGCGCTGTCTCTTCCTTCCTTTTAGAGCAGCAGCGCCAGCCAGGCTCTGTCAGCCAATAGTGCTGCAGAACACATGGACATGAAAAATCATCTCTGATTGATTACTCTACTGTAAGGTCCGCCTTTTACTCTCTATTTGGTTCAGATTCGTGTGGGGAATTGCAAACAAAGAAGAAATAACTACTGTAGGACCGACCTATATGGTTATTCATATTGACAGAACACATTGTTTTTATCAGTAGTACAATATAACATTAGTGCATTAAGCAGGTGTTCTGCAGCCTGGATTAGAGCAGGGAGAAAAAAAAAAAAAAAAAAGGGATTCGGAGCCAACAACAGCCAAGAGTAAGTCAGTTTGCTAATGTGCAGAGACCAATAGGACCAATGCTGTCTCAAAGTAAAATGTTTTGCTTGTTTATAAAATTTTACATCAGGTTTTACATATTTTACAACACCCAGAGAAAGAAAGGGAGAGGACAAAAGGCTCAGAGGTAAGAACAGGAATAACAGTCTAAAGCTAACAGGTCTCACTATTCTCATTCACAGCAAATGACAGATTTTTCCCGTTAACACGTCACAGAAATACTTTAATTAACAGAAGCAAAATAGATAACAGAGGTTAAATATTAAATGTTAGAATAAATATACATTTTGTATGTATTAGAGGGTATGTGTATATCTTGGATGACAAGGCACCTCAGACTGTAAATTTATTTATATTCCTGTTTTAAAATGTAATCAGACTAGTGCTGTAACAGTATTCACAATATTGTGACATCACAATATTAAAAGTCTCACAATATCAGTGTGCACTTTTATATTATCAAATGGTAAACTCCCGGGGCTAATATGCATTGTTTTGTTGCAGCAGAATGGTAAAAAAGCGAAGTACATAGATCCTTTGGTCCATAGCAGAGCAGCCAACATGATGAAATTATTGTTATTAAACACTTTTTAGTTGTAATCTTTTGAAATATCACAATAATTGATGCACTAAAGTATTGTCAGGGCATTTTTAAAGCATACATTTTTTCGTACCTTAATATAATTTTTTTTATATTATTTCATGCCTAAATCATACTGTTTACAACTTATGTTTTTATTTATTTATATGGTGTGTGTGTGTGTATCTGTGTGTGTGTGTGTGTGTGTGTGTGTGTGTGCCCTAAAAGTTTTTGTGCATACCCACAGTTTGGGAACCACAATATTCTGGATCTGAACAATGACCTGGATTGATAGTAAAAGAAAAAAGTCATTGTGTCCTTTGCCCATTACCAATCTTCACCAACAAACGTCAAGTCTTATATTACACTAAGAGTGTTTTAATATTCATTAATATTTATTTAATATTTATTAAAACTCTCTTAGTAAACAACATTATTCACAACTCACTAAAACTGTTGCAACGTCAACAAGAATAATGCATCCAAATTTGTGGCACCACACATTAGGAAGTCTTACAATGGCCAGCGAACATAATGCTGCTGAACTTGTGCATTGATCCATAGTAAGCCATTGGACAAACAAGCCATTCTTTGGGTTGTCAGCATATCAATACATGTACGCAAGTCCTTGTTGACAGACCCGGACATTATTGATCTCATAAAGTTTGGACCTCAAGTCTGCGCCATCGCAAAGTCACTGAGATAACCCCCATTGATACTTCTGTTCAGGAGGTTTTGGTTGTAGTTTTATGGTCATGATTGGTGGATAGGAATTGATTGGAATTAGCAATGACCCAGGAAGATAGATTGTCACGGCTGTAAGCATGTGGGAGGAAAGAGATAAGTCACATTGGCAAAAACTGGTAACTGTCAGATTATTGAGGGAGATAGTGAAAGCTGGATTTATGCCCACAAAAGAGAATTTAGTTTTTTGTTGTTACGTGACATCTAGAGGTCGCTCCCCCAAAACCCTTTTCATTTTCAATAAATGGACAAAAAGGTAAAAATCCAACACTGACCTGCTGATTGATAGGAGATAGAACAGGTACTTTGGTCTACCGGATCTTTATCACAGAACTGACTGCTTCAAAAATCAGTTTGATTTGTTACAGTTTCTTGAAAATGTTAATTGGGTCTTGCGTACAATTGTATCACTCACGTCCCTGACAATCCAGCCAATTATCCACAAATCATGTCAGTCATGCAGATCAAAAAATCCATTTCCCAGGAAAATAACTGCCCTTGAAAAAAAAAAAAAATCCTTACAAATGTAAATGGGTTATTCTGCCATTTAATAACTTTACACAGAGTTTTAACAGTAATATACAGAATATAATGGGCTATTTAAATGACTTAACCAATGTTACTTACATGTCTCTTAACAAAAAAAGCTCAGTAGCTCAGTGTTTGGCACTGTAGAGTTGCCAACTTTTCACAGTCCCATACCCCTTCAGACCTTTGACCCCCAGCCATGTACACCCTAGTCCATTAAAAAGTGTCCATAGGCACAGCGCACACCAAATAAAACCTTTTACAGTTAATTATTTCTCTCTAAATTTAACTGTTCATAAATAAATTACCCTGCGACAAGCTGGCCCCTGTCCAGGGTGTACCCCGCCTACGGCCCAAAGTTACTGGGATAGGCTCCAGTCACCCGCGACCCCTAACGGGAATAAGCGGTAGAAAATGAATGAATGAATAAATAAATTACCATTTATACCATTAGCATTTACAACACCAGTTCACTTTAAAGGCTATGTTTTGGCAATTTGACAATGGACCTCACTGTTTATAATATATTTTGAAAATGTAATCAGGCTGTTTACAAACCATGTTTTTAGTTCAGATGTAGTTTGTTTTTTGTTTTTTTCCCTTGCGTACACCCTATGTCTTTTTGCGTACCCCTCGGGTACCTGTAACACACTGTGGGAACCACTGCCCTAAGCTACCAAATCAAGAAGCCAACAAGCCTTTCTCTCTAGCCCTAAAGGCAGCTGTCAAGGAAAAAGGAAAGATACTGACCATAGAGCCTTTTAAAAGAATGTCTTTTGAACTTTTGTTTGCAGTCAGGAAGAACAACTAATGTCAGCTAATGTGTGTTCTGACCACTTTGTCAAAGGTACTAATTTTTTGTGGCTTTACAGCGTTTCCCAACCATCTGTTTAGGGACCTACAAGCACTCTTCAGGGGGTACTCAGAATTATTTCATAATTTATTCCAAGATGATAGGAGAATATTTGTAATCTTTTCCATATTGGAACTATTAAAACTTATGCTAGACAAGTGACCTGACCTAAGGAGGTTAAAATGCCAAAGAATATAACTTTAAAATTATATTTTACATAAACATATACAATACACGTTTTTTTTATTTTTTTTATTTTTTATTGGCATGTTAGCATAGAATATAATATATGTTTTTTTTTTTTTATGTTGAACATAAAATATATAGGTTAAATAGGTTAATGTAGAGTATTAGGACTATATATATTGTCCTCTCGCCCTCCGTGGGCGGTCTCATCCATCCAAGCTCGGGTCCTCTACCAGAGGCCTGGGAGCTTGAGGGTTCTGCGCAGTATCTTTGCTGTTACTAGGACTGCGCTCTTCTGGACTGAGATGTCTGATGTTTTTCCTGGGATCTGCTATAGCCACTCTTCCAGTTTGGGGGTTACTGCCCTGAGTGCTCCGATGACCACGGGCACCACTGTTGCCTTCACTTTCCAGGCCTTCTCAAGTTCTTCTTTGAGGCCTTGGTACTTCTCTAGTTTCTCGTGTTCCTTTTTTCTGATGTTGCAGTCACTTGGTATTGCGATGTCAACAACAACGGCTTTCCTCTGCTGTTTGTCCATCACCACAATGTCCGGTTGGTTCGCCACTACCATTTTGTCTGTCTGGATCTGGAAGTCCCACAGGATCTTAGCTCGGTCATTCTCTATCACCTTTGGAGGTGTTTCCCATCTTGACCTCGGGACTTCCAGACTGTACTCTGCACAGATGTTCCTGTACACTATACCAGACACTTGGTTATGACGCTCCATGTATGCTTTCCCTGCCAGCATCTTACAGCCTGCAGTTATGTGCTAGATTGTCTCAGGGGCCTCTTTGCACAGTCTGCACCTGGGGTCTTGTCTTGTATGGTAGATCTATTATACCTTTTGTCATGATAAAGTTTTATAAAGTTTATACTATTTGATGTGAAAAGCTAGTAGCCCCCTTCCCTTCTCATAGAAATGCAACAGAACATGCAGAAACTTTCTTTCTTCGATGGACACTGTAAAGAAAGCCTGCTCTGGGGGACACCATCCCAGGCTGACAGCAGTCTGCAGCAGGGGCGGAGCTGAGAGCTGTCAATAGGAAAACCACGGGGCACAATTAAAGCAGTTTGGGCTAATTATTATCAGTTCTATTATTGGTTGATTTTTTCAATATCTGCATTATCTGTACGACATCATAATTACGGATAATATCGGCCCAATAATTATTGGGTCCGATATTATCGTGCATCCCTAAAAATAACACAATGGAAACCATTAGAACTACTGTGAACTACGACATGAAATATGGCTTAAACATGGCCTTGTTACTTATCTCATTTCCTTTTACCTCAGTGGACCTTGTTCTAGTGTCAGTGAGCTAAACGTGTATCTTATCTGACACTGACCAATTGTACTCTCAAGTACACCACCAGCCCACACTAGAGAGATATCCAGACAGACCGTTTTATCTGAAGGACACCTGTAGAAGCCCTCCATATTTATTTTTTATTCCTCATTTGGATTACTGTGACTCACCCTGTTCCTCTCTGCGGTTCATGAAAAGTGTTTCTTCTTATAACTCCTCCAAAATGCTGCTGCAATGCTTGAAGCAGAAATGATCTCTGCTGCAGCTACCTGTGAGTTTCAGAATTGATTTTTTAAGATTCTACTTTCATGGCTCAGCTGGCTATGTCCTGTGGCTATATCACAATCCTTGAAGTCCTTTGCAAGCCATTTCAGATCCCCAGGCAGGGTTCCTTTGGTCGTTCCAAGGTCCTGATTGAAAAAGACGAAATTTAGATTTTTCATATGCTATAGTATGTGAGGGGTAAAAAGCAGCCTGTCTGGAATTAGGATTGCTTTATATACTGCTCCAGTGAAACTAGTGGAAACCAGGATTCTGCACTGGCATATTCACAAACAGATAAATATTTACCAGTGTGATTAGCTCTGCTGAAGATTATTTATCTTTGGTGCAATATGCAAGCAGGATTAATTAGATTATCAAACATTCATATTCATTCAACCCATATCTTTTCCGTTCATCAGCCACAATAAACCAGGCTTTCAGAGCTCATCTGCATAAAAGTACATCATGATGTTATTGTAGTTTGCTGAATTGATGCAGTAGCAGCGTATCATCTGAGATGACTTAAGCACTGTTTTATCCTCACATAATACTCCTAGATGTGTATTATCTTCTTATCACTTAATCCCATCACACTTATTTCCAGAGGGTTATAGCAGGCTAACGTGATTCCAACGTGTTTTGACATTTCTCATCATTGCATGTGCAAACACAGTGTCATGGTAACCTCACACACATACACACTTTGTCATCTTATTGTATAGCTTCCTTGGAGCAGAATGAATTCCCGCGTGACTCGACAGTATCCCCACAGTGAAAGAGGGCAGGAAGCTTTTATCAGCCACTGTCGCTGGTGACAATTAATGTCAGTGATGTGATGTGTCTCAGCTCTCAGATAGGGCACATGAGGAAGGGAGGGTTAGAGGTGAGTATAGCCTTGATCTATAGGCCGAGAGAGGGAAGCGTGTGTCTGCTGGCTGAGAAACTGTGGAACAGCGCCAAGTTCTCCATTAGGGAGCCCCGCAAGGTCACTCCTGTATGCAGTCCTTGTGCCAAGCGACCCGGGCTCCGTCTGTCCTTTAGGGAGTGGAGAGAGAGGGACACCAGCAGCAACAGATAGAGAGGCGTACAAAGAGAAGAAGTGTGGGCCACAGTCCAACCCATCTGGGATGCGCTCCACAGCCTGTTGGTGCCAGAGGTCACTGACAAAGCCGACCCCATCTTTGTCGAATGTCTGAAGGTTCTGTGTGAGAAAATGAGTTTTAGAAGGGAATAAGAAATGCCAGCAGACTGTTCTAGATCCTTAATCAGAGCAAAGGTCCGCATGAAAACAAGAATGTCAAAGCATAGAAATACTAATGTCCCCCCTTCTATGAGAGTCTTTATGGCACTGTGCCAGCGGGAGAAAGCATGGCTGTGTGTGTATGTGGGGGGTGACATTATAAAAGGAGTGGACTGTAACTTCTTTGCCCTTGAGACAAAAACAAGTAAAATGCTTGTTTTATTTCTCTTTCTGTCTCAGTGTCTTGTGCGCTGCTGGAATGTTAACTCGCTTTCAGTTAGGGCACTCATTTAAGCTCACTAATATGAGGAGCGCCTTTTCAAATTAGAGAAGCGGGCCACCTCTCAATAAGCGCTGTTTGTGTTTACCACTTAAAAGTACCACTTGGTTGTCGCTTATGGTGTTGATGGAGTTCTGTGGAAGCCTGTGGACTGCAATACAAGTCTATTTAGAGCAAATTGCTGTTCATTAAGAGCTTATATGTATGTACACTGTGTGTGTCCATGTATCTGTGTGCACAGGGCTTCTGCCGACCAGCATTTATCAAGCAGCATTCCCCTTCAGCAATACTAGCTTTAGAGCTTTTAAATTGTAATGTGATAGGGTTCACCTGCAAAGCTACCACAATGAATTATTAAGCTCTCCACTATGGATGACTGAGTCTCATTATAGCCCCCCTCAGTACTGCAGAAAGATAAGCATGGACGATTATTCCTGGGTTCTCTTTTTGCCTTGCTTTCTAGAGTAGCGGCAAAAAAAAAAAAAAAAAAAAAAAAAAGAGTGGAGAATTTGGCTGTACAGCTGGAGTGCGATAAGATTTTCCAATGTGTATTCAGATGTTCTTTCACGCTCTGGGAACTGGATGGTGGAGAAAAAGGTATATGGCTGCATCATTCTCCCTCCTTCCGTCTCTCCTCATCCCCAGCAGTACAGGGCTGTATGACGATAACTTTTCAAAGTGAACAAAGGCATCAAAAGGATAAAGGAGACCCGGGGATTATTTAAATACTAGGTGCATTAGAAGTCCCGGTGTGCTTTCCATCCCTTAAGTCATCAACAAAACCTGCTCCACTTTTTCTCACTGCAGCTGAGTAGCAGTGTACCGACAAAGGAAAGGGAAGATGGGGATAAAGACGACGCCCCAGCAACCTGGCTTAAAAGCATTACGCTGCGAATAACACAGTGAAGAAGCACTCTGTCTGTGTCTAAGAAGAAAATCATCATCTCACAAAAAAAAAACAAAAAAAAAAAAACTTCCATCTTTGTGGTTTCCATGTGGCCTGAGTCCTCACAATTCATATCAAAGTGTGTAAGGTGCATGAAAATTTTGTTCTTTCATTGTCATTATGGTTATCTATTTAAAACTTTAATTTGGCAAGATGTACTTTGTATGGACAAACGGGAATCCCGAGGTGTTCCCAGGCCAGCTGAGAGTCATAGTCCCTCCAGCATGTCCTAGGTCTTCCCCGGGGGCCTCATCTCGGATCATGCTGAAACACCTTCAAAGAGAGACGTCAGGAGATCCAGAACAGATGCCCGAGTCACCTCAACTGGCTCCTCTCGATGCGGAGGAGCAGCGACTCTACTCTGACCTGGTAAGTGAACTTCTCACCCTATCTCTAAGGGAGCACCCAGCGGAGAAAACTCATTTTGGCTGCTTTTATCCGGGATCTTGTCCTTTCAGTTATGACCTAAAGCTCATGATCATAAGTGAGAGTAGGTTTTGACCGGTAAAGTCTTGCCTGTCAGCTCAGCTCCTTATTCGTTTTGGAAATAATTATGCAAAATTAAAACAGATTTAAGGCAAGTTGTTAATTCCAAATACATTTAATTTATTTTTAAATTTAAACTTCTTCCCTCTGATTAAAAACTGTTAACTCACACTGTCTCATTCAGAAGATGTGACTTTGGGAGTAGCATTCCAGCTCTGAAATGCAAGGCAGGTTAAAACAGATTTGTACTTGTGCCAGTAAATGCACCACAGAGCTTTCAAGTTCTCTATCGGCCTTTGATCAGCTGATGTGATAACATGACAACATACCGCAGACAGAATAGGCTCGTGGCATAAATCCTTTCTTGGCTTTGGCATGTTGTCTGCCCCTGGTGGTTCAATGAGTGGCGTATCATTAGCGCCGGCTGTCATCACCGTAACAGTCCCGGCACACTACCAAAGATTATTGTGTTTCTATGTGCTGCATGACTCGGCGAAGACAGAAAACCATCAGTGTCATGTCATTTAGCCAGACGAGCAGCATGCAGCCCTTTGCCCTTTTGTGAACGCTGTCAAAACATAACAAAATGCATGGGCGTCGAGCTCTAAAAACATGTGCAGTGAGGTGTGGAAGAGGAAATCTGTGGCAGCATAGCACCGACATCTGATTTTAGCAGTTAGCATGACAAAGAATTAGTTGACTAAATATTATCTCAAGTGATTGTTATTTGATTCTTATTAGAAGGAAAATTGTTTAATCCTGTCACAGAAGATCACAAGCCAGTGCACTCTTTGTACCAGTCCCAAGCTCAGACAAATGGAGAGGGTTGTGACAGGAAGGGCATGCAATGTATTATTTATTTATTCATTATTATTATTATTATTATTATTATTATTATTATTATTATTATTATTATTATTATTATAAGGGTTAAAAATTTAAGACTGATGGCATCATCCCTGTCATTCTGCGCCTATGGATTCTTCAACCACCACCAAACAATAACTTATTCTCTCCTAAATCTAATTTTCACACTAACACATTCATACATGCAAGGTGGATAAAGTGTCTTGCCCAGGGACAGCAGTATGCAATCCTGGTAGCCGCGATTGATCAGCCAACCTTCTGGTTAGTGGGCGAGCAGCTCTACCTACTAAGCTACTGCCGCCTACACCAAAACTTAGACCAAATTACTCTACAGTACAAATCTCTGCACACCAGGAGGGAGATGGTTGGCTATGGCAACCCTGGAAGAGGAACGCAGGAAGGAAAGAAGAACAATTTAAAATAAAGCTATTTGACCTGTCTCCATCTCTGCAGCTCCCCTACTCCTCAAATCCTTGGGGATTTCAGGTGTCTCAGTAGGTTTGTGCTTTTGAGTGCTAGCAGTTGTTCTCTTGTATAAACAATGCTGTAAACATGGCAGTCTCTAGACATCTTCATTCCTAAAGGAAATCCAACCCCAAACAAGGAAATGCTATAAATGGTTTCAAACTCTCTGTGACTTGTTGGCTTCTGTGGTCATCTGAGCCAAGTTGGAAACAGATTTTTAGCTGTTTCAATCAGGGCAGTTTGTCATATGCACTTTAGCATGATTAAACACCAAAATAATGAAGTGTAGAAGAAGTAATCAGTGGCAACATAGCAATACCAACATCTGATTTTAGCAATTAGCATGAACAAGAATTTGTTTACTGAACATTACTTCAAGTGATTGTTATTTGCTTTTAATTTAAAGTATGGCATTATAACAACAAAAAGATGAATGACTTGTTTTTAGACGTTCCAATGTGGCGCCCCAAAAAGCTATAATGGCAGTAATACTCTTCAGTCCAGAATCGATGTTGAGCAAAATTAATATTGGAAAGTAAATCTTTCATTTTTGTGATTGATCACCATCATTAAGGACATTGATCAGCGGCGAGAAGGAGAAAAAAACAATACGGTTGGGTGGGAGTATTGGCTTGTATCTTTTCATTTAGTTCAAACAACATTAAGGTGGGAAGCATTAGCTCATCTTCTCCATAGAACACAGATGTCAAAGGGAAATTTGCGACCGTCGAGGGAATGTTTTTGTTCTGACCTCCTCAAGCTATATAAACGTCTCTGTCCTTGATCATGGGAAGTGTAAGAGAAGAAGAAGAGGCACGTGCAATGACTTCAAGGTTAATTTACTCTTAACTCTTATTAAGTGTTCGTCTGTTGGGGCTTCATTAGGGTGACATGCTCGCTGCGACTGAGGACCAGATTAACCTTGCACAAGAGGGGGAGGCTGTTCCATTCCGTTCCCATCTTCCATCTATCCTTGCGCCGGGCCGATCGCAGCGGGGAGGCGTAGCGCACTTGAGCAGTAAACATCTGTAGTGCACGAGGCAGCTGGCATAACAAGGACGAAGGAGGGAGAATCAGACAACGTGCGAGCGAGGGTCAACAGCTTGGGTTCTTGTAATGAGCCGGTGACAAAAGACAACAAACTCAAGGTGGAGTCAGACATTTACACTTGCAAACATAATGAAGATGCCATGATAGAATATAATTCAAGCTGGGGTTTTCTAGTTAACTCTCTGCTTTTGACAGATTTCCAAACATCTTTAATTATGTTAGCAGTTTGAACAGAAAATTGTTTTGACCTATAGTTGTATAGAGCTCAACAGAAATGGAGTTGCATCTAAATAGTAAAAAACATTATTAAAGACCCCTTGATTTTATTACACAAGATTCCTTTTAAAATCAATAGCGTGATTCTGGACAGGCACAACTTGTTGCAAATGGTCTATAAGTGTTTTAACTTAATTGCAACACCCTTGCACAAAAGAATCAGAAGATGGAAAAAAAAAAAAAAAAAAGTTTTGGTCATTTTGAAAAAGTGTCTTTGGCAAAGATAAGACATTTCTTCTTTATCCCCAAGGGGATAATTCATTGATCACAGCAGGACTCTTACAGCTGCTGGCACAAAATACTTCCTAAAGCCCTGGATTTTTTATGTTTTGGCAGAATTTATTTTTGTCTGAAGTTCTCAAACAATTTGTGATTGGGACTGTCAAGGACTTTACTGATTTTGTCCACCACTCACTTTTTTATCGAATCCTTTGAGCTGTCCATCATGAAATATTGGTGTTCTGATCAGCTTGTTCAATCAGCTAACCTCACTAACTTTACCAAGCAAACAACTGCAAAAACCATCACTACATCTGAGAGATAGCATCTTGTTGCAAACATCAAAGACATAAATCATTTCCACTGGCCTTTCTATTTACTGCTCAAATTCTCTAGAAAGATAAGTTTTAGAACAAGGAAATGCCATTAATGGTGTCATGTCATCTGTGTCATGATGGCTTTTGTGGTTGGATGAAGCAAGTTAGACACATTATCTCTAGCAGGGCACTGGTGTTTTTTACCCATTTACACATGTTTTCGATAACTCTAAATCTAATGTAATGTACATCTAAATATGCAATAATACAGTATAGAATATTGGAAATTGCAGACCTTTTTGTTCTAGGCCATTTTATATAATTATAGCACTGTAGGTTTTACCACAAGCGGTCCCAAGCCCTTGATGGCTAGAGGGTTGCAAAAGGAAGGGCATCCAGTATGAAAACTCATGCCAAATTAAATATGCTAACCTAATGACTTGCTGTGGCCATTCCTGAAGGAATGGGTGCAGCCAAAAGGGACTTTCTATAGCGTTATAGGCTTACTGACTTGTTTTCAAGCAATATTGCCAAAGATTGTTAAATGTTGACATTAATACAAGCTGTGAAAGATGCAGGAATATAAAAACAAAGAAGTGTGCGGTAGATATATAACAAATAATGATAAGAAAAATGACAGGTCTGTGAAAGTCAACAAAATGCCACTTTCAGCAGAACGGAGGTGTAATATTAGAAAGAAATGAAACTTCATTCCTATATTCTGACATATATATTTTTACTCTAACCTTTAATATTCCAGTTTTCATTTCATATGGCAAGTAATACACACAATAGAGAATAATAGTTGCAGATCTTTAGAGCTTTACATTTTTAAGTGCAAAAGAAAAAGGTAAATAAGAGAAATAAGCAAATATTGAATTATGAGTAATTGTATTTATACGTAGAATTTTATACTTTTATATTTTACTGCAAAAATATATACTTTTATATATTTACATTTTGCCAAGAAGTTATACTTTTTGAGTTGTCAGTGCAGGTTCTCAGTCATCCAGGTGAGCTGGGCTTGAGCTGTAAGAGGGAATAAGCTCAACTAAGGGTGTGTTCACACTTGCCGTGTTTGGTTCACTTCAATCGAACCTTGGTGCACTTCCTGAGAAAGTCTGGTTTGTTTGAGCAGCTGTGCCATCAGACTCAAGTGTGCACCAAACAAGTGAACTCTGGTCCTCCTGAAATCAGAGGCCTCAGTGCGGAGCACTCCTGGTGTGGTCCTGGTGAAGTGTGAACGCAACACAAACCAACCTACGGACTAACGCCAGGGAGAGGACTACAGCACCGTTTACCAAGGGCATAGAGACCTACGCACACAATACATATATACTATAAATAAAATGTATTTTAAAAGTTACTAACATTAGCAAACAAATGTAAAAACACAGATTTCATATTAATCACTGGAGAGAGTCTACAGCTGTAATCAGCCAATGTCAGCTCTAAACACTTCATTAAATATTAATTAAGGTGCACCATATAATTTTATTGGAATATGGAGCTGAGGAGGTGGATTTCTGATCAACAGATGAGCAGGATTTCTTCTTCCTAAGTTTCTCTCAGTAAATACTGATGTGCTGCTGTCTACAGGCGAGGGGTGTTACTACTCACTCGGTCAGTTCAGTTCATTTGACAGAGCCCAATGTGAATTTGAACCAGACCAATGACATCATCAACACAGATGCGGACTTTTGCCCCAAAGCGTAGGTCCTGCGGACCAGTGAGTGTAAACACATCCTAACTGACCAGTTACCTCAGAAATCCAAGTCCCCTGGATGATGGATTAAAAGTCTTCTAAAAACAAGCTTTCTTTAAAACCTTTTGAATCATTTTTCTCTTTAAATATTCAAAGAAAAAACTTTACTTAAGTAATATGTCAAAATTGCTACATTAAAAAGTACAAGACCTTGACAGCAAAATGGGTAGGACAATCAGTAGCAGGACAGTAGTAGTATTATGAACAGTAGAAGTAGTTCCTATAGCAGCCAAAGTAACAGCATCAGCAGTAGTAGTAGCTTCACCAGTTGTTAAAGCAGAAGTTCACTTAGCTGTACAATTGCAAAAAATAAAAAAACAGGGAAAACTACTACTTAAAACTACTTGAGTAAAAATATTTTGCAGTAACAACTTTTTTTTTTTTAAGTACAGATTTTGAGTTCTTCACACTTGCTTACCCTGTAACACTATAGGCCAATGACAATACATCCAGAAAAAAACATATAGTTACCAAGCCTCTGCACAACTTGGCTCTACCTACATATGTCAACCAGCTGCCCCGATAAGGCCACAGGGATTGACAGGGCAGAAAACTTGCCCTTTCTCTAGTGCCCAAAAAGTTGTATGTTAACTGAATGGCTAACTTTAAATTTCCCATGTGGTTGTGAACACGTTTGTCTGTCTAATTCTGACCTATCGGGGTTTCTCTCTGCGTCTCCTGCTTGGGGCGTTTTGGGAGAGACTTGAGCCCTTTCCTACCCTTAACAAAATCAAGCTGTGTAGAAAATAGATGGGCTGGGTAATAACAATCAAGCAGCCCACAGGTTTATGACCCTCCTGTCCAGAAACCGCACAGAGTGGCTATTCAAAGTAATTGATTTTTTCATAAGTACCATCTGACATGTTGTGTAATGTCTTTTTGCCAATATTTGTTTTCAACATGCTCATCTGAATGTTCATAGATTTTATTGGCTAATTTAGTCAACAAAAACATGTTAACGAGTAATTATTCCTTCAAGAGTAATTCAGTCAAACAGCAGATGAGCTTGACATTAAACATGCTGCAAAACATTTGCACATAGGCATGACCTTTTCAGTGTTTTTTTTTTTTTTTTTTTTCTGGAGGTGTGTAGGTTTTGTATTGCACAGCTTCATGTCACCAACAATGTTTAAAGTAATGTAAACTTTTCATTGTTGGCACATCCATTCTCTTAAAATGGTGTGATTGGTAGTGTGAGGAAGCTTGGTTTTGAACTTCTTTTCCTTTCTGCTGTTCCCTTTCAGGGGTCGCCACAGTGAATTACCTGCCTCCATCTCACTCTGTCCTCTGCATCCTGTTCCCTCACACCAGCTACCGTCATATCCTCTTTCACTTTATCCTTAAATCTCATCCTTGGCCTTCCTCTAGGCCTCTAACCAGGCAGCTCGAACCCCAGCATCCTTCTACTCATATATTCATTATCCCTCCTCTGTACATGTCTATAGCAGCTCAATCTGGCCTCTTTGACTCCAAAACATCTGCTATGAGCTGTCCCTTTGATGCACTCATTCCTAATCCTATCCATCCTCAACATTTTCAACTCTGCAACCTTCAGCTCTGCCTCAGTGCCACTGTCTCTAAACCAAACAAGTGCAACCCGTGGTTCTGGAGCTGTATGCAGATCTTTAGCTCCTCTCATGTCACTCCCTGCCATCTGACATCTGATCGTGTAAGGTTAATTTATAAATAAGTGGCAGAGTGCATGTCTTTGAAACAACATGCATCTGCATCATTCTGTTGAAATAAAACTTTCTCCCTATTTTCAGGAGTTTGCTGTGGACTTTTTTTTTTATTTTTTTTTTATTTTGCAACATATAGTGATTGCTATTTACAGGTGTTGAAGGCATGGCATGAGACAAAACAATACTATGACATACATGGAGCAAACAGCTACAACGTGCATTCTCTGATGTGTGAGTGTATGCTTTCTATATGAGTAAATAAATTCCATGAAGAGCTAGAAATATAAATGAATAAATAAATTAATTAATTAAGAAAAAATAAATAAAAACAACAAAACAAAAAACAAAACGTGGACTTAAAACATATCATAAAACACCGTTTTTGGTCACACGGTTGCATGCACAGACCGATTAGAAGTGCAAAACACAAGTTAAATAAACAGTGCCAATAAATATTTACTGGATGTAACTCCAGTTCTCTGAATATATGTGTCTCCATTATATTCCACCGCTGTTTACTGCCATATTAATCAATAAAGTGAGTATTTAACACAGTTCTCACTTAGTGTGCAATAATTAATGACCATCCATCATATTTCAATAATAGGCTATTTTTGTGCATTAAAATTGTTTCCAGCTTATTACAGACATAAATTTAGTATTTTTGACCACAACTGGCTCTTTGGATCCAAAAGGTTGCAGACCCTTCCTCTAAACCATTCAACATTGCTGGTCTCACCACTATCTTTTCGTTAATCCTGAAACTCTTTTATCACACAGCACATTTGACAATTTTCTCCACCCATTCCAACCCACCTGCACACAACTCTTAGCCTCTTTTCCACACTCTCGCTTGCTCTGGATTGTTGACCGTAAGTACTTAAACTCCAGCTTTTGAACACTGTTTAATATTGCATTTGTGGTAAACAAACCCAGGTGAGTCTAGGAGTGCATAAGATTCAAAGTACTATACATAAGTTGATCAAAACACTTTTACATGTACAGCATAGACAGGTGCCGTGTCAAGTTTTGCTGGCCTACAAAATCAAACTATTGAGCCTGCTATAATCTGCTTGAAAGCTACAACAGACTGAGCCTTTACCTTTAAACTTTTTTCTCTTACAATAAATCAGAAATCAAGGGTGAACTCTCACAAGGCAGCTTCTTCTATCTGCCCATTCATAACACCAACAAGTGGTGAATCGTGCAGATGCTCACAGACATGCTTGAGAATGGTATATCCTTTTTCACTAGAAAAAGCAAGGTCAAACAGTTACAATACTGCTTGGTCGTCTCAAATGTACAGGTGATGTTATACATATTCTAAAGGACTAAAACATCTCTTTAATGTAAACGTATGGTTCATGTTGTTGATAATGTTTGTGATGTCAGCTATGTGTCTGTGTATGATGTGAGGTTACTGTAATCAGTGCATGGGCAAAGTTTATTCTAAACAATTTACAAAGACTGCTTCTAAAAAGGACAATTGCTGTTACAATGACAAGCATGACAAAAATGTTGAACTCGTTGCTACTCGTCTTTTCTTTCAAAGATTTTGTTTATGTGAAGTACAAGATAAAAATATATTCATATATAGTATAATCAATTTGGTTAAGGCATTACTTTGAATTTCTCAAATGGCATTTTACAAGAGAATGACAATATTGCACAATAGCGTCAGAAAATTGAGAAACTTGATTTAATGTAATAACATTTACAATCAATCCTTAAAGATCTCCTGTTCTGCTAAATTGACTCTTTTTTTTAAACTTTTACCTTGTTCCAATCTTGTTTGCACCTCAAAAAACATACCTGAGATAGTATTTAGTTTCATTCACGTGTTTTTGAGTAATCCTGTTTGCTGAGGCCATCCACTTCTCAAGAGCTGAAAACAGGTCACTATGATGCAGCCATTTTATGCTCTGTCTATTCCCCACCGTTGCCAGCAGGGGGGCAACATGCTCCCAATCCAAGTGTTTTAAGTTATCGAACGTGAAATACTAATTCAAAGGTGTCCAAAATTGTTTTAAAAAGCCCAAAGAAAGCACAATATGAGACCTTTAATGTAAAATATGTTTTTTAATGTTGTACAACTATGCTATGTATGTTTATAGTACAGTAAAATCTATTAACCAACAATAGTTTTAAGTCATTTATGTGTCTGCTGGTGCACAGCATCTCTTCTCATGTAAGACAGATTGCAAATTTACAAAGACACAAAAGTTAAGCTAATTACTTGTCTAAAAATAGTGATAGCCTTTTTCTTATTACTTACTGTTGTAGTTCAAGTAAGAATAGCATACTGGATTGAAACACTAATTTCTCTTTTCATGCGAGGTACGACACTGCACAACAGCTGGAAATGTGCCCAACTTCCATGTAAGAACACTCAAACTTAACTACAATCACTGATCTACAATGAAACCTCGGTACAGGAGAATTTACAGGTGTGTCCAAATTCACCTGCACTGCCTTTTTTTTGTCACTGCACAATCTGAATGCAACTACCATGCGCTCAAAAGTGCAGCCAACACACGGCACTCTTCAAATAATGTGCGAAATGAATAAAAACCTATAAGCGTTGGGAGCTCTGGCATCCATCCTAGCACATACAGAGCCAAAAACAACACCTTTCCACCCAGGCAAAGGTGCTGATGCTTCAAAGTGTCAGGCCGAATCCTCCCTAATGTGGTTTAAGGTTATGGCTGGGTTTCAGAGTAGGGTCACAATTAGATTAGTGAAATCCTGCCTTTGTTTATGACCGTGAACTCCCCGCTCGCTACATGCCTACTGCGGGAGCGGCGCATAAACCAGAAATAAGAGATTCTGCAAGCCGCGCTCATCATTAGTCTTCCCGCACCTACATTCTAGAGGAAAATAATCTGCATTTTACTGTAATAAAGATATAATTGACCTGTGGCACAGCAGGAGACATGGAAAAATAGGATTGATGCCCCCATAGTGATTTTTATTTTTTTATTTTATTTTTTTTACCTTCTGATGTGGGGGATGGTTTGGTATTCATCCCCTAGATTCCACACCCCAGCTCCAACCTCACTGCTCTCTGTTCCCCGCGCCCGTTTTTCATGTCACCATCAATTATTTTCTTCAGCACTCTCTCTGAAATAAGAAGAATCTCCGTTGCTACAGAATGAACACAGTCAGACAGGCCCGTGGTATGTTTGGGTAAAATATTGCTTTTTTTTTTTTTTTTTTTTTTTTTTTTTAATCTTTATGATTTCTGTGAACGGCAACACAATGGACTTTTCAATCTGGAACATGGTTCAGTTTAAATGGCAATTTGGTAATTTGGACCCCACAATAGCCTGTGTTGTAGTAAAAGGAATTTTGTCTCTTTTCAGTGAGCTGGATCATTTGGTTCAACTCACTGAAAAGAACCTGGCTCTTTTGGCTCCCAGTGGCTCTTCATTTTACCTCAATAGTATTATATTGTTAAGACACCCAATAAATATCAGCCTTTTTTTTGCTTTATTTGTTTTACTTGCAGAAAAAGCAGACAGCATTAGTTATCTCTAAAAGGCAGTAACAGGCTATGTTCTGATGTGTTCATGAATTGTGATGAATTGTGATCTTGACTTAATGAGATAATTTGGATATGAATGTTTTTTGGCTATAAGGCCCACCCCTAATCTGGATCCACGCAGACATAATAAGCATTTGTTTCTTTCCGCATTTGTGACATTTCCTAAAACGTGTTGTTGTCAACGTGTCACTGTGCTCCTAGTGTCAAAAACCACTGAGATGAAATGACTCCCCCAAATTATCCTGAGACTACTCCAAAAGAAATTATATTTTTTTATGAGTCATAGGAAACCAGGGCATAAAACAAGGATCTATTTGTGCCATGAGCTTCAAATTACAAGTATTTAGTTTATTTAGTTCAGTTATTCAGTAGCAGATAAACAACACTTGAATGTTGAGTAAACTGAATGAAAGTTCAAATTTTTGCTAAACAAGTGTAATCGTTAACCTTGTATTCTAATAAATAAATAAATAAATACATTTGAAAAAAAATAATATATTTTTACAAAAAAGTCTAAATTTCAAATCTAAAAAATAAAAAAAGACTCTTTTACGTTTCAGTTAAAAAATGCTATAGTGGCACCAAAATGCCAGGGGCATACCCTAAATCCAAATTGCATGCTGGGTCACTTGCAAGCACCCCCTCCTTCTATTTCACTGAATTTGGCCTGCTTTAATGACCACTGGAAACACTCTACAAGATCTCAAATATTTATTACTTTGAACGTTGAAACGTCAGTGACACATTTTTCAGATGCTTCCCCTCTGGACCATCAAAACCAAGCGCTCTGGCTTGTAATTATGCATATTTTATTACAAGTGACAGTGAATTTTGCCCATTTCTTAATATAAAAGTAAAATACCTTTCCACGTACACTGTGTAGAACAAATACAAACTGAGCTCCACATTTCCTCCAGTCTACAGACAACAGTTGTACAGGATAAAGATAGTCACCACAGTTTATCATGGAAATAAAGACCAGAATTTGAAGTATTCTAGTAGCTATATATAGTCCAGAATATATGTTGTGACATTACAAACTGAAAATGAAAAAAAAAAAAAAAAAATCAAAATGTGAAACTAAAAAGCTTTAATTTTTGTTCTTAAAATACACATTATAACTTTTATTGCTTAAAGTAATAATTTCACACATTTTAAAGGCAACTAAAGACTGTAATATATTGTTCTGTTGCAATATACTAAGTAAAAGCTGACTAGATATCTGAAGTGTCAATATTCAACATGTGACACTTTTGTCCCTTACCATTTTAGTTAGAGTGGAAAAATTTAAATATCAAAATTACACACCTGAGCCAATTTCCTAGGACAAGTTAAAACCATTGCAAAGTTATTAAAAAAACAAACAAACAAGAAACAAACTTTAAAAAGGACACTTTTGTCCTCATTAGGGCACAAGGAGTAGTAGCACCCAGATCTGAGAGTCAGTTCCATTTGTTAAAGTTAACTTATTAAAGTAGGTTTTATGATGATTAATGGTTAAATCTGACCATACACTGACAAACTAGCTATGGTCCACTGTATATTTACTTTCCAACATAACATAAACATTTGTAAAACCTTTTGTAATTTAGCATTAAGTGTATAGTTAGTTATACATATAGCCTATGATAATTGCTACTGTAAATAATAATAATGCATCTGTTTTACATAGCGCTTTCTAGACACTCAAAGCCGCTTTACAATTAAAGCAGAACTCAGTAACTTTTTTTTACCTTAAACCATTTTGGAGTCTGTGTGATGGTTAAATGAGTTGTTGTTGGGTAAATGAAGCGCCCTTCATCTTCCCCTGGTGTCTCAGGGCCGAAACTGACACTCGCAACAGTGAGCGCCATTGACCTGGTGTTCCAGGTCAAAGTCTCGGGTCTGGTGAGAAATCGGCACATCGTGGTTAGCAAAACAATAAACCATTGATGGCTTGGAAGAGAGGAAAAAACTTTGCATGGATACGAGGAGCAGAAAATGAAGGTAAAGCCATGCGAAGGATCACAACAGGAGCCAACTGAACTTGGGAAAGTTTCCGATAGTGCTTTACTTCGAAATGTAGGTGGCGCTCTATAAAGGAAAATGAGGCAAAACAGCGAAGCAATGAGCAGCGTTACTGAGTTCCACTTTGAGTGCATTATTCATTCACTCCTCAGTCACACTCGATGGTGGTTTATAGCCAACCCACTGACAGGTGCCATACATGTTGAGATAAATCATATTCAGAGCAAAACATTTTTTTCATATCCCGCTTTAATTACTTCCACGATGATACTGCAGTTTATATAATTCAAAATATTTAAACAAGAACTGGTTTTCGGAGTGGAGGGAGGCTGTTTACCACTGAGCAGGTGGCGACACAACCAGCACAGACCGCACTCACTTTTCTCTTAATCTTAAGAAAATAGTCACGCAGCGCAGCACCAGCCTCTCTCCGGGTAAATTAAACATTCTATACTCCTGTGTTAATGCTACCCAAAACACCACAACCCACTAATCAGTTTTAGAAGTAAGAATTATAGGAGTTGAATGAAAGCATATAGGTGTGTTTCAAACTTTAAATTGATACTAGAAGCGCTGTGCTTGTAACTTTAGCCTCCTCTGCACGGGGAGTGTATGGAGTGCAGTTCTGTGGGCAGTGCTACAGTACAAAGACAGACACTTACATCCAGTGACTTACCTCCCACCTCACCACAGGTACCACTGTACTCATTAATATGCATACGGCATGTGATTAAATGAGCGGCAGATAAAATGTGACACAGCGTAATGAATGGAAATCTTAAGGCACATATTCAACCTCGATTAATCATTGAAGACTATCATGAGCGCGCGCTTATCAGATGGCTGCAGGAAATCAAAGAAGCGATGAAGAATTAAGATGAGAGTGGCATTCCTACAGCACCTGGCCAGGCCTATGGATCAGCACTGAGACTCAAACATGAGCTGATGCTAACGCTCCTGGGACACGGCACACACTTTTTTAATGAATAGTGATAACTTTGCACAGTGGAACAGTCTCCAAGTAAATTCTACACAGAGGCACTTTGATTAACAATGACATCAAACCCGCTGCCAGTGTTTTAAAGTAAATCTCTAAAACCTACATTATCCTCCTCTAATGCACTGCTTTTTGCTGAATTGTTATCCTGACGTCCTGCGCTGACTCTTTGATGCAAATTTTTCTCAGCCTCCTCCTGCATGCTCATGAGAGGGGCCTAATTTATCTGAGAATTCAGATAATATCAAGGAAGCAGTCCATCACTTGCTGTTATCCCACATTGACTTTCGTGTGATTGCCTCATCCACCTAGCCCTCTGTTTTCCCTTTGAGGCAAACCACGCTCATCTGGGAGCTAATTAGGCTAAAATGTATGAGCAAATATGATTTTAGGCATGTGGAGCTATCTGTTACAGTCACTCCAGAGGTGCATTAGACGTGCTCGAGAGTGCCACCTTTGTGACAGGGCGCACCTGCTTGAAATGCAAAAGGCCTGAATGTCACTTTTGTTTATTGATTTTTAAATCTTGTAGAA
Source organism: Bostrychus sinensis (assembly GCA_020698575.1). Taxonomy (NCBI): domain Eukaryota; kingdom Metazoa; phylum Chordata; class Actinopteri; order Gobiiformes; family Eleotridae; genus Bostrychus; species Bostrychus sinensis. Next base: position 14,926,911 of record CM036242.1, read on the forward strand.
GACATATTTTGCAGCCTGTAGCAGAGAATATATGTGGGCTGTGACAGTAATTTGACCTAGCAAGTCCATTTTAGATAGCTGTGATGCCATTTTTTTTCTAACAGATGCCTATCTGGTGAATAAAAAAGTGTTTTTCTAGGGAAAAGGTCATGGAGAAACTGGTATTTAAGATTGAATGTTCACTCAGCAGGCAAACAAACCCAAAACAAACTCTGCATTGCAACTCAGTGTGTACATTTTAGAGAAAAGAAGAGATCAATCAATCTCAGGCATCAATATCCGTTTGCATCCCTTTAGCCGCACACGTTTGCCGACTAATGAAATCTGTGCATGGCTCCCCTGTTATCGATTTCAGAGAGGCCCTAATTTGCCGCTAGAGATCAGGCTGCTCCTGTTCTCTCTCTCCCCTCCCTGTGCTCTCTCAGTGCGGGCACACATACACATCTCATCATGTGGAACAGTCATGCCTTGGGCGCCATATCGAGCACTGGCTGCAGCAGTTGGGAAATCCTGTAGGGCAAACTGTTTAGTGCAGTATCTGAAGTCGTTAGATATGATTAATAATGTGCCGAGAGGCTCTGTACACCATCAAACAGCTCATCATAAGCACATATCACCTGGTTACTACAGATTAACATTTCCACATGCATTTATATCAGCCATTTGGTACTGCACTGCCTTATTGAAGTGCCTCCCATCACTGTGAGTGGATGGACTTTTAGCGCCGTAGCTATCAGAGGGACCATGTCTAATAACCATAGACTACGAGGCTTATAAATTTAATGATGGCACTAAAAAGCAATTTTAGCATTAATTAAAAATATGCATTGATTTTCATTTGGAGAGAAGCACTATCATTTTAATCATACATCACTTCAACTTTCTTAAAGTGGCCAGTCAGTTCTCAGTAATAGTTTATGTTCTTAATTATATTTTAAATCAGGAAGTTGACAATGTAATTTCTCTTTGTAATATGTTAATTTGAGTAGTGCAAAAAAAGTGTAGTTTTATCAAAGAAGTAGCAGCGTGAAGTAATTTGAGATATTTTCACTCCAAAAAATAGTGACAAAAAATAGACAAAACAACTGAAACAGCGCTGGATGTCTATGAGGGATTGCACAGGCTTAAGGTGAACAACTGAGGCGCCATAAAATGGCACTTTGTCATTGTTTAGGTGAAGAACCTGAAACCAAAAGCCATTCATTCCACATTCACTCAGCTCTCACCTCTTCTTCTGCCTATTTCCACTAGGTGTCCTACCCTTATCCCAGCAACTATGGGCCTTAGGTGGGACACATCCTTGCCAGTTAGTTGCAGGGCTAACACAGAGACATACGCTGACATTCATTCACTCGGGGAAATTTAGCATCACTAAACATATGCATGTCTTTGGATGGTGGGCGGAGGCCGGAGTACCCTGAGAGAACCCACAGTAACTTGCTGACACTCACACTCATAGTCCAAAATAGTGAACCCATAACCTCATTGTAGAGGGCAAGCGCACTAACCACTGTGCATCCCAAATTACATAATAATTTTTGTAATAGGAGCGTGTCAGTAAAGCAGGACAATCTGTATATGCAATCATTAATACTGTGTTTTTCCTGGGAAAAAGTCATAACAGACAACTTTAGCAAGAAAGTTGCACATTTACATATTTTATTCTGTTTATATTTAGATTATTTTAACCTTTGGCAACATTGGTTGATTTGGTAAGACAACCGAGGCTGCAAAAAGTGTCTACAGAAAATTATAACTACAGTACAGCCAGTAAACATGCAAGCCTGTTGGGACTAAAGAAGTTGTCAAGCCATCTAGTTTAACTATTCATTTAAATTGGTAATTCGCACAATAGGAAGTAAAGCTCCAACCACACATTTACTGGTATACGGGTAATATCAGTAAACAGTTCAACAGTTTGAACTAATGAGAAGACATTATAGGTTAAGTGACAACTGATCTAAAATGGATTAAAAAGCACACATGAAAACAACAGATGTGAACGCCACATTAGTTGAGCTTAGAGACCTGCATTGAGCGTGAATTCTTGTGGGTCCTGATGCAAATCTTGCAGGATCAGGCAGGATTGACGTCATCTGAGAAGGGAGCAGGTGGGTCCTGAGCATCCCGAGTTTGAGTGACTGCATGTTTAGTGGACTGTTATACTAGTCTTTATGGCATAATTTTTAGCGTGCTGTTTATACAGGGCATTGCGGTAACTGTCACGCTGCTTCTGGTGGAATAGCAAGGCTGCGGGCAGACATTAGTGGGAGTAAATACACTGACAGCTGAGCATGGAGAGTGGTAAGGCCTGGGAAAACCCTACCATGTAAAAATGTCTTGGGACCCGCTGGGAATCCCATGGGGCGGGCAGCCGGGGTTTTGACTTTGGGAGCGGGTGGGAACGGCCAGAGAGGCTTTGGGAGCAGGGAGTAGCGGGACAAGACATGGACATTCAGATGGCAACACAAAACATATTCAAATGTAAGGTGTTTACTAACCAAAATCAATCATCCAAACATATTGTAGTGGGAAAAGAAACATTTGCATTAACTGAAACAATTTTAATACCTGCATTAAGTTGACATAAATTCAAATAGATTCATGTATTTCTAAACACTGTTGAACTGATGGATAAAAATGCAAGGATATTGCAAGTGACACATTTGGAAAATCGCATCACACTTTTTAGTCACACATATGAGTGCACAGCTGACTTTTTAATTAAGGTGCCATTAGAACCGTACTGGTGTAAGTTGAAGTCCTTGAAATATGGCTAAGTAGTCCGGTGACATGAGGGAAGCACCAGCTGCCTCAGTAAAACTTCCTGGGAAGCTGCCCCCCTGCCTGTGTTACAGTGGGTGGTCGCAGTAAGACACCCCGAATGCAAATTGAACCGAGACAAGTGCAATATCTGTGCAATGTGTCATCCCCTGGTTACAGCTGTGAGCACAAAGCGGATCGTGCCTGATGCCTAAGACGCCCGAGCATGGCAAAGACAGCTTAAAGTTCACTCAGCCAATGTAAAGAGTCAGTTCTTTCTGCAAAATAGCTCTTTTTTTCACTCTCTCTCTCCCCCAAAGAAGTCTGGACTATTATTTGAATTTCATTAAAGCTATCAACATGACGTTTGCTAATAAAAGGCAACAATTAGCACGTCATGGCCCACCAATGAACAGAGGCTGAGTAGGAGCCGTTCACCAACAAACAATATGTCAGCCTTGTGTAACTGACAGGTTTGTGGAGACAAATCCTAATAATTAAAAATCAATATGAGGCTTTGGAAAACAATGGTTACAAATAGCAGCAAATAATTATGTTTTTGTTCTTTCAGTGTCATAGCAGTAGACATGCTGCAGGGGACATTTAATATTGATGGGGAGTTTATTTTATAGGCTATAGGAACATCATGGTGGTCATTCGTTTTTTAGTGACATCAAATGCAGAATAAGCAATAATCAACTGTTCCTATAAGACTTGCCAAGATGAAAAAAGACTTTAGAAGGACAGTGAATTGGAAGTTTTAGAAAAAAGGTGAAATTGCGGGGGCATGGTGGCAGAGAGGTTAATGCTCCTGCCTTCCTAGCCAGGAAGTCAGTGGGTTCATTCCTCAGGCTGACCGACACAATCTCTTTGGGTGGATTCTGTGTTGTCATCACTTGGTTGCCGTGGGTTCTCTCCCTCTGCCCAAAGCTGAATTGGTGACACTGAATTGCCCCTGAATGAATGTTAATGAGTGGCTGTCTGTCTGTCTGTGTATATTTCTGACTCAGGCCTGTGAGTAGTTAGCCACTAGTCCAGAGTGCACACTGTTTAAGGCCCAAAATTACTTGAATATGCTCCAGTTGCTGCGACCCCTGATGGAAATAAGTGGAAAAAGATGAATTAATGAATGAATGGTAAAGGGTGAAATTGTGATTTTTTCACCCCTTTTTTTACTGTTGCCCATGATACTTGAGAATCCCTATCATCAGTACCACATCCTACATTATAAAAAGTGAAGTGAAAAACACAGATTGTCTCTTCCTCATGGCATATTAGGCCACAATTGAACATTTTCTCCTCAAAATTGGTATGATAGAAACAGGAAAAATGGACAAGCATAAGAATTTGAGCAAGTTTGACAAAAGACAAATTTTGATGGCTTGGTCAGAACATCTCCAAAAGAGGTCCGAGGAAAGAACAGTGGCGACAGGTGATGCACGATTCTCTAATTTAAGCGATGAACATAGCCTGACTAAGCTGTGCATGGGAATGTACTGACTGAGCTTGTAGTATATAATTGAAACCTTTGATACCAGCAGGAGGTGACATGACACAAATGACCCAGACACAGAATCAACACACACATAACAGAAACTCTGCCAAAACTAAGAACTAAAAACAATAGTGACTGTTTTTGCCCCAACCCCCATCTCTCAGTTTCTTTTGGCTGACTCAGACTGCTCCTCCATGCTGAGCAGAAGATGCACAATCTGTCGCTCTCCATTCAGGACAGCTGAGGTAGTGGGGCCCGAGGCACTGCCTGCAGAGCTGCTTTCCATCCGCTCACCAGAGGCTCCGCGGCGCTCCTGTGTCCTCAAACCCAAACTCTCTCTCTTTCTCTCTCTCCATGCCCATGGCCCAACACTCCTCTGGGGCTGCTGCTACATGAGAGCTGGTGCTCAGGCAATCGGAGGAATTCAATAAAAATCAAAGAGGGAATTTGTAAATCTTCCTTGGATCAATGTTATGTCAGTCTTGTAGGTTAGTTGTTGATTGGTTAGAGGAACATTGCCCTGCTGCTGTCAATAATAGATCAGTATTAAAAACAAGACAAGCCATAAAATTACCTTCCTGACCTTCTATAATGGGTTATTACAAGTAAAAATACTCTTTAAAATCCAATTTATATACATTCTGACAGCAACACATGAGGGATAATGGTTTTGACAGCTTTAAACAATGGCATGACCCTTTCTATTTAATAAATACCAATTTACACCAAATGCATTTTCTTTTGGCCTCTAATTTAATTAAGGTGAAAAACTCCAAACTCCATCTAGTGGTACGAGGTGGAATAATATGAATAGCAATTAAGAATTTTTCCCTCACATCTGTCACTCAATAATGTTCTGGCCTTTTAATTTTTTTAACATTATTTTGGTAATCTATGAGTCTCACGAGTGCGCCAGTTTAATATATATATTTTTTATGAGATTGTCCATATAGAATGACTCTATGTTCTATACAGTTGCAAGAAAAAAGTATGTAAACCCTTTGGCATTATTTAGATTTCTGTACGATTTGGTCATAAAATGTGATCTGATCTTCATCTAAGTCACAACAATAGACAAACACAGTCTGCTTAAACTAATGCTGGCAAAAAATATATATGTTTTCATGTTTTCTATTGAACATTTATGAAAACATTCACAGTGCCGAATGGGAAAAGTATGTGAATGCCTAGGCTAATGACTTTTTCAAGAGCTAATTGGAGTTAGGTGTCAGCCAATCAATGTGAGAAGATTGTAGGTGTGGGTTAAGATGCCCCTGCCCAATTAAAAACACGCCCCAGTTTTGAGTTTGCTACTCTGAAGAAGCATTGCTTGATGTGAACCATGCCTCGCACAAAAGAGCTCTAAGACCTACGAGTAAGAATTGTTGACTTGCATAAAGCTGGAAAGGGTTACAAAAGTATCTCTAAGAGCAGTGATGTTCCTAAGTCCACAGTACAAGTGACTGTCTATAAATAGAGAAGGTTCAATACTGTGACCACACTGCCTAGGAGTGGTCGTCCTGTAAAGATGACTGCAAGAGCACAGCACCGAATGCTCAGTGAGGAGAAGAATCTTAGAGTGTCAGCTAAAGACTTACAGAAATCTCTGGCACAAGCTAACATCCTTGTTAACAAATCTACAAAAAAAGTAAAGTAAAACATTAAACAATTCCCAAATGAATTCCCAAGTTTATCAAAACATTTTGCAGGAAAACTTCATACCATCTGTCCACCAACTGAAGCTCAACAGAGGATGGGTGATGCAACAGGACACTGACCCAAAACATAGAAGCAAATCAACAACAGAATGGCTTCAACAGAAGGAAATACGCCTTCTGGAGTGGCCCAGTCAGAGTCCTGACCTCAACCCGATTGAGATGCTGTGGCTTGACCTCAAGAGTGATTCACACCAGACATCCCGAGAATATTGCTGAACTTAAACAGTTTTGTAAAGAGTAATGGTCCAAAATTCTTCCTGAGCGTTGTGCAGGTCTGATCTGCAACTACAGAAAATGTTAGGTTGAGGTTATTGCTGCCAAAGGAGGGTCAACCAGTTATTAACCTTCCTACATAAATGTTCAATAAAAACATGAAAACATTTGAAACATTGAAAACAACATTTCATTTTTTGTGCTGCATTAGTTTAAGCAGACTGTGTTTGTCTGTTGTTGTGACTTAGGTGAAGATCAGATCATATTTTATGACCAAATTATACAGAAATCTGTGTGGCGGGCACATATTAGAACTTATCTCACACACAGAATGTGTGCTTTTATTCTGGAGTGTGGGTGTGGTAAATGAGGTCCAGGGGGCAGGGAGAGTCCTCTTAGTACCAAAAAGTGTTTTCTTTTCAGTTCATGTTGGAGTTACAGAATAAATCAGAGACTCAAAGCTCTCCTCTCCTCGTCTCTTTTGTGTACCTCCACAATCACATAATAAGCTGTACAATAGGTTGCGTTCACATGATGTCAGAATTCTAAAATGCTTATAGTTTAAAACTAATCTGGAGGCAGGTAAGACTTCTATGGTAGAATCTGCTGCTAAAGATTTAAAATACAGATGTTTTGGTGTGGTTTATGGCTAATATTAAATAGTGAGCCTATCGACATGGAACAAAAACTGGCACAAAGATTTCTTTGTCAGTGAAAATGACCTAAAGTGAAGTTATTTCTTCACTATAGCATCAAAAAGTGGTGATATTATTCAAACATCCAGGAGTGATTGCTGTCAGTAGACTCTGCGTTAAGCCACAAGATTATTATAGTGATGTTATAGTGGGGCCTGAGGGGGACTCAACTCAGTGAATTCTGCTCCTGTCCCAAGCCCTGATAAATGGAGAGGGTTGCGTCAGTAAGGTCATTTTTCTATGCCAAATATATGCCAAATTTATATGTAAATTACTGGAGACAGATAGTTTACTGTGACAACTTACAAAGGAAAAGCCAAAAAGGAAAGACATGTAATTAGATTTAGTTATGCTATTTGAGGTAAAACTATTTTATGAATTATCTATGACTGTTTCAACTAATATTGTGTAGTTATAAATGAAAAAAAAAGCAATTTACAGCAATTTGAAATTTAGTGCATTTTTCATCTACTATTTATACATTCTGCAGAGCTCACCACCTATGTGTAATAATTCAATAGTATTCCATGTTATGATGCATCTTTATGATGCAGAAGTCATAAAAAATATAAAATTCAATGTCCAGCACAGCCATGCCCAAAGTACATTTAATGCCTAACATTTACCAGCTTTTTTCCCCCCTCACTTGTTGGTATTGCTTGGCCCTTTTTCATGTATTGCTTGTTGTCTGTCTACAGTGTCCAAACTGCAGCGCTCAAGTGCTATTATAGGAAATGAACACAGCTCTGTTTGCTCCCTTATCGAATGTTTGGAGTATGACTCACTTGTAACACAGCACAATTTCCGTCTGACCAGTAGTATGGGGAAGGTGGAGATGGGCTAGACGCTCTAAAAATAACATGGCTGGGGAAAATCTTCAAATCAGTGTTTAGTGAATCAGGTATTGATGATGTGTTTAACTCATTCCTCAAAATGTGTTGTTCTAACAAAATGACTATGATTTTGAACATGTGAATGTCTGCCCAGAGGAGAGGAGTCCTAGCGTGTATCGGTGTAGGATTGGGGTTTAAACAGCAGGCAGCAACAGATGGGTAAACCTTGAGAGTAAGAGTGCATAAGGCCTATGTTCACCGAGGCTCATTTCAGGGCAATCTGACATTTGGAAATGAGAGAGGCTCAGAACAGCTGGATTTTTTTATTTATTTTATTTTTATCATTATCATTTGGAGCGTGTGAGCAATCTTTATTAAACATAATATGGGCTCTAGTCTGAAGGGAGGCAGCACGTCACATGGCCTTCATTAGACCTCTGTCAGTGCCGCTTTGTCAGGTAAGGAGAACACATAAGTCACTTTTGCCATATTTTGCGGTAAAGAAAACTGTGGTATGTGTGAAAAGTCTGTAGTAAGCCTGTTAAGCCAGAAAGGTTCACTGTACACCCCGCTGACAAAGTCATTACACACCAGAAAAAGTCATAATAAAGCACCTTTGGGCAGAATGTGTTGTCAGTTGAACCAAAAATGTATTTTTTTATGTCCTGGTTCCTTCCTCCCCAGACACCCTCAACATCACCACAGCAACCCCTTTTTTAAAAAATTGAACCAGGGTCACTTAGCTGCTTAGAGCTTACCTTAAACCTCTAGCTCTAAGTTCAACATTAAGCTGAGGCCTTGCCACAGTTCTTTTCACCACATTTATCTAATGTTCCCCTTGTTTTTCTTTTTTGTGATGCTTCACTGTGTAAGCACTACAACATCTTTAATATTGGCAGCTATTAATGCAGTGTTGAACAACCAAAATGAAGTGTGGAATCATATAAAAAATCATAGAATAAACCCTACATCAGCGGTTCTTCACTTGACCAATTGTGGGGCCCAATTTTACCCAGTTTTTTACTACAGTTTTATGGAACCACTGGTGTGGATGATGTCTCTAAGTCTTGTTTTTTCAGAGATTCTTCTTATGAGAATTTGCCATAAGGGCAGCTGTGGCTACAGAAGTAGCTCACCACCACCGAGTGTGACTGAGGAGTGAATGAATAATAGATCAAAAATTGTAAAGCGACTTTGAGTTGTGTGAAAAGCGTTATATAAAATTGATGTATTATTATTATTATTATTAAAAAACTTTTCTTTAAATGCAAAAAACAAACAAACAAACAAAAAACAAACAAACACACAAAACTTATTTATCAGCTGAGTGGATATTATGACCATGCCCAGATTGAGATTGAAGTCAGACAAACTGCTACCTAAGTACAACTACTTTGTACTTAGGTAAACTTTTACTTTTAATTAAGTAATAATTTTGTGTACTACTTTTAGTTGTACTTGAGTAATATTATTTTAAAGTAACAGTACAGAATTTGCGTTCTTTTTCCACCTAAGAAATATTTTTCTCATTTGCTTTCATCAGTCCCATTATTGTTTATATTGATAAATAAATGATTACAAAGTCAGGTTTAATGTTATCTATATGCTGTCAATTACCAAGACCATGTAAATACAGGATAATTCTAAGGCAGGGGTAAAAATGTCAAAGAGCTGCCCCTATTTATGTTCTTAATGCATCTAGTCCATAAAAAGTTCAGATCTGGCTTGGGAGCACATATGCACAAAGCTACTGAATGGCTTTTTAATGGATCTGGCCCATAAACAATAGTTTTTATGATGGAAGCTGTGGACTGTAAGAAAAATCACCCCGTGCCATGATGGGGGCTGGTCTACTGTGAACCTAATGATTTTATGTTCTCCTGCATGCAAACCTGGACAAAGAAAGAAATCCATTTACAGTCGATTAGTGCAACTAAGCTTTGCATGTAAACTTTGTGAGTTACCACAAGCTGAATAACAGGACAACCTCAGGCCTAAGTCAAATCAATTCACTCTTTCACTCACCTCATGCTCTTGACACCGCCACAGAATGATTGTGTTTTTGACCACATAAAGGAGGCCAGACATGTTTGGCATCTAGTCCACAGAGCGTGGAGTCAATTTTAAACCTGTGTTCTACAGCATATGAGAACACAACTAGTGGCTCTCAGTGGAATTTGTTTTCGCACCCGCTGTCTAGCAACCGTCTGGGTAGAAGAAAGCAACTTGCTTTTGTGTGCCTCATCACCTCAGCAGCACCCGCACCCTGACACTTTAGAACATAGCACTCCCACTGCTCCTGACAACCAATTTTCAACTATCACATTTCATGTTACACTACAATGAAATGTTAGAATCCTTAAAGAATCTGCAGCACCTGGCCACTGTATAGCCATACAATCTCCAGTCCTTTCTCTGTATGTCTATAGACTGGGTATTCTTTGAGCACAATTAGCTAAATTCACCACATATTTGCATATTTAAAAAAATCTAGCCATAAGAGATTACAAAACTGTGTACTCATTGTGCCAGATCGAAGTCAGGGCATCTGGGGTAAAACCGATTCGAAATCAATATGCAAAACACTGCATGCAAATAGATAGATGATTTGCAGTGACAGCCCCAGTGCAGAAAAATCTAAAAGGAAAGAAGAACAGTTGCATATTAAAGGAGACAGATTGTGCTTTTTAATTTTTTTGTGAAATAAATATTGAAAAAATATGTCAAGTAGTGAAACCAAGTGTTTTCAGCTCTTGAGAAAGGCAGTGCCTCAGCATACAGGATTACTCAAACGTGTGAATGGAATAAAATACTACTCCAGGTCTGTTTTGGAGGAGGAAAACAACATGGTTAAAAGCTCAGAAAAGACGATTTTGCATAACTTCTTTAGCTTCTAAGCTGTATTAGAATTAAAAAGAGCTGAGCTATGGTATGATAAAAATAAATAAATAAATAAATAAATCTAACAATAACTAGGAAAACCAAAAGATGGGAATGTGCATCTTGTAATATGCATGTCTGTTGGATTGGACCACATGGGACAGCCTGTGCTCCCCACATAGCATTATGACCATCAATAAGGCAGGTGGTCATAATGTTAAGCTTGACTGGTGTATATCTCCTCTGTAAAATATTAGAAATCACATAATGTATGGGGAAATTAACAAAACATTGATGCATTACTTCCAAGAATCTTGCAAGCTCAGTATGTTCCAAATGACTGTTTATTAAATTTCACAAGATTGATTAAAAAGACCTATACGCAGCCCTATAACAAAGTCCTTCAAAATAAAACCATTTTAGCAGCCTGTATAATGCCCTAATTTTCCTGCAGATACACTTTACTACATATGTTTTTCACAGTTCTGGATTGGCTTGAGCATAACTGTATCGCACCGCTGTGGGATAAATTGGAGCGTTCACTGAAGCCTTATCACTCATCATCAGTGCTGAACTGACTAATGCAGCGGTGCAAATCCCTGCGGCTATGCTCCACAACCTCACTGAAAGACTTCAGTGAAGGCTCTCCCAGCAGCATATTAATGAGCAAGGGTGCCGACCATATCATGTGTCTATATACATACATGTAAGTAGGTTAATCTAGGCTCCAAGACGCACACTCAACTGGACGGACAAATCCAGGATGGAATCTGACACCACTAATCAAGAATGTCACTAAAGAGAGTTTGTATTTGTGCGGTTTTATTTCTAGTGATAGTGACCAGTTAAGTCTGTTCATGTGCTCAATTGTACAAAGGCAGCATGAGAAAGTTAGAGCGAGCTGCACTGTGTTTTTGCAGATTTTGAGGAAAAGATATGACAGGGTACCCAGAGAGGAGCTGAGGTAATATATGTCTCACCCATGAGAGCTGTAAGACTGTGGTGAGGTGTGCTGTAGGAGTGACCGAGGAGTTCAAGGTGGAGGTGGGATTAGCTCTGTTTGCTCTTACGATGGACAGGCTGACAGATGAGGTTAGACAGGAATTTTGACGGACTTTGATGAGGGCAGATGAGCAGAGCTGAAGATGTTGAGTTTAGGGTCCAAAGAGGAGATTTATGGATGTGGTGAAAAAGGACATGAATTTAGTTGGTGTGAGAGATAAGGATGCAAATGATAGAGTTGAGATGGAGGTAGATGATTTGCTGTGGCAACTCCTGAAAGCGAACAACCAAAAGGAAAGGAAGGCATGAGACTGCAGTGCTGACTGCAATTATAACACATGTAGTAGTCTGGCTATTCACAAGATCTACAATACAATACATGCATGTCTTTGGATGGTGGGATGAAGCTGGAGAACCCATGACAACACATGAAGGAGACTCCACAAAGAAACACTATTTTGGTTTTCCTGTGGACCAAACAGCTAACTCTGCCACCATGCACCAATATACTGTATGTTTAATAAAAACATCAGAGAGTGACAATAGTTTGTTTGTGTCTGTTTTAAGTTTTAGACAAGATTGAGGCCATTTTTCAAAATGGCCTCCATGGTGCAGTCACACAGTCTGGCAGGTCCTGTGTGTTTGCTACAGAAGCTTTGTAAAAGCATTAAAAGACCATGGACTTTGTTTTTCAGCCTTCTTCTTTTTACATTTTTACCTATATGTGTGTTGTTGATTCTAACATGTCCACAAAAAATGGATGAAGAGCACCTCCTCTATCCAGACAAGATGAGTCAACATTTTCTGTTTGCATCAGTGCTGGAGGATGGCCATGTAAGGCGACATCAAGGTAAATCCTGGCCTTCTGATGCCATATCCATAGCTACCTGGCCTACCATTGCTACCTGGATTACATCCACATTCACAATGGCTTCCACCCCTGCTGTCTGGGCTGCATCCACAGATACCAGGGATGCTGTCTTTGCAACAGGAGTTACCACATCTGTCACCCAGTCTATTACATCTGCTAAAAGGGCTACCACCGATGCTACCTGGGCTAGCTCCTATGCAACCTGGGACACCACCTATGCTACCTGGGCTAGCTCCTATGCTACATGGGCTAGCTCCTATGCAACCTGGGTCACCACCTATGCTACCTGGGCTAGCTCTTGTGCTACCTGGGCTAGCCCCTATGCAACCTGGGTCACCACCTATGCTACCTGGCCTAGCTTCTGTGCTACTTGGGCTAGCTCCTATGCAACCTGGGACACCACCTATGCTACATGGGCTAGCTCCTGTGCTGGCTCCACTGTCATCATCTATGCTACTTGGATTATATCCACTGCTACTTGGGCTACATGCACCTAAGCTTAATTCACTGCCTCCTAAGCCTAGTTTTTCTGGGTTTCATTCATTGCCATATGGCCTCCAATCTCTGCATGATGGACAAAACCTACAACAAAAGGATTATTCCACAAACAATGAGGACGTGCCTTCATTAATCCAAAATAATGTAAATGGTTCTTATGTTGGAGGTTTCCAGGAAAAATCACCTACACAAGGTATGAATTTTAATTCGCAACATGATAACTCAAAAACAGTAAAAAAAAAACTGAGAAATCCAGTTTTTAAAAAGCACCGATCATTAGAGAACATTTTTCAAACTTTAAATCAAGCAAGGATTATCTGGGACCCACATTTAAAACCCAAAGGTTTATTCTGGGGACACTTAAATATTCAAAGTCTGATTCCTAAATGTGAAGAAATTGGGCATTTGCTGATTGAATCTAATATTGACCTTATGGGATTTACAGAAACATGGTTGACAAATACTTCTCCAGATGCTGCAGTTCATATGCCAGGATATAATATATTTAGGAAAGATGGAGTTCAAGGTAGGGGAGGAGGAGTTATGGTGTATGTAAGAGATAGTCTTAAATGTTCACAAATTTTTTGGCCTGAGAATATTACACTTGAATGTTTCGGGGTGAATATTATGCTCTCTAAAGAAATTAACTTTAATGTCATTTATATCTATTGGAAACCTTCAACTAATATAGAGTTTTTTGAGCAGCTGAGACTGTTATTAAAGTGTTGCTGTCCTAGTAAAGAGATCATCCTAATGGGTGAATTGAATATTAATTGGGATAATTAGAAAGAAAGTAAAAACTTATCACAAATAACAGTTATTTTTAATATGATTCAGTTAATTGAAAAACCAACTCGAATTACTAATCAATCTAAAACAAGAATAGATTTATTATTTACAAACAGAACTGAACGAATTGTTAAAACCTACAATTTCCTAACGGGTCTTTCTGGTCACAATGCCATATATTTTACTCAGAAATTGACAAAAATGCGATTTAAAAAAATATTAAAGGGTGATCAAAGTCAGTCTTGTTTCTATGATATTGTGCCAAAAAGTCAACTTCAAAATCTGGCGAAAACCTTGAAGGAGTTGGATTGGAATGAAATAATTTCATGTGATGATATTTCAACAACTGGTGTTGCATTTCACTCCAAAATTCATGAAGTACTAACCTTGTACTCAAAAAGAATAAAGAAAAATAAATCAAGTAAAAGTGATATACCTTGGCTTAATGAACAATGTAGGGAATGAATGAAGACTAGGGATCAATTACTTAAAAAATCCCTTAATACGGGCCTTAACTCTGACAGGCAACTTTTTACTTCAGCAAGAAACAAAGTAGTTCAATCTATGCGCAAAGCCAGAGCAAATTGTTATCTGCCAGTTATTGAGTCATCAAATGGTAATGGGAAAAGAATATGGCAAACCATTAATAAATTAACTGGTAGTAGGACAGTTAAAGATATTGTATCAGAACTAGAAATAAATAATGAAATAGTTAAAGATCCTACTGCTGTGGCAACTGAAGTTAATACTTTTTTTTAAAGATTTTATTTATGAAATTACACAACTTTTTAAATCATGTGAAGATTTTACTTGTTCTGTAAACGAGACTTTACCTATTTTTAAAATAACAGAGATTAATGAGATAGAGGTTGCGTCCATTATAAAAGACTTAAGAAATTCCAAAACAAAAGACGTCTTTGGCTTAGACACAAACTTTTTAAAGGTACACAAAGTTGAATTGATATGTCCAATTTCTCATATGATTAATCTATCAATCAGGCATTGTATTGTTCCTAGAGCTTGGAAAGCTGCAACAATTATCCCTATCTTTAAGTCTGGGAATAAGAAAGAGGTAAAAAATTATTGTCCTATTAGTATTCTACCCATTGTGTTCAAGATAATAGAAAAATGGATAGCCAAACAATTAGTTAACCATTTAAGTAAGGGTCATACTCCACTGCAACCCATGCAGTTTGGGCTTCGTGCCAATTATTCCACAGAAACTGCAATAAATTTCCAAGTGTAAACTTCTTACTTACAACTTTTGCATCTTAAATAGGAAATAACATAAACACAGACCAAATGCTGCTCCATCTTGACAGCACTTTGACTGAAAGGAACTACATTACAGAAACAGCTGTATGGGTCTACATTTTTACTCTTGTTTGACATTTTCCTGGTGAAAACTATAGCGTATTAGCCTGTCCAGCCCTCTTGTATCTATTCTATAAAAAGAATTTGTGGTCTCTCTGTCAATTTGACTCTTTATTCTATGGCGCAGGGGGAAATGAAAACAGACTGAACTACTTTTCAATGCCATTGGCAAGGCAACTATTAGAAAACAAGTGGCAGCTCAAATATTTGCACAGTGGGGAAGGGTTTCAGAGCAAAAAAGTGCTCTGGTCTGACTGGCCACGAGTGTATAGAAGCAAGGAATGTGAGTGGCTTAATGCAGAGCTTAGCGACAGGTCAATTCCACTTCTCCACCATACTTATTGCCTATTGGAAAAAAAAAAAAAAAAAATCCTAGGAATCTGTGACATTTTACAAAACTCCCCCAGAGACTAAACTGTGCAAGTCATGATCCACACGCTTTGAATTGATGTGAACACTCGCAGTTCAACATGTGCTACTTCCACCTGTGCTTTTTGCCGCTGCATTGTCACCCAGTGTCGGCAAGTTCCAGATGAGATGGCTCTGGAAAGAGGATGGTGCGAGAGTGCCGGCCAACAGAGAATGTGCCGAGAATATGTAAATTGGCCCGGCGGCAGAGGTTATTTGGTATTTGTGAGATGAATGAAATTCTCCCCTCTCTTTTCCTCATTTCCCCTCTCACATTTGTGTGACTAGACTAGTTAAGTCCCTGTCACTCAAGCTGCCAAGGTCTATGGGGCACCGGAGCGAGGAGCCGAGTAATATGAGAAAAAGTGCGTGCACTTGAGAGAGAGAGAGAGAGAGAGACAGAGGGGGGGGGGGGGGAGGGGGAGGAGGAGGAGGCAGAAATTGGGCCAGGGATGATTGCAAATTGTCTGTCTAATGGCTGCCACCCAGGAAGCCATTTCAGGTGACTTGTTATCCGTCATGAGAAAGCCAGACCTGCCAGAATCCCTCTTCTCACTCTACTTCGCAGTGGGCCACCATAACTAAGAGCTTTAGGCTATCACCGTTGACCTCACCTCTTTAAACTCCTCGGTCTCCAATTTTAGACACCTTTTTCTCTCAGTCTGTGACTCTCCTCTGCTTTCTCTACATCTCTCCCCTCTTTGCCTGCTTGCGCTCCCCGCAGTGCGTCTCTCTGGCTCGTGCTCGGCAGCTGTTGTTTAGTGATAGATCAGTGAAGCAAAAAATGACGCCGGGTTATAAAAAATAGATCTCTAAGCGCAGCGCGGCCTCCCCCGTTCTCACTAACCTATTGTTCTGTATTAGCGGCGAGACTTAAGGGATTCATTCAGAGGTAATCATTTGTTACTCGGGGGCACCGTGTCTTTCAGGCACCGATGATGAAGTCACCTCTGAAAGGGCCACAGATGAGGCAGAAATCATCTGCTACCACCGCATACAGGGTAATCATTAATGACTGCAGCTGATGATTGATGCCACTTTATCACAAGGCACTTTTCACTTTTGTATTTTGAGGTTTCATAAAACATTGGCGAAGAAGGCCAACGTGACTTGACTCACTGAGTGAAAAAGTGTTACTAACATGACATCTATAATCACTATCATTAAAGCAGATTATTTTCATTCAATCCCATTATATTTTCAAATGTTTACATCTTTTTAGACAGTTAATTACTTCATTACAGGAGTAGGTTGTTAAATGCAGCTACAGAGGGTCACAATCCAGTGTACTTTCTGTGCTGGTCCCAAGCCCAAATAACTGAAAAGGGTTGCATATAGAAAAGCATCTGGCATCTGCCAAATCAATATACAAATTCACCGCACACTTGGTGGCAGAAGATTTGCTGTGGCAATCCCAAAAGGGAAAACACATAAGGAAAGAAGACAATTGTAGGTTGACATCACTTTCACATCACACGATTCTGTATGTAAACATTTAAATTTACAAACTACTTTAAATGTGTGCATAGACAATAATACTAGAATCTATTTTCCTGAGAAAGGGCTAATGTTGTGTTTCTGATAGTCAGACTGAAGTGCTTGTACTCTGGGATGAGTGCTTTGTTTGGGGTGCAGAATAAAAAAATAATAATTAAAATACACAAACGTGTTCTAGTTGTAATGTTATGTGTTTTCTATGGTCCTATCAGCAGTCATACATACTGTATCTAGCCTACATATACTAAGCCTAGGCTGTGTTTTGCATGAATGACCTACTGTAAGAAAAGAAATCAAAATCTGTCTCACAACTTGATTTGTCAGCAGTATAACCATTTGATAGGGCTACAAAAAGCATCAGGCAAAGGTTCATAGTCACCTACCTATACCTACCAGTGATTAGTTCGACCACTAGGCTATCACAACACATTCATTCAGTCTGAGCAATGTAAGCAATAGTAAAATGGCTGCTTTTTCAACAAACCTGTAAAATATGCACTATTCAACAACATTTTTGAGCTTTTAAGCATGTTATAATTATGTTTGCATCTCAAAAACATACCTGGAGTAGTATTTTGTTTCATTCACACTTGTTTGAGTAATCCTGTATGCTAAGCCTGCAAATTTATCAAGACTGAAAACGCTTGGTTCTCACTGCTGACAAAGCCCTTACAATGCCCCTGAACTCACTCTGATTATATCAGTGCTTAAATTGCATTTTCCATACAGATTATTTTATGTGATTAAACATAAAATACTAATACAAATATGTCCCAAACTATTAAAAAAAAAGCATGATATGGGACCTTTTTGTGATTTGTTAACATTTATCATAAATGAGCTTAATGCTAATGCAATCAAAGATTAATGGACAGGGTAAACAAGCTCAGCAATTTGCAATAAGTTACATAACACCCATTTTGACATAGCACGCTTGAGTACTTTGCAGCAATTTGCTATATCTTCTCCATTTGTAAATGATTAATAACTATAAAGTGATCTTTTGATCTTGTCAGACCGTTTTAGTGACGTGAACATGAAGGGGTTGTAAATTCAGGCTTCAACTGCCTTACATAGTGTTAAAAAGTCAGCATTCATGAAAATGCACTGGCTCTTACAAGGGTGAGAATCTGCTGATCCCTCCTGGGCTTCAGATTGACATTAGCGAGTAAATTGACATGCAAACCAAGTCGGCCTCAAGTTAATCTGTATGTGCACTGTATCACGTGGATCACAGCTTGGAGGCAGCTAGCATTAAAAGGAACCTGTCAAGCTAAGTGTGCTTCTCAACCTTTCTGCCATTACTCTGACATGTTTTGTGACCCGTGAATTGAAGTCTTGTCAGGACCTGGTCATTTTACCAGCTCTCAACACAGATGGGAGGCCTTCCAGTAAATCGGCCTCTCCTGGAAAACGCTCCCTGCCTCTTCCTTACAGCAGGGGGCAGTGATTGGCTCCTACATAAATCCTTCACTTGTCAACTTGTCCAACTTGACTCCAGGACTGGGCAGGGAAATGTTGCACTAGCTAACAGCCTTTAACAGAGAAGATACAACTATAATGACAGGCCCATCAAGCACACATCTGATCACACTGCAGCATGCTTAAGGCAATTGTATTCTGGCTAAATACTTTTTTGTGCAAGTAAACCATGCATAGACAATTAGATTTTTTTTGACTAAGCTTTACTAACTGTAAACAATACACACTGAATCAAATTTAATACTGACAGAAAATAGAGTCGAGGTCAAAAGAACTGCAAATGAACAATTTGTTGCCCTGAGAAAGACAAAGTTGGGTGCTCAAAAAGCTGTAAGGCTTTATTAAAGAGAATAGATTATTCAAAATTGACTTTTTTGAAACATTTTATAATGTTCCCTCTTCAAAAACATACTTGGAGTTGTGTTTTGTCTCATTCACACCTGTGTAAATAATCCTGTATTCTCTGGCACGGCTTTCTGTGGTCTCAGAATGCTCGGTTCCACCAATCTCTGCCTCTTCCTGCCTACTCCAGCAAGCACTGACCAGTCAACAAGCCCTCTACATACAGTCAACTCTCATTCCTTTATCTATAAAAAAAAAAAGAAGTACTGCTCTGTTTACACTGATTCCTCATAGCTATTTTTCATGTTGTAGTCATCATACAAAACATTTAAGGAAGTAAAAGGCTCTTTTTCTCTGATTTTGTTCAAAAGAGCACACCACTGCTGCTCTCTGCTGCCCTCTGCTGGTATCTTCACCCATTTATTTATGGTGCCATTAGAGTACATACTGGAAATGTTCTCTTTTAATCAGATAATATTTATGTTTAAATGTTTGTATTTTTGTGATATGTTTGTAAAACGTGCAAGGCTGATCTGAGGTGACCAAGATTAATAATATAAGACTAATAATATAGTCCCTTTAAGGACAGTTTTACTTAAAATATTGTCTTAAAGTCATATCTGTGTTTAGAGTGAGCACCAGGTTGGCTGCTGTAGGTTGGATGAGCCAGAGGTGAGACCAAGTCACTGTTTTACAAGTCACAAGTAAGTCTCAAGTCTTTGGCCTCAAGTCCGAGTCAAATCCAAGTCAACGACTGTTTTAGCGAGCGACACTTAAACAGAGCAACAGGAGCACAGCAGAGAGTGGAAGGATTGTACTGGGACATTTAACTTTCACCAAAAGAAATGGGACAGTCAAAGCAGGAGCTTCTTAAACAGGTGGGACTGTCTGTAAACACTGTAGTACTACACTTTCTTTGTTGAGCTAATGTGGCAGTAATAAAAATAGGCTATAACCACACGGCATTACATCACAAAACCTGTCTCCAAAAACAGAAGCTACAGACAGAAGCGGAAAGAGCCTGAGTCACACTGTGTCAGTAAAGACAAGTTATCAGAGCTGTTTAAGTTCATTCACAGCACTGCCCTCCATCGGTCTTTCCCCCTCTCCTTCTCTCTGTCGGTACAGAGTTCTTGTTAATGCACACATTTACACGCAGCAAACAGAGCTAAACTCACACAGACAGAGGTACAAAACAGGTCCACATTGTGTCCTGAAGAGGACAGAGAGGTGGACACTGGGTTGCTCAATAAAAGGTACAAGTAAAGTACACCTTATTTGTGTGTATAGGTGCTGACGTCTGTGCAAGCCTAAAGCAGTGCTAATATTTATCTTTTTTTTACTTTCACATAAGGGTCATGGCATGCACCTAAATGTTTATCTGCTTTTGTACAGTCACAGTAAAACAGAGTAGACCTGGTGAAAACACCTGTGTTATATGAGGAGTTAGGTAACTGTGGCAGTAAACAATAATACATACATAATTTCTTGGAAGTTTGTGTTGTAGTCCGAGTCTGTGGCCTATTTGTTGTTATTTCTTCAGTTCTAAGTTCAGATTCAGTGCAAACAGTAAACTATGAATCCCCTTAAATCCAAAAATCTACATTTGTAGTTCTCTGGAGAAGTAATATTCTCTGTTAAAATGCCTATTGCAGCCTAACTGAGAACAAAAATACAATAAGCTGGCTTTATTATTTATCCAATACTCGTATTTGGCCCACAACCAAGACTGGTATTTTTGTTTATTTTTTATTAATTCATTTTGTTTTGTTTTTATTAAGTGTAATCTGCCCCTGCACACCTCATGTTTGTGTCTTGGAGTGCGCTGCTCTCAGCTGTGAGGGGAGCACAGAGGCAGCATCTTCTTCTCCTTAACTCTCTGCTCCATCCGCATCCTTCTGACCATTAAAACTAAGACATGGGGCTCAAGTCCAAGTCAAGTCCCAAGTCATCGGTGTTCAAGTCCAAGTTGAGTCTCAAGTCTTAGTCTAAAGTCATGACTTTTAATCCCACACCTCTGAGATGAGCTACTCAAAGACACAATGGCAAACTCCTTTGCTTTTTTGTTCCTCATGTTAGGTTTTCAATTTAATAAACACATTTTTGTGTGTGATAAATATTCACAACATTACAAAGTAAGCAACAAGTTCTGTAAACAAACAACTGCATTCTGGTCGCAAGTAACCTTCTGTACTTACTACACAAACAAGGTTGCAAACAGTACAATACAGCCCGTCTGAATTCTGTCTTCCCTCTTTACCGGTGTTCCAAACAAAAGCAACTGTGTGGACATTTAACACAGTGCAGTTGTAATACTGTCCTTTAGATGCCCTATATCCAGTTATGCAAAATTGCAATATTAAATTTGTTTGGTTTTGGGCCTCTGCAATGAGCAAACAAAACATGCAACACACTTCTCATTTACTAACCCCCTTGTGTAACTGTTTCATACACACTGTAATGAAAATGTTGGCACAAATCACAACAGATGTTTCTGGTGTAGGGCTAGGGATCTGCAATTTACTCCTGCAAATACAACATGAAGTAATGTAAAAGGCAAAACAGTGTTCTTATGAGGAAACAATGAACTTATGTCATGACTCTCCTGTGTAAATCCACTGTTGCACATAGCATATTTTATGCTATGCAATGTTTTATTCTCCTCTGATCATTCACAACAGTACGTGCAGGTTATACCATAATCTTTGGAAAAATGGTGGGTAAATTTGTCAAAACAGTTGGTGTAAATGGCAGTTCTTTATCTTTCAAGTTATTCTTTTTTAATGCATTTACACTCACTTTGTTTTCTTGTTTGTTGTTCGGTGTGTATGTTTCTTTTGGTCAAACATCCAGTGAATACACATTATAAAAGCCTGGGTGTTTCTGACAGCTCCAGAGCAGCATTTTTTTTTTTTTTTTTCACCACAGTTTCCTTACTTAAACATAAAACACTCCGAGACTGTATATGCTGTTTTGTTTTTTTGGCAGTCTTGTCTGTCTCAAAAATAGCACATGAGAGAGTAACCCTGCAAAAAGGAAACAACACTGACTTCAAACATTGTACTCCGAAGCCATTGATGCGCCACACTGAGGTTTGCTACATAATCAGCCTCACCTAAAGATCCCTTCACTTGTCGGCCTCTCTGGGGTAAAGTCGGACAGCGTGTTTTGATGCTTGGGGGCTCTCCAGGCTGCTGTCCTGTGGAGCCTGATTGCCTGGCAGCCCCCGCTCTGTGGAGAAAATGAGGTTGAGGTGGGCCACTCGGGCACAGAAGCATCACGGTCGAAGTGGAGCCCTGACCCCCCAGCAGATTTCTAATGGATTTTAGGCGTCACAGGCAAACACACAGCTGGGCTCCAAACAAACTCATCAGAGCACCTCCAGATTTGTGCCCCCCTCCTCTACATCTACCCCATGCGCCGCCCACACAGTCCTGCCTCCTGCACTTTTTCTCTCTTTGTGACAAGAGAATCCATTGCTATTGTGTGTGCACTTCACACTCCTATGAAATAATGCAATCTATTGTTCCTTCAACCATCAGCATACCATTCTTGTTTTTTCAAAGGTAATTTCTCTCCCTTTAAGAGTCAGTGTCAGGTTGGCTGCTGAGAACCTGCAATATGTACGTTGGGATGAGCAACTTGGAGACACAATGGCTTACTGTGGCAAATTTTCAAAGAGAAATGAAACAGTGAAGGTAAAGTGGTCATGCTATAACTGGAAGGTTGGCTGTTTAAATCGCTCTCTCCTCAGTTTAGTGTGATTGTGTGTTTATTGGTGGTTGAACATAGCCTGGCCAGCCAGCCTCCCTTACTTTCTTTTCCAAAGCAGGACAGTCTGGTCCCTTAGTCACAGCAAAGCGTATTATTTTTAATTATAAATAAATTTTAGCATTTTTTCTTTACTAGTGTACATTTGAGAGAGATTCACAATGTTGCTTGTTAGTGGTAGGGGTGTGGTTCTAGGCCTCTACAAGGTGCAAATGAAAGCAAGAAACACATCTGTCATTGTTAATCCTTATATAACTGGTAGAATCTAGTATGAAAAAAGTTAAGTCACAGTAGATTTATCAGGACATTTACAAAACTTACAAATCATTCCTGCATCTTTCCTGCAAATTTGTGCCCCCCTCCTCATATCAACCCCACACACCAGCCATATAGCACTGCCTCCTGCACTTTCTCTCTTTGTGCAAAAAAAAAAAAAAAATACAATCCATTGACATTGTGTGCGCACTTTCAAGCCGCTATGAAATAAAGCAATCTATTGTTCCTTTACACCTAAAAAAATCAACATACTATTTCTGTTTACACGCAATCATATGTTTTGTTTCCCTCAACAGGCGTTTTAACTTTTGTAGAGTTACATGTCATCTCTGCCTCCTCTTCTATACTAGTGTGGGTGGGTGTTTGAGTGAACTGTAGCAGCACTAGTTCAATGCACTTTCAAAGAGGAAGTCAGAAATAGCAGGGTGACAAGATGGAACAATATGCAATAATCAAAGCACCACTAGAACTAACAGCTTTTGTGCTTGGGTAAAAATAATAGTAATTTGTGCAAAAATATATCCCAATTTTTGGTTCCCCATTATAATCGATGTGCATTGTGAGATCAGTTTGAATCAGCTTTTGTTAGGCTTTAGATTTAATTAAGGCAGGTTAGAGCACTTTAGCACTAAATTAAGCATTTTTTTTTTTCTGCCTTGGTTTCACTTTTGTCCTACTTTGGGGTTTCTTGGTTTATTGATGGGTTTCCTCCCAAATTCTGTTTATTCGTAGTCTGGCCAGCAATAAATTATTTTTATACAAAGAGTTAGACTTGTGCAGGTCTAATCGACTTTACTTTCATAAGGTGAAACAAATGGAAACAGTACTAGCAGAGGCACAATAATCTGCTTTTGTACTCCCCTGGACTGACAAAATAAAAAAGTACAATCAATCAATCATACAGAGATGGAATACTTGAGCTCTGGAACTGATAAATCGTAGATTTTAGGCTCCTCTTACAGACCTGGGGCCTCATTTGTAAAGCTTGTGTATGCCCAAAATGAGGGATGAATCATGTGTACGCCACTCTCTGTGCCAACATTGGTATTTATAAAAATCAAACTAGATTTGAAACTTTGTGTAGCTCCAGGCAAGCTTTCAACCTGGTGTACGCACCTCTCAGAGACATGGCACAAATGCAGGATAGGAGAGAAGTGAAGGAAGTTTATTGTTTGGTGTGTTTGATACAGTTTACTTTCACTTTATATCCCCCAGACAAAAACAAAGGATTACACAAAGGTGTAAAACACACAGAATGCTTTTAATTCATTTTATGAAGATTTGTGTCATTAGGGCTTTATGAAGATGTGTACATACGTGCACCGGAATGCAGTGGCACTGGCTCCGCTTAAAAAAGTCCAGTTGAAGCCTTGTAAACAAAAAGCAGGAATGATCCCTGAGAAGTAAGTGGGTGCTTTTATGAGATAATCGCTGGACATAAGCCTAACTGGCTCCTACACACAGTTCACTTAGGGTTGCTCAGTTTTCAAGTGTTGTGTGTCAAACGCAACTCCACGGACTGCTGTCATTACGCATGACAACTACACTCCGTGGCGTTCACTGCCCCTGCCCCGTTACACATGCACCATCTAGACTTCCACTGTCCCATCTACACACACATTTTCAGACCTCCGTGCACATACAGCGAGATAGATAGACAATACTTCAGTGTATGTGAATAACAAGCTAATAACAAGCTTTCTTGTTACAAGTCACACTGACAGTGCAGGACAGTCATAAATTAATAGGCTGTGGTCAATTGCTATTTTCAAATGTTTACATGACAAGAGCAGCGAATTCATAGTGTGATTATAATAATGTTGGATGGAAAAGCAGTGTTCACTTTGCAATCAAGATTCATGTGATGCATTATACTGCAAGGAGCGCCTTGTGCCTCCCACTCTCTTCCGTGTTTCTCAGTGAAACCCACTCATTAGTGGCTCATGTTTAGGCAAATCTCATTCATAATTCATTTTGCATTGACCTTCTTTGGTGGATTTGAGGCATGGAGAGGGTGTGACGTGAGGTGGGTCACCTGCACACCTTTCTATTCCAGGTGGGATCTATAAAGGGGAAATTGCATCCTGGTTTGGCTTTCTGGTGTACGTGAACTTTTTGTAAGGATTCCTCACACAGTTTTATCAATGAGGCCCCAGGACTTGTGAATCAATGACTTGGACTTAGACTTGGACAAACATCTGGGACTCGGACTTGGACCCTTACAAGTTGCACTTGTGTCTAAGTCTGAGCTAATACAAATGCCATGAATTGGATGTGTCCAAAATTGTTTTAGACTAGACTCAAACTTGAATTGGAAACATTACAGACCTGATTCAGAGTCCTACTTAAATACCTGGACTCAAGCGTGGCTCACACAAACACAGAATTGCCTAAAGCGAACCCAAAAGTTGATGACTGATCGCTATGGAGGTTTTTGGTTCAAGAACACTTGAACAGGAACATTTTTACCAACTTTACCAGGCTTTGCCAAGCTAGATTATATGTTTTTTCAGAATACACAGATACACAGTCTGATTTTGAAGTTGGCAACAATTGCCCTGATGAGATCCTGTTAGTGATTGCAAATAAGCAATCGCCATCAACAGTGAGGTGGTCAAAAATGATCACCAACTCCAACATAGAGGCTAAATATCTGGGTCTGTTTCTCAACACACAAACAAAATAGTGCACAACAAAGGAGACTGAGGTAGGGCAAGCGAGGACTGTGGAAAAACATTCTTGCATGTTTTACAAACCATATTGTATATCATTTCATTAACACATATGTGTTTATTTTTCCTTTTCCCAGTTTTTGTTGAATACCCATTTTGAAGTTCCTGCATGCAGAGCGCATCATTTCCTGTCACTTGTCTATTTGTGACAGCTTTGGAAAGTCAGTCAGGGAGATCATGTTGTGTGTCATCCACTGTTGCCGCTCTGTCTTGCAATCTGAGCACAATACTCATGATTGGAAGTCAGACATTTGTGTAGTGTGACCAAGGCAATAATGGCTAGTTTTGATACTCAGTAGGCTTTTTATAAAATCTCTTTTTATTCTTATTCTTATTTTGCTTCTGTCTTGGTGCAAAGTTCATTGTCACCACATTTAGATAGAGTTAGGTGGGTTTAGTCTCACTTCAAAATAAATGGCACTTTTGAGAGTTCTGTATATCTTACATTTTGGCTTCTCTGTTTCAGGGTTGACACAGCAAACCATCTGCCTCATAGTGTGCAATAATTTTAATTTATTTGGCATCAGGGCTATAGTCTGGATGCCCTTTCTGATGCAACCCTCTACATCCGGGCTTGGAACCAGTACAAGGAGTTCACTGGCTTGGGACCACTTGGGGCTAAATTGTTCTATGTATCTTACAAAAATCACCTTATGGCAATGTGTGGGTCATTCTAAAGAAAAACTAGGTATGTTCATTTTATTGTTACTCTTATAATGCCATAGTATTCCCTGTGACTGTTACCTGGATAAACAGGAAGTGGGGACCTGAGAGCATTGGAATTTGTCTTACACGTTAAAGTCGTCAGTGTGTGTTGCTCACGGACTAGCTTTGGGCTTGGCAAGGTCTTCGCTTTTGTCTCATAGAAGTCAGGGGTATTGATTCACGCTCGAGGTGTCTCTCTGTGGAGATTGGCTTGCTGCGCTAGCATTATCTTGGGTGGCAGTGTATTCATACTGTAGTAGACGGAACAATGGGGCTGAGGGACGATGCGGCTAAATTGTTCTGAATGACTTTCATAAGCAGCGGGGGACTGAGGCTAGGAGAAGAAAAGCAGGTAATAAACTTTGGAGGGTACAGGGGACAAGGGGACCTCTTCAAGCACCTAACTTCCTCCAAGCTGAACTTTTATACCACTACACACGCTTCAACCTTATGATATCCAATGTAAGGTTAATGCACTTCACAGAGTTTCTATAGTAAAAAAGATAAGACATAATGGTAAGCATGTCATTGTAGAACACCTGAAATTGCCTTTTATCATTGAAGAAGTATGTGAAGTATATGAAATATGCAATATGAATGAAGAATTCATGATGAGATCTGTGTGGGAGGAATCTGGCCAGTATCTCTTTCCTTCACCTCAATATAGGTAGAACTTCTGTGGTTCATACCCATTCACATGAAAAAGTATGACTGACAACTAAAAAGGCTGAAAGAGGACAGAAAAAGCAAAACTAGAAAAATCCTTTTTAAGATCTATTTCGTGGTTTTACTTTTATTAGATAGAACAGTAGAGTGACATGAAATGAGAGAGAGATGCAAATCCCCCTGAACCGCAAAACGAACCCAGGTCACTCCATGCGGTATGTGCACTACCTAGTGAGAGCCACCAAAGCACTCCAGAATAAAAATGTTTGCACTTATTTCCTTTGGGGTGGTGGATGGCTGGGCCCTATCACAACTACTTTGGGCCTGAGAGGGGTACTCGCTGGACAATTCCCAGTCAGTCGCTGGGTCAACACTAAAAAACATTCACGGACAGACATTTACAAACTGGGTCCACCAAATCACCTACAGATTGATGTCTTTGGATTTGTTGCTTGTATTTGCTTTCATGGTTGTGGATTCTACATCTTCAAACCATCTTATTGCTTTATACAATGCAATAACTACTACTTAATCTCCAAAGTCAGGGTCTCTGCATTAGTCATTTAAAGGGGATATATGATGCTTTTATTTATATTTTTGACCAATCTTGGATATCTCTAGAGAAGCATTGCATGTTTTACAACCATTCAAAACATTATGTGACCTAAAGAAAACACGTCTATTAACTACTTGACTGCTGCCATTAAAAAAAAAAAAAAACAGATGAAGAGACCAGAAAGATGGCTGTAAGGAATCAGTGGAAACAGCTGCACACCATTGTTTTATATTTTTATACAATAATGACAGCAGACTGGATGTAGAGAGGGTCCGTGTACCTTTCATTTAATTGATTTTTATTTGAAAAACAAAAATAAAAAAAATTCAAAAACATTAAATTTTTCCATTTTGTTTTTTGTTTTGTTTGTGAATGTAAAAGGAAAAAGCAAATAACAGTTTGATTTGTCATTTTCTGATTTGATGCTTAGTACAAAAAATGAACATTTGAAGACTGTCTCAGGGATGTAATTCAATATTAATTTTTTTCTTTAATCGTTTTACATGACCAGGAAGTTGATCCAGTGTGGCCTGTATAGCTTACACCTAACAGTCACAACAGTGACTGTAGTTAAAAGCTTTGCCTGAATCCTTCTCAAACTTAGTTGGACCAGTGGTTGGCAACTTTTTAGACCCGCGACTCTCACAGAACATTCACTGATATTTGCGACCCTCCACCAGCTGTACCTCTCTCTCGCTGTCTGTGGAGACAAGACCATCAGACCATATTATTTCTTATTGTTCTAAATGAAAATCTGGCTTTAACTTTGCACTTCTAACATTACAGGAATGGACACATGGTGAAAGAAACAAACTAAATGAAGTGTGCTTGTCTTTGTCAACAAGTGTGTACCTATAGGAGAGAGAAAAAACAGCAGCTCTGAATGAGCTCTAGTCCTAGCAATAGACTACCGCTCCATGTTCTTTTCAAGGTGTTTTGTTAATTTGATAACTTTTGTAGTTTCATATTGATGCGTAATGACGGACTTGAACCAAGACCACCCGCAGCCATATCGAGACCAGGTGGATGCGGAGGACTGGGGTCAGACGTAGGCCTGGATAATGCAGGGGATTTGGCTGGGGACTCTCACGGACTCTGCAGGCAATGTAGGCTACTCCAATCTGCGAACCCATGGGCAGAGGTGAAACCTGTTCTATTCCTTGTGCTTGCTGATCCGGGTGCAGTGTGTTTGGGGCTGTGGTGTTCTGAGTACACTGCCTGCAGAATCCTTGAGGGTCCACGCCCAAATCCCTAGTGCTATGGTCCATGTCTGGTCCTAGTCTGACCCCAGTCCTCCGTGTCCACCTGGTCCCGATATGGCTGCGGTTAGCCTTGGTTCATTATATATAATATGCAACTATAAAAGTGGTTAAATTCAACAAAACAGCATGAAAAGGGTCATGGAGAGGTACTCTTTTGCTAAAAAGAAAACCTTGCTCAGAGCAGATGTTTTTCTCTCTCTCCTGTAACACTTTACACTGCACAAGCAGGGGCGGAGCCAGACATTGGAAACATCAGGGGCTTAGCCCATTGAGTAATATATAAAAAAAAAAAAAAAGAAAAAAAAAAAAGAAAACATAGAAAAATAAATCTTCAGATAATGTGCTCTGGTGATTTTTTTTGCTACTCATGGTCAAACTACCACTTTACCAAACCACTAAAACAAATAAATAAGAGCTCTTAACAAACTGAGCTTCAGTGACCAACCATGCTGCTGCAGAGGGGCTTAAACAAGAAGAATAACTGAATTTTTTGCTATATATGGCTTATCAAATAATGGTTTAATTAATAAGCCTTTTAGAATGTATGCAATTTATTTTCCACTGTTGTGATTTGTCTATGTACGGCCTAAAATGCACCAAAATTTAAGACATCCTTTGTACTGAAGCCCAAATAATAATTATCATTATTTATACCACATGTGCAACTAAAGTAGACTGTTGCTAATAGGTCTATATTTCAAAGAATTCCTGTTCAAAGTATGTTTCTTTTTTTTTTCTTTTTTTTTTTTTTTACCTTTGGAGGGCTGAACCTATTTTTATTAGGCCTGTTATTTTTAGTTTCCCCTTATATATCACTTGTCTTGTTTTCAAAGTCCAAATGTCTCCTCCTCCTGTCCCTGTCGTGTGACCTGTTCCCTGCTGCTGATGCTCTATGTTCTCTCTCTGCCTCCTTCTTATATTTATAATCATCAAAACTAAGTTATGGGAAGTAAATATTTATTTTTATGGTTGTTTTTCAAGTAAAACATCTGTGATGATACAACACTGCGTGCTCCGCTGAGAGAGTGTTAATTAGCTGCATCTGTTGCTGGGTTTCAGATGACATCATAACATTCTATAGGCCTATAGTATTTAATAGAGATAAGGGGCAGGCAAAATCATATCTCAATGATCCCTGGACATATCCACATGAAACAAAGACTGTCAGAAAGCTCAAGGTCTCATCTTGTCTCTCTGCTCTCTTACTGACACAGGACGATGTCTCACAGCTGCGGAAAAGAGCAGTGCTGAGTGAGGGAGACAGAGCAACTTGGATCAAACCAAAATTAGGAGCGAGTTCCATGGGAGCGCAATCCAAATATTTCGTTATAGCAGATTGTCTATGGTTGTTTGGGATTTTTGTTGTTAGGCCAGATAACAAACTATAGGCTATTAAAAAGTTTTAGACCTAGACTACCCAAAAAGTTCAGGGGCTTTTAAAAAAACATCTGGGGCTTGAGCCTCAAAAGCCACCCCCTCGCTACACCGATGTGCACAAGGCAGAGGTACAGCGGGCTGAGGGTTGCAAATATCAGCAAATGTTCTCCAGGGGTTGCAGCTCTAAAAAGCTGAGAACCACTGGTCTAACTAAGTCCGAGAGAGATTCAAGCAAAGCTTTAACTACTGTCATTGTGAACCGTCACAATGAACTGAAAAAAAAAACACAGGCCACATGGGATCAACTTCCGGGTCAAGTAAAGTGAGAGAAAAAAAATAATAAAAAAAATAAAAAATTTAATTATGTCCCTGAGCCGGTCCTCTAATGCTCATTTTTTGTATTAAGCATACAATAAAAAAATTACAAATCAAACTTCATTTCATTTTTTGAAACGAAACGAAACGAAACGAAAGGTACACGGACCAGAGAGTTTGTTGGTTGGTCAGTGCTTCGTGAGAAAGGCGAGGGTCCGTGGAGCCAAGCGTTTTGAGGGCTGATTAAGACAGAACCAGGGAAATCAGGGTTGATGATGTCTGATGAGTCTAACCCTAACATTACAACATGGTAGAAAGCTCAAAAAAGTCAGTTTTGCTTGATATATCACCTTTAAACTGTACATGGATCAGTCTCATATTCATACATAAAACATAAATGTATTTATTAAACAACTGAGGTTTCCTGTATGCAGAATATTTGCGGGTTTTGGTCTATTTTTTTTTTTTCACACTTGAAAACGTGACTTCTGATATCATGTTTTGAGCACTCTTGCACATACATATATCATGTTGTTAAATGGCTTAAGGCTATGCAGTGGAGTTGGGTGCTTAAGACCTGCAGAGTTTTTTGACTGATAACCAACATCATTATCATGCACTAAATGAGCTGGCAAATATTAAATCGTAATATTTCACCAAAATATTTCCTATTGTTTTATTTTATAAATAACTTTGATGACTGAGGTTTGACTTGGATTTTTCAATTACTTACCAGTCATAAATCTCCAACCTTCATTATGGGAGTCATTGCATCAGATTAATTTTGGCTTTATTCCTCCTCCATAACCCAAAGTGACCTCCTGGCAAGCCCAACAAGACATCAGGAGAATGATGATGACACCGAGGAGAGCATTCTTCATTGAGGATATACCAGTGATTTCCATCTTATTAACATGTCTTCATCTCCGGAACATTGCTGCTAGGACGCCCAGGGCAGAAAAGTCTGAATAAATTCAGCCCACATTCAAGTGTTAAAAAGCAGAAGTGCGTTTTTGAGGCAAAGTTTGGTAGGTGCTTACAAGTATGTAGATTCACACAATGTTTTTATCCACTATAATCTGCAAATTAATGACTTTTTCACATAAAAATAAGTAATTCACAGTGATTTTTAGCAGTTTACATTATTTTATATAGAAGTCATAACATTATTGAGGAAAAAACTACCCAAAGTTTCGATGCGCTCATGGCCACAAAAAGTAAGACACAAAGACAGCATCACCATAGAAACAGATAAACAGCTCAAGGTGAGATTTCTACAAACTGCACAAAGGAACAGTGGTCTGTGGAGGAGGAATAGTGGAGCACATTCTAAAGTTTATGCATGCTCACCGTATGTCTGTGTTGCTGCAGATCCAGGTTCAAGGTGTGTTCTTGTGAGCCCATTTTCTCTGAGTGTAAAGAGCACACCGCTCTACATGAAGCATTGTGATAGAATATGTGCATCAAATGTGTCTTAGCTTAATCACGCCAGAGGAAATGTAATAAATATTGTACAGCTACAGAATGTTTATTCATGTGGTAAAGAAAGAGCTTATTTAATTTGAAAATCTTCTGCCTAGGAATTTTATATTACAAAGATTTGGATATTGAGTATAATTGATGTGACTCCATTACTCAGTGACATTTTGAATTAGTAGTTAAATAGACACCTAACAACACAAAGTAATAATAATTAGGGTGTATCCAGAGATCTAGCAATCAAAATGATATAATCTGTCAACTATATGGACTAGATTTACCAGTCTTACAAGTATGTAATTATCCACTACCAGCACCAACTCTCTAATGTTTTAAATACATTTTACATTTAAGAGTGGACAGCTTGTCTCAGATATGATTTATTTTCCTAATAGATGTCAGCTCAGCTTGTTCGTGAACAGTAGTGACAGTAGAAGACTGTTATGAATTAGGCTTCCAGTCTTTTTCTTTTTACAAGTCAGCCTTTTCTGACAGTTGTGTTGGTAAAACTGCTATATTAGCACATCAAACTTCCCAGTAATAACAATGGTGAGCTTGAAAGTATATCATTTTAAACAGGGTGACATTTAAATGTTACAAAATGCATGTAATGGGCTGTCAAGTTAATGCCACAGCAGTTGGGAAACATGCCTATTGTAAATGTTATTTAAAATAAGATTCATAAAGAGTTTCAAAACACAGTATGTGTGTGGAAGAGGGAGGCAGGCAGCTGGAGGGGAAAAGACATTTGGTTCATTTTGACCTGAAAAAGGCCATGCACCTGCAGAGCACGAGATGGGCTTTTCTGGAGGAGCTGCAATGGCTTTGCTGCCACAGGCTGCATATGGGACCTCCTGGCGACAGAATACACTACTGCTCTACAGGACTCTGTGGCTGCAAAATCATTACGGCCACAATCCAGTTGAGACTATGCAACCACCTCTCACTCACGTTGCCTCAAAGTACTCTGTTTTCTACTTTACCTGGAAAAGCTCTAGTTCTCACACATAAAGCAGCTTCATGGAAACAGGGACTGAACAACAGCTGCAAAAAGAATCTTGACATGAAACAATAACTTTGCAATTACACTTAATTTTTCTGTAATATGTAATCAGTGAGCCTTGCATTAGTTTGTTTAGATTGTCCATTTGAATTTGAAAGGGACCTCAGTGTTTTGATTATTTTTAATCAATCAAAAACTTGGCTTCCTTACTGCCTGTGCTATATTATATGGAACAATCTCATTTATCTGAGTAGAGCTCATTTCTAGAAGCAATTAAGTATTGATTCATTTTCAAACCATTACACTATACATTAGATTACACCCTACAGTAGCAGTGATAAAAGTACATAAAGCGTTTTGTTTTTTTTTCTCAGCTTTTTACCCTGTTATAATATTGTTTCCACCTCAAAAACATACCTGGAGTTGTATTTTGTTTTATTCACACATGTTGGATAATCCTGCATAGTAACATTCTCAAAACCTGAAAACGCCTTCTGAATCACTTCAGCACTGTTTCTAAAGCACATACACCTTCGTGTATTTTTCTGTTAGCTTCATGCTGTTAATAGTTGTGCTAATTAGCCATCTTGTCATGCTCTGTCTGTCCCCCACTTTTCAGTACAAGCACTCTGAGATTTTCCACTCATGTCTGATTTAAAATCCTCCCTACTTTATTTATGTGTGAACTAAGAAATAGAAGATCAAGAGGCAGGAGTGTCTTTAGAGGCTTTTGTAAGAGAAAGGTCCTTTACTACAGCAGATTAGATATAAACTATAATGTTTGCAAAGAGCATGGCGCTGCCTTAAAACGACAGGCACCTAATACAAGCATTATCTGCAAAGTAAAAGTAAGCTTCCTAAAGAAATACAATACATTATTTTATGTTATGTTAGAAATTGTGATTGTGCATTCACTATTTTGTTTTTCTGACCCCAGCTCCCTGTATGCATAATACTGTTGTTTCCCACAAATTGAAAAGTAGAAAGTGACACCACATTTATTCTTATTGTACACAATTAGAAGTTGGCCTTGGGCTCTGACACGGCTTGGCTCTCATATTTTAGGTTTTAAACAATCTGTACTTGTACTTTTTGACACATTTTTTTTGGCTCACTGTGTCGGGATAGTGCAGAGAACATTCTAACTGTGTAATGGCTCTTTTTAAACAGAATAAATTATACCTTTTCTGAGAACATACCTTTGGGGGTAGGTGAGCAAGTTCATTATTACAATATGCAGCTTTGTGTCAGAGCCTGAGGTCAAATGATTTTATTTTTATAGCAAGATGGCTTTGAAACATTAAAACCTCTCAGTAGTTTGAACTACTGCAGACAATGACAAATCCACATCTAGTACTAATAAATCCAAGCCTCTCATTTTACTGCATATAACATCAAATATTCTAGCTCAAAACATGATGTAACTCTGCATGTTTTCCTGCATTATTACAACTCCAGTGATTTGTGTGTGAGTTCACTGTTGCTGCTGAAGTAAATGACCCAAATAAAATGCACCAGCTGAATAACATATGTGTTTACATCAGGAAGAAACAGTGAGATGTTGCTGTATGTTGTGAATAAGCTAGTCACAAACTATTTTTTTTGGATAATGGCTTTTATTTAGTGTTACAGCCTTTGTGCTGTAGTGTGTTTTTTTTTGTTTTTCCTTGTCTCCACCCACCAGTCCTGCCAGCTCATCAGCCACACCTGGGTGAGAGCTGGGTATAAAAGGCCGGAGCTGCCTTCATTCTGTGGCCAGTGGGTCCTTGGTGCTGCAGCCGCAACCATCGCCTTAGTTTCATTAGTTCTTTGTATACTTTGTTGGTATTCTTTTTTTTTTTTCTGTAAATAAACCTTAGTGTTTTTGTTAATCCTACAACATCTCCATTCTCCTGTTTTTTTCTACCACCCGTAAATCTATTTTTAGTTACTGTGCCAGCGCCCCTAGCCATCCCTGGCACGTAACATTTGGGGGCTCGTCCGGGATATGGTAGATGGATCAGGTATGTATGTGAGTGTGTGTGTGTGCTCCGGTTGATGTTGGTCACGGGTGTTTCTCTAGCTTGCACATTTGAATTGGCATTGCTTTCCCAGATTGGTTAGGGGGTGTCCCGCTTGGCTGTATACAGTCACTCCATCGGTCACCCGTTTTTTGTTTTAGTTTGTTGTTTTCGGGGTGAATCCTGGGCGGAGTGTATTCTCTGATGGGGGTAGGCGCAACAGGGCTTCGGTCGCTGTGCTTCGCCTTTCAAGTGGCCCCGAGCCCGGCAAGCCCCAGAAGATACACAGGCTAAGATATTTGTTAGGTAGGGATCTGGGATGGCATATGTTGTGTGCGTTTGATGCTAGTGTGTGTAACGCCCTGTCTACTGTTTGTTTCATTGTGAGTGGTGTGTGTGTGAGGTGCGCGCGCTGGTGCTTCCTTCGGGAGCGCGCAGTGGCTCAATTAGACACAGGTGTAGCCCCGGTCAGCTGACTGAGTTAATCAGCTGCGTGATCCGGATTTGCAGTGGCTTTCTTTGTCCGGTGAGTTATGGCTACCTTTGATTTAAAAGCGTTTGTAGCTAATCCTACTCTAGCGGTGTTTAACACTTGTAGGAAATGCGACTTGTTTGAAATTGCCAGACATTACAGTGTTACCGTCTCTACTACGTTGCGTAAGGGGGAGTTGAGGGAGGCTGTATTAGCGGGTTTGGTCGGAGCAGACGTTTTGCCCTTACCTGAGTCTGGTGATCTCGTTTGTGTGGTGGCGGGAGATGCAGTGGCGTCCCCAGTGCGTAGCCCTTCGAGCGGGGCGGCTGAGCAGCCGCTGCCGGTAACTCCTCAACAGGACCCCGCAGGTGGGGAGGAGGAAGGACCGCGTACTCTGCCCCCGTTTGAAGCATTTAGTATGGATTCTTCTCAGAGTTCTAAAAGGGATGCTCGTTTAGAGGTCCGCTTAACCCGTTTGAAAATCCAGAAGGAGGAGAGGGAGCGAGAGTTCCGCCTCAAACGCGAACTTGAGCTGAAGAAACTCGAAATAGAAACCGCCAACGCTAAAGAGGTGGAAATAAAAAGGTTGGAGGCGGAGACCGCATTTAAAATACGACAATTAGAACTGCAATCTCGGCCTATTGGCGCTGAAAACTTTGTGTCCGTTAATCCTCGCGATACGTTTGATGTGACCAAGAACATCCAGTTAGTCCCCGTTTTCCGCGAGTCCGAAGTGGAGTCTTATTTTGGGGCTTTTGAGCGCATTGCTGCTGCACTGCATTGGCCTAGTGATGTGTGGGCAATTTTGTTGCAATGCAAATTGAGCGGTAAAGCTCTAGAAGCCTGCGCCTCTTTATCGGTTTCAGACAGTCTCAATTATGATAAGCTTAAAGGAGCTATTTTACGAGCTTATGAGCTTGTACCGGAAGCCTATAGACAGCGTTTTAGAGGGCTTAAGAAGTCGTTGAATCAAAGTTACGTTGATTTTGCTCGAGAAAAAAGTCTATTGTTTGATAGATGGTGTTCTGCTAGTAAAGTTGATAACCTTGTTTCACTTCGTGAGTTGGTCTTATTGGAAGACTTCAAAAACAGTCTCCCAGAGCGCCTCATTGTCTATTTAAATGAGCAGAAAGTCTCAACGCTCCAGCAAGCTGCTGTTTCGGCCGATGAATTTGCCCTTACGCACAAGACTGCTTTTAAGCGTGAATCTACACCACAAATTGGTGAAAAAGCTTTTCAACTTGACTTGTCAAACAGCTCCAGGTTAGCGAAACCAAAACAATGCTTTTATTGCCATAAGACTGGCCATCTTATAGCCGAATGTGACGCTTTGAAACGCAAACAGCCTGTGGCCAAACCACCAAAAGGGGTGGGACTTGTTAAAACTGTCTCTGCTGGTCCTTCTGCTATTACCTGTAATCAACCAGTCATTTCTCCAGATGAGTGCTTTAAACCCTTTATTTTTGAGGCTTTCGTTTCAGTCCCGGGAGAAGCGAAGCGCTCAGTTGCAGTACTGCGGGATACAGGGGGTTCCCAGTCGTTTATCTTATCTGGTGTGTTACCCCTTAGTTTTAAAACCGACTGTCACTCAAGCACTGTTGTGAAAGGTATTGGCATGAGTTTTGTACCAGCTCCCCTCCATTCTGTCTACATTGAGTCTAAGCTGGTTAGTGGTGTGTTTCCAGTTGCTGTCCGTGACCAGTTTCCTATAGATGGGGTAGATTTTATCATGGGAAATGACATTGCTGGTGGCAAAGTCTATCCTTCCCCTGAGGTTGTTGACCATCCCATTCCTGGCTCTGAGACGGATGAGTTAGCAAAAAACCATCCTGAGATGTTCTCTGTGAGTGTCTTGACCCGAGCCCAGTCTCGTAAGTTGGCTCAGGAGGCTGACGTTGATTTGTGTGACTCAGTGCTGGCCCCTGTTTTCTCTGAGGACAGTGTGCCCTCTTCTGGTGGTGTGGGGAAAGTCACCAAGGTCAAGGTTAATAGTGCAGAGCCAGAGTTGCTATCCCCAGTGTCACCTCCATTAACCTGTGAAGCTTTCATTGAGGCCCAAAAGTCTGACTTGTCTTTAACAAAGTGTTTTGCTGCTTTAGAGAACCCTGTTAACAAACAATCATACTTAGTTGAGAACGGAGTTCTAATGCGCAAGTGGGTCCCTAGGTCAGGTAGCCAGCCTGTTTTAGATGACTGGTGTACAGTTTTTCAAATTGTGGTTCCCCAGAGTTACAGGCGACACGTGCTATCCATGGCCCATGAACACCTGTGGTCTGGTCATCTTGGTGTTACCAAAACTTACAACCGTGTCCTACAGCACTTCTTTTGGCCAGGTTTGAAAACTGACGTGGTTCACTTTTGCAAGACCTGTAAAACCTGCCAGGCTGTGGGAAAGCCAAACCAAGTGGTACCACCGGCACCACTTCGTCCTGTTCCTGCAGTGGGTGAGCCATTTGAACACGTTATTGTTGACTGTGTTGGCCCCCTGCCTAAGACAAAAACAGGAAATCAATTTTTGCTTACTGTCATGTGTGTTTCCACTCGGTTTCCTGAGGCAATTCCACTGCGCAAAATCACTGCTCCATCCATTACTAAAGCATTGACCAAGTTTTTTACCACCTTTGGCCTCCCTAAAGTTGTGCAAACTGACCAGGGTACAAATTTCCTCTCAAAGACCTTCAGGCAGACCCTACAGTCTTTCGGTGTGTCTCATTCTGTGTCCAGTGCCTATCACCCTGAGTCCCAAGGTGCGTTAGAGCGCTGGCACCAAACATTAAAATCCATGTTAAGCAAATACTGCTTTGACACTGGGAGAGACTGGGATGAAGGGGTTCCATTTGTGCTTTTTGCTGTCAGGGATGCCACACAGGAGTCTACAGGTTTCAGCCCTGCCGAACTTGTGTTTGGACACAATGTACGTGGTCCACTTAAGGTACTTAAAGAACAGCTTTTGTCCATGACAACGCCTAAAACCAGTGTGTCAGATTTTGTTACCAAGTGCAGAGAACGGTTACAGCAGGCTACAGTTTTAGCTAAGGAAGCACTTTCTTTATCACAAGCCAGGATGAAAAAACGCTTTGACAAGAAAGCTGTAGACCGTCACTTTAAGCCTGGTGATAAGGTCTTAGTCTTGCTTCCAAGTGTTGGCTCTGCTCTTTCTGCCCGTTTCTCTGGCCCATATGATGTTGAAAGAAAAGTTTCAGACACAGATTACCTTATTCTGACACCTGAGCGAAGGAGAAAAAACAGACTTTGTCATGTCAATATGCTCAAGCCATTTCTTGAAAGGGATGAAGTGACAACTAAACAGTCTGTGCTAACTGTGCCTTGTGTGTTCCCAGTCTGTTCTGAGGTGGCAGTTGAGGAGGATTTTGTAGAGCCTTGTGCTGCCCAACAGTGTGGTCGGTTGTCAAACTCTGAGTTTATGTCCAGTATAGACACCA
The DNA here is from genome assembly GCA_020698575.1 of Bostrychus sinensis. NCBI lineage: Eukaryota > Metazoa > Chordata > Actinopteri > Gobiiformes > Eleotridae > Bostrychus > Bostrychus sinensis. The sequence continues at coordinate 14,965,828 of CM036242.1, forward strand.
ACCTGTCATATCTCAGTGACGAGCAGCGTAAAGACATTCTAGGTCTGCTCCACTCCTATCTCTCACTGTTTAGTGACACGCCATCTCGCACTAATGTCATAGAGCATGACATTGATGTAGGCTCTGCACCTCCCATTAAACAGCATGCATACCGATGTCCCTTGGAGAAGCGTGAGGCCATGAAGAAAGAGGTTAAATATTTGCTAGAGAATGGGTTGGCTAAACCAAGCCATAGTCCTTGGAGTTCTCCTTGTCTTCTCGCTCCCAAGTCTGATGGCTCTCCACGTTTCTGTACAGATTTTAGAAAAGTTAATGCAGTCACTGTACCAGACTCTTTTCCTTTACCCCGTATGGAGGATTGTATCGACAGTATTGGTCCTTCAGTTCACATCACTAAATTGGACTTACTAAAAGGCTACTGGCAGGTTCCCTTGACCTCTAGAGCGTCCGATATCTCTACCTTTGTCACGCCAGATCATTTTATGCAGTACACTGTTATGGCTTTTGGCATGAGAAACGCCCCTGCCACTTTCCAACGCCTTATGCACTTGGTCCTCAGTGATGTTGCTAACTGTAATGTATATCTGGACGATATTGTTGTGTACTCTGACTCTTGGTCCGATCATCTCTCTACTCTGCGTGAGGTGTTCAAACGCTTGTCTGAGGCCAAGTTGACACTGAACTTAGCCAAGTGTGAGTTTGGTAAGGCCACTGTCACTTACCTTGGTAAAGTTGTTGGTCGTGGTCAGGTACGACCTGTTAATGCTAAAGTTGAGGCTGTGTTGTCATACCCCACTCCTTCCACCCGGAGAGAACTGCGCCGTTTTTTAGGCCTTGCCGGTTACTACCGGTGTTTTTGCAAAAAACTTTTCTGTGCTAGTTGCCCCTCTTACTGCCCTCTGTAGTCCCTCTGTTCCATACACATGGACTGAGGAATGTGAATGTGCTTTTCAAGCAGCCAAGACCCTCCTCTGCAGTGCCCCTGTCCTTTCTGCACCTGACTATTCTAAACCTTTTAGTCTGGAAGTGGATGCTAGTGCTACTGGAGCTGGCGCTGTACTGTTGCAGGATGATGAAGCTGGTATGCCCCATCCCGTCTCCTACTTCTCTGCTAAGTTTAAGAAGCACCAGCTAAATTATTCCACCATCGAAAAGGAGACTCTGGCCATGCTCCTGGCTCTTCAGCACTTCAATGTTTATGTCAGTTCTACCAGTGTTCCAGTCTCTGTGTTCACAGACCACAACCCTCTTGTGTTCCTCGCCCATATGTACAACCACAACCAGCGGCTGATGCGCTGGGCCTTGTTGGTGCAGGGTTATAACATTACCATCCGGCACAAGAAGGGAAAGGACAACATTGTGGCCGACGCCCTATCCAGAGACTGAAGACCACAACGACTACATATCCTTCCTTAAAATGTGTCATCCATCAATGTTACTACTCAGTAGCTGATGTGTAGCTGCTGGGTGTGGTAACTTGGGGGTTGACTGTATAGTAGGCTGTTATCAAGGGTATTTGTTAACTTTTAAGGGGGGGAGTGTTACAGCCTTTGTGCTGTAGTGTGTTTTTTTTTGTTTTTCCTTGTCTCCACCCACCAGTCCTGCCAGCTCATCAGCCACACCTGGGTGAGAGCTGGGTATAAAAGGCCGGAGCTGCCTTCATTCTGTGGCCAGTGGGTCCTTGGTGCTGCAGCCGCAACCATCGCCTTAGTTTCATTAGTTCTTTGTATACTTTGTTGGTATTCTTTTTTTTTTTTCTGTAAATAAACCTTAGTGTTTTTGTTAATCCTACAACATCTCCATTCTCCTGTTTTTTTCTACCACCCGTAAATCTATTTTTAGTTACTGTGCCAGCGCCCCTAGCCATCCCTGGCACGTAACATTTAGCCACTTACTTTATCAACATGCCAGTTTAATTACTTATCGAAATCAACTATAATTCTATACTATGCAACTTGTCTGTAATGGCTGGACTATGAGATACTATCTGTAACAAGGTAACTGTCTGCGTATTACTGCCTTGGAACTTATACAATAATCAATCACACTTTATTTGTATAGCACATACAACAGCAACAGTTGAACCAAAGTGCTTTCCATTAGTGCATTAATAAAAGGGACTGAAACAAGTAAAAACAAGTTAACTACAAAATATAAAAAAACAACTGTAAAACAATGAGTTCAAAAAGTGTCACAGTGCTGTTAAGTACTAAAAGCAAGTCTAAACAGGTAAGATTTTTTTTAGCTTAGCTTTAAACAAACGGACAGATCTGTGATGGTCTGTAACTCAAGCGGTGAATTGTTCCTAAGTCTCGGACCGGCTAAAGCGAACAGCAGAACGCAGAGCTCTGCTGGGTTTGCGTGCAATTAACACTTCACATAAATTAGAGGAATGCAAGTCCATGGATGGCTTTAAAAACATTAAAAAGTTAAAATCAACTCAAAAGTGTACTGGGAGCCATAAAACCAAAAGTACAGTATACGGATAGATACATGTGACGTCATAATAATGCATCGGTCAGTGCTTTTTTGGGACACTCAAAGACATTTTACAGTTGCATTATTCATTCACGCCCAAACTCGGTTGTGGGCTACACACTCATTCATACATAGGCAAGGTGGGTGAAGTGTCTTGCCCAAGGACACAACGACAGTATGCAATGCCAGGGCTTGAACTGCCAACCATCAGGTCAGTGGGCGAACGTCTCCACCGATTAAGCTACTGCCGCTTCGATCATGGTGTGACTAATTGATTATCTTATTTGTACAACCTCAGAACTCACTATTACTGAGTATGGTCACTTTTGTATGACCATCTGACCAAAACACATGTTGTAAAAATAAAATAAATTCCAGTTGTGAGAAGTTGTGCCAGACTCTTTCCCCAATAACAAAGAGGATTGTGACAGGAAGGGCATCCAATGTAAAAACTCATACTGACGTACCAATGCAAATGATTCACCTAAAAGAAAAGTAGCTTAAAGAGACTTTTTCTAGAACCATAATTACAAAATATAAAATGATCTTTTATTTATTATAGATTTATTTAATGTCTTTATTTATTTGATATGGATAACAATCTCATAACAATCTCATTGTTCAAACCAGATGTGTTGTTCGAGTGTTATGTCACAACACTTGTCCAGAACATGCATATAGAGAGGGTTAGTGAGACAATAAATAAAACATTTAGAATTACATTTTCATATGGAATAGTGCAGAAATAAGGCAAATCTCTATTGCTTTTATAAGCAAAACCAAAATTATACCTTAAGTTTACTGTGGTCTTAGAATCTAATTTAAATCAGACTTTTCATAAACAAATAAGTGATAAAAGTATTTAAAAAAAATTCATAGGCACAAATGCTGGATCACTCATACAGTCTTTAGAATATATTTTAAAACTTGGAGGGCAGGGTGGCAGAGCGGTTAGTGCTCTTGCATGAGATCAATCCTCAGGTCAGCAGTCACTCAATCTCTCTGGGTGGAGTCTTCATGTCCTCCACATGACATGCATGTGTTAGGTGAACTGATGACTCTAATTGCCCCTAATGGATGGATGTGAGAGTGAATGGTTGTCTGTTTGTGTCTCTGTGTCAGCCCTGCAACTAACTGGCAATCTTTCTAGCTTGTACCCTGCCTGAGGCCCATAGTTTCTGGGATAGGCTCCAGTACCCTAATGGAAATAAGCAGAAAAAGATGAATAAATTAATAATAACTTTTAATACCAATGTTACATGCCATTTCATAATAGAATGCTTCTTGTGTATACACTTACCCCCAACTTTTATAGCAACCGACTGACTCTTGGTTGTTGAGCTTTATTCAAACTGCATTGTACACAAAGATAATGCATGTTCAGTATGACAAATTACATGTACAGACCAGTGCCTGCATACTTCATGTGTGTACACAAGCTTCAATGTGAGTCAAAGATACTATAGGCCTCATCATGCACATTATTACAGTCATCATGTATATGCTAATGCTGGCGTCTGCAGCGTTAGGCCATGGTCTGCTACACACCCCGCGTAGGACAGCAGCCATTTATAATTGATACTCTGTGTTTACTGCAGGCCCAGGTGTGTTGCAGGAAATAACCACTGACCCAATTACAGTTTGCATCCAGCATGCTTTGGTTAATTTGTGTAAAAGCCATAATTGCTCTTGGTTTTATAATTCATGAACAAGGGGCGTGCGGCATTGGCAAAGCACCAGCATCTATTTCTAAGCCACCCATGAGTACAACCTCTGCTCTAAATAGCAGCCACATGTGTGTATGCCTCTAAACACACCCACAAATGCTAATATACATGCGGTAAAGGCACTTGAGCTAAATGGATACAGATGTTAGATATTACAAGTGTGAAAGATTACGAACTTGAACTGCGACGGGATGCCACCGGGAGATACTAATGTGTTTTGACTTGGTGCTTTTTGACCTACAGGTGATGTTTCCATCTGAAAAGAATGGCAGCTGGTGAATATTTGACATGACTGTGAACAAGGACTGGGGTTCAGGCTAGAATTCATTTGCATTTCTGTCATGATACCGCATTGTGACATTGTTTTTTTTTTTTTTTTTTTTTTGGGGGGGGGGGGGGGGGGGTTTGTAAGTAAGACCCCTATTTGAATGGAATCTTCTATCTTAAGTGTTTTTGTTTTTTTTGTCTCTTGCCATGTTTTTTCATTGTGGTCACACTTGGTCCATCTGTTGAGTTTCTTGCCTTGCACCAAAAGTTGGTTTCTTGCCAGATTTTTTAGTTCACAACTCACAAAATCCATCTTGTCAGGTTTAAGCTTATATGTTTGCTATCCAGACCTGTCAGGATTTATCCAGTGGCGTAGCACTACTTAACAATATTTGTAAAAGAAATATAGAAACACGGAAAAACTTTACGAATGACATTCCAGACTAATATGTGTTCACAGGTGGAAGGAAGCATAGCCAAGTAAACTCTCAGACTCTCAAGAAGTGTACGCACTTTGAACATGGAGACTGGAAATTGCTTCTAGTAAAATGGTATTGCTCTTGTTTTGTTACATTTAAGTATGAACTTTTGTTTTAGGAAACTGTGTATAATCAGGCCAACTGAATTTATGCTGATGAAAAACTGCAAGGTCACTCATCAAACACTTGCTTTGACCACTGACTAAACATTTCCACATTGAGAGCGTCACGTCTGACAAAGCAAAACAAGAACAAAGAGCCTCAATTAAGAGGTCACAGGTCAAAAAGGTTTATCTTAGAGCTTCACATAACTGTTCTTTCTGACAGTGCTAAAGGGGAGACACAATAGGCAGAAATGCGTTCTCAGAATTTCTGAAATTATAACTTGACACGAAGCATGACCCTGTGTTCACAGCACGGTCAAATTTTCATAATGAGCTCTGATTATCTTTCGCTCTTTATCTTCATTTCCTTTTATTTATTTTTATTTTTTTTACTGTAGTGATACAAACCAAGATGTTACCACAAGTGGAACTTTATGAACTTACTACTGAGACAATATTTGAATAACCTTTTGTAGCAAATACTAAAGTTATTGGAGACATCTGTTTCTTATAGCACAAATAAAGAGTGGTCTCCCAAATAATTCTAATTTGTAAATCTACCATTATTACCAAAAATTACACACCAAAAGTTATTACAAAATCCATCATGCTATTTACTGTTATACTGTGTTTCTTTTATCTGCTATACATGGCCTGAGTTATTTTAGTAATCACCTAATAGAAAAGTTGCATTATAAGTATAGAGCTTCTACAAACTAAGCAGTACATAAGGACCACATGCACAGGCAATGAAGGACCAAACCTCAACTGTAGTATAGCTAATTGACCTGGCAGCTGTTTTTATTGTTGTCATGTTTGTTGCCAGTCCACTGTTATTAGATACAGCTGTCTTCAATGATAGGCCTGATGAAAAGATTTTTTAAATATTCAAAACAGCCAAAATTAGTATTCAGTAATGTAAGTCCAGGCACCTGTACCCATTTTAATTATTTTAACATTATTTTGTAGTAATTTGGTGTGTGTCTTGCAAAGAGTGATTCAAAACAATAGCATTTCAGTATAATTCAACTGTTTCAACTATACAATTTTATCATTGTCCATCATCCTAGCCCGCAGCACTTCTCCATAATTTCTTCACCACTATAATGTCAGTCATAAGGCCATCTTCCCTTCACTTTTAATTAGATTGTACTAACATTTGGAATTTGGCATGCAGCATGTTAAAGCTGCAGGGTTGGAAACTCTACATCAAACCCAGCCCTGTATGACCAAGGCAGTGGCTTTGATCTGGTCTGGTCCCCTGGGGCTGCAGGCCTACTGCCCACTGCTCCCAATATTAGGACAGGTTAAATGCAAAGAAATGACTTTTCCCTATGGGGACATGAAGCGGTAAACTCACTTGCAGCTCAATTTAGTATTCCCCAACCAGCCTATTCCACTTAAATGTTTTCATGTTTCTACTTCAGAAAGAAATATAAATAGCATTATTATTTTTATCATGGCCAGGCAGGTTAAGTTTTTGTCAGTGATGGTTTGTTGGTTGCTTCGTTAGGTAACTTGACATTTGGTTTATGATTTATTCGTACAGGGACAACACACACCAATACATTAAAAAAAAAAAAAAAAAAAAAAATCACAAGGAAAGATGCTTGGTGCCAACTCAAATTGTTATGGTTGGATATTGATGACATTTCCAACAGAAATCTGAAATGGCTGGTTTATTTCTGATTTTTCCTTGAAATCTCAGAAGATTTATTTATTTTTTTATGAGTGGATCCATTTGTTTAAGGATTCTCTGTACCATTGCAAGATAGAGACACAGATACTAACTTCAGGTACGAGGGGTCAATAAAGAAACAAATGACTAGTTAAAGTATTTTTACCACTGTGGAACAGAAGGGCTTTCTGCCTCAATGGATAGGGCATTTACCACTAAGACCTAACAAGCGAAATACCTATAGGGGATTACTAAAATTAAATTGAATGGATCTAATCGATAACAAAAAAAAAAAAAAAAAAGTTTAAGTCCAGTCTTTATACTACACCTTTATCAGTGTGTAACAGAGTCAAAGTCTTGGCAGAGTTTAGTGTTCTTCAACTTCTTCTGATTGTAAATGTAATAATATATACAGTGGTATTTGTATTTGATTGACATATTCTTAATGGTTGATGCCAATTTCGATAAGCTACCCTCTAAAGTGGCTAATCACTCATTTGGTAAAATGGGGCCACTGGCTGATTATAGTATGTCACGCTTAAAGAGCATGCACAAAAAAATAACGTGGGGGACAATAAGAGAAGACAGAGAGAGGGAGAAATGTAGAGTAAATGTATAAAGGATTTTAAAGACTCATTTGTCTGACTCCTTAATGAGAGGAAGCGGAACAAAGACCCCGGCTAATATTCCGAAGGGTCTAATTAAAATTAGGTGTGATCCAATGGAGGACGGAGCCGCAGAGGTGATTTTAGTCACAGCCCAGAAGAGACCAGCTAATTAGGGAGAGTGATGGCCTTTGCTTGGAATCCACTGGAGAGACACGGGGCACACACAATGTCCACATCCCTGCTGGCCTGGCACCGAGATAGCTGCCATGCTGTTCCCTACAACCAGGGCAGAGAAAAGAGGACGAATGGGGACAACAACAGAGCGGTGCAATGTTAACAGCTGTAGGGGTTTGTGATTGGATAGACATACCTGCCTTTTCTTATTCTCAGTGAAAACAGCTGGTCTATTTTGGTGCTTGTAGTCTGTGTTTTCCAAGTCTTATTTTGATTCCACAGTAGGAGGCAGCCAGACTTCGGCACAAGCTAGGAAACGTCCCTGTATAGAGAAGTTGTCTACCTCCCACCTTTGTTTCAAGAGAAAACAACATTGATGCCTTGGAATGATTTAATTTGATTCATCCTGTCCAAATTCGGGGTAATTTCATTTTATTGCTCGACCGGGATCCCCTCCAAGCTGTTTGAGCCATGTCACTCTCGCTGATGAAGAAACATCAATAGCTATTTGTCAGTGTGCGGCATTATGCATATGAGCTATTGGGCTCCCTTTGATTTTCCCAACAGAGTGTTCATGTTCATCTTACCTTTGACATTGAGCGAGCGCCTTCTTGTTGTTCTTATGACACTCTGATAGCACTTGGCCTAATCTTAATTGATGGCACTGTTGCTCATCTGCTAAAAGCAGCCTATATTTCTCTGCTAGGACTATATATGCACACTAATAGCAATTGCTTTCTGCCGCCTGTCCTTGGTGAACTGCCAGGAAGAATGAAGAGGCCAAGGAGTATCATCATAATGTCTCCATGCTATGGCATACTAAAATATGTCTATGCCAATGAAGGCATGTACCACATAGACAATGGCACATGTAACCAACATTTGTGCATTGTAGTTATATTCATTTTATTCTACTTATATCTATTAGACATTGTGGGAACTGGAGCCTTTCTCAGCAACTGTGGGCCTTAGGCAGGTTACACCCTGGTCAATGGCCAGTTAATCACAATTACATATGTCTTCGGACAGAATGAGGAAGGCAGAGCTCCCACAGAAAACCAGGGATTGTAGTCAGCCGGTCCATGGATCAAACCCACAACCAAATTTTTTCTGTGTCCATCTAAGACTCCATATGATATTTTTAAGTGTGTTACAAAGCCACCAGTACCAATGATTGTTGTGTCTGACACAAAGAGCAGCAACACAGTGTTAGTAAGATAAAAGCAAAACATAAAAGGAAATAATAGCAGTAAACTATTTTAACAAGACATCCTTTTTATGACTTGATACTAGCTGGGAAAGCTGTGCTGTTCAAAAGTGATGGCCTCTCTTTCTATCAGAGGTCCATGATTCCTGATGTTGTTATTGTAGGGAAACTAGTTTGGAATTGTGTGTTGGTATGTTAGAAGCCAGAGCACCTATTTTTCCACTTTTCTATATTTTAGTATTTTCATGTGTTTATAATGTGTATATCCCCTTTTTTGCCTTTTCCTTTTTTTGTAACGTTGCCTGCGTGTTGCTGGTGCCACTGTGAGTAGGTCACCTGTATGTCGCGCTCACTCTCTCACTCCCGTCAGCACGTGCTCCTAAACTCCACTCTGTTGGCTCCTCCTGCCTCGCTGTGGCAGGCCGCATCTCATCCCTCTGCAGCAGCTCTCTCTGAGCACCTAGTCTTCTGTTTGACCTGATGGAATTGGCTGTCCTGTCTTTGCTTTTCTTTTGCTTGGGGATGAATTTGCGGGCTGCTTTGTGTGAGGGTAGTTGTAGCAATGCGGTGGCTGCTTCTTTGTGGTTGGCAGGGTTGGCCTGTCCATGGCCTTATGTTGTTTGGTTGGCTCATCGTGGTCTTTGCTTGTGTTACTTTGGGCACACGTGGGTTTTTGAAGGGTTTTACTGAAGATGGAAAACAAAGTCAAATCTTTTGACTTGTAACCTTGTCTTTTGACTCATCACCCTTGTTTGCTATGTCCTTTGTAAATATGTTTCACTTTTTGGTGATAGTTCTTTTTTAATGTGAGAAAGTTTGGGAAATAAGACAAAGTTGACACATACATTTTATGCTGTTATGCCAGAATTTTAGTATAGATTTGTTAAAATCATTTTAGAACATATCTATTAATTAAGTGATTGATGTAAAGAAACAATAGACCAATAGACAAACAACAATATATGTGTATGTGTGTATGTGAACACTGATCAATCAAACTGAAGTATAGATCTGGCCTTAAATTTCTAAATGGTAGTTTAACTTTAGACCAATTTGAACCAGCATAATCTAATAAAGTCATTCAATGTCTTTTTTTTTTTTTTTCATAGAGGAATCTAAAGGATTATAAATTAAAACTAGATTATTTAAATTTATTTAAATGTATTATTCCAATACAAAAAGGTGGTTAGTTTACTTTACTTATATAACTTATATAAATGTGACCATTTAGTTTACTTTAGAGTTCATAAATCACCAATGGAGCATTGCCTGCCTAAAAAGTGAATGTGCTTCTACTCTACTAGTGTTAAGTTTGTCCACGCACTGGTACTAAAACAGGGAGCATTAGAACAAATTACTCTTTCCACTGGAGCTTGAATAAATACATATATGGACAAATACATAGAGAATGATGTGATACACTCTTAAAAACAGCTTTGATTGCTGTTTTGTTTCATTAATGACACAGTGCACAGTTTCCGAACAGTTTCCGGAGTTAAAAACTAATTATCACTTTTATATGGTGCCGAGCAGTATACTATATGCCCAGTAGGTTACGTGTTGCCACCGAGTGTGCTAAAAATAACGTGTGGAGTTGGTTGAATTGCTTCCATCACACTGAGTTTCCTTGACACCGTTTCATGTCACTTGTAAACTGTCACTTGAAGCCAGCACATGTCAGTTTTCTGTTTTAAACTTAGTGTGCTGTAACTTCCTCTAACCACTTATGTGGACCCGATGTGCTCATTGATGGGGATCTGACATGCTCTGAGTGCCACAGCAGGTTTACACAGACCTCCAATGAGAAATTGATCTGACAAGCATTCAAGGGTAAATCATTTCCACAAGTTAATTACTTTGGGAGAGGAAAAATTAACATGATTGAAACTCTGAGGCGTCAAGAGTGCGAGGCAGGTCTGTACACACTGATCAACACTAGTTACTGACAGCTGGATCAAATCAAGGGCTTGGGTTCTTTACTGCTTACAATTAACACTGAAGTGTAACTTAAAGAAAAAAATAAAAAAAAGCCTTGAAAATAATCCTAAATTATTTTTAGATAACCAGATAAATGCTCTAAAACAATTTTGAAAATATCAAGCTGGTCACCATAGACATAGGCAATCAAGGTAGATTTCAAGTCTTTTTCATCATATGATTTTGCTCTATTGTACATCATATTACTTTTATGGTTTCTAACACTATAAGGAGTTAAAAAAAAAAAAAAAAAAGAAAGACAAAAGAAAACAAATACCCAATATGCTGTTTTTTGTCTTAAAAAAACAAAACACTTATTTTGTACATGCTCAACACAATGCCACATATTTCCTTTATGCTAACCAATTTATTAATTGCCTCTGATTAGATTTGTGCATTTTAATGTAACCACAGGTGGACTCCAATCTCTTTTAAGTGACTTTAATCTTCTCAGATTAGCTGGTATGTGCCACGCGTGGGTATAATGCAGTGAGAAGGGCTGCATTTTTATGGATAAGTAGTCAATAACATCAGCGTGTTACTACCCTAGTGCTCCTTGGCAGGGATCCAACCTGTTAATACTATTACAACAATACTGGTAAAAAGCCTGTTGGCTTTGCAAATTGAGCCACTGTGGGCTCGCTGGGATCTGATTGGATTTGCCCCAGTCCTGCGGCTGGGAACATGTGTTTCCTTCATCCCTAGAGCAGCTGTCAGTTTTCTGACAGCGATGCAGGTCTGCACCAGGGGAAGTAAAGAACAGAGAGAAGAGGGAAAAGAGAGAAGCACCCATGGCTATTTACAAAACACTCATTGTTTTATCTGCAGCAGGCAGTCAGAGGCCTCCCCAGTCCTCTCCACCTCTCATTAATCAGTGACAAAGCCTTATTTAAGTGCTTGTTGTCCTGACCTATTCATGACTGACGTTGACATTTAAGAAATACCAGCACAGAGCACAGCAGTATCGGCAGAGCAGGGAAACAGGCTGGGTCTGTGCATAGCATTTGAGTGTGAACGGAGCCATTAATATGTTTCCTTTCAGAAGAAGCTGTCAGTGTGCGACAGCCCCCTGCTCACTCTCATCAGTCAGAGGCTGGAGGAGTTCAGTCTGGGTTGATGAGCTCAATGGGTGATCACCTTTTGTAATGAGAGCCACACAGACAGCACAGACAGGAGATTCACCTGCTCACACTGATAAAAGCATGAATAGAGCTTTAAGAGAGACCTGCTGGAGGAATTAAAAGGACGAGCTGTGAAAGAGACCTCATAGACGAGAAGGAGAAAGGCAGAATGACATATGATAGAGAGGATGATTACTGTAATAATTCCAGTGATGATGTCCATGAGCTCGATATTTCACTGGCCAACAAATGAGTGGAGAAGTGCCGGCCTTAGACACATTTAGTTGACAAAGGTCAGCCTTTCACAACTTCCCCTCCCGACTGTCCAAGACTGCACATCAGTCAGCGGGCTTCATCATTAACGCACTCTCTGTCAAGGCTTCATCACGGGTCAAGTTCAATGGAGCTCCAGGCAAATAAAAGCTCTTCATAGTGCCGCCATTTTATAAGCATGACTGGCTGATTGACAGAAGCATAAGTGATGAGGTGGTGGCAGAGATGGATGGGAAGAGGAGCAGAGGTGAGAGCGATGGGAATGCAAATAAGCCTGCAATACATTAGTCCTGGGAATAGAAATAATTAGAACATTCTCTAACTGTGGAGAAGATGTGGCAATAACATCACTTTTTGCTAACACTTCTTTTCTCAGCTCAGCAAGGCTTTAAAGCACTTTAACCCTATTATTACTTGAAATATTTATAATAATATATATAATATATTATATATTTATATCTAAATATATAAATATTTATATATATTTATACACCACAGCTTCAAATTGTCTTTATCACTATAATGTCATGCATTGAATTCCCATTGTTTTCTATTTTGAGCTCAGAATCCTCACTTATCTCAGAATTATTTCTTTATTTACTTTGTTTTTTAATCTACACCTTTTTTTTTTTTTTTACATTGGCTTCAGTCCATTTCTATATATTTGCACATTGATTGGCTGAGTTGTTTTTTTTTTTTGTTTGTTTGTTTTTTTACTTTCTACGTCATATATCCAACTTGATGCAACCCCAAAGACAATCATGCAAAAAAAAAAAAAAAAAAAAAAAATTTCTGTACCATTGTGAGATTGGGCCAAATGTCATTAAAAGACAGTAAAAGAAGACATTTGTGGCTAATTGGACACAGCATTCACCCCTAAATTAGGAGATCTCTGCTTTGAGTTTAGGTCTGGGCACTATTTTGTTGAATTGTTGGTAACGCTTTAGATTACAGCCCGCAAGTTCCCGTGTAAGTACGGGGGACTAAAATTGTAATTACACGTAATTACACATGTAAGTACTGGTTACAAGTAATAATGAGTACAGACAGTAATTATGGCGTAATAACTGTAAGGAAGGTGTACCAGCTGTAGTAAAGGTGTACTAGCTTTTACAAAGTTTTAATAAAGGTGTAAAGAATGTAAGGAAGGTGTAACAACTGTAACAGAAGTGTACCAGCTGTAAAATAGGTGTACCAGCTGTAATAAAGATTTACTAACTGTTATAAAGGTGTACTAGCTGTAATAAATGTGTATTAACTGTAATAAATGAGTACACACTGTAATAAAGGAGCAATAAGTGTAACAAAGACCATAAAACATGTTTGTGGTCATATACAGTGATGTATAGTTACTGACGTGTTATTAAAACTACACAAGCTTTTTTATATGAAAGCATAATTTCAAATCATAATGCAAAAAAGGAGAACAAGTCTGGTAGATGTAATTTAATTTATTAAGATTATGGCACAAGCACAAAAATTTCATCCAAATACAACTTTGCCACAAACATAGTGTTAATAGAGCAATACTTTCAACGTGAACAGAACAGACTGGAAGGACACAGTGGAACAAGACTGAATTTACAACATGACTACACTTTAATTGATGTGTAATTACACAAGAACGTGGGCTGTAATCTAAAGCGAGACTTTGACACTTAATCCCTGTAAATAATGGGGACAAGGATGACAAGAGGGGAACAAGAATGAACAGAGGGGAATAAAGGTGTACAGAGAGGAACAAGGATGAACAGAGTGGAACAAGAATGAACAGAGGGGAATAAGATTGTACAGAGAGGAACGAGAATAAACAGAGTGGAATAAGAGCATACAGAGTGGAACAAGGCTGAACTGACCTTATAACTACACTTTAATTAAAGTATAATTACACAAGCATTACGGCTGCAGAGCTTCTGATGCTACATGTTCCGGTGCAGAAAAAATGTTGTTGTAATGTTGTGTGGGCAATGTTGTAATGTCATGTAGGTAATGTTGTACCCTGAACTTGTTTTAGGTAATACAATGAACGACCTGTGCTTACACAGTGATATTCCTTAAGACTGATGAGTCAAACAGTATGGAGAGAAAACACTATAGGTGTGGGAGCAGTTGCCTCACACACGTTTGCCTCTGGTGACAAGCCCACTGCTTTGGTTGGTGATCAACAGCCCTCTACCCTCACAAGTCTCATATAACATAACATAAAACGTATATATTAGCAATCGACGACATTACTATGTCAACAGATAATAAAAAAAATGGTATGGGTTTATTTATAGATCTCAAAAAGGCTTTTGATACTATCAACCATGCAATATTAATTAACAAATTGGAGAGATATGGAATCAGGGGGGTGGTACTTGAATGGATAAAAAGCTATTTAAATAGCAGAAAACAATTTGTGAATATTGGTGAGTGTAATTCCGATTGTCTAAATATCAATTGTGGTGTCCCACAGGGGTCAGTATTGGGCCCAAAATGATTTATCTTGTATTTAAATGATGTGTGCAAAGTGTCCAAAATTTTAAGATTGGTGCTATTTGCTGATGACAAATGTTTTTTGTACTGAAGAAAATGTTGAAAAACTATTTGCAATTTCATCAACAGAAATGCACAAATTAAACCAATGGTTTGATGAGAACAAATTTTCACTTAACTTGAACAAAACAAAATATATGTTACTTGGTAATTGTAAATCAAATATCGACGCAAAATTACAAATTAATGGTGTAACTTTTGAAAGAGTCTTTGAAATGAAATTTCTGGGGGTTTTGATAGACAGTAAATTAAATTGGAAACCACACATCAAATTCATTCAAACTAAAATAGCGAAAACCATCTCAATTATAAACAAAGTTAAACATTTACTGGATCAGAAATCACTTCACACTCTTTATTGCTCACTAGTTTTGCCACATTTAATCTATTGCATAGAGGTCTGGGGTAACAATTATCATAGTACCATAAATTCACTCATCATTCTACAAAAAAGAGCAATACGCATCATACATAATGCTGGTTACAGGGACCACACCAATCCACTTTTCTTACAGTCAAAATTACTTAAATTCAAGGATTTAGTCAACTACCACACCGCAATAATAATGCTTAAAGCAAAAAATAATTTATTACCAGCCAGTATCCAAAAACAGTTCACTGTGCGTCAGGGGGACCCTAATCTGAGGGGAAGTATGAATTTCAAAACCAAGGTTGTACGAACCACAGGAGGTGTTTTTGTTTGTCTGTTTGTGGGATTAGATTATGGAATAACTTGAATGGGGACCTAAAGCAATGTTCTAATGTTCACAAGTACAAGAAAATGTTTAAAAATACAGTTTTTGCTGGGTACACGAAAAAAGAAGGACTTAAAAAAGGGGGATCAATTTAGAAAAAAAATTCAAAGGGTGCTCAACAGATGTTTTTGTTTGTGTTATGTATATATTTTTTTCATTGTTATTACTTTTTTGTGATATATTGAGCCAATTGCGGCATTTACAGGAAGCTGCTAAATTGTAAATTTTGAAATAGAAGGGGGGTGGGATTATAAGGTTACACTTCAACCCACTCCTTTTCGAACATTGGTTATGTACAGGATGTACATTTTATGTCTATTTCTTTTGAATTGTTCGAAATAAACTGCACTGAACTGAACTAAAACTTAACAAAAGCATGTTTGACTAATTGTGTTACGTGTGCATTCCTTTCACTATTTCTATCTGTGCATGTTCCTGGGAGCTGTGCACATGGGCGCAGTGGTGCTTTCTGTGTATCGTGGACTCGTGGTGAGAGCGGGATTGATTCGTGGTTGAACTTATGGAGCCCCAAGCCCGCCAACTCCTACAAAGAGTTCATCCACGGTTGTGTTTAATCTTAAGGTTCTCAGCTTGGAGCACAGACGCGCTCTGAACAAGTGATGGGTCTCATGAGAGCACCTTTTAATTTAAGGTAATGATATACATGAAAAAAATGCAATTTCTTATACAGGCATTTATGCCAACTAAGTTATAAGCCACTATGCATTTATTATTTTATTAAGTATGTGTTATTTTCTTTTGGGGGATGGTGGTGGGACCTGGAATTATTTTTCTTTGCTCAAAGGGGGCTTGCCAGAAAAAGTTTGAGAAGCACTGAGTTAGTGTATTCATTGGGTACAAAGTGTAATCATAATGACCAAAGTAAAACTAAGGGGCTTGAAATTGTGAGGGGTTACAAACTGCAAAGTCCATTCTGTAGACAAATTACATACTGTAGACTGTTGTTTTTTTATGTAAAATCTGTTGGTCACTACATACAGAAAAATAACTCAAAAAGACTTATTTCAAGAGCTTTGCATCATAAAACGATGCATATTTATAGTTCATTATTCAGTCTGATTCCAACTAATTCCATTGTCCTTATACATGTCATTATTTAATCATGCTCTTCATCTGTGACTTCATCTTCACTATTTTAGACACATGTACATGGCTCTGACACACACACTCACACACACACACAAGCGACAATAGACAATCCTGTGCCATTTTTATTACAGCTGCTACTCAATACATTTGAATATCATGTAAAAGTGCATTTTCTCTCAGTAGTTCAATTTCAAAAATGAAATGCAGATATTGATAGTTTCACTACATCCAAAGCGAAACATTTCAAGCATTGTTTTCTTATCAATTTGATAATTCATGGTTTCCGCCAGAGAAAAAGAAAAATGTCCGTATTGGAGATGTTAATAAACATTGCACGCGTAGCACCCAATCCGAGGGTGCAAAGCCCCCTTGGCATCACTGGGTGATGCCACACCGTGGAGAGGGATACAAAATTTTTGTATTTCCCTACCTGAAAATGGCCTTTCTGAGCATATCTAGGCGATATTTTCATGTATAAAACACCATGCTGTTGAGATACCTTAATCCGTTTTTTCTCCGTAGTTTTTCATAATCCGAGGCCCCATGCATTTGTGACAAAATGATTTATTTACAACTCTCCAGCAAACACACGTAACAATCTGAATTGCGACGGATGCCCAGCTGTTTTTACCATTGCCCAGCATCGGAAGGCGAGGGCTTGTTGTGGCCGCCATTATGATCACATGTCAGTGAGCAGGGAACTCCGTCTAATATTAGGCTCGTTCGAGATGAACTGCGCCTCGCCTTGATTGTGAACGAGAGTGCACAGCTGCAACAGGAGGAGGGGAAATACGCCTGTACTGAAGTTGGACAGTTTGTGGCTCAGATGAGGATGAGGAGAGGGGGGTGCTTTACGTTTCTGATCAGCAGTAAACTCAGATCCAATCACCTGTCCGTTCACCGCTGACAGGTGGGCGTTTTCCCATCATGCATTGAGCCAAGCAGCCTCCGCAGTTGCTACAGATGAACTGCGGTGGCTGGCTCAGACGGCTGGTCTCGTTTGGATCTCACAAGCTTTCGGTGACTGTCACACTTGTGGCATCACAGTAAGTTGGTAGCGAGTCGATTATAAATCTAACCAGCGTGCACTGCGCACAGACCGACACTAATCGGAACTGCGCAAGTCTGGCTCATCTCGAACGCGCCTATAGTGACCTACTGCGCATAACGTCGTGGAAGTTAACCTCTTTAAGGGGGCGGATTCTGGTATCTGGTAGATGTAATTTTTACTACATGCCATGCAATTGTAATCGTTAAATAACATTTGATTAGCTGGGGGAAAAAGTCTGTTTACCGGTCGAAAAAAGGGGGTCGCGAGAACCCTGTAATTATGGCTTCCACAAAGTTCTTCTCTGGGTTTTTTTTAAATTTGTCTCCAGGATGCAGCTGTCCTTGCTGCTTGTGCATCTTTTTCCCCACCACTTTTTTCTTACCTTACTCAAATTTATAATATGCTTTAATACCTCACTCTGTGAGCGGCAGCTTCGTTATCAATAACCTCTGGTCCTCTCGGTAGAGGAGTCAGTGACTGGACAAGTGTCCAGTAGCCCCCGCCACGACTGCATAACTAACTAAAATAGACTAAGACCATTTAAAAGCTCAGGAAACTTTTACAAATGTTTCCAGTTCATTCAGAGTTTGAGTGTGAGATCAAGAGTTTAAAATATAAACTTATAATAATAATAATAGAAATTAAAATTTTCTTGTGAGCTGTGAACTGTGAGACATAATAAATCAATGCTTGAAATATTTCACTGTACTGAAACTATAAATATATATTTGGCTTTTTGAACTGAACCTCTGAGAAAAATGCACTTTAACATAAAATTCTAATTTGTTGGATAGCACTTTTAAAACTGAGTGCAGCAAACATGTAAAGACATTATGGACACACCATGCAGCTTTAAGGCTTTAAAATAGCTGCTTTGCCTTCAAAATCAACACAAACGTATATTAATGTACAGTCTCTGAGGTATAAAATGACATACATGTCCAACTTCAGATTTATATATAAGCCAAATAACTATCAATATTGAAAGATGTTGTGAAAAAAATATTACTATTCAATTTTTCTACTTAACAAATCACGTTTGGTTTTGTTTCTCCAGTCTCTCCAGGGTAGAACAGGAAAAATAATCCTTAAGAGCTTGACTGAGGTCAGTGCCCATCCCCCGCTGATCTATCTCTTGCTGTGACACCAACACAGATACTAGCTACTTTTCCATTTTTGCGTTTTTCTTCTTTACTGAATAGATTTAAAGGTTAAACACTGCTGCACCATTTACCTGACAATAATTAAATAACAGTAGTTAGGAAAGTGTTACATTTTTTATGTTGTAGCAGTGCCAAATACTACTTCCAGTTCGCTGTGTGCTGTGTTCCGGTTTTAGCTAGCAAACAAGAGTTCCATGTGCTTCCGTCCACCTATGAAAGTGACATGCAGTACAGTGAAATGTGACTGCAGTTCAATCTGACGCCATCCATGGTGAAGCATCTATAGCAAGTTGATTTTTAGAGTGAACATTCTCAAAACTTTACAGTGCAATTTATTTTATTTTATTTTTTTCTATATTATTAATTTTGACCCAATGTGTGGTATTATTTTTATATTCTGTTAACACTAAATACTAAGTACTAGGGGGCAATAATTTGTGTGACACACCCCCTTTTCACCATGCAGCAGCTGCCCCTCTCTCATTCGAGATGAGCAGTCTGTGCTGGTGAGTTGTGTTTTTCCGTGGTCTCCCTATGAGTTAAGCTAGCGGCTGTAAAAGTGATTCTAGTCGCCAGAAAAGTGCTAAAATACGAAGCTAATGACATAATAACTGCTGTTATAAAGCACATGGTTATTTTTAGCTTGAGAATCACCTCATTATTAGTGCCAATATTGACAGTGTTTTACTTTGCTCACATAGGGAGCTGTGTTCGTGCTTTGTGTCCGCTAATTCCATGCCTCTTGCTCCTGTTTTAAGGGGCATTAAATGTGCAGTGACCAGAATCCTGCATCTTGTGTTCCTGTTGTGTCCATACATTCAGAACCTGTTACACATCTAGTGGGGAATGCTGTAAGATTTAAGATTAAGCTATATATATATATATATATATATATATATATATATATATATATATATATATATATATATATATATATATATATATATATATTTTTTTTTAGTAAAAACAATTTTTTTATTGCAAACTGTTGCATATTATTTTTGCATGGAAAATGACTCAATATACTAAGAGTATGTGTATGTTTGTGTGTTTTTTACAGTTTTTGCCATGTTTCATCGACCAAAGGAATAGAAGAAATAGAACTCTGTTTATCTGATTTTCCACATCCTGTTTGAAAATTCTTTGCTGCTTGAAAAAATGTGGAAAAAAGCTGAAGAAGGTCATCATTAAATACTATGTATATAATAAGAGATTATCGAATCTGTTGCATGTAAAGATAAATGATAGAAGCTAAAGATGCATTTTTTTATTATGCAAAACTCCTTTTCTTTTTCTTACAAAGTCTATGCTGCAAAATTGGAAACTTGTGAAAATATGAATGGAGCTTTACTGGCCCATAGACCCATAGAGCTCCATTGTGCCACAACCCTAGGTGTCCTACTACTATAATTAAAGTGTAGTTATATGGTAAGTTCACATTTGTTCCACTCTGTACGCTCTTATTCCCCTCTGATCTTCCTTGTTCCCATTATTTACAGGGAATAAGTGTCAAAGTCTCGCTTTAGATTACAGCCCACACTCTTGTGTAATTACACATTAATTAAAGTGTACTTATGTTGTAAATTCATCCTTGTTCCACTCTGTTTATCCTTGTTCCTCTCTGTACAGCCTTATTCCCATCTGTTCATTAGTGTTCCCCTCTGATCTCCCTTGTTCCCATTATTAACAGGGAATAGGTGTCAAAGTCTTGCTTTAGATCACAGCTCGCGTTCTTGTGTTATTACACATTAATTAAAGTTTAGTTATAAGGTCTGTTCAGCCTTGTTCCACTCTGTACGCTCTTATTCCTCTCTGTTCATCCTTGTTCCTCTCTGTTTATCCTTCTTCCTCTCTGTACACCTTTATTCCCCTCTGTTCATTCTTGTTCTCTTCTTGTCATCTTTGTCCCCATTATTTACAGGGAATAAGTATCAAAGTCTCGCTTTAGATTACAGCCCGCGTTCTTCTGTAATTACACATTAATTAAAGTGTAGTTATATCAATCTTGTTCCACTGTGTCCTTCCAGTCTGTTCTGTTCACATTGAAAGTATTGCTGTATTAACACTATGTCTGTGGCAAAGTTGTATTTGGATGAAATTTTTGTGCTTCTGCCATACTTGTTCTCCTTTTTGCATTATGATTTGAAATTATGCTTTCGTATTGTAACATCCGCTAATGTAATAATTCCCACAAACGTAATAAACCGCAAATGTAATAAAAAAAATGTATGATTCAAATGTAATAAACCCACAAATGTAATCAATTCCCACAAATGTAACAGAGATTTCCCACTGCAAATGTAATAATGAAATTTTCCGCAAACGTAATAACTATTACATTTGCAGTTGTTTATTACGTTTGTGGGAAGGATTACATTAGCGGATGTTACAATACGAAAGCATAATTTCAAATCATAATGCAAAAAGGAGAACAAGTATGGCAGAAGCACAAAAATTTCATCCAAATACAACTTTGAATGTCTGCAAATGTAATAAATTTCCACAAATGTAATAAGAAAATTATAATTGGTGCAATGGTTCCAAAACATTTTCAGCTGGGCTTGTCTTATATATAATTTATGTATTTTCTTAGAATGCATTCATTTATTTATTTTGCAGGCCTAGATGATCCTATGTTATAGTGCCTAAAAAAACAGCAGCAGATTTGCAGCTTGACCAGAGCCAGATCTAACCTTTCTGAGGCTCTAGGGCTCTGTCAGCTGTGTCACATGCACTGAAAAACCTGACAAGTTAAGTTAACTCAAATAAATTGGGGAAACCAAGTGCACTAATTGATTTAAGTTTATTAACTTTATTTAATTTCATAAATTTACTTTAAAAGAGTCTTCAACAAATTTTGATGAGGTATATAAAATGAATCAAGTTTATTTACCAATTCTATTTGATATATTCTAACTTAAACCGTTAAATATTTTGCACTAAAATGCTGCATTTACTCAAACTCATTTAAAAGTGTCACTTATTCATATTCCATTTAGGTTCATTTAACTTGTATTGATCTTACTTTCACAACTTTAAACTTTGGTGGGATTGCTCAATTCAATTGGTGAAACTGATTGCACAAAACAGTTTGAGTAATATGAACACAAAACGTCAGTATTCTTATTTCAATTCAATGTTTATAAACTTGAACTGGATAAAAAAATACAGGCTGAATATTACTGTACATTTTGACATTTATAATAACCACAAAAAGCTGAATCAAACGTGAATTAAGCACCTATCACAATAATACTTGCAATATTTGTTGAGCATTTAGCATTTTGTAAATGAAATGCATATATAATCCAAGTCTATGCCAATAAATCAAAATACTAAACAAACAAAACAAAATTGTAATTTTGTGTGGCACTGTTCTATGTTACCTTAGTGTTTTCAACTACCTTGCCTGTATGAATGAAGTGTCTTGCCCAAGGACACAATGACAGCATGCAATGTCAGCAGCAGGGCTTGAACCGCCAACCTTCAGGTTAGTGGGCGAATGTTTCTACCAACTGAGCTACTGCCGCCCCAAAATCCTACAAATTGTTAGAATGGATTTTTGTTAGTATTGACAAACTTAACAAGCTTACAGGAAAAAAAAATTGTAACATTTAGCCTACAACTAACTGTGTGAGCACATGTTTGTAAGTAGGGCTACACATAGGCTACTGACAATTCAGTAAATGTATTTGTTTGTCACTTTTGTTCACTACATGCTTACAAGTAAAAAAAAACTAAAAAACAAAAACAATCAAACAAACAAACAAAAACCAGCAAAAATAAATAAAAAATAGGGATGATAATAATAATATGTTATACTGTAATATGTTAACTTTTGAACAATAATAATTTTCCTATTACATTTGTGGGAATTTCTTACATTTGCAGACATGTCATTACCTTCCCACAAATGTAATAAACAACTGCAAAGATAATAGTTATTACGTTTGTAGAAAATTTCATTATTACATTTGCAGTGGGAAATCTCTGTTACATTTGTGGGAATTGATTACATTTGTGGGTTTATTACATTTAAATCATACATTTTTTTATTACATTTGCGTAATTTCAGTAACTATTACATCACTGTATATGACCACAAACATGGTGGTCTTTGTTACACTTATTGCTCCTTTATTACAGTGCATACTCATTTATTACAGTTAATACACATTTATTGCAGCTAGTACACCTTTATTACAGTTAGTAAATCATTTTTACAGCTGGTACACCTATATTACAGCTGGTACACTTTTGTTACAGTTGTTACACCTTTCTTACATTCTTTACACCTTTATTAAAACTTTATGAAAGCTAGTACACCTTTATTACAGCTGGTACACCTTCCTTACAGTTATTACGCCACTAATTACAGTCTGTACTCATTATTACTTGTAACCAGTACGTACATGTACCCCATACTTACACGGGAACTTGCGGGCTGTGATCTAAAGCGTTACCGAATTGGGTACTGTTGCTCAATCTGGCCGATGCCATATGAACAAAATAAACATACTATAAAATCACAAAGAGCTTTAAAAATAGTATGAATTATTTTGTGTCATTTTTGGATTCAGTATTGGCTAAAGTGGGCAGAATAGCAATGCTTGAGGCTCAAGCACATTATTATAGCACGGATAAAGGGGGAGGCCTATTTTCTATTATCATATTGAACTGACATTCTATTGAAGACTGGATCCATTGTCCATTTTGAAGGCACCTGGCAATGCAGCCTCTAATGGACAGTGCCAGTAGATGTGGGAATGTGTGAACCCAAGCTTACGTAAGATGCACTCTACCTGCCGAGCCATTCACGGTTCATTGTGTAAGTGGACAATAGATGGAAGAATTGTAAAAAGTATATATTTGCAAGATATCAAACTGCACCTGAACTTTTTATTTTTTTATGCCCATTGTACCACTCTCTAAGCATTCACTATTGTTATCCATAGCCATTTTTTTTTCTTTCATCAATCATTACATCTTACATATTGATATTTATAAACCTGTCCTTGTCATCTAACACCATACTTGCCATTGGTGACTATTAAAGAGGAATAGGGGAATGGTGCAAAAAAGACAGACAGTCACTAAATGGAGCATTCTCAGGCTGGGGGTGGGGGGGCGGTGGGGGTCGGTGGGGGGGGGGTGGGGGGTGTGGGGGGTGGGGGTGGGGGGGCCCGCAAGTGTCAAGCAGGCCTCGTCTTCCGATTCAAAGAGGGATTTTCACATTATGATTCTCCAACAGTGTATTGCATACTTCAAAGACCTTATTACAACGGCCTATTAGCATTCATGCTGCCATTCACAGGGTGAGTCCAACACCTGCATTGAAAAGCAGGACCAGGATTTGCAACAGAGAGAGAGAGAAAAAAAAAAAGAGTAGCCAGGATCACCTTGCTGGGGTGGAGGAGCTCGGGATAGAGTTAGGAAATATTTTAGTGTATGCAGTGGTTAAATACAGTCTTGTTTTAAAATGGCACTTGCAAATGTGTGTATAGAGTTGATATGAACTGATTTTAAGCTTTGTATGAATATGAGATGAGAACAGGGCATGCTAATGTGCATCATTAAAATTCCCTGCAGCATTATGTGATGTGCAAACCATGTCCAGTTTTATGGTTTAAGGTCACATTCACTCTTTTTCAACTCTTGATCTCTTCATGTTCCTTTCATCTTCAGACTCTGCCACAGTGAATCATCTGCCTCCTCTTCTTTCACACCAACTAACTTAATGACCTCTTTCACTACATCTGTGAATCAATTTTTTGGTCTTTCTTTAGGCATCTTGCCTGGCAGCTCTAACCCCTGCATCCTTCTACCAATGTATTCACAATTCATCCAACTCTTAGTAGAAATGTTTCATTTCGACCTCATGCATACATTATGAACTGACAAGTTTCATACAACCACTAAAGTTCTGAGGGAAGCCATCCACAGATTTGGGTTAGCTTTCTTCCATTGACCATCTGTATTTTAAAAAGATGGCCCCTTCGGATGTGGTACTAGAGTTGTGGGAATGTGCTGGATGTGTCCTTAAGATGTTTGAAAGCATCAGAGCTAAGAGCACTTTTGAAGTTGTCAGTGCAGAGTTATACCTACTGAGATCTCTGTGGAGAATAGGCATTTTTAACTATCATTGACCTTTCATACAGCCAAAGTACTGACAACAGCAGCACACCACAGACTAGAATTTTGCTGGTACTTATTAAATAGGAGTGCAATAAGATCGCCATTGTAACTTTAAAGTTCAAGTTTGCATGTTTTCATCTTCCAGATTATTAACTATACAATCCATGTGTTGCTAGCTCCTCCTAAAAATAAAATAAACATACTCATAAAGTACACATTTATAATACATTAGGGCCTGCTTAATTTTTTTCAGAGGCCATACACATTAGCCTAACCAATGCATGCGAAATTTGATGGCCAGCATTAAGGGCCTTCTTTTACAGTGGCCAAAGTTTTTTTTTGTTTTTATTTCAACAATTGTTTTGCAATTGCTGCTCTAGTCACTCTGTATAGTTAGCAGCTGCTTAGGATGTGGCTGCCATTAGTTCCTCTGAGAATTCCAGCTTTATTGTGGCAGTGGAGTACAAGCTGCAACAAAACTAAAACAGATTCCGAAGTGTGTGTTACTTTGAAGTGAGAATGAGGGCCTTGTGTATTCAGTCTGCAACTAAATATTTGAGTGCTGGGTGGAATATGTTGGAAATTACCTTAGTCATCTAATACCAATACAATCTTGAATCCTACCAGGAAAACAATAAGGTGAGACACTACAGGCAAAACTATTTTTTTTTTTTTTTGGGGGGGGGGCTAGTTTGCTCCCTTAACATGTGGCTTTAATGTCAAAATAACACATTAAGGTGTTTAGTTTAATACATTTAGTCAACTTGTGTCAATAAAGTTTGACACAGTTATTGGAAATATTAATAATCTCAAAGGCTGTTTTCTCAAAAGGAGTTTTTGAGTCAGACATCTCCACTTCAGTAGCTCGTACAAGCATCAATTTTTCTAGTCTAGTATTAGGCATTTCATTCCCTAAAAAGTAGGCAAAATGAGATTTTTTTAAAGGCTATTGTCAGTATTTTCTAATTTACTGAAAGACAAAATTTAGATATTCATAATCCCTTCTATAAAAGCCTTTTTATGTAACATGTCGACAAAATGAATCAAGAATTCTAAACCTGGATCTTTCCAATATTCAGATTTTGTTTTTTTGTTTTTTTCTCTTGCCTGGCAGCTCAAACCTAACCACCCCTTTACAGATATATGTATCCATTATTTCTCTGCTGTGTATGTCCAAACCATCTCTGACTTTATCTCCAAAACATCTAACATGAGCGGTCCCTTTGATGTACCCATTCCTGATCCCATCCATCCTCGTCACTGCCAAAGAGAACCTCAACATTACATTACCATACCTGCACGCAGTTTCTTAATGCAAAATATAAGCTTGTGTTTAGAATTTATTGTGTATTATTTTCTATGCACCCTTGTAGAATCTTTGTCAAGAGCTATGTACCATTTCCACACTTGCCCTTCCTCACTTCCCACTTGTACATGTCATTGGATTATGTGTGTTTTCCGGCAGCCTTAGGACACAGTTTATTCACTTAAGCATGCTCAAGTCACCGATGAAGGGCTTTTGAGGCAACACCCCACAAGCTGTTTGCCATGGTTCATTAGCTTTCTGTTGAGTTGACTGCTAACACTTGATATTGTTGCAGGCTGTTAATTCCAAACATTTCCGAGAGGTGCCCACTAGCAGAGTGTGATTGGAAAAGGAGCGGGCTCGCTGTTATAATGAGACAAATGTGTTCTCAAAAGTGCCAAAGGAGCCTGTTCATCACTGTGAAAAAGTTGCATGTCATTAAAATGTTTTTTGTTTGGGTAATTGAAAGAGAAAAATGGCACAAATTTATAAAGAGTAACACTAATGAATCTTTCTCTTTTTCTGCCATGTTACAAATGGACTCACTCAAACTTTGAAAAATCAATTAGAAAGTATGTCTTTAACCATTGGGATCTTTAAGGAGTTTATGAGTTCTTGCTTTGAGTAACCTGGCTATAGGTCAAATAGACAACACAAATTGTGACTAGTGCAATGTGCCTGGCTGACACTGCAGGATCTCTCTTTTTTTTTTTTTTTTTTTTTTTTTTTTTTTAGCGCAATTTGGAATTTGGATGGCATCTCTTAGGTGCATCTAAAGAGAAAATTGTAACTAACTACTTAACAATGCACAGATTACATGCTTAAAAATAACCCCAGCCCTCTCAGTACTGCTGTATTAGCATCATTGTTAAAAGTGTCATTTCACTGAAGTTCCCTTCTGCTTGTCACTTGGGGCCTGCTTCTATAAAACAAAAATTGGGCTCCCAACCATATACTGGGCTAGAACTTATCTTATCTTTAAACAAAAGTTGATGCAGACAAGCTGCTTTTGATGGGACTTACCTCAAGCATTGTCAGAATCAGGCTTAAATCAGTCCTGTCATCCCTCATTTAAAACAGGTTACACTTTTTTATATAGCACAATATCACAATAGCAGTTGCTTTGAAGGGCATTACAGATAACAACCCCTGTTCTTAAACCTTCCACCATGGTGAGGATCGATCCCAAGGAAGGACAGGCTATGCATCCAGGACAGTTACAGTAAACCCATTTACATGTAGTCTATCTAATAATAATAAGTCCCTTCTGAATGTCCTTTGCTTTTAAGCATGATTTGCTATGGAAATTTGGTATTGGTCAAGATTCCAGGTGTCATTTTTGAGACAACCTTTCCGTTTATCTGGCTTCAGGTTGGTATGTGGCTGGAAGTTTGTATCCACATCAAACATTCGTACATCATGTTATGCTGAAATTGGAGGCCTGGTAGTTTTCAGTGTCTTGTCCAAGGACACTTCGGCAACATTGAGGAGCGGGAAATCATACTGCCAACTTCTGTTTGCAGAGTAATTGTGTCTACTTCCTGAGCGCATTTTATGTCTTCACTGTCCTCTTGCAAGTCTGTCCTCTGACATGCTTGTGTTCAATCTCTCCAGCATGTCACAGAAGCCCCAGTGAAGTGATTATAACTTCACACCAATAGTAGATGATGTACTGGGGGTATATGTCACAGAGTTGGTGTGTGAGCAGGCCTTGGTTGTCACACAACTAAAGAAATGTGACCCATTGGCAGACCAACTGTGAGATGTCTTATCCATGGGGGGGCCACCTACCAATTTCCAGGATTTAAGGGATTTGCTGCTAACATCTTTGTCATGCACTCCTCAGTACTGTAGTATCTCTAACAGTAGACTAAAAATGTCCATGCTTCAAAAGTCAAGGACATATCGAGGCAAAATAATTATCCTAACTATACAAATGCATTTGTAAGTGAGAACGTAATGCTAAACACTGATAGAGCTGGGGTATTTATTTCTGCAGTTGTTGCAAAGGTAAAAAAGCTGTTAACTCAGAGAACTGTTCAGTTTAAAGTCTGCATTATGTTGTCTAAAGGATACAACATTTTTAGAGGGCCACAGCGTTTGTAAGGTTTCAAGGAACAGTTTAAGGTTTAACAGAATCTTCCCTTTTTTCTATTTACCTTCAATGTGGCACAGTCAAAGCCTCACCACATGAAAACCTCTCACTCAGGCTAAGTTGCTCTGGCTGTCGTGAACAAGCTGCATACCAAAGTGCAATAGCCCTGAATGGAGAAGCTCACCTTGTGAACTCTGATCAGACAGCAGCAAATGGACATCAGCAGGCACCAGAAAGAGATATCCGACCTGGCAGCAGACACAAACACACACGCAGGACACTCGGAGCGATCAATATGGCTCCTCAGAATAAGAAGCACTGGGCTTTTAATACAGATTGCACTTCTAAATGGATGTGAATGCACTCACTTTGTTTCTGGCTCGGAAAAGGAAGCCAAGAGTTTTTCCTCTTTATCGTTTACTCATATTAAATCCTCAGCTCCGTGCTGTGCCCCTCAGGTGAATTGATATTTGGGCTAAAGCAGACAAAATTAGGGCTGTTTACTAACATTATACGCCAAATTTAATGAACAAACACGGCCTTGGGGCAAAGCAACACTTGGTCACTGTTTATAAGATGCAAAAACATGCTTAACCTATATTTTCTCCAGAAGAGGAATGAGTCTGTATCTTCTGCTGTTAATCAGTCACTGTGATAATCTGCAAAAAGAAAAATAAAAGCATGACAATAATACTGTTTTAAAAATTGCAGGTAAAGTCTATTTGCTTTACACCACAGGGCTAAACAAAGATGCAGAAGAAGCAGAGAAAATACAGCCAAAATGTAAAAACTACAAATATCGGGGACCTGTGATCTCTATGAGCCAGGTCGCTGCCAGTGTGGGGCTTCAGTGACATATGGGCTACGGGTTTTTGTTGTAAAAGCAAAAGTGAGTACTCTTAAGTGACACAAACTACTATCTAGCTTAACAAGGCAATTTTATTTAAATATGTTCACTGGTAATACATGTGTATTTGAATGGCTGTCACTGTTTGTCCTCTCCAGGAAGAAGGGCTCATTTATTGGAACAAATCCACAATCTTCTTCGATGGGATTCTGTAGAAAAAAAGCGCAGGCTTGTCCCAACAGTGGCTTCAGCTGACAGGCAGTGGAGTGACATTAAACCAGGGAGTGTTGCCCTCCAGGCATGACGTCACTATGAAATATTTGGGACATAATAATTCAGACTTTACTTAGAAGTAGAACCTGGACAAGGCTGCATAAGGCTTACTGTATTAAAAATACTCTGAACATGCTTCAGACAGTGGCACAGAGTGGCACATGTAAACAAATTGTGGTAATTGTGAATTTTCAGTCAAGTCTGAGAAACATTTTTCAGTCTGCTCCTGGCATACTGGTTTGCTGATTGTTTTGGTAGTATTAAAGGCAGACCTAGTCTACTGTAGCTACTGCATCTAATGCTACAATTGGGACTGGCTACACTTAAGCTCCTTTTCCTGTTTTAAGAATGGTTTTCTTTCGTCACAAAGCTACTAGCACACTGACCCCTTCAACAGCATATACCTTAGTTATATTATGCATTTCTCTTCATCATTTCTGCATTGTTGACAATTTTACGCATGCTTTTCCAATACATTTTCCTTGCTTTCTTCCTTAAACTGCCACCTTTTCATGGTGAAGGGGTTTGAGAGCTCAAGCAATCTTAGTAGATGTGTTGTTGGGGGCTTAATGCCCCTGGTAGGACCTTCCAAGGCAAACAGATCCGAGGTGACGAGCCAGTCACAGAGCAGTACAAAAGCTCTTCATGATGTCATTATTATCAAGATCCACTACATTGCCTGGATTGGCGTCAACAAAGTCCCGCCCTGGAGCCAGTCCGAAAAGACTATGTGGAATCGCCTTCCTGCAGGCCCATCACCCGCAGGAAGGGCGGGGGCTGAGCTTGCGCGGGAAGTTGAGCGGTACCGGCTAGAGATAGTCAGACTCACCTCTATGCACAACCTGGGCTCTGAAAATCAAGTTCTCAAGAGAGGTTGGACTCTCTACCAGCCTGGGGTTGCCCATGGTGAGAGGCAGCGGGCTAGTGTGGGCTTGCTTATAGCCCCCCAGCTTAGCCACCATGTGTTGGAGTTTACCTATACAATAGTGAGGGACCTGTCCCTGCGCCTTCAGGTCAGGGACAGGTCCCTCACTGTTGTATTGGTGAACAGCAGTGTGGAGTACCTGGCCTTCTTCAAGGTGCTCTGACTAAGGATTCCATTGTTCTGTTAGGGAACTTCAATGCTCACGAGGGCAGCAACAGTGATATCTGGAAAGGCGTGATTGGGAAGAATGGCCTCCCCAATCAGAACCTGAGCTGTGTTCAGTTATTGGACTTCTGTGCTAGTCATGGTGTGTCCATAACAAACACCATGTTCAAGCACAAGGGTGTCCATCAGCGCATGTGGCACCAGAACACCCTAGGCAGGGATTAATTTGAGCCGGATCTTGCCGGAACAGGATCCGTAAACTCCCTTATTTTGACGTGGTCCAATCCTGCAACTGTTTGCTTGGATCCGGTAACTCAGGCACAACTCAGAACAAAGTGTTGAATACATTTGACACTTTGGGCCTCCTAAACCTGTGTTGAAGGTCGGAGGTGTAATTACACAGAAATGCATATGTTTTAAACATAAAAGCCACGCTTCATTTCCGTGTGAGCGCTTCAGCATAGACTGTCCCCGTGCTGTAGTTCGTGTCTATAGAGTATTCAGGGAATCGTGTAGAAAAGACCTTCATGTCAAACTGAAAAATCTATTCACCACTGTTAACACCAGTGGTGTCTGCAGGTGTACAGCAGTACGCACTGTGCCTACCTTGAGATGTGCCCCGACCCCGCCCAATCCCCGCTGCATCCACAGAGCTGCAGAGAGGCATAGTAGGCTGTGTGTTTTTACAAACGCGAGTGGAGCTACAGCTGACTGCTGCTCTTTAAGCCAAAAGTGATGCGTTTGATTACAGCCAGAAGACAGCAAATCTGTTGGTTTGTCCTGACTTTGGTTACACGGAGGGGACCTACGTGATGTGCTCTGGATGTGCCGTTATTCCCCCACTGCGCCTGAGAGCGCACGGGACATGGCAGTGCCACGTCAGTTTGTTCTTTTACTCAAATGCATATGGGCAAGGACTGTCGCACTGATCGTGGATTACAGGTCTATGACAGAGCGAGCCTACAAAAGCGCAGTAATTATGCGTAGCAGCTGATTTCTCGATCAGCTGAGCAATCAAACAAACGTACACTGACACATTACACTGAAGTGAAACGCTACAACTTATAATCATGTTAACAAATATGTTTAGATATAATTTAAAACTCAGTATAAATGAGCAGTTGCTTGGTATTTTGGCATGTGTGCGCCTAAGCATTGTGTTGTGTGTACGTTCCGGGAACAGTGTTGGCCTTGTGGACTCCAGTGTCAAAGCGAAATTTTTGTTCTGGCATCATTTGATTTACAAATTAAGCCCTGACCCTAGGCCAGAGGTTAATGATCAACTTTGTTGTGGTATTATCTGACCTTTGGTCATATGTCTTGGACACTTGGGTAAAGAGAGGAGCTGATCACCACCTGGTGGTGAGTTGGATCCGCTGGCGGAGGAGGAGGCCAGACAGACTCGGCAGACCCAAACGTATTGTGAGGGTCTGTTGGGAACATTTGGCTGAGCCCTCTGTCAGAGATGTCTTACACTCCCACCTTAGGGAGCTCTTGGACCAGATCCCAAGTGAGGTTGAGGACATTGAGTCCGAGTGGACCATGTTCTCCACCTCTATTGTCAATGCAGCCTTATGGAGCTGTGGCCATAAGGTCTCTAGTGCCTATTGTGGTGGCAATCCCAGTGGTGGACACCGGAAGTCAACTAAAAGGTACCAGTAGGCCAAGTGTGCTGTTGTCCAGGCAGTTGTGGAGGCAAAAAATCGGGTCTGGGAGGAGTTCAGGGAGGCCATGGAGGAGTACTATCAGTCTACCTTGAAGGAATTCTGTCCGACGCCTTAGGAGAGGGAAGTAGTGCTTTGCTAACACTGTTTACAGTGGAGGTGGGGAGTTGTTGACCTTGACAGGGGATGTTGTTGGGCAGTAGAAGAAATATTTTAAGGATCTACTCAATTCCACAGACACAGCTTCAGTTGAGAAAGCAGAGGCTGGGGACTCAGAGGTGGACTTGTTCATTACCCAAGCTGAAGTCACCAAGGTGGTAAAAAAGCTCCTCGGTGGCAGGGCACTGTGGGTGGATGAGATCCGCCCTGAGTACCTCAAGTCTCTGGATGTTGTGGGGTCTTGGTTGACACATCTCTGCAATATCGCTTGGTGGTCAGGGACAATGCCTCTGGACTGACAGACCGGGGTGGTGGTCCCTCTTTTCAAGAAGGGGGACTGGAGGGTGTGTTCTGACTATAGGGGGGTAACACTCCTCAGCCTCCAAGGAAAAGTCTATTCCAGGATACTGGAGAGGAGAATTCAGCCGATAGTCGAACCTCTGAATCAGGAAGAACAATGCGGATTTAGTCTTGGTAGTGGAACAGTGGACCACCTCTACACTCTCTGCTGGATGCTAAAAGGTTCATGGTAGTTTGCCCTAAAAGGCATTCGACCATGTCCCTTGTGGCATCTTGTGAGGGGTGTTCTGGGAGTATGGGGTCCGAGACCCTCTTCTGGGGGCTGTCTCTGTACAACTGGAGCAGGACCTTGGTTTGCATTACCGGCAGTAAATCAGACCTGTTCCCAGGGCATGCTGGATTCCAGCTGGGCTGCCCTTTGTCACCGGTTCTGCTGATTATCTTTATGGACCGAATTTCTAGGTGCAGCCATGAGCCAGAAGGAGTCTGGTTTGGGAACCACACTCAGCTACTGCGGCTGCGGTTTGCACCTCCATGTCTGAGGCCATGGTCCTTGACTGGATAAGGGTGGCTTGCACCGTACAGGTGGGAGGAGAGTTCCTGCCTCAAGTTGATGAGTTTAAGTATCTCGGGGTCTTGTTCACAGGTGAGGGAGGGATGGAGCGTGAGATTGACCGGTGGATCAGTGCAGCGTCTGCAGTAATGTGGACATTGTATTGGTTTGATGTGGTGAAGAGGGAGCTGAGCTGAAAGGCAAAGCTCTTGATTTACTTGGCAGTCTTATGGTCATAAGCCTTGGGTCATGACCAAAAGGACAAAATCTCAAATAAAAGTGACCGAAATGAGTTTCCTCTGCAGGGTGGCTGGGCGCTCCCTTAGGGACAGAGTGAGAAGCTTGGTTACCCAGGAGGAGCTCTGGCTCCTTCACATGGAGAGGAGCCAGTTGAGGTGGTTTGGGCATCTGTTCTGCATGCCTTCTGGTCGCCTCCAGGCATGCAGGAGGGACGATCTCTCCACTGGCCTGGGAACACCTCAAGATTCACCCAGTAGAGCTGGAGGAAGTGGCTGTGGAGAGGGAAGTCTGGGCATCTCTGCTTAATCTGCTGCCCCCACGACCTAACCCTGGATAAGCGGAAGAAGATGGATGGATGGATGGATGGATGCTCCCCCATCTCCATTTAAGTATGTTTTCTTTTTGGGCTTTTTTAGTAGACAAAGCTAGGACTAAAGTACCCACTTTTTCTGTATTATCTGCAGCTATTACGTCAATGTTGACAAGTGGTGTAGACAAACCAGACCTGGATAATAAAACCTGTGTGATATCTTCATTTTTCACAAATGATTCCTATCGCTGGGTGCCCTGTGACAATGACGTAGTGAAGGTTCAATTTGTGGACTGGCCAACTATTATCTCTTTAGGTGAAATTTGCATGTTCTCCCTGTGTTACCTTGAATTCTCTCCTGGTTCTCCTGCTCCCTCCCATCGTCCAAAAATGTGCATGTTTTAAAGAAATTGGTGAATATAAATGTAAATGAATGTGAGAATAGATGAAATGACTTTATATGTTGTTGTGGTTGCTGGGATAGGGTTTAGCCACTTGCAACCCCTATTTATAAGCGAGAGAAGATGAATAAATTATTTGCCTGACAACATACTATTGAACAATTTCCAAATCACCTAATGAGAAAAACACTTTAATAGAGCCAAGAGCATAATCCAACTAACCTCTGCGTGTAAAAATAGTGTGATCCATCTCTCCACAGACAGAGGAGCACTTGTCCTGACAACCGAAAAGACAACAACAATCAAAGCGAAATAAAAAACGAGAGAAAAAGTAACCCTGCAAAGTTAACACAGGATGTGTTGCAAACGTTTTAATGAGTCCACCCTTAATTAGTGTCACAGGAAATCGATGGTTACCCCAAATGCTTGTCATTAACAAACGAGCCGACAGCCGACCCGTGGGACCTGTGCTGAATAACAGTTTATCGTCACGAGGACCAAGGATGAGTGTGAAATAGTGAAAGTAAATGTGTGCCGGTGCGTTTGGTGGCCCACTGAGCCAAGCAGAGCATTGACATTTGTAATAGCTGCGGGTTAGAAGAGAACGGTTAATATAACTGGGATATGGGGAGACCAAGAAAGATCTATAACACTGTGTATTGTTGCCTGACTCCAGACTAAAACACTTCATATTACAATTTCTCTCCAAATGAAGGAACAATGGATTCTTTATTTTTAACTACATCAAAATAGGAAACTGGCGCTCACGTCAAAGTCCTCTGAACCTGCTTTGCTTGTTAGTGAGAGCCAAATATGAAAATCTGCACACAAAAAAAAAAAATAAATCATAAAATAATAATAAAATAAAATACAAATAAAAGCTAAAGTTCTGGAATGAAAGATGCTGCAGTTGTGGAACTCATAACTTTGCCTAATGAAAAATGAGGAGTGTCAAAACTGATGGGTAGCAAGCGTGACAGCTGAGTGCTAGGGTGAAACAATTATTGCAGAGTCCTTTGTTGCACTAAGAGATGTGTGCTAATGAGCAAAACTATTTCCATTCAGGTTTTTATTTAGCATTTTATTTTTAACTCATTGTAGGCAGTCCATTAGCCTGTAATGTAGCGTATTTAGTATGATTTATGTCTGCACAACGGCATGTTTCTACTGGGATTAAAGTAAGTTTAAAAATACAGTAGTATAATACAGAAAACAATGCGAAAAAAAATCTGGACAGAAAAAGTGGAAAACAGAAAAAATGACACTCTGTTAAAATTTTGGAACAAATACCTAAAATAGCATTAACACATTAAAATAGTAATAGCTTCTTAATGATTCTGAATTCTGCATGACTCAGGCTTTTCTTGAGAAAGGACCATTTGCATTTTTTGGTGAAACCAGCAAAAATCCAAGAAGTAAATCTTGTTCTGACAGGTACTCCCTGTAGTAGTGCCCAAGTATAAAACATATTTTTTTGTTAAACAGTACTAGTGTTTGAAATGCATCTGTACAGAAACTCACCCAGGGAGAAGTACATATAGTACATATGCTGCACTTCTTACAGCATTTAGATACTGTACTGTATATGTAACAAACCTGCCCTCATAAGTAATTAGTGTTTAGTCCTGCAGTGCACAGTGGCAGAGTGGTTAGCACTTCTGCCTCTTGGCAAGGAGGCTGTGGCTTTGATCCTTTTGCTGGCCAAGCACAATCTCTTTGAGTGGGACTCCATGTCCTCCCTGTGTTACCATGATATCTGTCCAAGTACTTCAGTTTCCTTCCACTAGTCTAAAGTAAATGTGGGTCAGTCCTGTGACTTAATGACCATTGGCCAAGTTGTTGCCCTCCTTAAGGCCCATAGCTGCTGGACTAGACTGCAGCCACATGCAACCCCTAATATATAAGAGGGGGATGAATGCATTCAAAATAAATGACTGACTGCTATAGTCCTAACATTTAGTGTAGTCATGACCATGTTTAGAGATTTGTTGGCTTTGGAAGCCCATTTCCACCAATGAAAAAAAACACATTGTTAAGTCCTAGGTAAGGATGAGACACTGGGATGTTTTCTCGCAATTATGTGTTAACAAGTCAAAATGATGAGATACAGTTACAATTATGAAGTACTTAAAAAAATTATTAGATGTTTTCTCATAATTATGACTTAAATTATGACTTAGTATTTCATAATTATATGTTTTCTCATGATTAATAATAAAAATCAATATATATTATATTATTTAATAATAAATAATTATGAGAAAGCAGTGGTCAACAAGTGTTTTTTTTTTTTTTTTTTTTTTTCCAGTGGCAGAAATGGGCTTCCATAGTTGGCACACTGAATTTCAATCAGAATTAAGAGTTACTAAATTGAGTATTTGTGGTATTTTCTGTTCATAATGTACTGTAATAATATGCCACATACTGCTTGAATTAACTTATCTTGGTTCAAGTCTTTGGTAAACATTTGCATTTTGAGCCTCATAAATAAAGCCTGCTGGCTCAGATCAGAACTGATGTAATTCTTTAGGTGCAGGAGGTAGTTTTTAAACAGCCACCTAAAATGCAAAGTCAATGTAGTAGAAAGGGGGCTGACAAGGAACAAATGGCCTGACCAGGTAATCGAACCAAGATTCCTCTCTTTAATATTGACTCCTCTAAGATAAACAGCCAGAACTAAAGCAGGGAAGCAGTCCAGCTATTGAGGCAGTAGTGTCTGGGGAGCACATCCTTCTTCATGTGAAGTGTGGCAGAGACTTACTGAGAAATAGCAACATTATTTGTGCACTAACAAAGAAACAAGCTTTCAGTTGTTTTATCTGTGTTCCCCCAGAGTAATGTGCTTACAGACACCCCAGCTGTGAACCTCAACTGTGAAAAAATCAGTTTGGGCCGCTCATAGATTTTAATGGATACAAAGAAAAGTATTTTTTGGTGACAGTGATGAAATAATAACCAGGCATTTTCTATGCGTCATGTTGCCAGTTTTAGACACATGGCGGCATTGTGGTGAAGAGGTTCAATGCATTATCCAGATTTTTCATTCATGCTCTCACTCTTTTTATCTTCTATTGCTTCTCCAGTTATGTGTTGCAGGAAGCTTCTACCAATTCATTGTTAGAGCATAAGGCTGGGTACTACATAGGGTTATTGGTAGTTAATTGCAGAGCTAACATCTATAGATAACACTGGCAGACAACCTTAAACTCTCACTGTCAGCATCTACGGGCAATTTTGATTCACCAGTTTGCCTGTACAAGCACGTCTTTGCATGGGCACAACTAGAAAGAACCCTGGCACTATCCGGCGATAGAGATGCAGTTGTGTTTACTTTCTGTTAGTGCGGTTTGTGTTCATGCGTTGTTTACCAGTCGCCCAAAACGCTGCACCATAAGCCACATGATAACCGTCAGCTGACTGGCAAACTTGTTTTCATGATAGCAGGCATCAAGCGCACATTTTGAAGTGTTACGAAGTGCACCTGAACACACCATCACTCACCATCACACGCCTAACATGTGGCTTTCCCTCTCCGTGGTCTGTCAAACCATTTATTGGGACTCATGCAGAAGCTATAGCCTTTGCAAAACAGTGCTCTCAAGAAAAGATGAATTTAGCTCTGTGTGTTACGCTGTGGAGCTCAGTTCAGGACATGGAAAGATTCTCCAATATGTGCCATGACGCGCGGAGCACTCAGGGGATACTACTTCACACACACTGTGTTTGGCTGCCACTTCTTTTTATACATGCTGAAAGGAATTGCATACTGGACAGTAGCCTACTAATCGAGGTGTTTTTTATGTCCCGCAAAATGACAGAGTAATTATGTCTAGCGAAACTACTGGTAGGTCAGCCCGAAGGTGGCAGCTTTCACACCACAGACACTGATCCAAGATGCGGCGAGAGCCTCTGGTGCGCCACTTCGAGACCTGCTGTTTAGAGCAGTCTCAGAACGATCGTTTAGTGCGCACCAGAGTACAGCTGCTGCATTCACACTGACCCAAGCGCACTGCACTCGGGTCAAAAGCTATTTGCACCAATCTAACCAGTGAGAGTGTGAAAATGCCCTAAAACATCCCTTTTAGAGCTAATCATGTCTGATATCAGTTAATTTCATTAGTTGCTAGATGTTCTCCATGCTGAATTATTTTAAAAATGTTTGATTTTCAGCCATTTGTTGCCCCTGTCCCAACTATTTTGAGACCTGTAGCAGGTATCAAATTTGAAATGAGCTCATTTTGTACATAAAAGTGTAAAATTTCTTACTGTAAACAATTGCTATGTTATCTATGTTCTATTATGAATTAAATTTTGGCTCATGTGATTTGAAAGTCTTTTAGTTTTCATTTTATTCACATTTTAAGAAATATCCCAACATTTTCAGAATTCGGGTTGTTGGAGTGTTAGCCATCACTTACAACCTTAATGTTATCTGGGCTTTATTATAAAGCTTCCACTGATTGGTCCAAACCACTTATTTTGTATTACTGATTTCCACTACCTTTTGATGACATGATAATAACTTTATGTAAAAAGACATTGTAATGATGGTATGCATAAATCTTTTTTGCAAAATCTGTACTTTTATGTTATTCAGAGAAAACTTCACCTTGATATCACGCTCCCACTGTGCATACCTCAGTGTATATTATTTTCAAGTTGTGTTGTGATCATAATATAGAAGTCTTAAAGCAAGATGCAATGTTTTCCCTATTGGTATCTTTCAGTAATTTTGAAGTGAGGCTTGCAGCTGGTGGCACCTTTAAAGAAAGAGCTTCGTTTCAGTTGGAGATGATAATCATCTGGGCCTGAAAGAAATCCCTGCAGCAAATCACCCTGGTTATTGTTACATTATATTTAAATAGAGAGTCTTTTCTAACAGTAAACACAAACATGAGATCAAAGTATCAAATTGAAAATCGTGATTGCTGTCCAACATAAACATTTTTTATCATAAAGTTCTCTGGCAATTCTTTTGTGCGGAGTTTAGTCATCTTCTACTACTGTTTCACCAGTTCTCCAAACACATGCATGTATTTGGAAAGGTGGAAATTGTGTGTCACCTGGAGAAAACCACTATTTTTTATTTGTTTATTTTTTCTACCCAATTGGCCACTGTGCACCCCCAACTTTAAACAGTATTACACATTTCATTTCATTTATTATACAAGAAAAGATTAAAAGTGTAACCACAGAAAAAGTCTATGGGCTCAATCTTGTGAATGGCGCACACCTGATCTTGGCACAGGCAGAGGTAATTTGATATTGCTATGGACTCCCTCTGCAGTTTACCTCTGACAGAGCGGCATGTGGTGTTGTTCAGGTGAGGCATGTTGTCAGGCAGCCTGCTTTAAATCTAGGGCGTGGTGTGGAGCATGAGAAACCCCTCAAAGAGCAGTGGTTTATTATGATTATGATGATTATTATTATTATTAAGTAGAACAAGAAGATGAAAGGATGTGATGCAGGCGACATATTGAGACTCTAAAGTTCACATGAAACTCACCAAAACCTGCAGGTTGTTGTTTTCTGCCTTCCCATCCATCACAGTTTACCCATCACAGCAGCAAGCCATCCTCCTCCACATCTCTGAGGTCACAAAGGAAGCGCTCGTGTAGCCTATCCGTGCATAAATCCAGCTTTTAAAATCATGGGAATAATTAATGTAATGACAGAGATGTGCACAGATAAAGATGGAATATGGAAAGAGCTACAAAACAAAGTAACTGAGTTCTCCCTGTGTGGTTTGTTGTTTCATTACCATGTAAACCAAATCCAAAAGACCAAAAATAGCAAATGAATGTATTTGTATGTATGTATGTATGTATGTATCTGCATGCATTTAAAATGAGGCTACACTTCATAATATAGGCAATAAGAAATGGCAGATAGGAGTTTATTCAAATTTAACAGGATATTAAGCAATTGTTTTTATCTCTAAAATAATGGATCAACAAATTAGTGAAGCTTTTCCTAGAAAACAACAACAACAAAAAAAAGCTTAACTATCAGATCAAAATAACATTATAAATAATATTATTAACCACATAATAGTTTTTCCACTATCTATTATTAATTAACACCCGTGAAGTTTTCTAAAAAAATTTCATTCCAATATTGTAGTTCCTCTCTCATGCTGTGAGTGGAGCTGGGAGAGAGCTGCTCTGATTGGTTTAGAGTTTAGAGGGTTAAGTCCTGTGCCATTGGGGAGAATCAGTTTGGACACGCCCCCAGGTGCACCGCCGTCCCCACTGCTGTCTGTGCCAGTTGGCAAGATGGGCCCGATATGTTTTTCTGAATTGTGACTCTGAGTCCATTGTCCTGATGTGATATGGAATATTGTTACAAACTTTAGTGTAAGTGTGGAATAAAGTCTTTTCCCCAAAGGTGTTTCTGAATGCAGGCACTGGCAGCTGCTCCTGTGTGCTTGGTCTAGTGTTCTGCAATGTGTGGGCTGTTGGGAGT
This sequence comes from Bostrychus sinensis, assembly GCA_020698575.1. NCBI lineage: Eukaryota > Metazoa > Chordata > Actinopteri > Gobiiformes > Eleotridae > Bostrychus > Bostrychus sinensis. The sequence goes on from CM036242.1 coordinate 15,006,376, forward strand.
AAGGCCGTTAGGGCGGGTGAAAGACAGCTGTTGTCTGAAAATAAAACTTGAGGGCCACACTGTTAACATAGCGTTCAAATGCAAAAGCATTACTCCTAAACCATGCTGCACTATGGTGGACCCAGCCTGGAAGTTTACAGTGAATCTTAAATGCCCTGTTTTAGAGTCTGACCACAGGTTGCTCTAATTAACTAGTGTCAACTAGCAGCAATAGTTTTCTTTTTTCAATTTTGGACTTCTCATTTTCAATAGGCCAATCCTCCAGCTAGATAATCCTGACCAGGATCCTGGCTCAAGATCTAGAAAAGGTTCCCTGGGCACTGCTCAGGGGTCACCCACTGCTTTTGACAGGTAGCCCCAGCTGCACTGAAGAATGGGTCAAAATAAAGTCTACCTTAAACTTAACTACCCTTTTTCCCCAAGTAAGCATCCCGCATAGAAGTTCTCCAGTCAACACAACAATAGTAGCATGGTACAGAATGTGTATGTGGAAACCCTCTCAACCATTGAAATCCAGGCTTTATATTTGCTGTCTATTTGTAGTCTGCGTATGGCATCACAACTGCAACATTTTGGTCGGGCAAATAAGTCCAACTCAGGACTAAGAAGTGGGTTGGCTCTGTGCCCATCACACTGTCTAGGGATCAAACCTGCTTTTGTAAAAACAGATTTATATAAGTGCATCTCAGGTCAAAGCATTGTAAAACCACAGTACACAAAAAAAAAAGAACTGATATTTTTGTGACCTGTGGCTTGTTCACGCACAATCAATAAGAATAATTTATCCACAAGTTAATAACACAAAAGAGTGCCTCAACTTGTGATTACCCTGCTGGGGATCGACAGTTCTAAAACTATTTCTAGCCATCTTTGCCCTGGTTGGCTTCACACGATGTCAAAACAAACAACACTGGAGAAAAAAGCTAAAAACATGTTGACAAGGGCAACCTGCCTACACAAGTACTGCAGCAAAGAAAAAAGTAAAAATGAAGAAGATAAAGCAGCTCATCTTCACCTCCCACCTAGCCTTTGAGTGTGACCCCCCCGTCCTTTCGGATCACTTGCTCCTTGTTAAGAGGACTGTGGCCCGGGCAGAGCGGGGGTGGTGATACCCCTAATGAAGATGAATATTCAGCCGCGTTACACAGGCTCCTGGAAGGCTGCCCGGCTGCACTCTCTGCTCTTCCAGTCAAATTGGCGGCATGGCGCGGGGGGAAGCAGGGAGACTGGGCCAGAGCTGTGGTCCTATGGGGAAGGGGGGCAGATTAGATGATTAGGATGGCAGACAGGCACAGGGAGGGCATGGGGGCCTGTGAGTGTTTTCTGTATTTAACATTATGGGAATGAAAGTAATATTGTCCTTTGTCTATTGTCTATTATATTAATGTAGTCCAGACTGTGGTAGCATTAGTTACTAGTTGTTACTTTGCAATACTTATAAATTATTATTACTGAGTAGGCATTCAGTAACCATGAAGACTGCAGTTCTCTTCTTTAATAGCATACTTGTCTCTGGTTTGATTCAGTGCAAATAAAATATGTTTAGTTAGGTTTTTTATTGCATTCATTGTAAAATGTGTTGCAATTTCTGACATTCTATTGACAGAAAAACATTAAGAAGGCACCACTCTATGTTTAGTATGACACCTTAATACTATCATTGCTAAAGCTATAATAAGAGGTTGGCAGCTGTGGTAATGGTAAACCTTATATTATTGTCTATGGAGATCTATCTAGTCTTGCTGCATGGTTGCTTAATTTTAAATACTGTAAATAAAACATTTTAACAATGGCAAAAATGTACACACAATATCATTTCACAGTATTTACACCTGTTGTTGCTAACAAGTTTTAAAACTAAATACTCCAACTTTAAAGGCTCCATACTTTGCTTTTTTTCAGGGTTTTTTGAAATTGCATTAGTGTTTCACATTCTATAACTTAAAATAATGTACCTGTAAAGAACATGTATTTTTTGGGAGAGCTGTTTCTTTCAATTTGCAGAGAATGATTGGATTAGGCATCTGTCGACACCTGGCTGGCAACGGTTGGGAATAGACAAAGCATAAAATGGCTAATTAGCACAACTATTAGCGACATGATGCTAACTAAACAAGCTGCCTGCCTTTGTATGAGTCAGGTGATGGTGTATGGGCTTTAAAAACACACAGGAGCACTTCCCAAGTTCATGTGTCTAGCATTTTCAGCTCTTGAGAAGAAAACGGATTCAGCAAGTCAATGTAGTATATTTGGGTAGTTTTAATATTTTATTTTTGAAATAGTATAACCAGTAAAAGAAAATACATGGGCACATGCACATCACCAAATGTGTGAAAAATATTTAAGTGCAAGGGGTTGAAGACCTAAACCAAAATAATTTCTGTGGCACACGGAGCCTATTGATACAAGCCGAAAATTACCAAAAAAGGACCTAACTATTTCCACCTTTTAAGATAATTTTATTTCTGTTCAAAGGTACACTTAACATTCCTTGGTGGAAATCATTGCATAAACAAGATGTACAAGCTTCTGTGGTCTGCACACATAGAAACATAGCATATTACTTCATTACTTGTTTCTGCCTTCTTCCCTAATGCAAAATCATGTTTGCAGAAAATAGCTTTGCCTAGAATGAAAGTAACAGTGAATGGTTGTCTCTCAGTGCTTTGCGATTAACTAGCAATAGCCAGTTTGCTAAGAAAGGGGTCTGGCTTGCCCCAGTGTAACACTGATCTGTAATTGAAAACTGTTTTTTTTTTTTTTTTTTTTTTTTTTTTTTTGACATTGAACAATACATAGATCTAAATAAACAATTTTGTACTGTACATGTATCCTAAAGGTTGATTACATATGATTAAAGTGAGCGGTGCAGTAGGTCCAGTCACAGTCTTCTTTACCTTTGGCTGTGGCTCAGAGCATACTGTGTTGCCAGGTGGAGAGGAGGGGTGGGGGGAGATGGGTAGAGCCGGCGGCCATTAGTGGTGTTGGCTATTGGACGTGAAAGGAGAAGAAATGGGGCAGCTTTGCCACCCGTTTGAAGTAGGGACAGCTTGTTTGTGAAGTGCAGGCCGAGTGCTTGGCTTTCATGTCCTGCTCTCAAGTGACCCAGTGAGACCTCAACTTCATAAACCATATTGACTATAGCAGCTAAAAAAAAAAAGAAAAAAAAAAAAAGAAAAGAAAAAAAAACAACATAAAAACACTGACACAGTCTCTTCCAGCTCTTATGGGGATCGGAAACCTTTATGAAGAGACATGAATAAGAGAGCTGTGGGAGTTTGAAGGCCAGCCCATGACACCACATACAAACAGCAACTGACTCATTGTAAAAGTATTGACTTGTTACCTGCATAGGAAAGTTTAACTCAATGTCACGGCAGTTAAGTGCAACGATAATCAATGCGCTGACATTTTTCTCCCTCTGAGACGCCTATTGTGTGATTAAACATGAATTAAAAGTGAAGCTCTGAACTCTCCAGTGCTCTCTCCACCTTCTCTAAAGTTCTAATGCTGTGCACTTAACAGGAGTTGGTGACACAAGTGCTGATCCAGCTCTGAGGGATGAGGGCTTGAGAGGACTTAGACAGTTTTTTGTCGCCTCTGCATTTCTAGGGAGGGAATTGGCAGATTATTTGGTCAACCTCGATCAGTTCCACCGTGGCTTAAAGCGGGGGGATACATGCCCGCTGACTAATATTGCCCGAGAAATCCATCAAAGTCAGAGGGCTTGCCCCCCCATTTTTTTTTTTTTTTAAACGCGCGTGTTCTGATGAAGTGCTCAGCGAGTGGAAGCCGTGACAAACACAGGCCGTACCCCTCCTGCAAACCGCCGCTGACAGATCCTGATGAAAATAAATTATGCTGTCTGAGAGCATGAAAGTACCTACTGTAATGTCAAATGAGACGGCAGTTAACTTTAATCTTCAAAGCTCTCCTATAGCGTAATGCAGTTTTATTTGCTGCCTTAATATGCCCCAAAATCAAAAGTTAAAGTGATTTTCACACGATTGAGCGTCGGCGCATGCAGGACACAAAATTGACTTTTCCTGCCACAAGGTTTCATTGTTATAAAAGGCAGGGTTCTGTGCCGCTGGGTGAAAGATGGCTTATTGTTATATGATTGAGTAACTTCAAAAACAGGAGAGACATTTTTGCTGTTTGAAGATTTTAGTTTTGCCTCAGAATCATGGTTCAACACTGGTAGAGATGTTAGGAACGGCAGCTTTTTGGCTACTCTTGTGATGATGACAGAAGACAACTTAGTATAGGGTGACCAGATTTTTAGACCCAAAAACCAGGGCACATATTTTTTTTTCACTAATCACGGTGCATTTGAACTTACCCAAGCAACAAAAAAATTTCAGAAACCCATACAATTTCATGACATTAAAGTAACTGAATCCAGCAATTAAGTTTTGGATTTTAATGGCAATTTAATAATAAATATAATGACACATGACAGATGTTTTTGGGCAAGTTTGTTTTAAGTTTCTGTGCATTTCTATTGGTTAATATAGGGACAACTGGGACATATTACTGTTTTTACAAATATGTCTTGGTAGATGGGACAAGGAGCCTAAAACTGTGACTGTCCCTGTTAAATAGGGATGTCTGGTCACCCTAACTTAGTACATAGACATAGTATTATATTTAAATGTAATATCAAAAATCAGAAGCCATTTTCATAAGTGCTTCCTCGGTATGTACAGTATGGAGACTTCTTAATGACATTTGTTATCAGCACATGTCAGAAGAATGTTCACAAAACAGGAGTTCATACAAGTCAAAGTGATAAGTCAACATGTCCGCCATGCATGATGCCTAAATTTACAATATCCACAATTTTCAATTTCTGTTCCTTCTAATAATAGCAAATAGACTCTTTACTATTATCTTATTCAAAAGTCAGATTATTAGCTGACTATAAACTAACTAACTACTCTTAATTTAGCGTTAGATCATACCATCCTGCATTTATCCCCATCTTGTAAAACACAAGACACAATGCTTTAAGAATATTTATCATTTCTGTTTCTCTTTTATGTATTTATCTTTCTTTTTTCTGCTTTTTCTCTGTGTAACTGGATGTAGACGGTGCATTACTAGCCACTTCTTTCTGTAACAAAAAGCCATTTATTCATTATCAATTAATAATTTCATTGTGTAGTTTAAGCATTTGTTTCCAACTCAGATTTTGCTACTGTAAAGTTCCTATATTATGCTCTTTTTGGGCTTTTTAAAATAGTTTTGTACACCTTTTCATCAGTATTTCATGTTTTATAACTTAAAATAATGTATATGTATGGAAAATAAATTCTTTTGGGGAGATGTTACTTTCACAAGAGAGCTTAGAATAGGTGCCTCTCGCCCCCTGCTGGTAACAGTGGGGAATGGGCAGAGCATAAAATGGCTAATTAGCAAGGTTATTAACATCATGGTGCTAATCGATGGATAAATGAGCTGACTGCTTCATAGTGATGGCAATTTAAGCGCTGAAATGATTAGAATAAATATGGTGATGGTGTATGAGGATTAAAAATGCACAGGAGCGCTTCTTGGTTTCATGTGTCTGTATAGAGCAATGAGATCTGATCATTTTTAGTCTTGAGAAATGGAAATACTTAACTTACAGGATTACTCAAATAAATGTAAATGAAACAAGTACGAGGGGAGGGGATTTAGCATAAAAGAAGAGCTTTAAAAAGAGTTTTGCCCCACACACTGGTCATAGCATAAATGGTGATAAATGGTGCTATTCGGGTTAAGTTGGTGTCTTCATGCCCACATAAGATCTCAGGACAAACATAGCACTCGATCCAGATTTCCCAGGCTCAGAGGGGCTGTTTCTCAGCAGTTGCAGGATGCGTGTATTTTTTACAGCTCTGTCAGGACCAATGGAGACTGCTGTGAAACACAGGGCTTCAGACCCCAGACATTTTCTGCCAATTACATCATTTATTCCTCACAGTTTTAGAGACAGCGAGAGATTTGCCTTTTTTGTCTGCACTTGTTCCCTGATGCCTGTCAGACTCTGCACTGACTCTGAGCCTAAAGCACTAAAATATACATTACAGCTTTGTTTAGGATGGGTTTAACTTCACTGCAATTAGGCATATGATGAGTCTGCTGGCGATGTTTTATTGATACGTGAGCCAAGCCTGATTCCATTCTCTTTTGAAGAAGAAGAATAAATAATAAATAAAGGGAGCAAAATTAAATGTGACTGCAGGAATGACTAGGAGCTAATGATGCGCATATGCTATAGGTTGCAAAATTTTCTTTTGTCTTTTCTAAAACCATAAATCATAAGCTGTATAGGACCAAGATATACTGTAGCTGCAAAAAGAACACTTTTTTGCTCTGCTAAGTGTAAGTGAGTGAATTCTTTGAAAACCACTGGAATATTTATGCCTTTTACAATCACTTACCAAAATAGATGAACATTTGTTGTGGCCAATTTTCTTCCGACTAAGACTTTGCTTCCTCAAAGAGAATTTTCTCATCCTCAGCGCACAGCCTCTTTTTCTAAAAAGTGTGATAGAAATTGCGTGTGACAACCGCCACTCAAACTGAGCGGCCCATAACGACAAGAGAGCCAAGGACAGGCTTAATACTATTTATAAATCTATGAAATGGCATGGTTTGCAGGAAAGTGTGAAGGAATAAGGGATGGAGGCTAGGAGGGTGTATGTGTTTTTTTTTTTTTTTTTTATCACCCCCAAAGCTTCTTATGACCTCAGTGTTCCTCCAGTCTAAACATAGCCCCGCTCCAAATACAATGGCCCATTCCATTCCAGTGCGTCTTCTAAACAAGCATTTTAATCGCTGTCACGCTGCACGACTTATCTGAAGTTTTGAAACAAAAAAAAAATTATTTCATCCCTCCACCACTCTTTTCACTTTCTTTACATGGAACACAATGGTTTTGACTGTTTCTCTTCATTAATTTTACAAATGAAATTGTCCTAATCCCAAAAATAGTTTTATCCAGCGTGCCGTAATTTCAACTCCTGACTCTAAGACTCCTTACTTTTTCCGAGAGCACAGCAAGTGTTCAAGTCCTACAACATCCAGTTCTAAGAAGTCCCCACGGATTAACCAGATTATTGAATCATGGCTTTAGATAATACCATCAGTTACAGTTTACTTCTGAGAACAGATGTAAAAAAAGGGCCAATATGGCAATGTTGTGAAAGTGCTAATGATAGCAGCAGACTTTTCCTCCAAACAAGCAGATGCGGTGAAGTTTGAACAGCTGTCAAATGTGATGAGCGTGACACAAGCGCCCGCAGTGGAATCAGAGGGACTCTCCTTATGATATAGCAGCCTACACATGTCGGCAGAGCATAGCAGATGATAAATCAGACTATCTGTGCTACGCCAGGTGTTTCTCTTTTAGAGGAGACTTCGGGTGCAGAGGGGGACTTCGCTGCTGTCACAGACCTCTGCAGGTAAAGAAAGTATAGGTCACATTAGTCAAAACAGTAACAGCACTGTGCATAGTTTTAGTGAGGTAAAAAAAAAAAAATGCTTTCATTGTATTTTTTGTTAGGAACATTTCAGGAAAGGTATAGCAAAATTACTAATTTTGGTATGGATCCAGATCACTGTTTAGAGCGGCTGTGCCCAAAGTGGGGTCCGTGGGCCAAACTTTGAGAGTTTTGATTCAGCCCACGAGGCGGTGCTGTCATTTGTGAAGGGTAAGGTTTGATTCTATTGTGCACTGAAAAGTCTGTCAATGGTTGGTATGGAGCCTAACAACTCCGTCTACCTTAACCATGTAATAACAGAAGGATGTTTAATAATAAATCTGTTTACATGTGATCTCATTACATGCAAAAGATTTTTGAGTTTGGTCTTTGGCCTGCTAATAGATTTCCATTTTGGCGCTCTGATGGAAAGATGTTTGGGCACACTTGTTTTAGAGTGTTTTAATGGATTCTGTCATTTTGAGATATGGACCAAATATGCTAACTTTAAAAGAATAGCTTTGTTTTAGTAGATTCTTTACCATTGTCAAATAAGGCTTTCATGGCTCAGTGGAAAGAGATAAGATCAGTGCCTTGGTAGAAGTCTATACTCTCCAAGTGCTTAGTGCTAGTTTAGATTGTTCTTCTTTTTAAATTGCATTCATTTTTGCACATTGATACCCCTTCCCTTTTTCATAGTCATTCTTAAACAGGCTTTAAAAACAATCTTCTTAAATTTTCTATTTAGTTGCAAAGTTAAAGTGCTGTTTGCTTGATGACATCATTGTCTTCTTCAAGGGTCATTTGCTGCAGAACAACAAACACATCTTTTATGGCTGACCTCTAGCCGAGCAGACCGCGCACAGCTCCGCGTTTGTCTCTGAGATTTATGCTTGTGATCTAATACAACAGAGGTGAGTGTAATTTTGTTTGTAGTGCTCAAAGCAGTAGGAAATTGCATTTTGAAAGACTCAACACCAATTTGTCCTCCCGCCGATGATGTCTCGGGTTGTTTGAGTGAGCCACACAATATGCATGTTTTGTCTGAAATTAATTTTGCTGCTGCAGCGGCTGCTGACTCGCTCCTTTTTCATCTTTTATTTAAGTTATCTGGTAATTTAATATGTCCATAACATTGAATCATAACCCAATGCTGGGCCACTATACATTTTGTGTGGTTCACAACCCTTTTCAGCTACCTAAAAATATTATTATATTGTAATGCAATTTGTGTGAGATTTCCATAGCAAAGGTTGTTCTCATCTTCCCAACTTAACTCAAAATGCTTATAATGTGATCAACTATGAGCTACAATTTGGATGTTGCTCTTCAATAAATGAGTGCACAGTATTGACTCTAGACATATACAGCAGGTAAATTTAGTATTGAACACTTCAACATTTCTCTCAACAAATTTCCGACTCAGCTTGTTTATGGTGGAATAATTTTCTTTCCACCTCCAGCTCACTGAAACATTCAGAAGTTTAAAAATCCTTCTGTAACCATTGCCATCTGAATGTTTTGCAACAGTAGGGTTGCAAACGCCTTGAGAGAGCTCTTTGCTTTTACCATCGTCAGATGTTTCCTGTGTGAGACCTTTGTAAAGAGACATCATTTATAGCTCAGCCAAGAGGCAGGATTGCTTGTTGATTACTGATAGATTTCAGATATAGTCGTGGCTTTCCCAGCCTTTTGCACCTCTTCATGTGTACAATACTTTTTCCCTTATCTTATCCCCTTGTCTTATGCCATTTTTATTACACATTACAGAATTTCTGAATGTGTTTGTTTTGGTTTCTTTGTATGTATGGATTACTTGGGTTGTTACTGACATATGATAAAAATGTCATGTCAGTAGCCATGTCAGAAATATGTTTTTTGAGAAGTGTTCTTGTGTTTAATAATTATTTTACCCTCTGTATGTCTTACATACATAGTACAACTTTTTATTTTACAAATCTCTAGAGTCTAAACCACATAGCTGGTCTGATTGTGTGACCCAGTTTATCCTTGATCATTTTATTTGGACCCACTTTAAAAACATTTATTTTACTACACCCTTTATGGCACAAGTATAAAAAAAAAATCCCACAGTTTCACATAAATAAAAACAATAATATTTAGGCTTCAAATAAGCTCAAGACTGAAAGTGTATTCAACTCACAACCCACTTTTGGGCCCTGACCCACCAGTGAAGCATCACTGTTCTCGACAAAATAAGAGTCAATCAAGTCAATCTCATTTGCCACCACTTTGCAATCTGACACTTCTGTCCCTACTGTGTTGAGCCAAAATGATAAGATTAATGGCAGGGTGGATTTGAGTTCACGGGAATTAATTGTGTCTCATTTTCTTCCGCAGCAGATGAAACAATCAGGCCAGTAAACCAGGGATTCTTGCCAACATGGCTGCACTAGAAATTAATAAGAGTACAGCAGGCCATACCTTACCGTCTTACAATATGCAGGACTAACAGTTAAACAAAGGATTGGATTGTGTGGTCTGTTATATATTATTAATATATAGTTTATTGTAATTTACATCAGTTGCAATCTACTTCAGTTAAAGTACTATCATTTTATCCACAAAGGGGGTTATGTTTTTTTTACCAGCGTTCATTTGTCTGTTGGCTGATTTAGCATCAATAATTCCAAAGTCATGTTCAGATTTTGATTACATTTTCAGAATAAGGTCAGAAATGGGTAAAAGATGAAATGTATAAGCTTTTGAGGTGGATCACTGTCTAAATGCAGAAATACCTAAATATTTCTGTACACTGTACCCGGATATTGAATGTACTTTTGTAATTTTTTTAGCCTGTTATATGTAAATGTGAAGGTTTTGGCCCATGACTACAGTTGTTTTAGTTTATGCTAGTTTGACCATATACATAAATATGTGAAATAGTTTAAGTAGAATGACAGAAGGTGGCAGTATGCAGCTGGTTGAGACCCAGAAATAATCAGAAAGAAGAAGAGCACATGTTCAAATTCAACATCTGAAGTGCAAGGTAAAACATAATCTTTAAACATTGCCACAACAGTTACAAAATGGGTTAATATGATAATATTTTATAGTAGTATACCTAGAAGTATATCTTTCTGTTCTGTTCTGTTTCTGAACACTATGAAAATGGACAGTGGATCTAGAACCTGTGTTACAATTTACATCTTGATAAATTAAAGTTGGTACATTTTAAAATAGTAACACTGAACTCAACCTATCTGGGTTTACATAGCATCATTGCAAGATAGGGCCAAAGAAGTAAAGTAACAAATGAATAGTTTTACCATGCATGTTGTTTAAGTGCTTTGTGGCTTAATGGATAGAGCATCTATTACTGAATAGATCCCTGGTTCAAGCCCAGGTATATAAAAACCATAAACTGTGAAACTAAGACAGAACCCTAAATAACATTACTGTAAGTCATGGCCTGGCTTTTATGACCCATCCACCACCACAACTCTAGCTTGTAAAAACAGCCAGACAGTACGTTGTAAGTATGTGCCTGTGTTGGTCTGTTTACAACAAACCACTTATGCAGCTGAAACATGATTATTCTACAGATAATCTACAATCATAGTTATGCACTGCTTGTTCCAGTGTCATTTTTGTCACTGAAGTCTTTTGACAGCTGCAAAACACTGCATATGCAAATAAATGTGCAAATGCCAGGTCTTTACCAATGCGTGACAACACTGGTTAGGCTAAAATCAGTTCATTCATTGATTAGCTACATGCCCTATATCTAAGGTCAAGCTATATTGTGAGATGTGTTATTGTAGCCTAACTTAACAGAGCCTGCCTACTATTACATATAATCTTCAATTTTCCTGAAAGCCCCAAGAGTCTACAGCCCAAGTCCACCCTAAAACAATCCCCTTGCTTAGTGACTCCTCTAATTTGAGCACTGCCTGCTCTGCAGTGGAGAAAGATGAGGATTCTCTGAGCCATTTTGAGTTCCCAGTGATGGATATTGGCAAACAGCTTGCCTCTGTGAGTAAGGATAACCTTCCATTTGATCAATCCTACCCCCGTCTCTAAGACTATACCCCCCAATAAATCAATAGCCTAGACGTGTTTGTCCTGCTACTCTCCATTCCCCTCCATCCCTTTCCATACTCTCCCGGCCTGAGGAACCTCTCTCTCCTCTTGCTACTCTCAACACGTCCTCTTTGATACCCAGGAATCTTTGTTCCTCCTTTTTTTTTTTTTTTTTTTTTCGCCAGCTTATTTCTTTAACATGATCTAAAAACTGCTGCAAATGGCATGGTCTAATAATTTGGCATGATACAGTGTTTCCTCTTGTTTGTCATCAAATACCAATTCACCCTTGTCTGTCTGTTCTGTGTTCATGTTTTTGAGAACAAAGGGAAGTTTCAGAATGCAGCACACAGGGAGAAGCCTTTTAGGACTGTGGAAGCTACAAGATATGGAAACACAGAGAGAATTTGATTGAGAGCCGGGACAAGTGGCAAATTTATCATCAAACAATGGAGAAAAGCTGTGAACAACAATGAACTTAGGCTACAAGCATTACAATTTCCCATTTAGATTATTCCGGGACAGAGGAAAAAACAAAAAAAACAAAAAAAAAACAAAAACAAAAAACACATTTTTGCCTTTAATTTCATGTTAGACCAGAGTCATTATTTTGTAATACTCATAGGAACATGACTGCGGAAGCTGCAATTAAATTTCCTGAACAAAATACTTTCGGTGCGGCTGTGCGGTCCCTGTAGAGTTGCCGGTCACATTCTCTTGTTCTCTAGATTTAGTGGAAGGGGCTGCTTTCTAATGACTTCAAATAATCTCGCAGAGTGTCAGCCACATATACCAATTATTAATTACAAACCAGAATCCCACAGAGAATATGTCTTGGTAGCGTAAAAAATAGAATTAGGTAGTGCTGTTTTTGGCAAGCTCTAAGCTTTCTTCAAATACGGGTGTTCGGCCAAGTGCTTATGAGATATGTAAAGACAGATGAATCACAACTTCTTTGGTAGGATTATTATGGTGTCCGCCTGCTGTTCAGCCTCCTGCTGAATGTTTTATTATAAATGTGTTTTGGAAACCCATGGTTCTCAAACAGAGGGACAGTTAACACCAATGGCATATGGACTTTACAGGTCCCCTTTTATGCTAAATTAACTTTTTAGTGCTTTTAACCATGTAATAATGGTGTCTGTGAAGACTCTCACTCGTCCAGGGTAATTGCATTGCAACAAAAGTTAAAAAAGCAGTCATCTGGATTGGATTTTTTCAAGTTGAAGACGTTTCACCTCTTATCCAAGAGGCTTTCTCAATTCTGAAATGATGTAATAATGATGTTTCTACCTTAAAAACATAGCCGGAGTAGTATTTTGTTTCATTCACGTATGTTTGAGTAATCCTGTATACGGAGCTTGTTCTGTTCTTAAGAGCTGAAAACACTCACTCTCATCTCTACATAGACACATGAAACGAGGAAGGGCTCCTGTGCATTTCTAAAACCCATACACCGTCACCGGACTCATTTTGATGATTTCAGGGCTTAATTTGCTGTAACTACATAGAAGTCACCTCATTTATCTATCTGTTAGCATCATGTTACCAATAGCCAAGCTATTTAGCCATGTTATGCGCTGTCCATTTCCTACAGTCGCAAATTGAAGAAGACGTTTTCCATGCACATTATGTTAAGTTACAAAATGTGAAATACTAATGCAAAGGTGTCCAAAACAATTTTGAAAAGCCTGAAAAAAAGCATGATATAGGACCTTTAAATGCTTGTCCACATTTTGAATGCAGTCTTTCTTATATAGCACTATTTCTTTATATAAATAAACTGGCTAAATATCAAGTCAGTTGCTAGTGTTAATGCTAATGATATCTTTTGGTTTTTAACGTTGTGTTTTGTGCACTGAAAACGTATTGTGCTCTGTTTTATTATTGGTACCTAAATGCAAAATGTTATATATATATATATATATATATATATATATATATATATATATATATATATATATATATATATATATATATATATATATATATATATAAAATGTCTGCCTAAACCATGATAGTTCCAATATTAGCCTTTGCAGTTAGTGATGCTAATGCCCAGTATAATGTAGCAGAACTTTTTAAGGCAACAGAAAACTTTGTACAGGTGCGTGCATGTAGAAAAGCATCAAGGTTGTTGTGAAACTGAATACTTTTCTCAGGATGGACACATGAATGGCAGGCTACATTGAGCCAGACTTTCTTCTCCGGTCCGTTAACTAGTCTTATATGTCATAAAAATACATCTTTGAAAGTGTATCTAAAACATTTCAATTTTATTTTCATAATGATCCTTACAGTGGCCAGAAGTCAGTATCCACACGGTTCGCTATTAAAGGTAAAGTGTCATTACCGCAGCACTCAGTCTATTCATTACAAGCATCGCTGTCTATTGATGTGAGCCTCAGTCTAATCATAGAAGTTTCTGTGGGCACTAGCCATCATCTGAAACACCCCTCTCACATTATATCAGATTAATGCCAAATTACCTCTTTTGAGTGCTTTTCATTCGGCTATTGACTTAAGCACCATGACTGTCATAAAGGATGATGGACACGACGTGACGGTGGATTTGTAAAACAGCAAACTGGAGCTTATATACCTAATAAAGTTATTCAGTGAGCATTTAGGTCAGAAGAATTCAGTGAACAGAACGTACCCTTTAATCAAATCAATGCATACAAATAGCTCTGGCAATGTCAGTCTGCAGACGCTACCTGGGTTTCTGCCTCTGAAGTTGGATTGTTGACTTGACAAACTGTGTAGCACTCTGTAATCATGCATTTAATGACACAAGCATATATATTTTTATAAACTTTTATTTTTCTATGGTGCTTTGTGGAATCTGGCAGCTGCTGTTCAATGACAGCTTGTTAAAAAAAGGTGTAACTTTGAGCAAAAGTGTGTAGTGTCTATATTTAAACTCTTTGGAGAGCTCCCATTTTCACTTTAGGTTTAAACGCTTTGATGATACTTATGGGGATACAAAGCACGTCACCTTCATGGTTCAAACTTTAATAGCGTAGAGAGAAAAACAAGAATAGAAGGCAAAGTTAAGAATGTGAATTGTCAGAAGTCAGTAAGTATTAAAGATAAAGTGGTTTCACTGTTAGATCTTTTGTTCTTGCATACATTATGCACTAGTGTAAGATGTAAGTGTAAGGACAGTTAGCTGTAATCCTGTCACCTCATATAATGTTTGTACAACAGTAAGTGGGACACACAGTGAGCAGCCAAAACAGCAACAACTATTTGGATCATGGTGAGAATAAAGCAAAAAGAAACATTGCTACATTGCAAATCAAACTCATGTCAATTAAAAAAAAAAACAACAACAACCTCTAGCTACTTTTTAGATGTGTTAGTCTGTTCCTGTGTTTTCCATACAGTGCATTCTTGCTGGTCAGTGTATCCAGCCTAGTAAGTTGGTCAGACTTCATGTTCATGTGCTTTCACTTTGGGAAGTTGGAATAGTTAAAATTATTAACAAGGAACCTTTTAGGATCTAAATTAAAATAAAAATGATTAGGGGTGCTACGCTGTAAAATGTTGAAATGTGTTAAATTCTATGTAATAAAGTGGAGAGATGTTTTGGGAGGACAATACCAAAGCATAACTACACAATCAAAAGGAGGCATTTAAATGAACCATAACTATAAAAAAAAAAAAAAAAAAAAAAAAAAAAAAATACATAGTTTAATTTATACTATAATTAAAGATAAAAGTTGAAGATATACAAAAATAAGTTCAAAAACTGTTGGAAAGCTGAATTTCTTGTGATTTGTTGAACATTTGCTGTATGTTGAAGTATGCTGAAGTGAAAAACCAAGGGGGTATAGGAAAAAACACATTTGATGAACTCCCATAGGAATTGAAATGGCAGATAATCAAATAAAAATACTAAATATTTCACAAAATAACATGGAAAAATTACCAATAGAAATAGCCTTTTTGGTCTTCAGTTTACTTCAGTTATTTGTCATTTTTATAGATTTTATAGATTTACCATATGTGTAAGACCTTGTATAAAGTTCAGCTGCATTGTACTGGGCATTAGCATGACTATAGCTACAGAGGCTAATTCTGGCATCATTATGGTTTAAGCATTTTCCAAACATAACATTTTGCATTTGAGTGAAACAGACCACAAACATTTTTAGTGCACAAATCTGCATTAGCCACTAAAAGGGGTCAGTTAGCCACTTCATTTCAACTCAGTTCCCAGAGTACAGTACTTTTTCCTGACTTAGTGCAAGGATTCTGCTGCAGCAATGGTATACTGGTCTGTAGTATCTCTAATTCTGTAAGACCTGGCCAGTGTCTAAGTTTCTATGAAGGCAAAACATCAACACTTTTGGTCCTAAAATATAGCCAAGTAAAAAAAAAAAAGATGCCTATTGAAGCTCAAGCGTAAACAATTCCGTCTATGCATTTAGGTGCACTGTAGAAAAATATTTAAGCCATTTTTATGAATGAAAGCCGCCTTAAATTAAATTAAAGACTACCAGATAATGACTCATGATGTCTGCGAGTTGTGTTATATCTCCGCTACAACCAAGGATACTTGTCCCTTAGGATATTTGTCCCTTCATATTGTGCACGTCCTATTACATGCGTTCACTAATGAAGCCGGAATAGAATTACTGTTGTTACATCAGCGGGGGTCTGAGGACTGTCCTGCATAATAGGGAGGTAAGTGGAATAGATATGTGAAAGTGAATAAATAAGCCCAATGTAATTAATGAGGACCAATGATTGGACCGGTGATAATTAAATCAGCCGTGTTTTTCAATTTGCATGATTAAGATGTTAGTTAACGGTATGTTGTACCCACACGTTACAGGTTGTTCATTCTCAAAATGTCAACATATCAGAATTCTCAGCACTGCACTTAATTATCTTAGGAGCTTTAAAACTATCAGCTAAATCAATTAACTTTAATCTGCAAGCAATTAAAGTGTGACTTTTAGGAATGCAAATGTGCCCCCACACAGCTTTTATATCTCAGTATGCTTTACACACTCAGAAAAATGGTCATAACATATGTGCGAGACTTGATTGAGACATAGAAGATGTGATAGACCTGAATTAAAAAAAAAAAAAAAAAAAAAAAAAAAACAATATTAGAGAGAATGCAGTAAGTGTTGAACTGTGACCTTTAAATATATGTAATGACAAAGCAGTACCACCACATTACAAAGACTGTATTTGACCTTTTTTTCCCATATAGCAACTCTATAAGGTGAACTTTGTAAGACCTAAGACTAATAGGCGAGAGTCTGGCTGTCAGAAGCAGCACAAGTTTATAATACACAACGCAACACAGACACACTGATCATCTGAAATTTCACTTTGCTCTCTTTGTATTGGATTTGTTTTAGTCAGAGTAAACAGTAGAAGTGATAAAAGCAGTTAAAATATTATTTTGATAACACAAGCATTTTCTAGGCATCAAGCAGTCCTGAATACTGCCTCTGCTAATTCACTTGTTGCTGCAGGTACTCCACTTTGTTTACACAAGCTTGCAACAGGCTTGTTCCTTATTAGTTATTAGTTCCTTTTGTAATGTTTTAAAAATAAAACATATTGAGTTAATGGGCTTGTAATATGAAAATTACCCAGCGGATATTTTGTTTCCTAAACAAGGTACACAGACATGTACACAAGGTCAAAATTAGTAGCCCTCTTGGAACAACTGAACATTTCTCTAAAGTACTGCCCAATATTGCCTCATTTTGGTTCACTTTGGAACATCAAATAAATATTCAAGATTTCTTTTTTTGAAAAAATATTGTGAAAATGGAGATGGTAAAAAATGATTAGCGATTCAGTGCTTTTACATTAATTAACACAGCACTTTCATTTTTGGGACCATGCTCAGTGGCCACCAATTTGGAGGATCTTGAAAAACTTGCATGGAAGAATGGGCTTATGTTCCTCAGGAGACATGTCAGCTTAGTTGGAAACTACCATGCGAGGCTGTTTTGAATAAGGAATTTTACACTATTGATTATTAATTGTCAAACGGATAATAGTTTGCCATTGCATTTTTTGCCCTTTTGCAGATGTCTTTGTTCTTGTGAGTGCAAACACAATATAAACAACTTGCATTATGGTTGTTGAAAAAACTAAGGGTTAAACTGTATTTGATTTCATCGAGAGGGCTAATAATTTTTACTTTAACTGAAACATAATGACAACCTGCCTGATGCTGGTGGCCATGTTATGCCTGCCTGCCTAATATAAAGCCTCATATGCAGCAAACTGCACTGTGTCTGCTGACACCTTTCTATCAGAACCAGCAAGCAATTTGAGCTGCAGTAGCTTTTGATAGATACTGACCACTGCAGACTGGGAGAACACCCCACAAAAGCTGCAGTTTGGAAGATACTCTGACCCAGTTGTACATCCATCATAATTTGGTCCTTGTCAAACTTGCTGAAATTCTTATGATGGCAATTTTTCCTGCTTCTAACATATCAACCTTGAGGATGAAATGTTCACTTCCTACCAAATCTATCCCACCCACGAACACATACCATGATGAAGAAATAATCTGTGTTGTTCATGTCACCAGTAAATGGTGACAATGATATGCCTTATCTGTGTAAATACTATATTACTGAATATTTTCACCTTAGCCATTTAAAAGATAAACTTCCCCTGGTGTTGTTTTAAAGAACCTAGATTACAGATCGTTCATTTATCTTCCTCCACTTTAATCCTGTTAGGGGCTGTGGGTGGCTGGAGTGTGTCGCAGCAACTATGGGCCTCAGGCAGAGTACACCCTGGACAAAAACTCTGCATTGGTACAGGAGGAAGTAGGAAATAAATAGGCACAACAAAAGAGACACCGCAATAGAAGTATTGCAAATGTGAGATGAAAACACCTCTGTGATTATTCTGTTGCATACAAATGTGCAGCGTCCATTGATTAAATGCAATCTTTGTGAGTTTGATTTTTGTGCTTTTTAAAAACTAGGTCAGGATTAATTTGCATATTTTGACATTTAAACAATCCAGAGTGGTAAAAAACTTCAAATGAAATCAGCCGCATTCACTTTCTGAAGTGGCTGAGTGGAAAAGGAGCCGGGCTTTGCTACTCAATTAGACTGCTCATATTACACTGTCAATGAAGAGGGCAGCACTTGACAATGAAGAACAATGAGCATTTCCCGGGCTTTCATGTCCAGCCGCGCGCTTATTGGGTCAAGTACTTTAACTGATATGCCATTTCGCTTTGTATTATTGTCAACATTAGAGCGGGCAAGGTGAAGCGTGGGGAAAAGAAAAGGTAAAAAAAAAAATAACTGAGAGACTTGCTTGCACACACCTCCTCCATCTCAATCTTGAACAGAGAAACTGCATTGTAACTCACTCGAATTGTCATAGTAACCTTTCCTTTTGCCCTAATGATTGTGGCAGAAGCCCAGACATTAGTAAGACACGCTTCAGACTGGAGGAAAAATACAGCCGTTTCAATCTTTTGATCTCTGGGGAAATCCTGGGAGGAGGGACGTGAATGGGCAGCGGTCCCAGTGGGGCCCACTTGCTTTAGAGCTGCAGTGTGGCATTCTGTGAACAGCAAAATAGGACAAGACGATATATCACAGACATCCAGAGTCAACCCGAGCCCTGTGCAGACATGCTTTGTGTGTGTATATGACAATAGAAAGGGGAATTTGTGAAGCTTTGGTAAAAATGATGCAAAACTTGAAATGTTGTTTTTCCGAGGCTTACACTTAAACACACTGCCTGTACAGTGGAGTAGTAGCAGTATGGCACATGAGTTGTCAGAAAGTCACTCATGCTGGAAAATACAGTATTTTGTTGCATTAAAATGTGTTAAGTGTCATGGAAAGAGAGAGTTAGAAAAGTTGAAAGCCAATTGTTGCTGTCAGCTTGATGTGTGGTAGTTGTGTGGCATGGGCTGGAGGAGAATGACAGACATGAATGACAAGTCAAAAATAAAAATATCAGGTGGAGACTGTTACCCACACCAGTCATAAAATCAGTGCACATTGAATGTGGAAGAATTACATTTTGTGCAATATTTTTTGTACATATGCTATGTTATGATTCTGTGTAGCAATGATTTTCTAAATGCAAAGCCAAGTTCCATAACTTTAACCAAATAAACTCCAACTGGTCTGGATGGGCCTCATGATCCTTCTCTCAGAGCTGAGACACTGCATAGACTGCGGAAAATATCTTACTATGACAAATCCAGCTGTTTTTAAGTGTGCTGCTTTAAGCCCATGAGAAACTTTTCTGTAGCCTTCAACACACTACATAGTTTGCAAACATGCATTACAGCTCAGTTGTGTTAACAGTATGTTTGGAAAAGGTAATACCTAAAATAATAACAAGGTGGACTTATTTTGGGTAGCTTTAGTTGGCAAGGGTCATGTTGCTGTCTATGAACACAACTAGTGGGAATAGGTTAGGCAATTAGCTCACTTTACACATTTAGAAACAAAAACAGATTTATTTGAGTGCACCTTGGGGGCTTACCTGTTGGGGCATGTACATGTGCCAGAGCAGCCTGGGTTTGATTCTGGGCTCAGGCTGTTTTTTTTGTTACTGTTGCTTCCATAAAGGCATAAATAGCCAAATAAAATTTTTTAAAAGAGATTTATTCATTAAATATTGTTCTTTTGGCCTTCATGCAACATTGTGCTTTCAAAATCATAAAAAAAACATAAATGCACTTCTCCAGCAGTGTGCAATTAGTCTGCTTTGGGGCAGCTGGGAGAAAGAGAAGTAATTCAATTTCTGCTGGGTTCAACTTTTTCCATCATCTTTCTAAACTATTTTAGTTATAAAAGATGAAATACTAATCTAGAGATGTCCAAAATATTCTAAAATTTTGTGGAAAAATAGCATAATAATAATAATAATAATAATAATGCATCAGTCTTACAGTCTTATACATTGATGCATGCAAGGTGGCTGAAGTGTCTTGCCTAAAACACAACAACAGCATGAGCAGGGGGGAAGTTGGATTCGAACCACCAACCTCCCGGTGCCTCCTGTCGTTAGGTTAGGCCATTTTGTGGGCGGGGGACATCTGCACTTTGAATGTAATCCAATGAATTTAAAAGTTAGCCAGGGATACAAACAAACTGTACTTGTTTTTTTGCTTTCACAACAGTCTCCCTAAAGTGTTCCTGAAATAGTACAATGAGTAACCATTGATCTGTCCTTAAAAACAGCCAGTGAGTGTAGATGGAGCATAAGAAAGTGTATCCAGAGAGTCCCAGTGGTGGTGACTTGTGCACCTCCAGACGTGGAGGCCTCACACTGCACCGGCTCTGTGATTAATACCACTGACAAAGCAGTAACTAATGATCGATTGAGGATGCCTGGATTCTAAAGACCATTTCCCCTTCACTTACTTTGCCTTTTTCAAAGCCATCTGATATTTTGATCAGCAGTGTGGGGCCATGTCAGTGGAATTAATCACTCATTTCAAATTAGAGCCGTCTTATTTGCTCAAAGTTCAACTGGAAGAAAAGAGTGTCAATGTATCTTTTACATGAAGATGCTATGAATAACATTAACACACTTTTGATGATGGTAAATATTCTGGGACTAAGACGACGCCCGGCTTTGAAGTACATGTCAGACATTAATGCATGTTTGAAAGAAGAAAACACAGATTAGACTCACCAACAGGTTCTGTCATCACCACACGCTTTATAACTGCGTATTGACTTTAACAGTCGCAGTGATCTGAGTTAAACGCCCCCTCCCACTCTCGCTGTTTTATATACTCAACCCTGTGAATGCGTCTGTGTGAATGTCAAAGAAATCCTCATTCCAAGTAAGGCAAAACATGGCTCAACATTTACAGCTTAATATATTATGCAGCAGCAGCTTTTTCAAAAGATGATTGGAGAATTCCCTTCTGAAATGCAGCTGCAACATCAAAGTGTGAGTGGGTGGGAAATTAAATGGTACAGAAATAAATAATAGTAGACTTGATGTCTTTGCTAATTGGGATCTCTGGCACTCGGGTCAAAAGGCCTCCGACGGCAAAGCCTTGGAGAAAGTGCTGTGTTTTGTTTTCTTGAGTACAATAACATGTTATGGCCTTGTGTATTGTCTCACTGCTTGACCTGCATGTATGACACTGAACGTGCACAAGCTCTTTCCATTTGGTGAAGACTTTTCATGAGTGTATGCATGTCAGAATGGGTGCCCTAAGTCAAGTCAAATCAGTTCATTCATACCGTTTAATATTTTCAGTATTTCCTTCTTCCATTGAAATTTGCATGCAGCAGGAATTCAGTAACTTAACATTTGGGAAGGATTGGTTTTCTGTTTCTAAAGTGTGCAGTCTTTTTAATTTGGTAAATGAGGTGAGCTTTTGTAGTAGATGTCTTTCTTGGCCACACACTGTAGAGTGCTTCTAAACCATAACTGTCAGGGTTAGGGGAACAAAGGGGGGGGGGGGGGGGGGGGGGGGGGGGCAAAACTAAAAGAGACCAACCCCCCCCCCCAAAAAAAAAAAAAAAAAAAAAAAAAAAACTAAGGCAGAGCAAAAAGAAACAAAAACTGGGAAAGACAGGAGGCTGGTGCAGGAACAAGGACAAGCCTAAACTCCACAAGACGTGACAATAATTCCACATAACACAACAATGATCCAACAAAGGGCAGGGGAGAACACAGGGCTTAAATACACACAGGGATGAGGCACAGGTGAAACACTTTAAGGCGGGGCAGGCAATCACAAGGGCGGGAAACACAAGAGGCAGGAAGTAAACCAGAAAAAAAAGGAGGACAAACCAAGACTACAAAATAAAACACAAGAAAAACAAAACACAGAAAACAGGACACAGACAAGGAACCTCACAATAACATAACAAAGAATGGTGCCATAGGCCAGCGTTTCCCAAGCAGGGGTATGGTGATCCCAGGGGTACGTGAGCATTTTATGGGGGGTTATTGGAATTATTATTTTTTTTAATAATAAAAGAAAGAAATTGCGATCTTTTCATATTAAACTATTGAAACTTGTGAAAGACAAGCTCAAGTTTCTCAATTGAAGATTGGTTGATAAAAAATTATTGATTGAAATGAAATTACTACACATATAATTTGAATAGGCCTATTATAAAGCTTGTTTCAAAGGAGAGTTATTTGAATGGCTATTTTTCAAAGTTTTTGTCAATTAATGAGTTTTAAAAATATAAAAAAATAAATTTAATAGAAGTTCACACTGTTATATTTGTATATTTTTTGTTATATTTGTAATAAAAAATAGTTTTTACAATAAAGAAAGTATAAAATGTCTTTAAACTAACATACACAGATGACCAATGTATGATGTTTATTTTTTTGTTTTTGTTTTTTGAAAAATTAAGACACAAACAAATGAGGGGGTACTTACTTTATGATAAAAAGTCCAAGGGGTACGCAACACAAAGACGTTTGGGAACCACTGCCACAGGCAAACCAGACCACAATACTGTCCTTGTATGGAGGAATCAGCATTAGCCACCAAATAATGAAAATATGAAATATAAATAAACAGGTTTTAGCCACTGACAACCTAAAAGATACATAATACAGCTTTCTGCATTTTCATATTTGCCAGACAAAGAGTTAAAAAAATGTTGCAAACCACAGTTGTTTGTCAGGGTTCACCAGGGCTGTTTCTTGTGATATGTGGACTATGCACATGCACAAAGCCCCCATGCCACTATGGGGCCTCAAAGCTGAAAATAAATGTAGGATATAATGTCATAATTAATTTAAATAGCTCTGAGCTATAATCTGGTGTATTTACGGCACTAGCTGTTCATTAATACACGCTGTCCCATCCAAATAAATAAATAAGTAGTTGTTGTACAGATGTCTGCTAAATGTTATCCTCCTTTGAAAGTTGTTTCTCAAATAATAGCCACTTAACATTACTTTAGTATTACTTATGATTCATTTTAAGTGACCAGTAAATATTAGGCCTGTTGTTGAGCAGTGCATTATTCTTCTTAGTGCATCATTTCTTTATTATTCATTTTTGGCTTGGTAAGTAAATTTTAGGAAATATAGATCAGCAAGTATTTATTTTTGCCATCTGCCATTTTATTTAATGTTTTTATTTTATTCCCTGGTAAAAATGAATGGGAAAAATCACCACTCTTGTCAACAAACTGTGGGTGTAGATTCTTAGTTCTGAACACATTGTTTACTATTTAATACTTTTCATATTTGCTTTTCTAACAATGCTGCATGCATCAATAATTCACTTCTTTAACCTTTGGGATGTTTTGGTTCTACACACTTTGTGCAGTCTTTTAATTAGGTAACTGAGGTTAGGTTTAAGATGCCTTCCATGGCCATAAATTCTTTCTCTATAGACTAATATATAAACATGTTTTATAGGGGTTTGAGTGCAGTAAACGGGATAGTTTGGTGTTTTGTAAATGTAGTTCAAATAGCAAGGTTTGGATATAATTAGATTACTTTAAATAGTTAGTACACAGTGCAGTTTAGAGAAACAAACAGGAGCAGAGCAACAGAGAGTAAATGATGTATACTGCTCCAAATATGTGTCAGGGGATAATTTATTGGATGTTGCAGTTCAGAGTTTGGCAATGTATAGGAAGTGCTAAATAATAAACATTTATTAACAACAATAATAAACAAATAAAAAGTAGTCATATATATATATATATATATATATATATATATATATATATATATATATATATATATATAAACATGGAAAACATGTTAGTTGTTCATTTAGCAAACAGTATATCTACCAGCATAGTCAAATCAATGTCTATGGCAATGACTTGACAATGTCAAGTCATTGCTCCTGTCTGTTTCTTAAAAAAAAAAAAAAAAAAAAAAAAAAACTAAAATGAAAAAAAACTGTGCTGACACTAATCTACTTTAGAAACTAATATCTAAAAATACATTTTGTACTAAAATGATATGCATTTGATGGACCATTCTTGCAAAACACTGCAACCAGAACCAATCTTAGCACCACCAGCAGTGTTTTTAGCTACCAAATTGCATAAGAGTCCTCTGTGACAAAAAAGTTCACAAAATGATACATATTAATAGATTAAAAACTACAAAACGCAGCTCTCCCTCAAGCCCCCGTCTCCCTGTCTGTCTCATGCACTACGCTGCTGCCAAGTAACATCACCAACACTAGAGGGCTCCCTCCCTGGACAACACGTCTGGCTGTCACTCATACCCACAGCCTCACACACGCTGAGAGAAGAATGCAATGGTAAAGTTTTTTTTTTTCCTCCCCAGTGTCTTCTTGTCCTTCTTTCTTGAATATGTTTTTGTGTGTATGACTCCTATTTTCATATCAACAATTAAATGATAGAAGTACAATTCTAGAAAAACATATGGCAGTAAATAACCTGCATATTTTCTCATATACATTTAATACATCAGTTTAAATAGCCTCTCATGTCCACAGCTGACTTACATTTGTGGCCACGTGTTAATATAAGCATCTTACTTCTTAATGCATCTTCCTGCATCCACTGTAACACAAGATATCATATAATCTTACAATCAGATTTTAGCAATAAAATGTAACCCAAACCCTAAAGGTGGGGCAGTTGTATCTCTTTTAGTTGTATTTTTGGTGTATACCTGCTTTCTAGCCATTCTTAGAGTCTTGGCTTCTGCGTTGGTGCCCATCTGTTCCTTTCTTTTAACCCTTCTCGAATGACTGCGTGTAAACGAGCAGCATCGTGTACGTTTCACTTACCGCGTGGCCTACTTCATTTAACTATTAAGCCTTACAGGAATGATGGCCAACTCGCGCGTAATGAAGAAGCATACATAGAAATTATCTTTGTTCCCCCTTTACCTATGCGCACCTATGCACCTACGCCACGGTTCCTTATCTCTAACTATCGTCTGCAATCTGAGACGGCAACCTTTGCGCGTCCACGGCAGGCACGCGTTCATTTGCGCGCCTGTTGACCCGGCTCCTCATCAATCCAATGAGCGCAGCGGAGGGGAGGCTCTCTGTTCGCCGCCGCGCGTCTCTCCTCCATCTCCTGCTCACTTTTCCAGTCGGCCAGCGAGCCTGTCGGAGCTCCTAACACTCCACACACACACACACACACACACTGCCTTCACACCAACAACAAACCACCGCGGCTCCGCTTCTTCGCATTGCCAGGATTTCTACCGTCTCCACTCCACATTTCCCTCCAGCGCTTCGAATGAAACGCACCGGAGTTTTTTTTTTTTTTTTTTTTTTTTTTTTTTTTTTCCTTCTTCTTCTTACATACTGAAGGAAATTATGCAGCAGCGCGGAAGGATGCAGGTCTCATTGCAGTAAGTATACCTTATTGTGATATTTACTGACAGGTAACACTGTTGTGGGCTTGGGTTAGAGTTTTTAAGACGATTTTCAGGGGTTTTCTTGCTGCACGTTTGGAAGGCAAGTCTACTGCAAGATGTGCAACTTGGGCTACCGTTCCCCACGACTCATTTACGACTATTCTACTAAGAAATCCCAACTAGAATCGTGTCACTCTTTTCTTTTTTTAACTTCTAGTGCCACATGTCTTGATGAATGGAGACATTGTGTCCTCAAAGGCGAAAACTTCAGAGAGCGAGAGAGACAGGGATAGCACCCCTCTGAATCCGCTGCAAAATAATGCACGGGCACGGCAGTTAAAGACACCCACTAAACTGATTTATTGGCGGTTTTGTCAGTCAGCGGGGCAGCAGCAGCAGCAGCAGCAGTCGCCCTATCTCTCTGCGGACTTCTGCGTCTCGTACCTCGGACAGCTCCTCTCCGCGTGCCTGTCGGTCTCTCACGTTCCGGCTGCGTCTGGAGCTGTCCCCTTACCCCGTGGTGCTGAAATCCTCAGCTTAGTCACGCGTCACAGTAGGCTTGATTATTCTATCAGAACCAAAAAGACTCAGCAGCTATTGGTTATTTTTATCGCAGGTAGCTTATATATACGAACATTTTGGCAATTTTTGGGGAGCCTGTTCTATTTTTATTTTGTCTTTTGGCATCCGGATTGCTTCTCAATACTGCCTTTTACAATACTAAGCGTGGGAGAAAGCCACATAACTTTATGATATTACAGTTAGTTATAGTGCTCATAGTCTGCTGGGAAAAAAAGACCAAACTCATTCTAAATACTGTCTTTCAAAGTTAAAAGAAAAGTTCAGTTGCTTTGCAATCGCAAATAAGGCAACCATTACGCTGATGCAAATTACCAATGAAGCCAGACATCTCATCATTGAAATACTCTTTAACTATCTCATGTTTACAGTTAAGCCCCGAGCTCCCTTTAACTTTTCCCCCTGAAACACTTCCTGTCCATCCTTATCAGAAAGCAGCAGTTCCGCCTCCATATTACATTGCGTTACAATGATTAAACATGCCTCCGAACGCCAGTACAATTATCAGCCGTCCTAATCATCATCATCACTGTGGATTACTGTGGTATCAGCCGGCTACAGTGCTGTTGACATTGTGGAACTCACCTGCAGCAAAGCCTCTATCTGTAAGCTGCCATTGCTGCTGCATGTCTAAGGAATTTAATGGAAAACACAAGCCCAGGAGGGCACTTTAGCCGCCTTGTATTGACACAACTTTAATCATAAGAAACATGTAATTTTTTCAACAAAAAAAAAAATCATTCCTGGATAATCCTCCCCTTGAACAACAGATTAAAGTGAGGCAATCTGATGTGGATCTGGATAGCCTGAGACTACAGCAGATCAAGCCATTTGTTTGGGGGAATATGAAAACAAGATAGGGATGTATAGGGTCAGCGGTGTTACAGATACATCATTTGTAATGATCGAGTGGCATCTAGGCATCTTAGTTTGAAATAAGAAAAAGATGTTGCTTTTTTATTGCTTTATAATTCCGTCCGTCTCTTTGCTTTGTAATGTGTTTGCTTGGGATTGGACCAAATATCGACTGTTGTCAATACTGATTGGATTAGTGCTCATCCACATTGCAGATATGCTGGCATATAAATATAAATAGCACATTTGGCATAGCATTTAGAAGAGGGACTCGGCAACGACTGCGAACTTGCACTCATAGTTCTTTTTTCTGTTTATATTACATCTAAATGCTCTAGAGTGGCATTATTTGTTATAGATAGATATTGTAACATAACCTGCAACGTATCAAGTAAGATATAATCTATTGCATTGCATTGCCCTATTTTATTTTACCCTTGTTTTTGGCTGTCCAGTCTGATTTGTTGAGTTGTTTATTTGGCACCGCTTCCCCACTCCTACCTTTTCTAACCCTTTCTTCCCCACCTCCTGACAACTCTCCCCTGGATTCCAAAGCCAGCTAACAAAGTCCGATTGTTCCCGTTTCAGGTCTCCCCTTTCGGAATAATTCCAAATGGACGCTGAGCTGGAGCGCCTCACCCTCTTACCAACTGCTATGGAGGCACGCCAAGCCATGCAAGTGACCTTTATCACGCCATGAACGCCAGCGCCGCTGTTCAAAGAGGACACAAGTAACCTTTTCTTGTTATCTAAGAAGGAGCTGTTGATCTGAAGAGACGCAAAGAAGAGGAGGAAGGAGGAGGAAGGAGTGGGGGGGGAGT
Source organism: Bostrychus sinensis (assembly GCA_020698575.1). Lineage (NCBI taxonomy): Eukaryota > Metazoa > Chordata > Actinopteri > Gobiiformes > Eleotridae > Bostrychus > Bostrychus sinensis. The sequence goes on from CM036242.1 coordinate 15,034,478, forward strand.
GGTACCACAGACACAGAGAGTGGTCTCGTTAAACAAACAAACAAACAAACAAAACGCTGCCAGGATGCCAAAGCGGTCCGAGGAGATGCTAATGGATCTGTGGATGTCCTTGCTGCTGGTTTGGATTACTTGTGTGTCGACGAGCCCTATCACAGGCCACTCCAAAAGTACACAAACTGGTGGGTCCACAGCAGTGGCAGCGGCAAGCGGTCTTGGCGAAGGACAAAGATTGCTGAGCCGCGCCAAGAGAGGATGGGTTTGGAATCAAATGTTTGTGCTGGAGGAATTTTCTGGACCCGATCCAATCCTAGTTGGCAGGGTGAGTGTCTGTGATTGTCAGCATTATATTAAGCTCGCTTATCATGTGGAAACATTAATTCGGCCATTTGAATGCTTCCTTCAGTTTTGCTCCATGGGTAAAGGGAGGGTTGGGGGCGTGAAGCAGAAGGAGATATAGGGGGCAATAGAGATGCATAAAGACAGGATAGAAGGGAATCTTTAAAATGTGTTACACTTTTAATAGCTTTAAGCTCTTGTTGTGTTGGCTGTCCTTGAAATGTGACCCACTACTGCAACAAAGCAAGTTAATGCGAACCCATTTTCACGAAATGATTAATTGTTACAACTCTTGCTATTGTTTGTAGAAATGTAAAATAGTTTATTTCCTACAGTTCTGGAGAAAGAACCAGCCTATTGCTTTTGTGAATGCTCGAATTTCAAATCACAGTTTCTTCTTTTATGATGCTAAACGTACCTTGCCATGTTTGCATTGCTACTCCTTTGAAATATTGTTAATTATTTAGATAGATGTCTTGCATTATATCATAGTGTGGGCAGAAATATAGATTATCCTCAAATATACTTGCTCAAGAAGATAATATTTGACCTTGCTATTCTATCTTATTGAAATTTCTATCAGATTTCTGTACCTTGTTACAATAGATAGACTCGCAGTACTCTTTGCCCCCCCCTCTTTTAAGTAGCTTTGTTAAGTTCCGTGTGGGCTTATCCTGCGGCTAAGGGCCACCTGCTCCTTGGCCTTGTGTGGACGTGACAGGCACAGTTCAATGGAAGAGGAGAGGCTAGTGGCCAGAGCGACCAAGCAGCCTGTTCACGGCTCTTAGCTGGCGCTCACCTGGGGAGAGTCAGCCTGGCACCCCCCTCCCTCCCTACCTTCCACTGTTGATATTCGATTGGGTTCGCTGTCAGTCTTGTCAGTCTAAAATGTTGGCTTTCTTGTCTTATTTCTACTCTGTTGTATGTCTTAGGGATTGCTAGATAAAAAACAAACAAACAAAAAAAAAAAAGAACAGATAGACCTCCTAACATGCAACCACACAAAAAAAAGACTTACATTTTATAAAATGTAAAAAATATATATGATTCTACTATGATCCTTATGTAGTTGTAAGGCCACAAAAAATGTTCAGTTATTTGCATTTTGATTTGACAGACGCCTTTATGTCTTTCCTGATAAAACCCTCTCCATTTATCTGGGCTTGGGATTGGCACAAAGAGTACACTAGCTTGTGGCCCCTTGTGGCTGGATAGGAAAAATTACTACAAAAATAAAATTTCATTCATTTTGATGTTTTTTTAACTAATTCCTGGTTTGAGAGATACTCCGCTCTGTAACTTGGATCTGAAAACACACATTTAGCCAGATCCATTACTTGCAAATTTTATTTACAACTTGGAAATTTTGTGGCAACATTTTCCTTCAGCAGTTTAGTGGTATACACAGCCTGGATATAACAGTTATATTGTTTTTCTTAAATTACATATCCTGCTGTTTATTTTTCTATGCCAAGCTTTGTCATATGGCAGCATCAATTAAACATTCGCCACCATGTGGGATTTGCACCTGTGTTTGCTAAATAGCGACGCAACACAAAAATGCTGTTAAGTGATGCATTAATTTTTCAGGCGAGTTAATTAGTCAGCCCCTGCTGGATGCAACAGTGGCTGCTCATCAAAAGGATCAAGTAAGAAAACCCCCTATACAGTGTCCATACTTCAGCTCTGTGCAAAAATTTACATTGTTTTTGATAAATCCCTAGAATCATAGATGTCTTAATAATAATTATTGTGGTCAAGGAAAGGAAACAATGTGTTCTAACAAAGTGTTCAAGTCACCATACCGCACCTATGAAAGATTAAACTTAAGAAACAGATATTTTCCATTGGTCTGTTTTGTTTTTGTTTTTTTCTCCAGAGCTGTACAAGGCATTTTCTAAGCTTTGGCACTGACTACTCTCTACTTTATGTGCTGTAAGCTTGAAAGATCTGGTGGTTAGTCAGCAGAGGACAGCATTTCCGGTCATGAAGAATTGTGTTCCCCTCTTCAGGCTTCGATAAAATGCTTGGCAACAAACTTAGCCGCTGTAGCAGGTTAGTCATAGGTGTAAAGCATCATCATTATAGCTGAAGGACAGAGTGGGGAGCCAGTTGCAGGGGCTGCTCATATTTGAAAGAGGACGCTTTGCCTTTTGCTAAGCGATGGTGATGGGTTGCGCTCACATCAAGGTTAAGTGCTCATGAGTATGCCTGGCAGAGCTAAGATAAGTCCGGCTGCGATGGCATTGTGTTGGTTTAAGACGCTAAATCTTGTCTATTCTTCCCGCTTTTTTTTCCCTCAGTAGTTCTCACGCCTAATTAAAAAATGAAGCAAAATGGGTGGGAGGTGTGATTCAAATGGGTCATACAGTACACAGTACGCAGTGTATTTTGCACGATTCTCCTCCACTGTGTGTGAGGCCGCCTGTGTCTGGGTTTGTGGGCTGACTGTCAAGCATCTCCCGGCCAAGACTGGATTCTTTCCACGCTGCATATTTTGTAATTGCTGAGATCTAATTATACATGCATCCCTAATATGTCTGTGTGTGCTTTCCCCATCACCTGACGTCACCCCATCACGTGATTAAGAACCCGGTTGGCATGTGCTGTTGGCACTGGCATAAAAAAATCATTAACACCATTTAAAATCTTTCACATTGGCTTCTTCAGTGTTGACAAAACACTGTGAATCCTGTGTAACCCCACTCAAACCACAGTGCAGAAATACAATTAAACTGAGCTATGAGTCACTGCTTCTTTGTGCCATGTATGTAAACATTGCTTAGGACATGATAACAACAATGTAAAGTTTAAAGCCGCATATAATGTTTTATATAGGCTTTTTGAAATAATTTTGAACACATTCGCATTAGTATTTTACTTCAAATAATGCACATGTATGGACAATGACGTCTTTTGTGGAGCTGTTACTGTTACAGAGCTTGGATTAGGCGTTTGTCTCCCCCTACTGCCAATGGTGGGGAACAGGGGAAAAAAAATGACCATTTAGCACAGCTCTTACCAACCTGCCGCTAACAGATTGAGGTTACTTCTTTGTAGTGACGGCAATTTAAGTGCTGAAATTATTAGAATGTGTCCGTAACGGTGTATGGGCTTTAGAAACACGCAGGAGCACTGCCTGGTTTTGTATGTGTGTAGTATGAGTGATGATACCTGAGCGTTTTCAGCCTCTGAGAAGGAGACGAGCTCAGTATATAGCATTACTCATGTGTGAATGAAACTATATACTTCTCCAGCTTTATAACAGCTATAAAAGCTCAAAGAAGTCCATTTAGCAGGATAGGGTTGCCTTTAACCAACATGTAAGTCTTATGTTTCATACCAAAGGAGGATTTAACAAACTGACGGTGTTTATGTCTCAACAAAAAGTCTGACACCAGAACCATTCTTAGTGTAGTCTCTCTGGAATCTTCCCCAGTAAAACCATATTCATACCTTATGTTTCTGATTATTGATGTGCTGGTGTCTCCTGCATATATATATATGTTTATTTTGTCCCATGTTTTTTGATTAGTTAATATTTAGCGAAAATGAATTTTGTGTCTGAATTTGTGTGGTCCATTCACTGGAAATTCAAGTCAGACTGACAGGGAGTAACAAATTTAGTTTTGACAGTACTTGATTGTGTGTTTGCTAGGCTTACTGCACAAATGTTTTGACAAATTGAATGACTACCAACAATTCTCCTGGACCACTGGACATTTTTTTTTTTAGTTAAAGAGTTATTAGACCAAAAATAACAATAGGAAATGTCTATTGTCTATGACGCAACCCAGAGCCCAACTTCATTATTATTTACAGTACACTACAGTGTAATGCTGCAGTATGGATGTTTCTGTCACAAACACAGCATAAAGCCACATATTGTTTAGTTTCAACATGAAACAAATGCGATTTGAGAGGAGCCATTTTGTGTTGGTTCTAGATTTGCAAACACAATTCCAAAAAAAGTTGGGAAGCTGCATAAAATGTAAATAAAACATGATGCAATGATTTGAAAATCTCTCTAAAACCATATTTTTATCACAGAGAAAGTGAAGCAAAAACAACATATCATGTGTTGAAACTGCAACCTTGTATAACGTTATTAAAATATTATCTCATTTTGCATTTGATGGCTGCAACATATCCCAAAAACAAATGAACAAAGGCAACAAATTGAAATAAAAGAGACTGGGTATAAAAAGAGCTTTGTAGAAAGACGGAGTTATAATTAGAGTTGTATGTCCGTCATGTCCCATCTTCTTTAGAATTTGATTTGTTTCTTGCTACACTAATGGCTTTCTGTAAACCAGTATAAAAAAAAACAAAAAAAAACTGACACATAATTGGCCAAAAGAAATGGACAGATTTTCGTTTTATCTTTGCTATTAACATGAAAGTAAAAGAAGGTTGTGTGCAAGTGTGAGAAGGACAAGCACAAGGCATGAAAGCAGGCTTTTTTCACTTTTTTATTTATTTTTTTTTTTTGACACCATGAGTCACTGAGCGGCGTTTTCTCGTCAGGCAGGGGCAGACGCTCGGTACCTGTTAAAGCCAAGCAGAGAAGACAGCTGTGAAAGCTTATTGCTCGCCTGTAGTTTCAAATGAACACAACTTTGGAAGGGGATTTTAGGATTACTCATCATGAGCCAGGAATGCTTCTGAAATAAGCTGCCATTAAGGACCGGAAATAGGCAAATGGAGTGTGAAGGTAGATAGGTTTGTACATATCCTGGTGGACTGTGGATGCAGGTTTTTGCATGTTGTTGACAATGAGTGGGAGAAAGCACTTGAGCGGGTAAAGACTCTCATGTCGACCAGTGGAGGGTAATGTTAGGGAAAAGCAGCTCTTGATTTAGGTTGATGCCAGATTGGAACAGCCGGAGAATTGCTCTGCTGTGATTTGCTGTTACATACCGCTAGTGCTGTCGCTGGCGTTTGACCTGATAAACTGTAGCATAAAGTGGAAGAAGTACTCAAAATATGTATTTAGGTAAAAGTATTGTTAAATACTAGTGCTCTAGTAGAAGTAAATGTACTCATCAAATGTATTTCTTGATTAATGGGAAAATGTATGGTAGGGAGTAGAAAGTACTCCCTGTGTAAAAAAAAAACAACAAAACAAAACAAAACAAAAAAAAAAAAAAAACTGGTGAGTGTGTGTATGAGTTTTTATTGTAAAAAAAAAAATCTACTTTTTTTAATGATGATCTGAGACAGTGAGTCACAGAGACGTGAGAAAAAGGGATGCAATTATTCATAGAAGGTAAAGGTTTTATTCTGTCACCAGATTTTTACCGTGAATTTCTGGTAACCACAGTTGCTGGTGTTTTACCGCGCACACATTTTTTTTTTTTTACAGTGCTGCTACAATCCCCTACTACTATTACTGCTACTAATATCACTATTACTACAACTAATACCACTATACCTATTACTGCAGATTGTACTATTATTACTACTGTTACTACCCATGTTGCCACTGAGAAGAAAAGTACTTTTACTCATTTTACTAATTTAAAGTAACTTATTTTCATTTAAAATGTAAGTAAAAGTACCCCTACACTACCAATATTACTATTAGTAATAGTGTAATAACTGTAGTTTGTCATATTAGTACTATTATTACTAGAAAATGCGCACTTTACTGTTGTTGTTAGTCACATAGGTGCCATACAGCAATTTCAACCAATTGAAAAACAGTGCTTTCCTTTTGTGATTGCCCCTTTTTACGTGGCATACAAGCATTGCTAAGCTTTAGCTATTTAGGGCACTCACAACTTGACTTGTCAGTATGGCTAAAAAGAGTTGTTACTCACTAAAGAGGGTCAGCAACAATGCAACTTCCTGAGAAAAGTACAGGCTATTGATGACCTTTTTTACACTATGTAGGTATCTTTAGCTGCATACAATAGAAAAGCTTTAATATTATTACCCAATTCAGCACAAGACAAATAACACCTTAAACCAAAAAGCTATTCACCATTAATTATTAACACTAATGATGAACATGAATATTCATTTTGGAAAGTCAAAGTAATTAATTCTTGTAAATACGCAAACATGCACATCATCCAGAATTAAGAGAGCTCTGCAATCACACTCTGAAAGTTTTTTTTTTTTTTTGTACAGTAGTACAAATATAACCTTAATGTACCTGTGGTCAGGGAGACTGCTGTTTTACTGCCTAATAGCATAATCAGCTAATGTTAGCATTGATTTATATATTGCATTTAATAGTGTCAGCTAGCATGCTAATGACTTGCACGATTCTCCAAACTTGGCTTGTTTTTTACTATTTTGTTTGCATTTTTTTTCTCAACAGGGCTCACACTATATTTTGGAGTAAAGCACTATCATAAAGCAAACAATAAAAAAAAAAAAATGACACTGGTGTGACCCTTCACTCAGATTTAAAGCCATCACTGCCTTGTTGTTTTGGCTATCCAGGACATGTAGTTTTCTCATGAGACCTAGGACTTCTGGGTCACTGGAATGGTGCTCCCATTGTAGCAAGGTTGTTTTTCATCAAGATACGCCAGGGTGAGGTAAAGGAAGCTTCATTCACCCTGCAACAACTCATGTACTCATCACCTGACTCCAAAGCTCTTAAAAAAAAAAAAAAAAATGTATAGTCCCCCTTAAAAATAAGTAACAAAAGCAGCACAGAGTATGCTTTTGGCAATCCCAAAGCAGAATCAGTCCTTCAGATACGGTAGATTAACTTTTTCGAAAATAAATTCCCAAAGTCTACTGTAAGACATAAATCTCCTGCATTGTCAGCTGAATTTTCCTTACTATTCTTTAGTGTCAGGGCCCTTTCAATTATTCAAACATACAAAAGAAACAACTCATTTGCTTTGGGCTATTAAGGACAAAACATTGCCTAAGAACAAAAGACAAACAGAGAACAAATTGCAGCGTTAGCACCAAAGAGAATCAGTCTGTTTGCTTTGTAGAGCGGCAGATTGATGGCAGCCAGAGTAACAATATCTCACTGCCTCACATGTAACTTTTCTACACCCTTTCACTCGCAGGCCTGTCGTTTAGTGCATACAGCTCCAGGATTGTTAATGATGGATCCCTTAGCTTCTGAGCGGTAGTGCCGATATGCTAAATTGACTTATTTCCCCCAACCCATTGTCCAAGGCTTTCATCCACCCCTGCATTGTATATGTTTTTCACACAAAGAGAATTGATAATCAACCATTAATATTCATCAATCAGGGCTGAAGCGGAAGATTGTAGGGACTGACAGAGATACAAGGAGAAAAAAAAAGGCTTTGATTATTGATTCAGCAAAGAGAAGGGATGTGTCCGTTAGAAGAATGCGCTGTGTCGGCGTGTGTGTGCTGTGCGGCTCGGGGATGGAAACACAAGCTTCATTCTACCAAACAAGCTGTTTGACAGAATTCCCAGCAAGTCGGACCACAGCCGTTTCAGATTGCTGCTGTACTGTGCGTGAGAGCGGCCTGTTGTTGGCAGCGCTGGTTCATGTTCTGTTGTAGTACTGATGTTTGACTTGTGTTCACCTTAAATTGAAGAGCAGTCTGAGATATTTGCTTTGCTGTTTTCTCTTTTTAAGGCAGAGGTAAAGTCAGGTAAAGTCACTGAGAGATCAAGCCATTGCATCAGCTTTTATTTGCCACATTGCCTCAAGGCTTTCCTCTTTTTTTTTCAAAGACATATATAATTTATATGGCTTTTTTTTTTTCATTTTGGCAGCTCACTTTCTGTGCCAAAGTTACATACATGAAAATAAAAGGATAAAAAATTATTAGTAAATTCAAAATTTGGGTTGATGGCATATAAACATTTGGTTTATGCAATTTCACCATATCTTTTGATCTCATGATGGATTTTGTATATGAAGTCCCATTACGTTAAGACCATAGATATTATAGATCTTTTTTTTTTCCAATCAAATATATGTATTTTTTTTTTTTTTTTTAATTTGGCCACTTTTTTTTTTTTTTTTTTTTTTTGTCATAGAAATACAATTTACATAGCCGTAGTGACTACACTATTGCTTACACTATTGACTATATTTTGCAAAATCAACTTTTCTGAGCTTTCTATCATGTTATAATGTCATTCCCCCATCATCATCATCCCTGTTTTGCTTCTTTCACAGATGTTTAAGCTGACCAATGTGTAAGCACTGACCAATCAACCAGCCCTCTACATCCTCTGTATTCTTATTCATTAAAAAAAAACACACAAAAAAAAACACAGTGTACAGCTCTGTTTCCACTGATTCCTCACAGCTATGTTTCATTTTGAATGGTAAAATGGCATCATACGAAAAGTTTAAGAACGTGAAGTGCTGTTTTTCTTTCATTATGTCCACAATACTCTGCAATCTACTGCCCTCTGCTGGTCTCTTCCTCTTTTCTTTATGGCATCTGTAGAGCACTGGCCATTTGGCTTAGTCAGATAATGTTTTTAAAGGTTGTAAAACGTGCTGTGGTGTTTTAGAGATGACCAAAATTGGTTTAAAAAATTGTTGTACATATATGTACACCACAATCTGCACAGTTTTTGAAAAGGCCCATTGGGGAAAAAGCTTAATAAAGCTTAATAAGCTTGTAAAGCTTAATTGTTTCAAAGATACTGTCAACTCATTGCTGTAGTTAGTGAAGATAAGTTCAAGTAATCCAATTTGAGGTTCGGAAATTCATTGCATTATTTGTTATTGCTATATATGCTCTATAAGTGATCACACTGAATCATCTGTAACCATGACAGATGGCTTGCACAAATCCAATCTGTGTCTATGTTTGCCGCCACACACTGCACTTATATCTTAAAGTTTTGGCATCCAACCCCCCTACTTTTTTAATTAATTAATTTATTTTTTGTAACATTCGGCACTTTGGAGCACCACTACAGATTCGGAACGTGGGTCTATAAATACTGATGCAAGCTACTTCTGCTCTTCTGTCTCTGTCCCCTTTCTCTCCCTTCCCTGTTGCTCTCTCCTCATCCTCCGCCCCTCGTCGTCTTCTCACCGTGACGGGGTGATTATGGAGAGAGTGACTCTTGAGCCCCAGTAAGTCTGCCTGCGGGCCTGATGGGCTGTAGTAAAATGACATTGTTCACATTTCTCACAGTGTTTGGCTTTGGTCGAGGTTGAGGTTGGGATCCAGGCCTCGAATACAACTGCGGATCACTCCCCCATCCTGCCGCCGGGCTTACTGTTGTGGCTCTAAACACATCAAAGGTTGATTTTTTTTCCCTCTCTCCTGCAAAAGCCGCCCCTAATTAGCCACATTCCCCCACACCTTAATCTGCATTTGCTCCGCTCGAATTGTTAAAGATTTTACCTGCCCTTGATTGATGAATGCAGAGCCAGAGTCAACGAGAATATTAGCCGGATTATTGCTAGTGATTGATAGCCATTACTCCACATAAATTATAAGGCACTGGCTTGGAAATAATACATTGGAAGACATGGAGCCTAAATTAGACTCCAGGTTTCATTCAAGCTGTGATTACACCCAAGAATGGAAACCCATCGATGTGTGTTGGACTGAGTTTAATTCCGTTTGGTTTCTCACACCCACAACATGGCCAGGAATGCAGCTCTGTAATCTCTCTCCAGGCAGCAGTATTAAGATGTGTATTGAGTAGCAGTCTGTCTTTCAGCTCTTAGATGTCCATTGTATACTCTGGTGTGGTTTAAAAAAAATACAAAAACTAGAAGCATTCAGAGAGAGCAGACCTCCGAAAAAACCCTAAATGCCCAGATCGAGCTCAATAACTATTACAGATACATCAAATGTGTGAACATACTACTGAAAGAGAAAACTCACCAAGTGTGTAGCTACATTTGCTATTCAATTTCATATGTACCCCCTTCATTTAGAACCTTCTGGATCACCAGAACCAAAATATCAACATGATCCGGGTCAAAGTATGTCGGATTATAACATCTACCATGATGCCACCTTGTAATAATTTGCCAGTGATTTTGGGCATTATTTGTTGAGTTAGAAGCTCTAATAGCAAAATTAGCCCAATCTCCCAACAGTAGAGAATCCTTTAAAAAAAATCCTGGATCCAGGTGATGATCTCAACCACACCCAAAATGTAATGACTTGTTCCTTATTCCATTTCTGACATTTCCTGAAAATTTCATCAAAATCTGTCCATAATTTTTTTGAGTTATGTTGCTAGCAAACAGACAGACATACAGACAAACCAATGCTGCTGAAAACATAAGGCAGTGGTAAAAATGTTAGCAACTTGGTAGGGTCACGCTCACTACAGATTTGTGAAACTGTAGAAGTCTGTAGACCAAAAGGTAATTGCAGTGACTATATTTGGATTTAGCATCATAGTCACAAAGTTAACTAATGATGCTAATCAAAAGTAAACAACCTCAGAGAATCCATTGCAAAAGCACTAGCTGGAAAACAAAAACATATGAATGCATTTTGATTATCCTGAATCTCATGTTGTAAACTTGCCTGTCAAAAACTGGCCTAAAGGCACATCTATGACCAACATAATTTTTCATACTTTCCATTTATCTAGGACAGGCCTTCTGTGATTGGTTGTATGTTTTTTATTTCACATAGAGGCAGGCTATTCTCCATATGTTAGTACTGCCCCCTCTTTGCTGTTGGCTGTAAGTTTATTCCAATGTGTTCAACAGTAGTTTCATTTGGTTTCATCACTGGCAGATTCTTCTCAAATCCATGTATGCAATATACCATGTTGGACGTTTTGAATACTATTTATCAGGCTGGTGGTGGTGGTGGGGGGGGGACAATTTACCCAGGGCCTACTGCAGGGTGGGGCCCTTAAAAAACCTAAGATATGTGTGAGAGATATTGCTAAAGTGAGCATGGGGGCCCACCGAGATGGTTTATACAAAGGGCCCAGAAATTTGTGCTACACCCCTGCTATTTATTAATGCAAAGTCATTTTTGGGTCTTGGCAATTTGGTGAAAAGTTTTGAAAATGTCATGGAAAATTCTAGGAAAAAAGTGTATGAACCCTGAGTCTTTCTAAATGGTGGGCCTCCAGAAAAGTGTTCAGATAAGACAAGAAAATCTAAACTGAGAGAAAACAATGATGACATTTTCTTCATGATGTTCCTCAAAGGGAGTCAATAGGTGTCAGGCTTCTTGGAGCCAACCCCTCAACTCCTTGTCGGCAACTTATCCCACCATCCCATGTATCTGCTGTGTATGGTAACATTACTCCACTCGCTCCCTCTAAGGCTCACCTGTAAATCTGTAATGCTGCCTGGGCCATTATATCAATGGACCATGAGCGCTCGCAGTCTCCCTCTTCTTTTCCAATCTCGCCGTGTGTCTGTCCCTCCCGGTCTGTAATAAAACACTGGGCCCAGCGGTGCCTCTGATAGAGCTGTGGGATCACATTAGTGCTGCCCTCGGAGAGCTTGACAGGTTGTCTATGGCTTTGTGTTGCCGTCCCCATTAACAAGCCGCCTATGTGTATGCCCGTGCGTGGAGTCCATTTGGGAGTGTTATGGACCAAAATGAGAAGAAAGGGACGCCGGCTTGGACCGAGTACATTTCAACATGAGGGTTATGTGTGCAACAGTAAACAGTCTGCCCATGAAGCTTTATAGCTGGTGTATTTTTGCAAACATTTGGCGGGATGTCAGCGGAGCCATATTTATGAAGCATTCCCGTGTAAACTGCAGGGTCTGTATGGGAAGTAATGGCAGAGTGGATTCAGTGGAATTTCAGATTTACAGGTGACCTCGTGCACAACGGCATTATTGCTTTTACAGTGAACCTAATGGCATAGCTTGTAACTTAAATGTTATTGCCAAGTGGCTTTGTTTTTACCAGCCTGTCCATGGTGGTTTAATAGAGACGCCGTGCACTTTCACATTTTAGCTATGGCAGATGTGTCATTTCCGAAATATCACTCATTCGGCTCTACACGCCTGCCTTTATGTCTGTCTAATCACACCCACACGCGTGAACAGGGGGCATACACAGAACACCTTGTCCTGTCGTTCTTCTCACTGCTGGGCGCCCGCATTATATTACATACACTATTTTCTCCCTGTGTTGTCATGAGGGAGAAGAAATCATGTTGCATCTCAGCGTATCGTAAGGAATCACATGACGCGCCTTGTCCACAGTCCCTGGGAGCTCTCCTGTGTACATGCATCAGCTGCAATAATAATTTAACAGGGAAGCATATCCATTCACACAGCTTGGGAGTCCCTAAGCAAAATAACAAGCTCGCCGCTATCACTCACATCTGCGGCTCAGCGTGATTAAATCCGTGTTGTACAGTGTGCAGCTCACTCGCTGGGGCCACTTTTCCGAGCTGCTACATCAGTGTTAATTCAAACCAAATGGCCCTTTATGGCTTCACCTTGGACTGTAGCAGCGTGATTAGCTGGCTCCCCTGTCACTGTTTGTCAGCTGACTGTGTCAAACTTGCATGGTGAAAATCCCGAGCAGCCCCTCTCCTCTCATTAAGTCCGCCCCCTCTCTCCCCCCTTCATGACTCCCTCTCATGCCTGGCGCGCTGGGCTTGGCCCGGGCCGGCTGTGTGGAGGTGGAGCGCTTAGCGGGCTAAATCATTTGGAGCTTTGCCTTGAACTTTGCTCTAACTAATTTATAGGAATTAAAGTGGTTGACCTCAAATGCTCGGCTCATGAGTCGCTTTGGAAAAATTAGTCGTGTTTCTCTCAAAATGGAGGAGTTTTGCTTCAATTTTTTTAAGCTTCAAGAGAGACAATTACACAGACTTAAGATGCTTCTTGGCCTTTGTCTTCTCTGACATTTAAATCATGTTGTTTTCCCAGACAATACACCGACCCGTGCATAATCATATTTTAAACAGGCAAAGACAGAGGACTAATTTAGAATGCATTAAACCGTCTGATGTTGAACATTCTGCTTACTTATGATTTGGACTCTGCTTTCCAACCAAAAACACTGGCCAAGCATCAGTAGCCGTAAATGGGGTTACAATTATTCAAATCTGATTATTCAAATCAAAAGATTATGATTATCTGAAACCTGCTAATTGGCCTTTGCGTCTGACATAGCCGTTGTGGGCCCAAGCAGCAGTTTGGGATCCCTGCTCCCACTGCCAGCGTCCTCTTGTGGGCTGCGCGCTTGGCTCCGGTCTCCAAACGGATCGTCTCCTATGGATCAGGCCAGCGTATGTAAGGCGCTGCAGGCGTCGGCAGCCGGCTTATCCCTGTGCCCATGCTCCCATACACGTCCCATCAGCCAAACTGGGACTGGCGCAGTAATCTTGTTAAGAATGGATGTTGTTATTGTGCGATCTGGCTTCACGGTTTGTTGGAAGAACACGTGGACTGCACAGAGCATCACACACAATGGGAATAGAGTCCCTTTTTAGACAAAGTAGAGTTCCTATTTTTAGAGCTTTAAAGCCTCACTATGCAAGAGTTTCATAACTAATATAAAACTTCACATTTCCTTTCATATTTATACTTTTTATGTCTCAAGTCCGGTCATATGCCAGAGTATAATTTAGGAAAAACTGAAAACACAGTATATCTATCTATCTATCTATCTATCTATCTATCTATCTATCTATCTATCATATATATATATATATATATATATATATATATATATATATATATATATATATATATATATATATATATATATATATCTAACAGAACATGGTGGAAACAAGTTCGCTCTGATATGAAATTGGGTCAGTACATGTACTGTAAGTTGCTATTGTATTGCCACAATGTAGTTTGGAGACTCTGACAAAGAAAAAATGCAAAAAATTCAGTTTCCTTATAGTGACCAGTAAATATAAAAGTTTGCATTTACTATGATTAAAAAACCTTAGAACACACCGCAAAACAGTTTGCTGCCACTATATTTATGGCTCCAACCGCACACACTGCAAACAGCAATTAATGTCAATCCTTCAGAGTTATAAACTTTGTCTGAAAATAGAAACTCAACTATTTATGGTATTTGTATGACATAACTCAAGCCAAAAAGGTTTTCTATGCCAAACTGTGCTGTACCAGCTGAATCTCTACATCCTATTTATTTTTAGTCTGCTCCCTTGTAAAAATGAATGGCTTCTTTGCTTACATCGCTCGTAGGATGCCATACCAACCTCTGCTGTACAAATGCTTTTTTTAGTGTGCTTGAACTCTCAGAAGATCACATCCCAAGCTCCACCTCCTTTTTATTCCAACCTCCCTGATCCTCACAGATGATTACAATAAATGGCCTCAGTAAACAATGGATCTGGCATTTACTTGAAGATCAGTGTCGCCACCGATAATAGGTATTAGGATGATGATTATCATCTGCTGGCCACAAGGCAGAGGGCTCCTCACACAGTCACTGAGCTGACAATACACATACAAACACGCCAGGAATCAATGTCCCGGCCTTTTCTCTTTCTTCTCTCAATACAGGCACTCCTAACTCTGGTATCTGGGTGCCAACAGACTGTGGCGCTGACCTTTCTCACAAATGAATTATTTCGGTTTAATGATCCCTTCTGCAGAAAGAACAAAAAGATAGCTGAAATAATAGCCAAGAGAGGGAAAGGGGGAAGTAAAAGGGCACCATCCCCACACTCGCACACTTTATTTTACCACCTTTCTGCTCTCTACCTGTGAGAGCACACCACTCACACTGTAGCCCACTAATCACAGATTTTTATGTGTCTACTTCTAGGGTGGATACAAGTCATTTGAGTTGTGGAAATGAGTCACCTTAGAGGTAAAAAAAAAAAAAAAAAAAAAAAAAAAAAAAGGCAAGTGACGTGGCAAACAAGTGTCATTGTGTGTGCGAAGGCGACACTCTTTCCTCCTCCAACACCAATGTTTGATTAATTTTTCCTTTTTTTCCAGCAGATCAGAAGAGAGAGTGTGATGTGTAAGGGATGGAGGGAGCACATAAAAAATTCAAAACATTATAATATAAAATCCAGATGAATCATGAATGCTTAATGGGACTCAGGGATGTTGGATGTTGAAATAGTTCTCAAAGAATCCTTGCTTGTGGTGCATTGTGCAGCAGTGGCGTGTGCACAGTGAGTGATACAGCAAGTTACGCACCGCTCTCTGAGGCAAGCCCATAAGGTGCTGAGGGACTCTGAATGGAGCATGTCAGAAACATGTGAAAAGCTTTTAGGGAGTAGGGGCCGTCTGTTATCAAAGTCTGGCTAATTGCATTTATCCTCGTCACAACTGCTTGTTGTTCTGTTGGTGGATTGGACATGCTCCAGTGGTCTATCTGATGAAATATTAACAAATCTGTGCTAACACTCGCTTTTTTTCTCTATTGTGTTTTTATGAAAGGCAAAATCCAAGGAAAGAGAAAAAAAAAAAAAAAACCTTGATATTATGAATAATAGATCATCCAATTAGAAATACATTGGTGAGGATGAGTTTGATGAAAGAGTGGATTGCTGTAATACCAGAGTGTGAACATTTAGTTAAGATATTATGACTTCAATGTAGGCTTGGCTGTCAAATTTAAAAGCTGTTTTTATTTGCTTAAAATATTGTATCAGATAGACCATTTTAACAAATACTAATACTTGCTAAAAGTAAAATTCTGATGGACAAAAAGCACAGTCACATGTTTATAGTGAAAATAAAATCTGTATTCACAAAAATAATCTGTTGTGAATGCTGTTGTATGTCCATTGCACCAGTAGTAGCGCTACTGCTATATGTTATAGTCATTACACACTAAAAGAAGTCATGCTGGAAATGCTTTCTCATCATAAAACTGTTTAAATGTGGCATTTTCTGCACAGGGCTGCTAATCCTTGAAACCAAGCCATCTGTATACAAAATATAATAGAATCCTATTATTTTGAGCCATCATCTGCCCTATGTTGCAAGTTACCATCCACTTATGCTTTATTGTGAACTCTCCTGAACCAGACCCAAACACTTTAATTGGTCATCTTTGCACAAGAACAAAGAGATGCATGATAAATTCATCCAACAGATATGATCGCTCATCATTATTGTAAATGTGGACAGCATGAATAAAATCATGATGTAACACTGTTATTATGATCCATGAAAACAGAATTCATGCTGCCCTTTGCTGCTCCTCCTCTTCCTGTGCTCTGGGCCCTTCCCAGCATGTGTTTGGCACAGGAAAGGTTACAGGCTCTCAGCCTGCCAATCTATCACAGGCAACACACAACCACATTCACACCCGCATTCACACCTAAGGCTAATTTGGACGTTACACTTCACTTAACCTGCATGTGTGCCATGAGAAAGCTGGAATTTACACACAGACCTTTTGACTTATGTGGGATTATTTAATGGTGTTGTCTGTCAGTCATACAGATAGCTAAATACAAAATTTGGGACACATATTGAGAGTGCACGGCGGCAGAGGAAGGAGGTTGTAGGTTCAATCCTTGGGCCATCTGATGCACAATTTGGAGTCTGCATGCCCTGTAATGTTACCATGTGTTTTTTTTTTTTTTTTTTTCCAAAACTCTGGCTGTGGGGTGGCAGACACTTGCCTACTAACTCAAAGGTTGGTGGTTCAAGCCCCGCAACCGGCAGTGCATACTGTTGTTGTGTCCTTGGACTTCGCCCACCTTGCTTATGTATGACTGTGTCTGGTGGTGGTCGGAGGGGCTGTAGGTACAAAATGGCAGCCACACTTCTGTAGTAGCTCACCACCATCAAGTGTGACTGAGGAGTGAATGAATAATGCACCAAATTGTAAAGCGACTTTAAGGGCCCAGAAAAAGCGCTATATGAGACTAATGCATTATTATTATTATTATTATTATTATTATTATTATTATTATTATTATTATTATTATTATTATTACCATTCAGAGGCATGCATTTAGGACTATTGTTATCTCCAAATCCCCCTAATGAATGAATTTGCGAGTAAATATGTAACTGGCCACTGGCTGGGATAGGCTCCAGCCACTCGCGAGCGATAATGGGAATAAGCAGAAGTACTGCAAGTGAACGACTTGTATTGAACAAGCAGCACAGTGCAACCGTGTCACTATTTCAATAAAATTCTCTTGGACTGTACAACGAAAAACTTTCACAGGAGCCAGGAGCTGTGTCTTGGAGGGAAACCCCTCTAACTCCCATGAGAGGACTCTCCTCAGCTCCTGCAGTACTGCACTCTGCCAAATGGCACAGTGCCCTTTTATGTTAGTTTGTGTGCTTTATCTGCACCATGGAGCCATGTGTAGCTGTTAGTTGATGAAGACCGAGAGCAGCTGTGGTGAGGCAGCGCTTTTTTTTTTTTTTTTAATGGCTGTACAGATCTTTGTATGTTTGTCATCAAGGGAAATTGAGCTGGGCCAACCCCAAATACATTGTAGCCTCCATCTGGATTGAAACAACCACGCAGGTCTTCATTTACCTCCATCTCAATCTGCAGCTCTCCCACTGTTTACAGAAGCACAGCCATCAAAGTAACCACGCGCCAAAATGTGCCATGTTTATCTGCGTCTCCTTCTGTACATAGCCAATTCCACCCCCATATCAGAAAGGCTGTATCTATGTACTTTTATCAGATGCAAGCATATACAGAATCTATATGTTCTTGTGGAAGGATTGTGTATAATTTAATTACTGTATAAAAAAACATTCTAAAACATGCCATGTTTATTTTACAAAACACAATTACTTCAGGCATTAGGCCAGAATGTGAGGAAAACCGGGGAAAGATGGCAGGGTGTCATCCCTAAATATACCTCATGAATCACCAAATGTGTCGCATGTCAGAGTCTACAGGGAAATAGGGGAAATGTAACTCAACAAAAATCCTTGGTAATGATTTGACAGTCCTCATAAAGCAAACACAAACACTTACTGCCTGTCAGTCATAGGCTGGAAAACAGAAACCTAATATTACTGTCCTTTTGTGTGTGTTTACCTGGGCACACTCAAATACAGCTTGTATCAATGTGCACTTTTAGTGCCGTAAAAATGCTAATGTCATATCTGTCTTGATGACCTTTTCTTCTTTGTTGATGGCTAGTGTTTTTTTTCTAAACACCTCGCTGATATCCCAGTATGTGTAATTACTGCACTGCGCCAACACTCTGCCTCTTTATTAGTTTTCTGACAATAGCCAGGCTTGTCATCGGCAGAGCTGTTTGTGTCCTGTTTACACAGCTGATTCCCTCAATCCACTTTTCCTCCACTACATGCATGCTGCTCATCTGATAACGACAGAAATGGAGGCTGTAATGTCACTTGTCTCTATAATATGTCAGTTTAGTTCAACAATAGTCATAATATCCATAATATCCCATGCTTTATCCAGTTATTCATCCACATGAGCTTCTTGCAGTGATCTCAGGGGATTCATAAAGGGATCATGTGCGGCCCTGCACGCAGATGAGAGGCAGGACGGAGGGATTTATCTGAGCATACCTGAGTGTGCTGTGTTAGCTCCACAAATACCACATCAGATTGGTGCCGAATTACCGTCACGTTTGTCAAGCACACAATACATGCACTAACATTTACAATGCAAATCTCGAGTGGGGTCTTTGGCTTTGTTGCATCACTAGAGTGCATGAGGAAAAAGGTCTGTATGCATGCGTAATGTGCTGCACTCTGCGTTTGTCGATAAGGATCACACTCTCTAGGTTCAACTTCAGGGATTAGGGCAGAGGCCGTTTGATCTTTTGCATAAAATCACAAGTCTCCTGGTTCGTGTAGCGAAGCAGCTGAGTTGGCTAATTGGAAGTTGGCGCTGCATGCCGAGATGGACTTACACTTCAGCTCCTTGTAGTGTCCTTAAGATGCCTTTGACAAAGCTGCAATTACTATGAAGTCAGAGTTCCATGTAAATGAATCTTTCAGGATAATGGCACAGAGGTGCATTAACACGTACCATACAGCATGCCCACTGAGCTCTAGTGACAACTTATCACTCATCTCGATCACAACAAACAGGAAGCTGAAGATATCCATCATTGATATGAGAGCTGTGGTTAGCTTTGGTGAAGGGAAATGTATTCTGAAGAGCTGTTTAGAGTTCCCCGCATCCACATTGGATCCCACATGCGCTCCAAAAGCCAACGCAGCAAAAGCATAGAGGATGTGCCAGTTACGGAACATAATTGCTACTAATGACCATTAGGAGTTTGGTTTCATCCTCCAGGGGATGGAGAAAAGGCCTTTCGTCTTATCAGTTGATTAGAGGCAAATAGACGGGGCCGGATCCTGCATATTAAGTAAACAGGGGGCTAAAATGGTGTTACTCTATCAGGGGAAGCCTTAATGGAGTGGCGAGGAGCTCTTCTTCTGCTAATGCTTTTGAGCTGCAACAAATGGACAACTGTTCCCAACATCCATCTACTTGACAAACACTGGGAACATTTTGTCTGCTGCCAGATGAAACAGAGTCTGGAAAATTAAAACAACAACAAAAAATTCCATTATTTTGGTGTTTGGATTCAGTTTAGTATTCTGTTCGCCACACCAAAATGAAGACCTTCAAGCCTTTCTGTGTTGAAGACACTTATGTTTTTCCAGCAGCAGCTCTGGTATCCAACTGTCAGCGATAGCAGAAAAGTTTTTTTTTTTCTCCTTCCTTCACTGATTCATTTGCATTATGTAAATGACCAATTGATATGGATCTTCTCCCCTCCGATGAACATTTTGCACAGCTATTCGCCAAGCAAGTAATTACTTATTGACAGACTGATATTACACAGGAAATTGTTGTATAAAATGGAAAGTCATTACATTGAAATGATGGTAAAAAAAAAAAAAACACAAATATGAATAATAAAATTAGAAAAGTTGAATAGACGTGAGTGACTGAGTGGTGAAGACCTGATTTCCTTGTGAGCTGCTGCTCTCCTCACTGCCACCTGTGGTTGCACCCTGCATCCCTGCCTCTGCATTTTAATTAATTCCAAACATTATTAAGGATACAAATACACTGTCTCACTCCAGTGCACTATGCAATGTAGTGGGGCTGTGGAAATCAGCCGTGATCCACATTGTGATGGAATATTTATGCTGTGTGTACAACCAGTGTGACATTGTTGTGAGAGGAGAGGTTAAATTCATTTTTGTTCCAGTGACACTGTATTGCAGCATTTATAACTGCACTATTTACACCTGCTTTACTGGTTTACACTTTGTTCAGTTTAATCCAAGGATTTTGTAAAATTAAAAATTCACTCTAAATACAGATCTGCTCAGCTCTATGGCAACTGCAGAGCTAAAACACAAAACACAGTTCTTCTCTAGCATGACCTCTTTTAACCTTGGAACAAATCGAAAGTCAGTGAAGCAATAGGTATCACTATGGCAGCATCTGTGGTCAGTTCCAGAAATACCTCGATCTATTTTAATTATCCCAATACCTACAGATTAAAGTGTCTGTAATTGTAGTGAGAAATCATTCGCCGGGGCGTTGATGGTGCTGTGTTTGCGTCAGTGTGCTTCCAGCTCTAATATTGAGCATCCCGAGAGATTGGCACCTGGAGGAAAACAGCTAGGGGAGAAGAAGAAGAAGGAGAAAAAGGGCCAGCCAGTGTGCAGCTGCATTTTCTTCCTCAGTAATCGAATCCCTCAAAAGGGCTCCATTTTTCTTCATCTCCACAAGTCCACAGGACCTTTAAACAGAGCAAGCCTCCAAAAGAAGGTGCCATACAACACAATTATAATTCCAATATAGTCTTGTAAAGAAAATGTAAACAGATAGCCGGTCAGCGACACTGCCCCCATTTTCCCTGAAGACTGGTAATAAAGTAGAGAAGATGTAACAGTGGAAGAGGCTTTTTACCCCTGTCCTCCTCTCACTCCACAAATTGAAAAGTGTGGTTTTGGAAGAAGACAGATTTAAAAAAAATCCTAGAATTTTACCCGAGACATTAATGCGGTCTGGTAAATGAACTCTAATGTACAAGTATTGATAAAATACTTGCTTGTGTGCAATGCTGCTCCACTCTCCTTTTCAGTGCTGTGTATTTCTTTTGTTATGGGCTTCATTTCAGGACATTTTAGCCCCTGGATTCCAGACAAACAAACAAGCCAGTGCCCCTCCAGAAATGTGAACAAATAAATGTGGTGGCAAATTCTGATTTGCAAGGGCTGCCTGCTTTTGCCTGGCTAAACCTAGTATTCTATGTGTGAAATATCTGTATCCTTTTTTTTTCCTTGTGCTATCCTCAGGGAGCATTTGTTATATTTTCCGTTACCACCACGGGCAGACAGAGGATCGGCAATGGACTGCTTATGATAATTTGCTGGCAGTGTTCGGAGGTGTCCTAATAAAGCTTGCTGGTAGAGGGAGCTGCGTGTGCATCCACTGCCTGTCTTTTGTTTCACTCACTTCACAGCATCCCAGTCGTTGATGGTTTATTTATACTTCAGAAACCACTGCTAAAGTCACATGAGGTCAAAAGCGTGCTGTTTGCAGAAAGTTTTTCGACAGCTTTGTAAGACTTTATAAAATAATCATTTGACAAGAGTTTCCAGATAGAATAAACTGCAGTTTGGAGACAGATAAGCTCCATGTGACCTGGAGGGGGGGGGGCTTTGTGGGATGGTGGTGAGCGGCCACACAGTTAGCAACTAAAAAAAGAGTTAAACAGTAAAATTTCTCTGTGATTTTATAGAATTATACAGTATGTCACCCCTTTGTTAATTTGATGTCTGTCAATATCTTACTACTTGTCACTTAATGTTTTTCTCATTGTGTTTATGCTGTAGTTATTTTGTTTTATGCTATTTTGTCATGGCAGTGTTACTAACTAACACAGAGTCAATAAACCAGCTTGGAATTCCACTATGTGTATGTAACTGCTCATGGAACTATCTTGCTGTAGACCATGACAAAAAACTAGCATTTTCAGGGATAAATGCTTGATGTATTGAGCCACAAAGCTCTTATATCCCACAATGGCAAAGAAGTTCCTTATAACACCTAGATCCAGATGCTGTTCCAGACCCATCATAATAAATTCTTCCATGGCTCAGTACTGACCATTCTTAAAAATCTCATTGAAATCAGACCAGAACTTTTTGAGTGAACAAGCTAAAACACTAAAAATGGTAGATCTGTCTTGTCTCCGTCTTGGGAAGTTTGTTCCCTACATTTGACCCATCCTTCAGTGGGCAACCGGTTGGCAGTGCACAGGGATCTTCTCTAGATCCTGAATCCTGGTCAGGAGTACCTAGTTTGAGGATTAGCCTATTGTGCATGTTTTTGGTTGATGGGGAAAACTGGAGCACCTGGAGAAAAAACACCCAGACACAGAGAGAGCATACAAGCTCCACACAGAAAGGCCCAGCTCCAGCTGGGAACCAAACCCTGGGACCCTCTTGCAGTGAGGCAACAGTGCTAACCACTGGCCACCACATAAAAAAATAAATAAATAAATAATAATAATAATAATAATAATAATAATAATAATAATAATAATAATAAATCAATGTAGGGTTACTACACAAAGATTTGTTTTTGTTTGTTTTCCTCTTCACTGCAATGTAAAAGCTCCTCCTTTTAGTAAACATTCCCCTATCACTAAAATGCTGTTGTACAACATGCCATTATGAAACCCTTATGTGATAATGGAAAAGGTGTACCCTACCGACCTAACCTGAAATTAAGCTTAGTTTCCAAGCACTGGATTTCGTTGGATGGCTAGCAAGCAACAGAACAGAGAACAGCATCATGGTTGTTTACAAGTGTGAGTTATCAGTGTGAGGTGAGTAGAGGCCAAGACGTAGTTAACGGCATTCAGGCCGCGGTATACGGTGCAATGTGGGAGTGGGGTGTGACAGTTCAGCGGCTGGGTGAGAGAAAGGCTGCCGAAGCTAGTCATCCGTCTGTTGTGACACCCAGCGTGCATGGAAGATGTCCGCGGGACTCAACAGGGCTCAGAGTATAAGTGTGGTCATGCAGGGGAGTGGGCGGAACAGTGTCAGGGGCTGTGCAAGTGTCACACCACTTCTTCTCTGTCTGTCTGTCTGAATGGACAGTGTGTCGTAGCCTCAGACCTGCTGATGCTACGACTGCTGATCGACAACTAGCCTTCTATGCAAAGAACATGTTTTTAACCCTTCACCTCAAAAATACAAGCCTGGCTTATCCACAGAGGGGCTTAAGGGTGATCTTTGTAACATTTAGTCACGATGTAGAAGGTATGTTTTAAAGGGAGAGGGAAAATTCTGCATATTGTGTTTCAACAAACAACAACAATAATAAAATGAATATTTATGCAGATATAGTTTAAATACAATAATTGTTGCAAACCTAATAAAAACATCTTTGCTACAGCTAACATATATTTTTTTTAAGACTTTAGGCATTTTTAGCCTTTTTCTTTTCCATTTCAGTTCAATCTGGATTTTCATGTATATGCATATCAAGAATTAAATAAAATTAAAAGCTATAAAAGATGTAATGGTAGAAAAGATGGCTGCACCCAAATGATCAATGACCTATTTGGGTCACAAGATCAGAGGTGGGTAGAGTATAGCCAAAAATTGTTTTCAATTGCATTAATCAAGTAGAAGTAAAAAACAGTCCAAATAATAATTTAAAAACATCTTGGTGAAAAAAACAAACAAACAAACAAACAAACAAACAAAAAAACTACTAGTATTGAAGTAATCAGGCAGACAAAACATTAAAAATAATGTGCAAATTCTGGTATTCCCAAACAATAAACAATAAAAAATAGTATTAAAATAAAATTTTATAGTCAATCACAAACATTAAAAACTAACAAATTGAGGCACAAGAAACACAAATTTTGCTTTTAAAACCAACAAATAGGTAATGTGTAAATGTGGGTAGAGTAACCAAAAGAGCAGTTACTTAAAGCAAATGTAACAGAGTAAATGTTACCACTCACCTCTGCACATGATAAACCAGTTCAGAAGCACTAATATCTAAGTAGTTATTGATAGGAATTAAACCTATGATATTCTAATTTATTGACATGTGCATTCTATACCTTTACCATACACTGTAACACACAACACTTATGTAGCCATTATTGGAAGTCAAGTTTGCTGTACTGACTTTACCTGATCTAGGGCTTATATGACTGAGTTGATCCAAAAAATAAGTTAGTTAATGTAAATGTAACAGAGTAAATGTAACTCATTACTACCCACCTCTGCACGAGGTAAGACCAGTTCAGAAGAGTTTGTCAAGATAATTATTAACTAAAATATGATTAAGTGAAATTTCTGTATTATAGATCAGTGGGTCCCAAGTGGGTCGCAGAACTGTTTTCAGTGGTTCATGGGCCTTTGCCATGGCAAAACATCTTTTTTTTTTTTTTTTATAAATCATCAATTTACACTCTGTAACAGTAGGTGGGACTGTGGGACATAAAGAATAGAAAAATATAAAGTAAACTCAATCAGAGCAAAAAAATTAGTTCTATAACGTTACTGTTATACCTAAGGTTGACATGAGTATTGCTTAATTTTCTTCAGTATCTTCTAATTTTGAAGAAATATCTATTAATTTTCCTCAATATATTTTAATTTTCCTGAAATGCCCCTTCATTTTTCTCAATGTATCTTAATTTTTCCTCAATATCTCTTGAATTTCCTCGTTTATATATATATATATATATATATATATATATATATATATATATATATATATATATATATATATATATATATATATATATATATATTTTTTTTTTTTTTTTTTTTTTTTTTTGGGGGGGGGGGGTCATTGCTAGTCATTACAGAGTGATGGTGGGTCCTGAAGCCAGATTAGTTGAGAACCACTGTTATAGATAGACTCTATCTGAGCTACTGCTCTTTAATACATTTGCCCCTTTAAACACTATAAAACACACACACACACAAAACAACAACAACAACAAAACAACAACAACAGTTTACCACATATGTATGTCTTGAGCTATATATTTCCATATCAACCAATAGACCACATTTTGATTTGACATAGGTTTTATGTTGTATACCCTTCCTGATGCTACCCTTCCAATTTATCCAGGCTTGTGACTAATGACTACATAGCAGAAATACAAAACATGTTACTGACAACACAAGGCAGCCTTATAGTTTCAGGAGTGGAGCACTTTTCTAACAGTGTGTTGTTGAAGGATACCTCAAGTACTGTTACTAAGAATACCCAAAAGAAATTTAAATTCGACCTTGGATATTTATCTGAGCTGTCTTTAAACTTCCATTCCAAGGCTGGATAAATAAATAAAGGCATGTCTTTGGAGGAGTGTGGAGGTCCAAAGGGGGCCAGCCAAGCCGAGCATACAGTGTGCAACCATGAGTGAAGGCCTCCGTTAGTAATGAATCTCAGCTCTCTATGATATGAGTCCAGGGAATCCACTAAACACTGAGCTGATGCGTTCATGTACAAAATGTCCCCAAAGTCACTAAAAAAGAACTTGTGCTGTGATGCGCTTTTTTGGCCTCGGAAAGATGTTTTTATAGCGAAGGAAAAAGGGGACAGTTAAGCTTTTTTGGAAAGTGATACAAAAAGAGTCAGACAGAGAAGAGGGGCATTTTTTAAGGGAAGGAGGCCAAAGAACATGTTGCGCCTTGAACAGTTTTTCTGTTTGAGTATTTTTCCTGCCAAGTGATAGAAGATGTGCAGTGGCATGGAGGCAGTGCACCTGGGACCCCACTGCCCACTGTTGTCGAAGTGTTATAGTGGAAAGTGATGATGGCCGATGTGACAGAGAAAAGAAAAACGCACGTCTTAGAAGTGAAGGTATAAACAAGCACAGTTTTAAATGGCTGTATTTAAAACAACCACTCTTTACTTCTCTGACATTTTAGCTCTTCTGATGAATACTGTTATCTGTAACCTCCTTGTTATTGACAGCGAGTGACATTATGAAGTTGTACATTAAGTTCTTTTTGGCCATGCACCTTGGATGATTATTTGAAAACATACAGGCATGTTGTTTTGTTGTCTGGAACAGTGCCTTATCAGTTAATAACAATGTACTGTAACCACAAAGACTTGTTGTTTCAGTCTACTTCCTCATGTTTAATTAAAAAAAAAAAATGTTTAGGAGCCAAATTACACTTTTACCTCCCTCTTCCCTCCTGTGGTGCTGTTAGAATTTTACCCTAGTGTATTTGACACTATTTAGAGAAGGGTTTAGCTGCAGCTAACTCTAACCCTAAGAAAGTAGAGCGCCACAACCTTCACATCTGGTGGGGAACATTACTCAAGTTTCTTCTAACCCTAACCCAAACTCTAACCATAAACACAGTTTATTATGATATCATAAATTAGTAAATGGTTTGTAGTATTTTAAATTTTGCAGTGGACACAGGAAGTGACGAATTAGACGCAACCAGTCCTTGACATTAACTTTTTTTGCCTACTGGTTACATTTCAAAAGTTATTGGTCAGTTAAGGTTTTTACTGGCCACAGTTTAGTTGGTTAAAGTGTTGATGTGCTTAGGCTTTATTATAAGCAAAGATAAAAAATAAAAAATAAATAAATCTTTTACAATCAACTAGTTAACTTAACTTTAAAATACAGATAACATGCTGATAAAATGTCTTAGTGCATGTATTGAAAAACATCTTAATTTATTCTTTATGTCACTTAAAGCTGTTTTTTTTTTTTTTTCCTAATCATGATGACTTGCTATCTACTCAATTATGGAAAAACTTAACCCTAACCACAGAAATTCAATCCTAAATTCATCATAAAAATACAGCTATGTTCCAACAAGCCAGAGTGTGTAGTGGAAGTCAATGTGTTACTAAAATGGAAATCTGCCCATATTTGCTGGTTGGATAGTGTTAATGTCAAGCCCTGGATGCAACCAATAGCAATGTTAGCTTTGTGGAGCTAAGTGGAGCACCACTTTCCCCATCGGCTGTGTCTTGACTCTCCTGACTATTTAAGGACCGAGAAAGCAGGCACAGGTGCTCCAAATCAAGGTAAACAGCTTCTTTACTTTTGTAGTAAAGTAGGTTAAACCTCAGTAGCTTAGACTGCCCCATGCAGTTAAAGGCTGCTAAATTCTGATAATTCTGTATGTGTGTGTATGTGTGGATCTGTAATTGTAAATTTGTTGGTGGATTTGCATAATAAAGACAAATTAGAACACAATTATGGGCTGATTCTTGGGCGACCTGCATGAGAAATTATCAGCCAAAATTTAGCAGGCAAGTGAGTTAAACTGCTGATGGCAGTTTAGTATTGCACTGTTAATGCTGGGAAACATTATTTTTTTAACTGCTATTACAAACCATTTCTATGAAGATAAAATCCTTCAGTGGGGCTTCAGCGGCTCACCTGGAAGAGTGGACACCACCTATTGGAACGGTCCATATTCAATTCTTGACCCAGTGACATTCATCCGTTTTTTTCCCCATTAGTTTTTCTCATGGTATTCTTTTCTCATGGTAGTTTGTGTACCAACTGTTTTTACAATGAAGGATATGTTTGCTGCACTGACTTGACCAGATGTAAAGCTTGTCTATAGCTGATCCCAAATATCTTTTATATTGCTAATGCATGTATGGTATGGTCATGAGCCAGGAGTGTTGGCCTAGACACAAGCCTCATGCAGCTTGAGTGACAGTGTAAAAGCCTCAAACTTCTTCCAACTTTCACAATTAACTAGGGTGCATAAATGGAAGCTCATACTGGGATAATTTCTCACCCCGTTTTTTTTTTTTTTTTTTTTCCCTCCACTCAACATCTCCGCATGTAAACAACACGGGCCTGTTATGTTTGTGTACATTATTTCTCAACCCTCAAGGGGGCCCCGAGAAGGAGAGGCAAAGGAATGGAAGATGAGTGAAGGGAGCTGAAGGGTGCGAATGTGCGGAAAGAAAAACACAGCCGGGAGAGAAACACAGAGTGAGTTGAATTTCACACATTATTTTTCTGAGCCTTTTAACACCCCCAGTAACTACGCTCTGTCACATAAATAATTTTTAAAAATACAAGACGTGTCCCAAGCCATAAAAACATCCTTTTCAGAATATGACAGTGTGACCAGATGCACTGTCTGTTGACCAGCATAAACAACACATGAATGAGTTTTTTCTGCTTGAAGTGCTCTTGCATAAAAAATTGCATCTTTTGCTGATACGTATTTTGCCCCATAAATATATTATACTGTATGAACTCTTTAGAAAGATTTTGTGAAGAAGTCAAAAAAGCCAACTAGGAGGAATTTAATTTGTCATTTATATCTTCATCTCCCTTCCTCCCATTAGCGGATTGGATAGTCAAATGCTGCTTTACTGTCAAGGGACTGGCAAAAGTCTGCACCAGCCAAAATGATGAAAATTACTTTTCTGGCTTTGCTGTATGGCACGGGTATGAAGCCAAGAATGTTTTTTTTATTTTTTACTGAATTGGGTTTGGTGTGAAGAAAAAAGGAAACTGTGTTTGAGAACAACACATATTTTTTCAGAGCCAGGCCACTCTCATTCACGATGCTCCAAAATTCACCTGGAAGTGGTCAGGGATGTCATGCTACTGGTTTTGTTCAGTACCTGTGGGCTTTGTGTTTGAGTGGCCCGCCTCTCTTCACAAAGTGACTTTTCCATTTGGCCTAGATGTTATTACATGACAAAAAAGACAGGATGCAGTGAGTACAATGGCATTTGCTCATACCATCACACTTGATGGAAGCCTTTGGGAATGCACCAAATTGATTTTTTTTTTTTTTTTTTTTTTTTTTTTTTTTTACTGGCAGCTTAATAACAATGTCATTCTCACAGAGTAAATGCAAAGTTAAATGTCTATTAGATACATCTGTTGAGAGATTACTCATGACTTATGCATGTTTAATGAATATTCTGACATATGACCAAAGGTCAAAGCTTTTTTTATGCAAACATTATCCTAGCTTCATCTGGGAAGGTCATATGTCCACACTGAACTAATTTTTTTTCAACCACAGGATATCTAGTATAAACTTTCTATATCATTGGTAGAGCATGTGGCACATACTGTATACAGAGCAACTACAACTCACTGCAGTGTCAAACTATTTCACAAATGTCTCTCCATGTTCTCATTCGTGATTTTCTGTCACTTCTCTGCTATCCTGTCTAATAAAACCTACAAAGGTCAAATTAAAAAATACATGTTTTAATAGATTTTCTGAGAGAGCAATTGGAAAGGGAGTACATGCTCAATGATTGGATGAACACCTGTAACTTTACTTTACTGTACTTTTGTCCAATCAGAGCAAAGGTGTGTTGTTTACATTAGTAACAAAAAAAAAAAAAAAAAAAAAAGTCTTGTTGCCATCAAACCTTTAATACACCCATAGTTCTTGGTGCTGCCACACTATTGGTCTGACCCACAATGGTTCAGAGGCTGATTTATTGACTTTGCACTGCATGTGTTTTATTGCTATGAATTGCAATTTTGTGAAACTTATTTATCAACTCTAGCTGTCCACAAATTGAATATTTCAGTTACATATCATGCCCTGTTTTTTAAAGCATCATCCACACCCTTGTCCTGGACATCAATGACTGCAAAAGTGAAGATGAGATTATCCATAAATGTTTGGTTTTGCACCCGGTGTTGTGAGGACTATCATTTCTGTTTGAAAAGTTTGCATCAGAAAGTTTGTACTCACACAACTAAAGGCCTTGACCCACAGTTTGAGAAAGACAGAGTTAAGGGTTTTCTGAAGGTGAGTAATTTTTGCCTGTGCAAGTATAAAGAACAGTTTTTTTTTTTTTTTTTTTTTGTATGCTCATAGATATCACTCATAATCCTGTTATGCTCATTGTTTCCCTCTGTGTGCGCCAGCAGAGCAGGTCAGTAGGTTAGACCTTGGCGTTTCTGTGCTTGTAAGCATTTTTGTCAGTATCTGTAGACACTAAATGGATATTGGAAGAAGATTTGCCGGAGCTGAAAGAGCGTCGGACAATGGTGGAGATTGATGAGTGTTTGGGTGCTTTCCCTGTGACCCCATCGCATCTGGCAGGAACAAAGTCAGACAGGTGTGACAGGCAGCATCCATCTCACAGTCAGCTGTAATAGGCCGGCTGGTACACACAAGGCAACATCTCCTTAGCTTGTATCCCTCATGCACTGTTGGGGACGTTTTTATCCACTGGAGGTCATTTTTCACTCTTAATTTAGTCATAACTTTTACCGTATTATAGCAAATGGAATGATGATTGGTGATGAACCTTACTTTGACATCAATTTTGGCCACTGTTGAATGTGTACCCTGCCATAGACCCATAGTTGCTGGAATAGGGTCCAGTCACAACTCTTAAAGCCAAAAAGTGGAAGAAGAATGAATAAATGAATGAATGAAATTTCCAATAGGTCAAAAACATGCTGGGCAAATCCACTACCCTTAATTGCAGATTTTAACTATTTAAATTTAAAATTTCATAAGTCATAATCTGCAATTAAGGCTAGAGGATTTGCCCATCACTTATGTGATTTTAGACTGATTTTTTTTTACCTTTTACCTGTCCAGTCCCCATCATTGACAGCATGGGTCAACAGGCATCTAATTCCAGTAACAGCTCCCAAAAGAAAACATTTTCCATACATTATCTAAGTTATAAATTGTGAAATGCTAATGCAAGAGTGTCCAAAACCATTAAAAGCAATGAATAATCTGGCCCATTTTAGAAACTGGCAGTTAAGGTTTGTTAAAATCCTGGAATAATAAAACATTTTTCACATTTCATCAAAACTGAGGTTGAGTAACAGATGTTGACCAAAAAAAGCTGAAAAGAAAATATTTATCTGTTAAATTTTGACAGCCATTTAATAGATGTTTAGTAGAGCTTTTCATCTCAAATATAACTAAGGGGCAGTGTTTTTGAACAGTGGACCAGGAGCATTTTACACAGGGAAGATCCACACAGATCTGTCATAGTCCCTCAGACAGGACAGTCCCATATGGAGACATCCGGGCACACACACGCACACGCACACGCACACGCACACGCACACACACACACACACACACACACAAACACACACACACATATTTGGGCAAGAGGACTTCCTGGCAAGCACCCGCGTGTGTGTTTCCAGGAAAGGGGCCGTATGGAGATACTGACTTTCTTCAAGCGTCTGCGAGCTCTCATGTCATATTATGGGAGACAAATGGCATGCTGCAGCTACGTGACGTCCCGACTCGTTAGCTCTGGACATGACAAGGGCCCGAAACACTCGTCTGCTGCTCTGGGGCCACACATGCTGTTAGGACTGGACTAATAAATGGATTACAGCCTGTACTGCCAGTTAATGAACAAATGTAAGCATTTAGGGACTTAAATGACACTGCCAATGACAGTAAATAGAGGGCAGTCAAAGGTGTGTTCTCTTCTAGTCCAGAAATACCTAAATAAATAATGTCCTCATAGTGACATATTAGTTGTGTTGTTGATCCCAATAAAAATCGTTCTTTTTTTTTTCTAAAAAGCTGCATGTGGTGACTCAGCCTGGCCTGTCATTATAATTATTTTTGTCTATTAGAGTTTGATTTCTAGAGCGTAGAACAAATTGTCTACAAATCTGTACTCAAGTAAAAGTACTGCTACTACAGCTACTACTACAAATTGTGCAGCTACTACTACTGCTGTTACTATTAGTCAAATCTTTATAACAACTGCTTATAATACTATTGCAATTCTAATTCTACTAGTTCTTTTACATCCTCCCAGGTCATACAATACCAACTTTTCAGATATTCTAAAAGTTTATCTGAGTAAAAAATATTTTTGCTCAAAAATGTACTCAATTAAAAGTAAATGTATGCCTCATGCTGTGATACAGCTCAGTTGGTAGAGCCTTGACACAGACAGAGTACAGTTGGCCTCAGTTTTACCAAATATCTCTCGCTGCTCTCTCCCCCATGATTTTCTGTAACTTTTAAACTGCTTTATTTAATAAAAAGCCTTGAAAGGTCAAATAATTAAAAAGTATGCCTTGTTCCCAAAGTACATACGATTACTTGAGTATACAGTTACTTCCACATCATTACAGTCTTCAGTCAATGCATTTGAACATGTTTTGTAATTTTTTATGCTCCTAGCACCTTTAAAGTGTGTGTTTGTACTGTATATGACAAGCATGATTTCTTAATTACAGGGAAAGTATCTATATAACAGTTTACAGACTAGTTTGCTTTGTCCGCTTTTATCTCCTGCCATGTCATCTTGCAATTTGTAAGTCTTCTCTTTCTCTTCAAAACTTCTTCGCACTGAGTCACGTTCCTTTCTGTGTCTACTTAATCCAGTTTAATGTAACCTGCAGCCACAGTCAGTCCTACCTAATAATATCTCTTTTTTATACACTCCATAGCTAATAATATCCATCGTACACAAGTCTCCAAGCTGCAGTACAGTCTTCCCCCTAAATCAAAGCCGTCTGCTGCCGAGGTTTATGGTGACATTTAGGAGCGGGCCTGAATAGAGTCATGCAGCTCGTCTTGTAAAAGCATCCTTCGGTCCTGCCATTGTTAAACTGGCTCACTCAGTCACGCCCCGGGGTAGTGACTCCGAAACCTCCTCCTCCTCCGCCCCACTAACATCACCAGCGCCAACTCCACTGTCGTCATCGCCCCCTCTCTGTCTCTCTCTCTCTTGCTCCCTGTCTCTTGGCTTTGGCATAGAAAATCCCCCATGAGCCCTCTTCCCTCTGATGTAAATCACAGGTAGTGGGAATGTGAGCCAGCCTGATGCACCGGCACTGTGGCGTGAAATCTCTGTTGACATTACCGACGGGCGATTCCAGAAAAAGACACGGCGAGCAGGAGGGAGGAAGGGAGGAAGGGAGGAAGGGAGGAAGGGAGGAAGGGAGCGGCAAAGTGGAAGAGAGAAAGATGAACATTTGAGCCAGTCACTTTGGACTTTCTGAAATCCTCTGATACTGATGGATGGACCCAGTGAGCTGCACACTTTCATCTCTGGCCCAACACTGTGTCTGGCAATGATAATGATTTTTAACTGACAAAAATGATCTGTTTACCACAGTTCTCATGTTGATTATATCTTTTTAGCAATTAGTGAACATTTTAATTTGTAATGTTCTTGTTAGTAAAAAGGAGAACACATAAAACCCAGTAGATTTTGCATGTATTTTATTTCACAATACTTTTTTTTTTATTATTATTATTATTATTATTATATTGCGACAGACAGATCAGTGGGACAGTAAAAAGGGTGAGGGAGAGGTTGAAATGCCATTGAGCTAATTGATCCAAGCCGGATTCAAACCAAAGTCTAATATGCATGGTTTGCATTCTACCAGGTGAACCACTGAAGCTCCCCAAATACTTCATTATGTACTCTTCTGATAGGTAAGTAAGCCATTTTGGTTATGGTAGGATGTGCTTTATGGAGCTGCAGATTTAAATTGGACCAGGAAGACTTTTACCCAAATCAGCTGTCTGTTACTGTCAACCAATCACAGCCTGCCACTTTCACCTCTCCTTCAGTTACCTCTCAGCCATTTATATGTATACGCTCATTCCCCTCAGTCATCTTGCATTATCTGGTATACTTAACTTATTTATCTTTGTCTCTCCAAATGGTATTTTCACTATATACTGTATATAGTATATTGTACTTCTTGCAGTGTTGTAATATTTTAATACAAACAGTGCTATAACCAGATGTTTCTAAGCATAATTATTGATGCTGTTTTATATTATTACATCCTAACTGACAATAGTAAGCCTTTTGGTAAATTCTAGTGTTCTTGCCTCCCATAAAGGAGACTGTGGGTTCTCTCCGGCTTCCTCCCACAGTCCAAAGACATGCATGTGTTAGTTCTATTGGTGACTCTAAATTGCCCCTAGTGAATGAATGTGAGAGTGAATGGTTGTCTGTCTGTGTTTGTCTCTGGGATAGGCCCCAGTCACGCACAACTCCTAACGGGAATAACTGGAAGAAAATGGATGGATGGATATATGGTACGGTAACTGTAGAGTTTCTTTTAGTTTATTTGTTGTTATTTTTTTATAAAACATATTGCTTTGTTGTTGTGTTTTGATACTAGTAGTCCTATAACTAGCATCTTTCAGAAAATCCATTAGTTTTCAAGTGGGAACATTCTTGAATGAAAGCAAATGGGAGACAACAAAGTACTCATGCATGTTTTTGTAACCTGAAAAAAAAAAAAAGTTTTTTTTTTTTAGAACTTTTGTGGTCACTTCTCTAAATGTACAACTTGGTAGATTTTTTTTTGTGTCTTTTAATTTTTCAAAGACGTATATGTGGCAATGACTGTCACATGAGAACTTATATAATTTATAGCATACATATTTAGCATGGAAAAACCATTCCTCCCAGCTGACTTCCATTCCGACTTTTTAAAACATAGTTGCTCATGCAGTCTCCTGGCATGGGTGAGACACTGACCCCTTAAATTATTTCACATTTACTTTCCACTGCAATTCGATGAAACCATGTTGAAATTCAGATCCTATTTTAAATTTGACTGTATAAAAATCCATCCA
The DNA here is from genome assembly GCA_020698575.1 of Bostrychus sinensis. Classification (NCBI taxonomy): domain Eukaryota; kingdom Metazoa; phylum Chordata; class Actinopteri; order Gobiiformes; family Eleotridae; genus Bostrychus; species Bostrychus sinensis. Next base: position 15,069,270 of record CM036242.1, read on the forward strand.
TTTTTTTTTTTTTTTTTGCTCTGATCCAGCTGCAGGATCTCGTCTGCCCCTTTGGGCCTAACCTGTTTTTCTCTCTTCTGGTATAACCTTTTACCGACAGAGATGGATTTTTCCAGCTGTGGTATCTTTGTTATGGGATAGCACAGCAGGCTGTGGAGAAGATGAAGATATCTTGGAAATGAAGTGTAGGTAACAAGGGAATTAGGGAAATGGGTTATAAGAGGCAATTTCTATGCCCACTCCTCTCTCCCCTGGCACCAGAGGGAAGACTAAATGACTTTTACTTTAGTCTATGAAAATATTTAGCTGTATTTCATCTCAAGCACTCTATTCCACAAGGACGCTGGTATCATCTCTCATCGCTGTAGCATGGATTTGTATTACCATGTTCTTAGCGGTGCACTGGGACATAGAAGTTGTCCGGGTTTAGCCAGCAGAGATGGTTATGTAAGTGCAAGACAGGCCTTGCATATTTGTCTAATGTGGCGAAGGATTTTCTCTCACAGTGTTGCAGCAGTGATGTACTTTCTGGTCACCCGGTTGTGGTTGAAGTAAATGATAAAAAGAACATGTCAGCTGTGTCTGCGGTGCAAGGCGACATGGAAGATTCTCTTCTTTTTTTTTTTTTTTTTTTTTTTTTTAGTGGTTAGTTCCCGTTCCCAGTGCCTTTTGCCTTTGTTCTCCCACTCTCGCAGACAGACTGTGAAACACGGTGGCACGGCGGCATCATGACACACGCATGGAGTGCCTGCGCTTGTAGCTGCCGTCCACTCCGAGGTGATCTGACATCTTAAAGCGACGCCAGGGTAAATTTGCACATTGGTTCCGACAGGCGTGTTGACGTGAGCCCCGAGGACCCCTCCTGCCCCCTCCACCCCCCCAAACCCTCTGCCAAGTGCTTCCGCCAACACCACGGCTTAATTGTTTCTGCCACAGCCAGGGTGCTTTTTCATTTTTCTCTCTTTCCTTCCTAATCCCAGGGACGGCAAAATGGAGCTGTTATTTGCATGTCTAATGATACTCGATATCACAGTCCTCTCAAAGGAGAAGGCACAGATGATTATTAATATAGCCAATGAAGCTCTCATTTAAAGAGCCTTTTGTTCTTAGGCCTATACAAATGCGGTTCTCCTGTAAGCCCTTGCCCACAGAGACATGCACTGGCGGCAAATGTGCAGAAAATACAGTGTATTTGTGCAAAGGCGAAAATACTTTGAACACAGATGTATAAAAAAGGCTCTTAGTCAAATGTAGGTGTACTATAGAGTGCATTGATCACACTTCAAATGAAATCATTCTCACAGTTCTTAAAATATTTTTATCTTTACTTCCTGAATTTATCGATCTAATATCCAGACACTGACTGGCCCTGGCCATGCACACTTTTCAAAGAATTGAACTGAATTTATTGGCCATTCATAATTCATAAAATAGCACTCTAAGATGGAGTGATGTTGGAAACCACTTGAGCAGAGCCTGGTGAAAAAGAAAAAAAAAAGTGCTTATCCAAAGCTGTCAGGGATTGTACAAGAACCTTGAGTATACCTGCAGGAATTCCAACAGCAGCAATGCATGGCTCTCCGCGGCTGTGGCAGTTGGCATTGAAACCGACTAATTTGCAAGGCTTCTCACAATGAGAACAATGACTTTGACAGTTCGTACAGGCGCTGTGGAGCACATCTGCATTTTCCACAGGAACAAGCCCAAAAGAATGGCACTGGCACTGCATGTCTTCCAATTATGGAAATGTGTGCACATTCATATATATTGTATACAGAACACCTCTTGAGACATGCTAATTGTAATTTGAATCAAAGAGAAATACTGCTGTCTCCCACTGAGTTTATAATATTGATTTTTTTTTTATGTTTCTCCCATATGGTATAGAATATATTTAATTCTACTCGCGACATGTTGCCTGCTTGCAAGTCACATTTGAATTATGTACTCATTTGAGTTTAGCTGAGACAAGACTTTCTGATTTACTTTCTTCGGGCTACTTCACTGAACAACTCACAGCAAAGTGTTGTTTGTGACATTTAACAAGATCACAGCGTCACATGTTTGACAGATGAGTTTGTGATACTTATCCACACCAACACTCATTTAGTTAGCGGTTAAACTCGGAGAGGGAAAAAGCACAGGGCTCAAGAGAAAATGAGTGGCGCGAGGGGGAGGAGGCGGCGTGGATGGGTAAAATGTTGAAATATGAATTACAAACCCGAGCGGCACCATCTGGACCGAGAAAACACACATCACAGAGTGGAGAGCCGGAGCATTGAATTAGACTTGCTACGGGATCCATCTGCACCTCGTGAAATCAATCTCATTCGTTGATTTGATTAGGTCAGCCGCACCGACGAGAAAGAAAACTGTTGTGCTCCTTGATTAAGCTTGTTTTGTTTTGCACCCCTGTGTACCCACCCACCCTGGGCATGCTGTGTGTACCGATGAGTTTGGGGGCCCACAGGTAGGCTAATGACAATAGTGGAGGTTAATGCTAAAAAATCTGCCTCTATTTAACACACAGCGGGTGCGCCGCAGCCCCACCAGAAGAGCTCATTTACACTGTTTTACGCTTGGCTTTGTCTCTTTATTGTTTAGTTTCTTGTGTTTTCTTTTTTCCCACATGCAGGCTCTGCACAAAAGCCTGCATGAAGATATATTATAATTATTGCTGTAATATCAATGGTGTTTTGATATTTACTCAAATATATTTGTATATTTTCATTATTAAAAAAAAACAAAACACCTTCTTACCAGCAGTGCAACAAAAAACAGTAACCATGGAAACCGCTGCCTGGAATCAGTGCAAAACAGAATATGTTGAATTATTAATTCTTAATATAGATTACATAAGTCGTACTAGTTTATGACTGCACTATGCTACTCACAGTTGAGTCAGACTTTCAAAAAATCCAGGTACAGTGTATACACTGAACAAAGTTTTTGCCCAAAAGTATCTAAATACCTAATATTATAGTTCTTGAAGTTTCACAGAGTACCAGTCATGAAGTACATGCAAGTAGCAGGCGACCACGCTTGTTAAAACTTTATGTCAGTAAAGTTAAACATTTCAGAATAGCTTAGCAGTAATAATTAACAATTTTAAAGAATAAATAGTTTGCAGATACTGACTTACCATTGATGTTTATGATAATGGCTAATAATAATAATAATAATAATAATAATAATAATAATAATAATAATAATAATAATAATAATAATAATCACCAATGGGGCTCAAACCGCCAAAATACTGATTAGTGGACAAACATCTCTACCTACTGAGCTACTGCAGCCCAATTACAATGTTTATAACTGAATTATGTTTGATAATGTTGAGGTAAAGCTTTGTGAATAACCAATAAATCGCCTGCTAATTCTTTACTAATGCTTTCTGCTAAATCCATATTGGTGAACTTAAGCTAAGCTAGTATTTTATGAGATAACATTGTTAGCTATGTCTCATACACCATAGCCAATGGACTCATGCTAACAAACTATCCGACATGAAAACAAATACAAAACAAACAGTAAAATGCTACATTAGCCTTCCAAGAATGCATTTACATTACGGGTCAAATGTTTGGATACAGTGGTGGAAAGTAACAAAGTAAAAGTACTTAGTTACTTTACTTAAGTACATTTTTCATGTATCTGTACTTTAAACTTTACTTTTACTTTTACTTCACTACATTTTAGAGCAAGTATCTGTACTTCTTACTCCAATACTTTTTTTTGAATTGGTTTGAAGTAAAAAAGTATTTTGAGTTTGGTTTGAAAACATTAGTTTTTGCAGTAAAGTATAAAAGATGCAGTAAAGTCGTACTCTTCAGAAAAAACCTCACACAGATTCAGTCTCTTCAGTTGTTTTTCAACAAAATCCCTCACATTAAACACATTCATTAGTTTTTGAATCTGTGCAAAATACTTCTACTTTTTTATTCACAGGTACATTTGAAAGTAAGTGCTTTTATACTTTTACTTAAGTAGAAATGTTCATGTGATACTTTTATGTGAATAAATTTGTGCTCCTTTATCTGTACTTTTACTGTAGTAAAAAAATAAAAATAAAAAAATTGAATACTTCTTCCACCACTCTTTGAGTGCTATAGTGCTAAAATGTCCAAGCCAGTATCTGTCCATCCATCAGAAATCTGTAACCATTATTCATCCACCATTTTGCCATTTTCCTGTGAAAAAAATAACATGTTGTAAGTAGTGCACCTATACTTTAACTTATTCTTGGCATACAGCTGTCCACATTTTCTCTAAATTTGGCTGGCTCTCCACACAGAAAGTACACAGCACACAGTACACAGAAAGTACTCCAAGCAATGCTGTTACTAAACATAAGTATCCTACTATGTACAACCCACTTTAAAATCCACATTATTACTAACCTCAAAAGCCATATACTTAACCTAACCCTAACCCATAAGCCAAGCAAGTTTAAGGAATGCGCTATAATGCTATAACTCTCAACAGTATTGCCTTGGCATACATACTTACATAAAGTAATACACGCACTGATACACATATTCTACCATTTAAAATAAACACATGCATAATTGACTGACTAAATGATTGACATAGGCTGTGAATGTGTGCTTGCATTCTGTGAAAGACAGCCCACACAGGAGTCACCGGGTTGTCTTATATTCACATTTACATCCGCCACACAACTACACACAACTACACTGGCAGTAAAGCTTCTCTATTTTACAAAAAAAAAAAAAAAAAAAAAAAAAACACGTGTAGTGCTGTCTGGACTTTGACAAACACCTTCAACTACATTCACCTATTTATTCTGCTCTTTGCATTCCTACCGAAAAACCAATGAATGCACTGTCTAATGTTTTCATGTTCTAACAACTGAATGTAATGAGAAGCCGGTAAAAAAATCCATATTAAAAGATTGCTTGCACAACAGGGAAGTGCGTCAGTTTGCCTGGGAGCATTGTGCACAATAGTTTTATTCCTACATTTACCAATTCTCTCCCACCGACTTTGCACCTTGCTATGATTAACCTAAAATCCATTCTCCCGTGCACCCCACACTCAAACAAAAAGGCTTTTCATGGCTGGCTTAATCTAATTGTGTTAGCCTCTTGTTGTAAAGGTAGCCGCTCTGACTTTGAGTTATTCTCCAGCAGCCGTAATGTGCTGCTGGAATTGAATGCAGCACATGTGCCATTGCTCAAGGTGTAGGGCCGGACACACACGATGCATTAGCCCTGATTGACCTCACTACAAATTTCCTGAGGTGGAAAGTAACAGGATACTTTTAGTCAAGTAAGGTACTTTTTGGTTAAACATTTTGATGAAAACTTGAAGTAAAAGTAATGTATACTTTAAACAGTTAAGCATAACTTGCTACTATTAAGCATCAATAAATCATGAACAAATATGTAATAAACTTTTTTTTATGTACACTGTGAAAAAAAATGCTGCAAAAACTCAAGGCAACAGTATCCGTCAAGATTTCAAGTTTTCAACAACAGATATTTGTTGTTCACAATTTGATGTTCATGTGTCTAAAAACTTTAATTTTAAGTTTTACTCACTATTATTTTTTTAACTCATCTTAGGGCCAACTTAGTATCCATTGTTCAGAAAAAATATTATTATTATTATTATTATTATTATTATTATTATTATTATTATTATTATTATTATTTAGTACTTTTAGTTTTTATTATTATCAATAACAATACTTTGTGAACAGTCAGTTGGCTGTACAATGAGTCAAAAAAATTATAGACAGCAACATTGAAAGCTTTTAGACGTATGAACATCAAATTAAGTGAACAAAAAAATATTCGTTATTGAAAACTTGAGATTTTGAGTTGGCCCCAAAACTTAAAAATCTTGAGTCATCCTGTTGCCTTGAGTTTTTGCAACATTTTTTTTTTTTTTTTTTAAACAGTGCAATGGTGTTTATTTATGTAGAAGTAATGTTTTGCAAATAAAAAAATAACTGGTTACTAATCCAAAATGAATACTAAATAATGCTTTTTAGTGAAATAATTTAAAGGGTTACCAGAGTTATTTGTTCATTTTGTCTGTAAATGACTACAAGCATTTTTTTTACCAAAGTAGCAGTAGTAATAGAGTAATATTAATAAAAGAAGTAATAGTATAAGCAGCTTTTACTAGAACTACTAAAAGAACAAGAATATGTACTTGAAATTGTAGTAGTTTTTGCAGTGCATTTACAAGAAAAAAAACAAAACAAAAATATTCACATTCAATACTTTAATTTTATCCAAGTTGTATTTTGTTGAATACTTTTACTTCTACTTCTACATTTTTTAAGTAATGTTTGATAAAAAAAAAAATTACTTTCACGCAAGTTAATTTTTATACTATGAATGAGTAAACGATTAATAGTATTTTTGACCCTAGTAGCAGTTGTAGTGGTAATAGTACATGCAGTAAGTAGTAGTAGTAATAGCAGTAATAGGATTACCAGCAGTAGCACAGTATACAAGTAGTAAAAGTAGAGCAGGTTATAGCAGTAAAAAGTAATTTCAGAACTAGCAACACTTTTTTTTTATTATTTTTATATTGAGTACTTTACTTCTATTTGAGTTATATTATTTTTAAGTAATTGTTTAGACTGTGAAGGAGTAAAAGTACTTTTGGCCCTAATAGCAGTAGTACTAGTAGTAAAAGAATGTTGTAGTAAGAAGTAGTTGTAGTAGTAGTTTGGGGATTACCAGTGGTAGTGCAGTATAGTACTTCTAATGCAAGTAGTGGAGGTAAAAAGTAATTGTAGTAGTAGTAATATATGTAGTAGTTTTTGCAGTGAGATTGCAACAAACTACTTTCAAAAGTACTTTTCTTCTTTAAAGTAGATTTGGCAGAATTTCTTCCACCTTTGCAAATTCCATACAATTTTACACAATAGTATTTCAGTTGTTTTGTTGTATTAATTCTTTATTGTAAAGGAATAAACAAAAATAAAAAATAAAAACAAAAGCTGGATGGTAAAGTTAATTCACTCGTTTGCGATAAAAGAAGTGTGATACAATGCTGGGGTGCTGCTCTAGGTTGATTGTAATCACTGTACCTTTTGTGAGTGTCTGGCTTCAATTACAAACCGTCAGCCCAGCGTCTGCACGGGTCATGACTCCATCTCTTTGGCATTGTCTCAGTAGAGAAAGGAAAGTGTGCAGTGATGCTGGGTGAACAGGAAACATCCAAACTACTCACTGCACTCAGTGGCCTTCGTGAATGCAGGTTTGACCTCAGCAAAGAGCACTATTGATTATTGCGCTATTAAAAAAACAACCTAGATACACGAGGCATGTGTGCATAAAAAATACATGACATACCACTTATTCTGAGCTCATCAGACTGAGTGAGTTATAAGCGTCTGGCAATAGGCTGGTCATGCAAAAGGAGGAGGGGCCGTTGGCGCAGATTGGCAGCCACGCTTCCGTCAGTCTGCCCCAGGGCAGCTGTGGCTACAGAAGTAGCTCACCACCACCAAGTGTGACTGAGGAGTGAATGAATAATTGATCAATTGTAAAGCGTCTTTGAGTGTCCAAAAAAGCGCTATATAAATTCGATGAATTATTATTATTATTAATTAGGCCTGTGGTTCTCAAACTTTTAACACCAAGCCTCAGCGCCTCAGAAAATATTTGGCTTTTCAAAGTTCCATCTTTACTGGAACAAAAATCAGCCTTACTAAATAAAGACAAAACAAGGACTAAACCAAGATTAAACCAGGACTAAACCAAAGTCTAAGGACTAAGCAGTGGTCTCCAGTTCAAATTTAAACTCCAACCAGAGCAGAACTAAAACAGAAATAAAAGTCACTCTAAATTTAGTTAAATCAGAACTGACTCCTGAGAACCATCTGAAGAAGTACCACTGCTCTAGACAGTGGCTAGTTAGTTGCAGGGCTAACACTTGGAGACAGAAACTGACCGACAACCAACCACTCAGACATTAATTTCGAGCACTAAGTTTCACTATTTCACCACAGATGCACTTTAACAGTATGAAAAAGTCAGAGTCCTAGGAGAGAACAGGACAGAACTATGTGAGGATTTTTTTTCTTCTAATTTACCTATTTATATTTATAAAGTAACAAGGGCTGGGTGTTGAATTTAATTTATTTATTTTTTATTTTGATGAAAAACAATCACCAGAGAAAGGTAGTAGCATACCCCTGTTGTTGTGTTGTTGTTGTGACTGTCAATGTTTGACGGGAAAATGAATAACATAGCACCTGTGTGCTGAAACTTGTAGGTTTAAGCAAATTGGCCATGTGCTTCAATTTAACAGGTCAGTTTGGGTGTGAAATATACCTGACATTGTAGATAAAGAGACCACTATTCTACTTCTGTTTTATTAAAAATACAATTTCATTTTAAATGCCTTCTGGATCTGATAACCAAAAAAAAATAAAAAATGATTGAAATCGTAAATTGCCTCCAAATTTGAAAGATCAAGATGAATCTTTTTGCCATTTTTACCAGCCCTACTTATGATATAAAATTTCAAAGATCTTTGCCCCTGTATGCCAGTGAGCATAGTGATAGATCGTCAGGATGAAATGATTGTAAAAAAAAAACTGGAATGAGTTTTGCAGCTAGCAGAAATAATACAAAGACATAACTAAATTTAGCCTCATTTGTGTTGTGAAAAATGGAAGGATCTGGAATATTTCAGGCTCTACTGTGCTGCAGAATAAATGTCTTCATTTCCGTTTTAGTTTTTTTTTTTTTTTTTTTTTTTTTTTTTCAGAACATCTCTAATGTTACATATATGCTTCTGCCTAATACAGTCTGTTGTGATTCACACCAGAAGGGAAACTTTCTGTCCAATTTGATAAAACACTACGTGCAATGAGACAGACTGGGGGGAAAATGTTCCCAAGAATAGCTAAGTGTATCATATATCATGCATGGCGCCATCTGTTCCTTACATTCAAAATGTTATTGCAATATTTAGAATTACAGATTATTCATGTACGTGTAATTAACAGTGCCAAAATCAAACAAATGGGACAAAGCTACAATTAGTTTCCAGACATGTTTGAGCAGAATCTATCTTGAGTAACCATTTAGGCTACACTTGCCTGAGGCTGTACAGATGGAAAAGAAAAGTGTAGCTCTAATTTTACCAGTTTTGGCAATAATTTACTCCCTCTTGATCTCTCATCGCAGTAAAGCAGACGGCCCATTGAATTCATTCTTTAGATTTGATAGTAGGTCGCAGGGGCCCAAAAGAAGAAGAAGTGGGCCATTAGAAGAATCTGAACCAGAAAAGAAAAAGGCGACATCTGCCCATTGCTAACAGTGCTATGTAAACCCGCCTGTGTAGTGATTGGCCTTGACTTCCCCATACATTTTACATAACAACATGCAATTTGCTGCATATTTAATGGCAAACATGACATTTTCCACAGTCTGATTGCTTGTCCGGTCGTGCAGCCGCAGCTAAGCAGGCGCCTCACCTTCAACGCATCAGCAGTGCCTTGAACATGGCATTTAGAGTCAACACTCCAATGCATAATACAGCACGTGTGTTATAGCCACTTTACATCAGATGCTTTTTTAAGTATGGTCAAACGATACATATTACTAATGCAGTTTTTTCTTTCTTTCTTTATTGCCTAGTTAGCTGAAGAAATTATGTCACTATAGAAAATGTCTCCACAAGTACATGGTGCAAAGAAAAATTAATAACAAAGACATTTTGGATATCAGTGTACAAATTTGTTTCTTTTTTCTGGACAAGTCAAGAGGAACTGAAGAACATTAAAGGCTTCTTTGTTAATACAGCTATTAAGTCTCAAATAAGTGTGTATACCACTGAATGCTAATTTGCTCACCCCTTGGCTTTTGGTTTCAATAGTGTGATACACAATTTAAAAAGCAAGCAACGCAGTGGGAAATGAAAGACACAAAACTACAATTTTTTTTGTGAATACATCTCTTTGCAAAATTTAATATTCCATGCACAACAAATACAAAGCTACAGTGTATTTGCAATAGCTTGTTCCAGTTTTAGATAAACTTTATGTTTGACCGCTAACAGTTTGTGAAGAAAAAAAAAAAAAACAACATTTGTGAGATTAAATTTAATTGAATTTAAGATGTAGACAATCAATATTATATGGCTGACACACAGGCAGGGTTGTTAGCACTCATGATTTACAGCACCAAGTTTGTGGGTTTGATTCCTGGCCAAGGTATAGCCTTCAGAATTTGCATGTTTTCCCTGTAACTGAGTAGCTTTCTCTTACCACTAACAACACTATAGGTCCATTATGTGCCAGAACTCCCCTGGAAATCAGTTTAGTAATCTTAGTGAGATTATCTAAATCCAGTTGCAGGGGTCACATGACTTTGTGCTGGACCCAAGCCTGGATAAATTAAAAAGAGAGATAAAAAGAGCTGCATAAGGAAGAGCATCCAGCATAAAACTAATGCCCAATCAATATGAGAATGACTTGCATCTTCTAGCATGGTAGAAGGCAGATGATTTACTATTGTGACCCCAGAACAGAGAACTAAAAGGATAGAAGGGAAATTAAATCACTTAATATTATGGCCTGCAATTACCTTTACTATTTTGATCAACTCTGTGTGTGCTTTATGCTCAAATATTATTTAAAACAATGAACATGTCATATTAGGCCTGTATTGAGTTGTCGTCCTTCTCTGAAATATTACTCTACTTTTGTTTTATACTGTACATATGTGAAGGACTGCTCTGCTGATACAAAACCTCAGTAAATAATGTTGGCCCTTTCCACAGAAGTAGCTGAGACAGAATTCGTTGAAGCAGTATGACGTACAGAGTGTGGTCTGTTCTAACAGACATCTCCTGACAGCCAACATCACAGTGACAGCATCTCCTCCTCCGACTCCCCAGTCCCTCTTCTGGTACATGCAGAGGAGGAGCACACGTCCCATCTAGCATTTGCCCTGACGAAGAGCAAAATCATTAGTTCCCTCAGTAGGGCTGCACTTAACTATGTAGACACGGGCCGAGGAGAGGTGGGAGTAAAATCCGTAGATCCTTCCTCATTAGGGCACAGTGATTGTTCAAGTGATTGCCATAAAATAAAAAAAAAATAAAAAGTCTTCTGCAGGGACTGGCATATTTCCTGAGACGCTGACAGGATAAGCAGTCCTGTGCAGCCCTGATTGGGAGTTGTGGTTAGCAAATGGATGTGTGTGCACCAATGTGCACGTACAGTTTGTGTGTGTGTTAGTGCACCCTGGAAATACTGTCGTGAAGCAGAAAGAGCTGTAAAGTACTGCAGAATATATTCCCCCAGTCAGCCTTGGATTTCTTCATCACTGCGACCAAGCTTCAAAATATATAAATAACTGTCATTGCAGCAAGACTACAGTGGCACAGACACACAATATGCCTCACTTACTTAAAGCAACAATACTTTTCAGGATGTATGCCCACTTCAAGGACTAAAGGAGACAAATGTAATGGTAAATTCACATGGGACAACTAACTCTCAGTAAACATTTCATACTGTTTTATGGAAACTACAGTATGAGGATGTGATAGGTTCCAGCAAGATGTTTGTGCTCTTGTTATGGTGTAGAAGCCTGCCACTTGTATTCTAATACTATTGTCCTCTACTGTATTTGTCAACATAAAGGGGTTTATTTTTATTGCATCCAAATTGATTTGTGGGAGCTGAGTTAAAATTTCAGACTCCTAACTAAACTTACATTAGTGTGGAATTGTGTTAGGTCTAGCTTGCACTACATGATAAGTGCAAAATGAGCTTATGGGAACTATTATCTGCCTTGACTTTTGCGTAGTATAAGTAGTGAAAGTCTTTGATTTGATCAGCAGTGTTGTTGGGAACACTTGTGCGATGCTTTTTTTTATATTCATAAAAAGTAAAATGTATAATTTTTAGGCATTACAACTGTTTAATCATGCACAAACATACTGTTAATAGAATATTTGTTTGATCTTTAGATGTTTTCTCAAGGATCAGCACCAGGAACCAGAAGCTTTGGGACAAATAAGATAATCTCGCACTGGCTGTTGGTTTACACCACTTGTCAACTTGGATCTAATGGCTGCTATTAACCCTCATCCTACCAACCTGTTTTACATTTATAGATTACTGAGGGGGTCACCTTGTACCCCACAGAGAAAAATCTGTAAAAAAAAAAAACAACAACAAAAAAACAAAAACAATACTGGGATTTTTTTCCCCGTTTAGTTATCATTAGTGATTTGTTAACTCTCATTTGAGGTAAAAAGATTTTATTTGTAAATTATTATTTTGATAAATTTCCATGTCATTTGCATATTCAAACGCCCAAAATTAAAGTCTTCTTTAATAAAAAACTGCATGCTTTTTATCAGTAACAGTCCACAATAACACAAGCTTAGCTTAAAAAGAAACATGTAAAGTTGAACTTTTTAAAACAGGAATTTGTCTTTCATTACAATTTAAATGAAACCCTTGCTTTAAGTATGATTTTTGATCAGTAATGAGGCTGAATCAGTGTAAAATGGATTTATCGGCTGCAGTCTGTGAGTCCATTTGTAGGCCTCAAAAGTGAGGTCAGCTGTTATTGTCCTGGAGCTGAAACTCTGGACTTTCTCTCTTATCTGAAATGCTGCAGACAGTTTGTCTGAACAGGCTGCATGCATTTTGTTGCTTGTGTCTCCTGCAGGGGGCACTCTTGAGTATGGTTCTTGAGGCCAGGACTGTCCCGTCTGTGTAGGACCAGAGCAGGACCTGGGAAACTTCATAAATGTTTCTGGCTCAGTTCAGACTCTGTCAGGACTTTGTTTTTAGTAATTGCTATAATGATTTATATAGTTTATATGTAGTTTTCAGCCTCATTCAGAGCCTAGACAGGGGCCTGTATTAGGACTACAAGATCCTCTCTGTTGTGTGTGGACAGTGTGGTCCTGGAGGTCTCAGTAAACCTGGACAAACTTAAAAATGACAGACAGTGAGCCCCTAACCTCCCTCTAGTGTGTAGCACATCACATATTAATATTTTGTAAAAAAAAAAAAATATATAATTAAAGTGATAAAAACATTAAAAATACTTAGGCAAAAATAGGTACTTTTGACTGGGGTCATTAGTGACCCTGATACGTTTATAAACCCAAAACAACTATATGAAGTTGTAGACAACATATAACCTGACAAAGTTGTGAAAAATCAGAGTGATAAAATAAAGCATGACAAAAAATATACACCCGGGGTCAGGTTTTACCCCACTTGGTTGGATAAGGATTAATACAGAGAGAGTGTCTTAAGAAAAGTGAAATGTAGATAAATATTTTCAATGCAAACACAAAATAGTGATATTTTGTAAATGTGTGTATGTTAAGTCTAAACGTTGATTTGGGGAATAATGTTTTTGTCCAGGAGGGTGTAGATTCCTGGGGCACCAGAGAGGGCTGAAAAAAAATAGTGTGAAATTATTTTGTGAGCATGATGACAAAGTGGGTAGTGTGCTTGCCTTGCAATCAGAAGGCCCTGTGTTTAGACCAGGTAGTAGTAATAGTGGTAGTAGTAACACATTTTACTGTGCATTTGCAAAGAAAATCTGTCAAACTCAAGTTCAGATTTTCAGTACTTCTTCCACCTTGACCATAAATATGCATCTTTTAACTGTGCATTTCTAAGATTTTTATGACTATGAGGTTATTGTGCGTTATACTTTACTAAAAGCCACTTTGGGATAAATTTTTCCTTATTTCACAACAGGCTACCTTTCCTTTGAGTGCCTGTTGAGTCAGCTCCATTCATATCAGAAGATGTTCTAAGTCTTTGAAAATTGCCAACATGCTTTAACATTTTGAACCACATACATTTTTGAAACACAAAGGAAAAATAAGTGTGATATATACATCTGTACAACCTTCACCCAATTTCTCCAATGAAGTATTTTTGTTTGTGATTCTAGTGCGCACTGTAGCACATAATGGTGGAGCCTGTGCTGTGTTGTTATCCATTATCGACTTGTTTCCTGAATGCCACAGTCAATGTCACTGATTGTTGGTGCTGTTTTAGTTGCCCAGGCAACTAAGTTAATGACAGGGACCTGTGACAGACTTTTTCTCTCTCTCCCATCCATAATTGTACTCTTTGATGACCGTTTGTGCACTCCACGGCGAAGGCTGTCTACAAAGTGGGCGACGGGGCATTTAGAAGTGACATGGCAGTTAAGAGGAGCAGCTGGTTAGAGTTTACTGGAATGTATTTTAACAGAGGTGGAAAGTAACAATGTCAGCCTATGGCAGATCAAATTTTAACTTTGAGGAGACCTAACTGAATTTTCCCCTCTGAGATTATTAAGTTTAAGTGAATATTTTGATGAATATGCACTATCTGGGTACATTTTTATAAACAAACCTTTTGAAAATTAATGTTGCCTTTACTCACATTCAACTTCTAAAATCTCTAAAAAAAAAAAAAAAAAAAAAAAAAAAGTAATTTTTACCTTAGTGTGTAGAAGCAGTAGTAGAGAAAGGAGGAATAGCAAAAATTAGAGTTGTAGTAGAAAATGGGAGGTGACTGGGAGGGGCGTCCCAGCCATAATCAACTGCATGCCATCTCCTTTGCGTCCCTCACCCTGTGTACCTCATCCTGCCTCATGCGGCATCCCTTACCCTGCATCCCTCATCCTACATTCCTCATCCTGCATCCTTCATCCTGCATTCCTCATCCTGCATCCCTCCTCCTCCCTCATCCAGCATCTCTTATCCTGCATCCCTTATCCTGCATTCCTTATCATGCATCCCTCATATTGCATCCCTTATCTTTCATCCCTTATCCTCCCTCATCTGGCATCCCTTACCCTGCATCCCTCATCCTACATTCCTCATCCTGCATCCTTCATCCTGCATTCCTCATCCTGCATCCCTCCTCCTCCCTCATCCAGCATCTCTTATCCTGCATCCCTTATCCTGCATTCCTTATCGTGCATCCCTCATCTTGCATCCCTTATCTTTCATCCCTTATCCTCCCTCATCTGGCATCCCTCATCCTGCATCCCTCATCCTCTCTCATCTGGCATCCCTTATCCTGCATCCCTCATCCTCTCTCATCTGGCATCCCTTATCCTGCATCCCTTATCCTCCTTCATCTGGCATCCCTTATCCTGCATCCCTCATCCTCTCTCATCTGGCATCCCTTATCCTGCATCCCTCACCCCCCCTCATCCGGCACCCCTTATCCTGCATCCCTTATATTGCATTCCTCATCATGCATCCCTTATCCTCCCTCATCCTGCATCCCTCATCCTCCCTCATCTTTCATCCTGTGAACTTTACACTAAGTTTTTTTCTTCCTTTTATTCAAGTAATAATTTTGTTGAATACTTTTACTTCTACTTGAGTAATACTAATATTTTTCCACGAGTAAGTGTGTCTTTTTAACATACACAGTGACACTTTAGTGGAGAATGGATTTACCTGACTAGAACTTGAGTTAGATTGTCACATCCGAGTTCTCACGGCTTGACACTTGGAGATAACTACAGAACGTGCTTTCAAAATAGAATGGCATTTGATTCTTAAGCCAGAGCGAGGTTTTGCATGACTGTAACACAAGCACAGTCGATTAATTCTTGTGACAAATGCCCAAGGTTCACCGAGAAAGCTTTTTGTGTTTTTAGATGAATGTGAATGAGCTCCATTTGCTGCCTCATTGTGTATCGCTCAATGAAAAATTACAGACTGGACTAGAAGTTAATAATATTTTACTACAGAACATGTCTTCCTAAAGGCAAGGACACACTTTCCCATTTAAAAATATTCAGCTATTATGATCTAATGGCTCTAATGTTGCTTTTATTGAGTTCAATTATACAAAAAAGCCCTGCGAGTTTGCTTTTTATATCTGCTTTTGCAAAGTGTTCTAGGTATAATTAAAGATTCTGTCTTGGCTGAACAACAACAGCCCTAGATAAGACTCTGAAACAAAAAGAGGGTGTTCTGATAATGTTAGTCATCCTTACATAAAAATAAAAGGTAAAGTCACTTTTTGCAATAAAATACAGACCCTGGCCAGTAGAGTGTGAGATGCGATGAAAGGAGAGTATGTTAGATTGATACGACCATTGTGGCCAAGACCCTGGTGGGGGTAAAGAGGAGGAGATGGGGAGGCTGGAGAGGCTGGTGTTCTGCTGCTGAGATGGCAGTGGGGACGGAGAAGAGTTGTGTAAAAAACTAAACTAAAATAAACTAAAATAGCTGGATGCTGAGGAGAGAGCACATTTAAAAGACTTGAGAGGTGATTGGTTGAGAGGTAAAGGTGGCAGGCTGTGATTGGTGAACGGTGCCAGGAGGGGAGGCTGTAGAATGGGAAGAAAAACACAGTCTCCCTGGTTGAATTTAAGCTAAAGCTTTACAGAGAGAGAACTGCTTACACAAGGAAACAAAACAGTAAAAGTAAAACATAGACAGAGGGAGGTGAAGCAAAGTGACACCAGCAACCATACAGTGTGGTATCAAAAATCATAGTATTTCACTGTTGTCTGTCATTGTCAATCATGCCATGTCTGTTATTATACATACTGTATAATCTGGATTTCAGCCATTTTTTTTCTCTTTTTGTCGCTCTATCCACCTTTATGTGGTGTTCACAAATGATTTCATGAAGATGTTTTATTTTTTTATTGATTGTTATTTATATATATATATATATATATATATATATATATATATATATATATATATATATATATATATATATATATATATATATTTTTTTTTTTTTTTTTTTTTTTTTTTACAATTTCCAAAATATTTTCAGTTGCCATTCCAATCTGTTAATATAATTACTGGTACTGACTGCCACTGCTTCTAAGTTATATGCAATTGTAAACATCTGAACATAGATGAAACACTCCCTTTTTAAATTGTATTAGTTTCTGCTAACCCACATTTAATATAAATGTAGGTTAGCATTCAACAGTACAGCCCAATATATAAGAAAACACTATACTTGAATACACTGTACTTGAATTTGACATTTGATTTTTTTTATTTTTTATTATGGCCCTGAACTGTACCTGTCCTATCACCCATCAGAAAGTAATCACACCACATTTTGCTTTTCTTTTCTTTTTTTTTCTTTTTTTTTTTTTTAAATGGTTGATTTCTTACTGAGCACAACTGATTGAAGTCTGTTGGTCAATGACCTGCACAACAAGTCCAGGTTCTCTGATAGGAACCTTAATTGCCCTCCCAGTGGCTTATATACATTGGATTGAGAGAGGAGTGCTGCAAATCGGGCAGTGCATTTCTCAATAGTGGTGTTTTCTTTTTCTACTTTCAGTCTACTGAGGCTTTAAGTCTGACAGCGTATTCTTGACCTTGGCCATAACTCTAAAATAAACACTATTTTTTGACATATTTTGAACTCCAGCGTGTACATGTGTGACCTTACCTGACATCGGCTAACAAAAAACATCGGTAGCAAGCCCAGCGAGATTGAATTGTTAATGCGCTGCTTAATATATGGGTGATTAATGGCTTTAACCAAATCAATATGCAAAACACAATCGTCAATTTGCCCCCCTGTGTGGGAAACATTGAGATGTACAGTGACATGTCTGCCCAGCCGCGGGCATAGCCATACACAAAAAGTCACACGCATAGGACAAAAACAATGACAGAACATCATTAATTTGAGCTCATTTAAGGGGTTTCTCAGCATGCGGGATGTTTCGAGGCATTTGTGTTAATGAGCTACATCATTCATGTGAAATGATGACACAATTAGGAAAACAAAAGTGCAAGGTGTGACAATTTAAGTGAATGTGCTTTGTCAGTGTCTGCAAACTACACCTCTGAGACAGTATATGCATAAAAGGCGGCTTTATAAAAAAAACAATGCGGGGGGTTTAGAGGTCGGGCCTCTCACCGTCACACTATTACTTCGCTACTCTGCACCCTCGCCACGCTCCCACAGGAGGCTCTGTCCAAACACTGTGGCAGGAAATGAAATTAAAGCCGCTGAATGCAGATGTTTTGATGCCTGAGTTGTGTGCATGCATGTGTGTCGGCGGAGTGTTTTTGAATAGTGTTCATATTAATAAATACACCAACTGGAAGAGGGGAGCTGCTAGCTATGTATGTCACAATGAGACTGAGCTGCACTGGCTTTGTTAATGTTCCAGTCAATGCCTCTTGTTTCCTAGCGCAAAGCCACTCTGTTATAAAACCATCCACTATTTGTAAGTAATATGAATTGGGTGTGCAGTTTGGCATTGGAACTTGGCTGAAATGGCTGAAAGGGTATGAGTCACCAAAAACTAAACATTCTTCAACAACAAAAACAACTGTCACTAACTACACATGTGCGCTGTTAGTGAGTGGATATCAGGTATTGAGTATTACAGGATTCAGCATTTAGCTTTGCTCTTTGCTGTATACAAGCATTATGGCCACACTGGCAAGTACTGGATGCTAAAGATTATGTCCTGGTAGACTCCCATGCACAATTGTTGTTGTTTTATACTTTAGAATGAATTGCATGTGGAATTTTCAAAATTCATTATATTAATATTATTTTTAAAGATATTTTGGCCTTTTTCAGACTTTATTAGACATTATACAGTGGAGCAGTGACAGGAAATCATGGAGGAGAAAACAGGGAGAGACATTTGGCAAAGTGTCAGTGTCCAGACTCTAACCCATGACGCCAAGGTAGGCTGTAGGTGCCATTCATATGCACTGCAGCTCTACCAAGTGAGTTATATTGCAAACCTGCAAATATATCCAATTAAAAATATAATTAAACATTCTGACACCCGTTGTGTCAAAATTGCAGATTTATGTTATGAACAAGGTTAAAATCCCTTTCTATTTAGCCTAAAATTGGAAATGCAGATAGAACATAAAAAATAAAAAAAACAACAGAAAATATCTTTTCCTCTCAAATTGATTCTTGGTGGGTCAGATTGGACTCATAACACCACAGATGTCACTTTTCTAAGAGACACAAATTAATAAGATAGGGCCAATTCTTTTTTTAACTGGATGTTCCTGGAAGTCTAGTTCAAATGAAAATAAATGCAAACAGAACTTTTTCGCTTGTAGTTTGGCCAACTTTGACAGAATTTAAGGTATATCATATCTCATCTCAACTCATATCTCTGTTTTTCATTCTTTACATAAAGGCATAATTGGCAATATATTACACATAAGGCTATGCAAAAATATGCATTTTAGTTTTTGCTTCATTTACTTAATGTAGGTATGTCGTAGTGAGATGTTTTCTACCACTTCTATGTGTATTATTTAGTGTCTTTAACATGCACACTCACATACATGAATTATGTTGCTTGTGAAAAAGCAGGGACCAAAAATTTCTTTGAACTTATTGTAAAGTATAGGAGACTGCAAACATGGACTTTAGCGGCACAGGTGCAGGTTACTTTTCAGTTGAGGTTTTGGTCTGTTCTTCTGTCCACATATGTTACAGAGCATTGTCAGACTCATTAGTTTAACTCATTCATGCAGCACATTTGAAGCAGCCACTCAGTGTTGCACATAATGCAGCTTTAGTAAACTAATGAAATTGTAATTGCCAAAAAATAATGAGGAACAAGCTGCATCATCCAGGATCTTTGTGCCTACTTATTTGTGAGCGTGAATCATGAAGTGTCGAGTTGTGCTTAAATATTTAATAGATTCTGATGCTTTTCTGTTTTCTCATGGTTACAAAAAGCACATTCTTGCACTTCTGCTCCTCCTGGCTTTGTAAATTTCATACTACAGGGAACAATATCCACCACAAAGTGCATCTGTATGATGTACTTCTGATGGATAACAAGAAACAATGTAGGCTAAGGTCCATTTCCTGTGCTACTTATGACGATATTGTCCCCAGTGGGCCTCATTTAGCAAAGTATGGGCTATGCTGAGATGCATTTAGGCCCCTGCAACAGACACATTGCAGATGTAGTGTACACTTATGTGCGTTTACATGGCAAGACCCGAAAAGTGTTGGGTAAAGTGAAAGTTATAAAAAGCCAATCCGGTGAATGAGGAGTTTATTTTTTATTTATAAGTGTTTTGATGTTTTCAGTTTTTTCAACAATAGATAAGGTACCGCCATACAAGCTCTTAAAACCATCTATATAAAAATCTACAATCTCCCATAGAACATTAAATATGTTACATAAATGAACCAAAGAGATTGTGAGATTTGTGAGCTGACAGACTTAAAGAATTCCTTCTTGTCCTGCTCAGGGCAATGTGTTTGAATATGAACTTGTGCTGGCCTGGTACAACATAAAATATGTGCAGATTTTAGGTTTTACGATGATGCAATTGTTTCACCATTGCTTAAGTAAACAACATATAGGATTCAAAACTTGAAGTGGGGTCATCCAATTCACTTAAGGTTTAGCTTTATCTTTCCTATGGCAGCCACTCATGGGCAGAAGGCACAGTATGCTCTAAAAAATGAAAAAATGCAATATTATGACTAATGATCTAAATCGAAATTGTGTAAATGTTTTGCATGAGCTTACATAAGAAATGAGTGGTCACTTGAGTCGCTCGAGTTGCTTTTGGTGTGAGTCCAACCTTACAATGACAATCTGGCCAAGAGACAGGATTAAGAGCTGATTCAGAACAGTAATCAAGACAAAAGACTTACAAGAAAAACAATAAAACATAAGCAACCCGACACAAGCAACTTGAGCGCAGTTTTAAATTGAACTGAAGTCAACTTTATGAAAATGTGGAGCGTCATCACCCAACAGTCTGCCAATCATGGCACAAGATTTAATAGGAACTCGAGAGGAATTGGTCAAGGCACAAAAGTTGCATCTTAACCCTCTTGCGCTTCGTCAGCAACCCATAGGGGGCACAGCGACACAAAAAGAGCAAACTGACATTAGGAAAGAGATTTTGTCACTTTTGGTGTGAGTCCAATCTAAATTGTTCTTAATTGCTATACCTGGTTAAATGGAAAAAAAAATAAAATAAAAAAAATCTAAAAGTATGAAACAGCACATACAGTAAAGTTCTGAGTGTGTTAGTTCTGCCTCTTGAATTCTGATTGGATGTATGTCTTTCAAGTTGCTTTTAGTTATAGCTTGATCTGTGTGTGTTTTTTCCACCCCTTAGAAATCTAAATTGAATTGACAGGGAGCAGACTGATTCTTTACATGGAATAGTAAAATAGAAGATGTACAATGGCTGGCACAGGCTAGCTTTGAGAAGTGTGCACCAGAGTTAAGCACTTGCATTTATTCACGCTATTCCAGTTCCAACTCTTCTGCAACTCATAACTTTCTTTTTTTCTTCTCTTTAATGGCAGCTACACACAGACTTGGATGTGGGCAACAAGAACATCAAGTATGTCCTCGCCGGCGAAGGGGCAGGCACCATCTTTGCCATTAACGAGCTAACAGGCGACATCCACGCCATGAAGAGGCTGGACCGCGAGGAGAAGGCCGAGTACACCCTCACGGCCCAGGTCGTCAACGCCGACACGGACGAACCCCTGGAACCACCGTCTGGCTTTATCATCAAAGTGCAAGACATAAACGACAATCCTCCCCAGTTCATCGA
Organism: Bostrychus sinensis; assembly: GCA_020698575.1. Taxonomy (NCBI): domain Eukaryota; kingdom Metazoa; phylum Chordata; class Actinopteri; order Gobiiformes; family Eleotridae; genus Bostrychus; species Bostrychus sinensis. The sequence goes on from CM036242.1 coordinate 15,090,843, forward strand.
GGGTCCGTACCGTGCTTCTGTTCCCGAGATGTCCGCAGTGGGTGAGTCACTCTTTGTACTTCACAGTCTAATCAGGGCGTGAGATTTTAGAAGACAGCCTGATCTCTAATGTGCTATTATCAGAAATAATGAACGAATAAGAAGGGAACGGACATGAGGGCAGCCAATTTACATGCTCGGGAAATACAAGGATGATAAATCAAATAAAATTGCGAGAACTTCACCCAACTGAACAACCCTAGCATCATTGTCAATACACACTTAGTCAAAGTCTCATTTGCATTCCAAACAAAAACATAAAAAAAACAAAAAAACATCCCGCACAAAGGAGAAGCACTAACAACATGCAGAACCTGAGTGAAACAACTGCATACTGAGTGAATAAAACCATTTCCCTCATCAGGAAATAGGCAAATTGAATTCTCTCCAGCCAAGGGACAATTTAAAATCTCCCTTACTGCATTAAAAGCGCCATTTTACATATCCGACCAACTACATCTACATTAACATACGCCGTTGCACTTCCCACTTTTGTGGCATGTGTGAAAAATAGCTGATCTCCGAATAGGTCAAGAGCTACTACATCTTACAGCATGGACCATTTGGTTCTATGTGAAATTTTTATAGTATTCTTTAATGTTTTTATGTGCATAGTCAGTTTTATAATCTGAGTGGTGGTCACTACAATGAAAAATTTATGAAAAAGCTCTGAATAAAATGGTTTATAAAAGACAGCGAAGAACAGAGGGAGAATCTTCATCTCAAAGCATTCCTTTTTTTCTTTTCCACCAAACAAAAGCTTTGCGGTGGTGCAAAGCCTGGACATGAATAGTTATGATATGAGGATTTAGATGTCTTGGTGCAATCATAGTGGGGGAATAGTGAAAGCTAAGTAAAAGCGCATAAGGGTGACTGTTATCAATATGCAGTTACAATATATGACAACACTGACTGATGTTAATTGCCTCGGGCTAGCAAGTTTTCCACAAAAGCGATGCACAACTGCAAACAATTTACATCCTCCCTTATGCTAATGTATTCATGTATTCGCATTCTTGATCTGTCTATGCATTTCAATAGCCGCTATGTGATGATTACAAAAAAATCATAAGTATAGCTCGTGGTAGATTGGCAGCCGGCTGTGAGTCGGTTGATGTATCCTCCAGTAAAGCCTCCCTGCTGACCCCGGAGTGTAGAGTCAGGGTAGAAAATGTTTCTATCAGTTGTAGAAGGGAGATCACAGACTGTCTTTAAGGCTTTTTGACACCGGAGCAGTCGAGCAAGTGCACTGAGGTCTGTTGCTGGGCGGTACATACTTGTTATTGTGTTTTCTCATCGAGATTCCTCTTGTTTCCTGTCATAAACTCGACATAACAAGCGAGGGCAGATGGTGCTAGGTATGTATCAGAATCTGTTCGGTAAATCCCATCTGTGGAGTGCAGCCTTTTGATCAAACTGTGAAGTATGGGTAATTTTCAGTAAAAAGACAATAGAAAGTGGAAGGCAAGTGGACTGTGGAGACTGCGTAGTAAGCTTGTATTTAGTCAGTATCAGTTGTGGTATGGGTTTCATTATGTTCAGTAAAATGCAAGCGAGGACATTCTTATAATTGCCTCAGCCCAAGTATAATTGTAGTTTTAAAATGCACATGGACGTCTGGTTTTAATGAAATAGCAGTAACACAAACGTCTCTTAAGTGGACAAATATACTTGGTTAATGCATTTCACAGCAAGCTATAGCTGCAATGTAAATGGATTAGCCAAGGTAAAGTCAGACCATGTGACAAAGAGAAGGGTTAGACTCTGTTACTCAATACAGTATACAGATAATTGTTCATCTTTAGACCAGTATGCTTTATGTCAACACTGAAGTTGAGAGTATCCACCCAGGACCAAAACAAAAGCAACAGTCTTTGTGGAGGTCTCAAACCTAAATAAACCTAAATAAAAGAAAGCATCAGGCCAAAAAACATATGTGAACCACTAGATGATTCTGTCTCTGGGGATGGCAGCAAAAAAGAAAAAAGAAATCATCTGTAAATGTCTAAAATGTTTGTAGTTCAAGAAAGGCTGGTCAACTGTCACTAACCATACCTTGGAAAGTGTAGTTTGCAAACTGAAATGTTTTCCGTTCAGAAAATAGTGTGCTAAAAAATAAAACACTGATTATGTAGTAAAGTTTATTAGCAAAACAAGGTTTCATGTTAGCTCCAGGTCTCTTTTTAACAAGGGATAAAAGCTACTAAATACCACGTCAATGAAGCAGTAGCCTAAGCAGAGTATTGGACAATTAACAGTTTGATTCCCACCAATGCATCTAAAGACATAGCCTCTATCAGATAGCTTGGAGGGCTTGGATAGTATATGTCTGTAGTCACTTAACACAACTCTTAATTTTTATAGCATAAGCATTAGTTAGTTTACTGTATATGCTTTCCCAATGTTTTACACTAGCTCATTAGCAGTAGCTCCAAAAACTGTGACCTCCACATTTTACAGTCCCCAGATTATCGCTCTAAATTTGGTATGAATTGCATCTGGCTTTACAGGCCCATTAAAAAATAGGTGTTGGATGTCAAGTATTCTGCTAATGTCTACAGTTACCGTCTCTCATTATCACCACTGTTGATTCTTATTAGCTGCTGCTGAGGTGGTAAGAGCAAAAGAGAACAAAACAGGATGCAAAAATATCCATGTAAACACGGCACAACAGTGAACTCTTTTGTCTGAACTCTGTTACTTTACCCCTGCTTCTCATTGTTTTGGATCTCAGTTGAAATGTACTGTAGCTCTCAAAGGGTTCTCTCGGTGCAACGTGGGGACAGCCATAGCGCCAGGCTAGAAGAGGCAAAGCGGCAGTTGACAGCACTCTGCAATTCGCTGGTGGGAATAATGCATAAGATATGAAAATCGGCATCTCTTTGTTGATTGTTGTTCCCTTTTGTCACTGCTGATTAATTAAACATTCACGGATGCTCAGTTGTTTGCTTTTTTCTTTTCATTACAGACTACTTTCCTTCTCGTTAAGTTTTAATGCAGCATGGCATTATGGGAAGGATGGAAAAGTCTGGACAAACAAACAATAAGCTGTTTATGTCTTGCCTTAATGGTCTTCTGTTATGCTAAATTGACTTTTTGGAGCTTATAATCATGTTATAATGTTGTCTGCACCTCAAAAGCATTCCTGGAGTAGTAGTTTGGTTTCATTCACGCATGTTTGAGTACATTTTGAGCAATTTGAATGTGTTTTATGGTGAAACTGAGGGAAAATGTCCACATTTGTGGACAATAAAGTTTTTGTATTCATATTTGTATTTGTAAATCTGTCTACTGAGATGCAGCCTTTCCAAGAGTTGGAAACGCTTAGTCTCACCGCTCTACATAAACACATGGAATCAGGAAGTGCTCCTGTGCGTTTCTAAAACCCATACATTGTCACTGGGCAATTTTGATAATTCCACATAAATTGCCATTACTATGAAGTAGTAACATTTATCTATCTATCATTTAGCTATTTGTTAGCATCATGTTACTTATAGCTGTGCTAAATAGCCATGTCATCCTCTATTCAGTCCCCACATTGCCAGCAGGGGGCAACAGACACTTTATGCAAAGTAACAGCTCCCCAAATAAATATGTTTTAAAACATGAAATACTATTGCAAAGGTGTCCAAAATTATTTCAAAAAGCCTAAATATGCCTAATATATCCCCTGGTAATTCCTGTATGGCATGTTTTTCATCTTTATTGCTCTAAAATGTGAATTTTTGGATTAGAGAAAGTGTGCTTAGTGGATAACTAATAAAGTAGGGCTGGATACCGACACCTTTGTGATACTGTCCAAAAAGCTGTAAAAGTGGTATCAAAAAAATAATTTTCTTTTGGTACCAAGTTTTGATACCTGGTGGGTCCAGAGACAGCGCTACAGAAAGCTACAGAGCAGCTGCGTCACTTTTCCCTGCATGGTTTGAGCTGAGTTTTCTATTTAAGCACCACTTGTGACATAGACAGGACATAATTTAGCTCCAGAGCACAGGGGACAGACCTGAAGATCCACACCAGAGTCTTTATTTACTCAAAAATACTGGAGCTACCGCTAACCCACTGCTCCAGGCAGAAGTGAAAGTAAAGGGAAAGGCGCACATCTGTGTCTGTCACATGGCCATGAGCGTGCCCTTTACTGCGTGTGTAGTGCTGTCCACAGTTCACCTACAGTCTCAAAAGAGACACAGGCTGCAGACTCTGTCTCTATCTCTGTCTCCGCAGCACTGCAGTAAATGACCGTGGCACTGTGAACACCAGCAGTTTGTTGTTTTGTCAGAACACTATTGAAAGCTCACTCTGCAACTGCAAATAAAAAGATGAACAGACAACTCACGATAACAATACATTTAAATGGCCTTTACCATCATTTTCAACTTATTTATCAACTCTGAACTAATTATTTAAGTTTTTCAAGTGACTGAAAAAGACACCACAGCAATAAAGTATAATTAAATATGGTAATTAATACTATGACATTAATCATATATTTAATGTTCCTGCTCATAACTCAAACAAACAATACAATTACTCCTTAATACCTACAAGGTTAGTGTTTTGTTAAAATAAAAAGAATTAAAAAAATGTATGGTTATGGTCATAGAAAATGAATAAAAAAGTATAAGTATATAAAAAAAGTATTGTTCAGATACTGATATCGTTTAAGTATTGGTAACAAAGAAATTTGATCAGTACCCAGCCCTAGTCCACAGTAAATGGATGCTAGTGAAGTCTGCTGCAAATCGAAGACATTAAACTGGGAGGCATTAAAATGTAATACTGAAAAGGACAGAGAATTAAGTTGGGGAGCCTTAACAATGTGGAATGTGTGGCTCAGCGGGGAACCACCTGCGAAATCTATTAGACCCAATTTCTCTCTCTCTCTCTCTTTCTCCAATGTATCTAGTGTTGCTTGTCAGTTCCACTCCAGACTTCATCAATGTCATAGCAGCTTCTCGGCTATCAAGCATGTGTCCATGCCCGAATCCGGCGACAAATATCAACAGACACCTTTTATCTGTTAAGGACTGCTGCTAGACAGAGAAGCCCCTCCTCCCTGCATAGGAAGTACGTACACAGCCGGATGAGATATGTGACATGGGCCACTAGGGTCGCCATGTTTCCTGTGCGCAAGGAGCAGGGAGGTTAATGGGATATGAAGGAGAAAGACCTTTTGTTCTTGCTCTAAAAGGCCCAGTCGGATAAGACGTGTGGCTCTCGGTGACTTTTCTCTGACTTTCATTTTACTGAATGGCTGAAAATGGAGGTGTCTGCCGTCTTAATTGTTCTGCAGGTAGTCTGTCAAATTACAGCGCGACAAAGAGAAGAACGGGAGGGTAAAGTGGGTGGGGGTGGGTGGCTAGAGAGAGTGCCAATGAGAAGGGCGTTTGAGCTCATACATTGTAGTAGAGGTCTATGAGGAGCTGGACATCTGTGTGAAGAAAGTATGCATTTAAACATTAGAAGGATTACCCATATGAAGTAGTAATATTTACTTTTTTTTGCAATAGATGGCAAGAAAGAAAAAAGGGTCAACAAACTCGCTTAATATTTTTAAGGGACACTGGGAGCACCTTGTCACTGCTGTTGTAAAATGATTTTAGAGCATATGACATAAAACAATAAATAATTCAACTAACATTTTATTCACTTGAGACTAAATTCTTATAATAACTCATTTTTATATAAGAACAATGGTCACTTTTGGCTGCTCCCTATTGTACCTTAAAGGGGTTGCCACAGCATATTATTTGCATGGGTAATTTCCTTTCATGATGCAACCCTCTTTATTTATCTGGGCTTGGGAATTGAAATTGCTGTGTGGTATCAACACTATGGCTTTCCAGAAATTGAAAGGTCCGATGTTATGATTTTTTTTAAGGCCTGTTGAAATAATTTTGGACACCTTTGCATTAGTGCTTAATGTTGTATAACTTAAATGATAATTTAAATATATGGAAAATGCCTTCTTTTGGGGAGCTGTTACAGTGGGGAAAGGATAGAGCATAAATAATAATAATAAATAATTTACAGATCTTTTAGGTCATTATTGGGTGTTTCTCACCAGAAAGCTACAGAGTGTTGGGTGGATATTCTAAAGTAGTGTAGTCGAATGTAAAAAAAAAAAAAAAAAAAAAAAAAAAAACTGTCTGATAATAAAGCTTTAGTATCATTCCTATTTGCATGTGATTTTGAATGAAATTGTATGAATACAATCCTAATAATACCCTTCTCATTTCAATATTTCAGTCTTTTAGAAATACACTGTCATTAAAATAGCCAAAAAGAATGAGCAGCCAAACTTTAGACACAATATTAATATTACACCATATTAAAAAAAAAAAAAAAAAAAAAAAAAAATGTCTTTTAGAGTCCAGGCAAGGAATTCTGCTGTTCCCATGTGGCCTTTTCCACAATTAAAGGATGATCATTTTAATAGCTTGGTGCCAGCTGTGGCCAGAAACAATTTATTATCTGAAGCAGAGAAAAAGAACAGATTAAATTTGAGTGGTCATAGGTTAAGGTCAGTCTGCTCCCAAGTGTCTTGTCCAATTCTCAAACCCATCTTTAAAAAGGGCCATGAGTGAAATCTGATATTTCTCACTCAAGAGCAAAGTTTAGGTCCGAGGTCACTGTGAGATACCATTGTTTTGCAAAATGTGGTGCTTTCTTGTAGTAGCCCTAAAATAACTCATAATACAAAAGACGTTTACAGTAAAAACAAACAAACAAAAAAAAGAAAAAAAAAAAACACAGAGAAGGCAATTCATCTGTCATAGAATCATGTGCCTTAAAAAAGCAAGATGCATGCATTCATTTTCTGCATTTTGGTTTTATTTGATATGATCCAAGTCCATAAACTCGCCCCTCAGGTTAATTCCACATTTGCTACCATTGTAATGAAAAATAACTATTTGAAGACCAATTGCAATTATATGGCTATTTAACTCATTCATTCATCTTCTGTGCTTAGTCCATTTAGGGGTTTGGAGCAACTTTAGGCGGGGTAAAAGCTGTACGATGGCCACTTTCTTGTAGGACTAAATGATAGAAAGCCATTCACTCTCATATTAATTTACAATGGCTGATTTTAGATTCACTTTGATTCATTTCATTTATGCTGCCGGCATTGCATTGCATACTGTCGTTGTGTCCTTGGGCAATGGCACAATGGCAACCTAGCTTACACCACCGAGTGTGATTGAGGAATGAATGAATATTACACCAAATTGTAAAGCGACATTGAGTGTAATGCATCATCATCATCATTATTATTATTATTATTATTGTTATTATTATTATTATTCATTCATTTGTTTATTTGAGCAGGTCAGTGTCATATAGTGCTCCAAAAGAGTAAGCAGAAGTAAGAAACTTAAAAGAGCCTACTCCCTTTCCCAGTGTTCATTCTTTGGATGAAGGCTTGGGTACCCAGAGAGAGCCCACAGTAATATAGGTAGAACATCAAACAGATAGTAGTTGCCTGTCCCCAGGATCAAACCAACAACCTCCTAGCTGAGAGTTAAGCGCGCCACTGTACACCACTATTTAACATATCACTTATATAAAATTATTGAAGTTATATAGGAAAAGGTATATAGGTTACATGAAAGGAACCCTTGTTGTCTTACTTAAGGATAGGTAACATATTCCCTACAATAATCCCAGCACATTGGAAGAGCAGACAGGAGCAATATGTGGTATGCTGTCTTGGTGCACTCATACAAAGCCAACCATACCGTGTCCAGGCCCAGAACGCCCAAAATATGTGGCGTTTTGGATGATGTGAGGGCTCCTATCTGTGCCCAGGAGCAGTGCGCTTCAGGACTTTAGCGCTGTTGGAAAAGGTAGGCCACGGCATGGCATGGCTGCTCATGAATGCGCACATGCATGACTACGAGCCCTGTCATGTGCACAACTGTTTTTCACTTTTAACATCGCCACTGATCTTTGCGCTCACCTTTCTGAAGAAAAGAATGAAAAAAACAGGACAGATATTCCACAGGCCTTATCATATTAAAAGCATTTTTTGATTTTGTGCATCTTGTAAACAAACTGGGCCGTGGCCTGGATGGTTTGTGCAGGTGCGAGTGCGGGCCAACAGGGGACTCAGATCTCTCCCCAGTTGTACCTGGGCATGTCACGGTTTGAATGACCCTAGTGTGAGTGTGTAAGTCACTGTTTTAAGCAGTTAAATTGTTTAGATCTTAACATTCATCTTTAGCTTCTGCTAATACAACTTCCACTACCACTACTATTGCTACACTGTGCTGTAATACATAGACTCATAGTCACTGCTTCTGTTTATTTCTCCAAACACTGACAATATCTACTGTAGGCAAGCAATTCATTATACACAAGTACCTAACAGAACACCATTGACAAAACACTCAATTATCCCTTTAATGAAAAAAAAAAACATGCTTTTTTTGATAGAGAATACAACAAAGCTATATACCGCAATTATCTTGCACCTGTGCCATGGACTGCGCAGATCTCACCGGATTAGTTGATGGTGTTTCCGGTAATAGGGTCTTCGACTTTAAGGCCAGTACAAGCTGACAAATCCCCCCTGTATGCCTGCAGACCATATGCCGGAATTATGAGTCTGCGCCACCCTTCTGCAGCTAACAAGGGGGCTGTGATATTGTCGGATATCTCAAAGCCCGCTTCTAGTGTGGCTTCAGGTAATTAGCAGGAGGTCGCCATCACTCCTCCCTTCACTTTGGGGGGGTGCGAGTGACAATAATTGCTACACCGTGAAACAAACTTGCTGGAAGTTGTTTTGGCGGATGGAACTCATACTAGAAGGTGCCCCAGGAGTGTTGGTCCGCGAGAGTGCTTCATTATCAAGCCGATTAATAAGCCGACTCGCAGACAGATGGCCGGTCTCGTCTCCGCAAGGGCCGTGCTCTCTTCCCCAAAACACCCTGGCAAAATGAATACCTGTTCATAAGGACACATCCTCGCCAAATATGTCAAGATCCGCTAAATTGGTGTGAAGACATAAAACTGAAGTGACGTTAATAGATTACCTGGAGTTGATTTGCATTTTCAGAGTTATTATGGGCGTGGGTAACAGGACTAACAGGCTCAGGCATCCACGCAGGGTCCTTAATGATGTTTCTGATTATGCTCCCATCACAACCGGCAGCTAGGAAAATAAGTAAAGGCTTGCCATCTCACATTTGGACGACAAATGAGCAGACTTGATCAAGGGGGATGTATGGAAATGAGCAAGAGGCAGACCAGTCTGATTTTTACATACAGAAAATCAGACACTTTGTCATATTAGTGTTGTTTTGTAACATGATATGGCACATACAAGATAACATTGTTAAATTCAGCAGTAAACGTCCATCAGAATGTGTGCAGATATGTGGTAAAGAATTTGATAATGTTTAACAAGCCCTTCACATTATATCTTTAGGTTTGTATGGATATCTTTCTGCACGCCTCTTCATGTACTTTTCAACACGTAGCCGTCTTTCTGATCAATACAGGCAAGGCTGAGCTATTTTGAGAACATTTTATGCTCCGCTAGGGCCAGATGTTCTATAAAAAATCCCCTTACTTGATATACCTAAAAATATGATGTGCACTATGCTGATCTTGCAAGAAAGCCTGAGCGCACTTGACGTTGGAAAGTCTTGGTCTGTATTAAAAGCAGTTTAACTTGAGTAAACCCAGGCAGTATTTCAGGGTCACAGTAGCCCACATAACTAAAAGAAGCACATTTATAGCACATCCTTTATCCGGCGTTCCTCTGTTGAGCTTTGAGCACAGGCCTAAGAGAGAGGCAGTCTGGTGTTTGTGTGCTTCTCCTCTCTGATCCTAGACTCTGGTCTGCAGCTTGGCAGATGGACTGAGTGGCAGGGGGCCCCTGGCCCTTTAACATAGTGGGCAGCTGGGCTAGAGCGGGGCCAGTGCTGGTCCGGGGCACATCTGACGAGTGGGCTCCTGGGCTGTAGGATGGAGATGGAGCGGGTGGAGGGTGGTGCTGCATAGGGGTGAGGGGTGGTCAGAGCAGTGAACCTGCCCAGGCCCTGCCTCTCTCAGGCCTGTCGAACTGCCAGCCAGAGTGGATGCCAGCTTGCCCTTTCCTGTGGCCATGCTAAATGGGGATAGGACAGGCCTCGGAGGCAGAGAGGATTCAACTGACATGCCACAGTTTCTCTGTAAATAACCAGCTACTCCGATCCATCTCACCTCATTTGGCAACGGCATCTGCAAGTTCACTTCTGTGTGTCTGTGCATGTTTGGAGGTAATGGCTAGGTTGTTTTTATTCACCTTTGTTTGTGGTGCCCACACTTGCCACCTGTCAATAACCCAGTGAATCCGTTCTGCCTCTGTTGGGCCACTTTCCCTAACAATGGCCTGCAGCTACACCCAGCAGTTAATAGTGAGCCACTGCTAATTCAGCATCTCTTTGTTTCTGCATTACCCATTACACAGCATATATAAGAGAAAGAGGACAAGGCACATATTCCCATAGCTACAACATATGTTGTTCAGTGGCAAAAATAAACATAATGCTGCATGCACACAGAGCCAGCATTCACATCTGCTCAACATCACACACAAATGTGTATAACTAATTCATCAAATGTTATTTATTATCCAATGAGCCTCTGAATTATGAATGTAATATCATCAGTCGCTGGCCTGACTACAGTAACATGAGCCCTTCAGAGCCTCTGGGGCAACCTTTTTTTAGTAAAATCAGGGTCACATGACAAGATCCCTGTTTAAGCATCTACTGTATACCCCATTTGTAGCCCACTGTTCAGGTGCTAACATAAAACTATATATGTTACAAACAACAACTAGTGGCATCAGTGGTAGTAGCAGCATGTACGTTGCACAATTATGTTAAGTACTTTTACTTCTATTTGGGTAACACTGTTTTGAAGTAAGACTACGTTTACTGGAGCACAGACTTTCAGTACATACAGTACAGTTTCTAATTAATATACATTTTAATTATCACAGCTGTAAATTACTCAGGTGTGTTTTTCCACCCACATGTCTCTTTGAAGCCCTGCCATCGGTCTCCTTGCTGCCTCTGTGCTTCGCCCTGCCTCACTCACTCTGGCTAAGCCAATGCTCTTTCTCACTCTTCCCTTGAGGGAGAACAAAAAAGTGGCTGGCTTCTAGGTAATGAAGCCCTTCAATGTGATCTGCATAAGATTGGCTCCCTGGCTGGCCTGGCTCCCTCGCCCCGCTGAATAGCAAAAGACCCTCAATGAGGGAGAGGACAAAAAGCAGCCTTCTCCTTCACCATCCACGCCATTTCTCAAACAAAGTCACCAATTTCTTTTTTGCCTAAAAAGGAGAATACGGGAGGCAAAATGAAGGCGGTAAATAACAAACAGACTTCATGAAAGGGAAAGTAAATGAGAGGAAGTGTGTGTGTGTGTGCTAGCTGCTGTGTGCCTGTTTTCATAATGATGAAGGGAGCATGGTAATAGTAGAGGCTGTCACACAAATGCCACCCTCTGTGCAGGAGCTCTAAGTGGATGTTATTAAATGGATTTCATGCGACAGGGTCAACACTGGTAGAATTTCACACAAAAAAGAACAGCTACAAATACAATATCATGTTGAAATTTTGAAAAACAGCATGAAGACAAATGCATGTGCCCCACTGTGTCCCAGGCCATTTGCCAATTTAATTGTTTCCGATTAAAGTCTTTTTTTTTTTTTTTAGGAAGTTAGGAAGACATAGGATTTGCTTTAATGCTGTCACTGTCTCACATTGGTGGTCATTGTGTTAGGGTCAGGAAAACAAAGACGCAGCATCCGCTCTTGAGTTAGAGAGCTCACTGGAGAAAAAAATGAAGCAGCACTGGTAACACTGCAGTGCCTTGTATTGGCTACTAGAGATATACATGATCTGCTTGTTAGGGGTCAGGGGTACTGGATCTGCTTATACACTACATGTAGCTTCTGCCTCATGTTTTCTGACTGGTTTAATGTTTATCAAAATTGCATTTAGGGGTAGTTTAACTGTTCCATACCCTGGAAATCAAACTTAAATAGACAAGAACCAGGGTAAGAAAAATAATAAGGGTGGCTGGCTAGGCTAGTCTCAGACAGCCAAAGGCCCTTAATTATGCTAACCACACAACAGAAATAGTTACAAAGCTAATTTGAATGTAATGCTATTATATATAAATGCCATGGTATTTTCTGTAAGCAAAGACTTAAATTTTGTCAAGTTAAGTTATGCACATTTGCAAGTAGGGCTGGGCGATATGGCTAAAAAAAATAAAAATTCAATTTTTTTAATTTTTAATTTTTTTTCTCAGCTGATTTACAATTTGAATGTTTTTTTTCTCTTGTTGGCATAAAAAGGCTATTTAAATGTAGGTTGATTATTTTTAAATGAGATGAAATGTTGTTGTTTTATTAGCTGGGCTACAGCAAGGAAGAAGCAAAGTGCATTACTCTAACAGTGACATAAATGTATTTTAATGTTATCCTTCTCTGCTTCTAAATACTAGGTCTATTACAATTTATACACCCTTATCCACCATAGAGGCCTGTAAAAAGACGCCAAGCAAAGCATGTGGCTAATTAGCATACATGAACAAAGAAAAGCTGCTGCGCTGCACATACCACCACGCTGTTTTGGGCAGACTGTTGCCATATCCAAACCAGGACATTACAGAGGTAAAATGACTCCTTTCTCTGTGATATTCGGTGTTTTTAGCATCTGCACAGTCTCCACAGTAACTATTTAAGCTGCTCTGAAGCTAGCAGCAGCATTAGCCATAACAGAGGAAACAGTGCGGTGCTTGGAGTACGCTAATTTCCGCTACACCCGCTATTATTGACATAGTTTAAAATTAAAAATGCAAATTAATCAAATTAATTACATTTATCGCCCAGCCCTATTTGCAAGTTCGTAAAGTATTATAAAAAGCAGAAATGCAGATATTGTATTACATAATCAAATATAGAAGTTCTATTTGTTAAGCAACACTTGTCTTCATTAAGTGAATTTGCATAAATCATTGAATGGCAGCTCCAAAAATATGACTGTTATTTTCACAGTTATGAAAACACATCCAATGTTAAAGATATTATTTTAATACAATCATACTTTCACTATAATCAACATTGTAAGTCAATGACAAAACTGAACACTCATCATGTTACTGCTGCATTAAAATGTGTTAGAAACCTGCTTTTGCCTTCACATTTGCAAATTTCATAGAGGTAATAATAGCTTCATTCTGATGGATAGACTAGTTGCTACAGAAACAAAATATCTACACATGAAATATTAAACATTTTATTTTCACAAAACCTAAAACCAGCTTGTTGCTTACAATCAGAAGTTAACAGCATGGTAATAATAGCAGTGATTTACAGTGGCTGGCCTGTGCCTGTGGACTCATGACCTTAGTGTGCTGGTACAAGACATAGCAGCCCTGCATGACCTTGAGTGGGTTATTGTTTCATACAATGTACAGTAATTCCACACAAGTACTCTCTAGTGTTTCCATGTTGCATTGTATCTGCCTGCAGCATGTAACTCAGAAAACATTGTGTCCCTGTGGATAAACCCTGCCTGTATACAAAACTACAGCTATGGGACTACGCGACGTAGAGGCCATGATTCCTGAATTACAAATCAAACAAGTGGGAGCACTGTGGAAAATGTGTGACTAAAAATAGAATACAATGATTTGTAAAATTTGTAAAAACATATTTTTACTATTTGATAATTTACTATTTGATGAAAAATAATAGCATAGCCCATTTTGAATTTGATGGCAGCAATACAGCTCTTAAAATTTGGATTTTGCAAAAATAAGTGGTACTAATAAAAATGTATTAGATTAACTGGCAACATTCGACTTGGTATAGAGGGGCACTTTAGTAAGGCTCTGTTATTAGTTCTGAATGCATTGGTTGCTTGTGATTTTTAATATAATAATAATAATAATAATAATAATAATAATAATAATAATAATAATAATAATATAACCTTTCTTCCTGGATATGAATGGCTTTTCCAATCTTTTGTTGCCCCTGTCCTTTTTGAGACCTGTTGCTGCCTTCAAATTCAAAATAAGCTTTTTTATTTTTATTTTTATCAAATAGTCAAATATCTTTTTTAAACACCTGATACTGTATGTTGTTTTGTCCTATTGTGAATAATAGTTTCATAAGATTTGTGAACCACAGAATTCTGCTTACATTTTCCACAGTGCCCTAACCTACTCAGAATTGGATTTGTACATAAAATATTTTGATGTTCTGTGGTGATGTTAATGATGATGATGCATAAGGCTGACATAGATTGAAATGGATGGTTTCAAAGCTAATTATGTGGCAGGGCGGCCTGACATGTGTTAGCACAACAGGTGTGTGCTTGACAGCATTAGACACTATGTGTCATTTGTGCTGTTCCACTGGAACCTCCCCTGCATTGGAGATGTGTAAAGTTTACTGTGAGAGCCAGCAGCTGCATTCATTAAGGCAGACATATCACATCAGACCGAGGATAGATCTGCTGTATGTAGGCTGAAATAGTCATTTTCTCACTCACTCAGACATTCACATACTCACTAATTGCCTCTCGTCCCTCTATTCTGCAGATGGCACACTGAGTAGGGATCATTCACTGCATTCCTCTCTACAATCAAGTGTATACTCTGCCCTTGTTTACTTTGTAAGGCAGACTTTTTACTTAGAGTTCAAAGAGAAATATTTGTACTTAGTGTTAACAATTGAACCTAGAAGCACTTGGAGAGCACTGGCCTCAGCCAAGACAATACATTAATTAGTAAGTAATGTTTCTTTACTGACCCCTGGAGACTGGAGTCAGTATCTTGTTGGCTCTAGCAAGGACTTATTCCCAGGTCTACCGGCCAAGCTACACTGATCACTAATAATACTTACCTAGTAACCTGAAGGTTGGCAGTTCCATCCCCACTACCAGCAGTGCATATTGCCACTGTGTCCTTGGGCAAAACACTTCACCTACCTTGCCTGTATGAATGTGTCAGTGTGATTGTGTTAGGTGGTCTGAGGGGTCGTAGGCACAGATTGGCAACCATGCTTCTGTCATTCTGCCCCAGGGCACCTTTGTCTACAGAAGGAGATTACATTACATTTAGAGTTATGTTGCTTAATGTCCAGCTATGCAGGTCACCCACTAACTGGAAGGTCGGTGGTTTAATTCTTGTTGAATCCCCGGTACATTTTGTTATTGTGTCCCTGGGTAGGACACTTCACCCACATCCAGTCACGCTATGTGGCTGGTTGCAACAGGAAGGGCATCCACCATAATAAACCTGCCAAATCAAAGTGTGATTGATTGAATGAAACAGCTCTGCTTACTAACAGACACATTTTGGCAATGATAATGATTTCACAATGGTACAGAATGATTTGTAACATCCCTGAAAAATAATTTGTTTGTTGATTTTGGTCCTTTACTGATCTTTTCTGAAGAGAACCTTAAAATGTGACTATTACTTTTTGCGTAATCTTGCTAACTACAAAAACAACAAACATTAAAAGCAGCAAAAACATAACATCCAGTCTGCCCAACATTATATCTTGTTCTGCCATCTCATCTTACAGTATATACATGGGATCATGTGGTGTGACTTCTTCAAACTGACACTTTGCTCCAAATGTTCAGTTTCCCAGTGTTGAGAATGCCATCAAAGTTTCTTGCGTGTGTGCCCTCAGCAGTGTGATGTATCAGGCTGCAGTGACAGTGGCCTGTGTGGATGGAGCTGTTTGAGTGGGAGGTCCTTTTTACACCAGTGCAATAGCCGCACATACGAGGAGGGCTGCAGTTCACACCTCGGGTATTGAAAATGCTTACTCATATCTGCTAAAAGGACACCATCTTTCTGTAGAAAACAACACTGGCAATTTGAGCGACCTGCTTATACAACCTAGAGCTGTGTCCTGCCGTGTAGCGACATTTAACAGTCGAGCCCAAGCTGCCTTATTGTGACATTTAAATGAAAAAGCAGGCTGATCCTAGAGTGCTGTTTGTCACCCATTTTAATGCATTTGATTTAATAACAATGATCATGTTATTAACCTAATCCAGTTATGTTAGCATTTCTGCTTTTGTGCTTAAACCACACATGTCCAAAGCCTGGCCCATGTCCTGGTTTTGCCCCCCAGCAAAATTGTATCTGGACCTTGGCTTCCCTTATCGTAAAATCGATTTCTAATGGCCCTCTAGTGTGAGCAGCATTTCAGTAGTTTTGTGTCTATACCATTTGCCCATATTATTTACTGCTTTCAAGCCAGACCTGCTTCTCCATTAGTGTCAGTAAGCAACCTATTTTGATTTATCCAAAATGAATGAATCTATACAATATATTATATCAACCCAGTGGTTCAAAAGTGGTGGGTAGGGAGGTAGGGCTCCAAGGGCTGAAACATGCAGAAATACTTATTGTATATGTTAATGACATTATGTGGAACTGGCATATTCAGAAATAATATACAGCAGCAATGGTGCATGCAGAAATGAGACATAATTAGTGCTGCATAAACTCACTAATTATTCTAGTGACATACACTCATATATTAATAAAATAGAAGTGGAACTTAACTTTTAATGTTTCTGTAAAGCAACATATTTTTTGGCACACTGGCAATTTTGCTTTTTCTAATAATCAGTAATACTGAAGTATATCACAATGCCATAATATAAAAAAAAAAAGAAGTATTTGTAATGGCTTCAATATTTGTTTGTTTATTTATTTATTTGAATCCTCATTACCAGTGCCCTAGAGCCAGACACTCTTCCTGGGCTATATGTATATATTACAAGACAACACAAAAAAATCTTACCAAAATACAAGTGACTGTCATTCATTTATCTTCCATCTGTTCTCATAAACAGTCACGAGTGACTGGAGCCTATCCCAGCCATTATGGGCCATAGGCAGGGTACACCCTGGGCAAAAGTTAGTTGCAGAAAGATCATTCTCTTACATTTATTACAGTATTTACAGTTTATACCTCAAAAACCTGGAGTAATATTTTGTTTCATTCATGCTTGTTTGAGTAATCTTGTTTCAAAAAGCCTGAAAATAACATAGGACTGTGTTTTTCAGTAAGTTCAAACTTAAACTTGGAGTTCAGAAACCACTCATCAAACACTGTGGCTGATGTATTAGAGTGGAGCATTAACATAATACTGTCAGTCGGGAGGACATGTTGGCTAAAATGCCAGGATGCTTTTTTTTATATGCATTTTTAGTATCCAGCCATGGCTCAAGCCTGAATTATTAAAGAAGAGAGTTGTGGATATTTATTGTTGTGTTGTCAGGCCTTTCTCTGTGCACTACAGCGCTATATATTCATCCCACTGTGTGCCTTGCATCTAACCAGGCTCTATGCTCTGTTGTGTGGTATCTCATTTCCACTTAGTTTTTTCTCCAAAGGAAAAGCAATAAGTTTTGTTGTACTGTGCAGCCCAAAGTCGAGTTTTTGCATGTGTTTGTATATGTGTGTGTGAGAGAGAGGCTTTTGGACTCTTGTAGCGCTTCAGGTGATTTTGCAGGGCTGAGCAGCAGGAGCAGGATCCTGTGTACTCTCAGCCCTCCATGTCTGCATTATTAATTGTTGGAGGTAGCAACCATAGCTATTTGGACCCCGCAGGCGCCCAGCTTGCACTCCCTAAAATTAAAAGCACCAATTGCCTCCTATTGCAAGATGTAATAACCATGTTTAAAGTACAGTTTTGTCTGCACAAAAGGCTACAAAGGCACTCGGAACAAAGATGACACCGAGAAAGAGTAAAAGGTAGTTATGAATAGAAGACATATAACGTTTTTGTGTGTGTGTGTGTGGGTGTATGTGTGAGATCATCCCGAAGTGAGCCGCATTGAAGATTCATGTGGTGTAGACTGCGGTGTGGAGAGGATTGGTCAATGTAACATAAATGGGAGTGGAAGACATTCATCAAGGTGGCAGAGGTTCGAGACTGTAGAGGCCCATCCAATCACCGGCAGAGAATAAAAGGGGAGAGGCATAAAAGTCCGTACAGCAAGGTCATCGAAAAAAAAAAAAAAAAAAAAAAAAGGCCGATAAGACGAAAGGATCACATCTTCCACCACCACGACGGGACCCTCCTCTTGATGTCGGTCCCTATTAAGTGAAGCCCTCGCCTGGCTGGTACACCGGCTGCCACGCCTCAGCTGTCTGATGCTATGAGAGTTCAAAAGAAGAAGAGTCTCGGCTGCCACGCTAACACGGCTTTTATTTTGCCTTTAGAATTTATGGCCTGCACTTGTAATTTAGTTTTGATCTTTCTCTTTTTTTCCCTCTTTTTTGTGGTCTCATCCATCCATCTCATTTTATTTGAAGTCTGTTTTTACGTTATTGTATTTTACAATAGATATATACCAAGGTCATAGACTAAACCTCAAAGGGATGGGGTACATTTACATTACTTTTTCAGCATTGTTTATTATTTAATTATAAGGCATTCTGCTTATATCAAATTAAAAATATTTAAGTATAATGAAAAAAAAAAACTTATTATGTGAAATTATTTCAAACTATACACAACAGCATGATCCTATAGGGTATTTTAGTTAGTTCAAGGTCAAAGGCCAAAAATATGCTAACCTACCTTAAAATGGACAAAGTATCATTTACAATATATCTCAATTATGTTTATCTACCTCACCTTTAACATTCCTCATTTTGTTTACACTGTGAGTGTGTATCTCTCAAGAATAAGAAATCAGAGTAAACTTTTACCCACCCATTCCAAGCCTTATCCTTTTTGCATTGTGCAAAATCATGCTTTGAAGTAAATAAAACACACTGTGTACAGTACAGTTTTATAGTGTACGTCTTATGTTTTTTTACAGTGGTGACACTATTTGCAAAAATTATTCTGTCCGTCCGTCCGTCCATCCGTCTGTCTCTTTCTATCTAGCTATAGGTGTTTACATGCCCGAGAGAAGAGTCTAGATTTCCAATCTGCCATGTCACCACCACATTTTAGACCCTCCACCTTTAAAACAACAAAAAAATATCAAGTGAATGTGTTCCTCTACAGTGTATTTTGGCTTATACCAAATAGTGTTGATCTAAGCCCCTGTCTCGGTGTCATGCAGCCGTTAGATTTGTGGCATCACCCGGCCTTCTTCTCCTCAGTCTGTTGTGTATCAGGGCACTGGGAGAGTATTGCCCTGAAGACTGCAGTATGGATTTAGTCAGTTTGTGGTTTTAGCCCAGTCACAGTCTGATGTCCACGCACACAGTCAGCACTGCAGCTGGTTTACTATGTCACACTAGAGGCTGCTGTGTAATTGGGTGAATCTGCTCTCCAGCACGCTACAGAGATAGCCCTTTCAAATTTCACTTCACTTCTGGGAGTGTAAACAAACCTTGGGATTACCAGAGGTGTAAATCCACATTTCACATTTTCTGTCGCTCTGCTTTTTTGCCACCCATCTCCCTTCCCTCCTCTCGTTCATTTTTATTCTTTCCAGCCACCCACTTTTTGAACATTTGGTTTGCAGTAAAACTCCCTGTACCCTGGCCAGTCATCCAAATTGCTTTTTTTTTATTCTATACAAACCGCATCCAGTTTGATTTCCATGGGGTGGAACAATTTCACACAGCTCAAATGCAATTGGATGGGCATTTAACCAATCACAAAATAAGAGGCAGCACAAACACGCAGTATAAACTAATGCAAAAAATAGTAATAAATAAATAAACACACAACATATTAGATAAACTAAGCATTGCATAGAGCATACCAACTTTAAAACATTAAAATAAAATAAAATAATTGGAAACAGCTATCATGCAAATAAAAAGGGCAGGTGTAAAGCTCAGTTTTTGTACCCACTAAAATTATGACTTTTCAAATACTTTTACATTTTATAGTGTCTGGGTACCTTTTTTGATTTGCAGTACATTTTCTAACCCAACTTCAAAGAGAAACTACAAATGACTTTGGCTGTTTCCCAGTTGCCAGGATCCTTTACGGCTGGACCTCTTCGCAGTGATCCACGTCATCAGCGCCTCACCAAGTGCTGTTCCAAATGATTCAATTCCCCAACCTTCTCTGAAGCTCGCCTCCTCTGTTTGCTGTCCTCACCTTCCTACAAATTACCCCACTTTCCGCCTGCGAAGGGATTTGATTTTTAACGCACATGATTTCATCACGAAAGCGTTAACATGTGGCTTTAGCAGGACACTCGACTTTGCTCCAAAAGGGCTGACTCTGGAGGAAGGATCCTGGCAATTGGGAAATAGTCTTTATGTTTAGGGCAGTGCAGGGTTGCCAGGTCTGTGAGTAAAAATCAGCCCCGCAGCTGCAGCAACACTATTTAGGCTTCAGATAACCTGAACACTGAAACTATATTAAACCTGCCAGTGAACCACTTTTAGGAAACACTAGTTAAGAGGGAAAGGATTGCTCAGAATGATTGTTTTTGGCTTAAATAAAAGAGGTTGACTTCCCTAAGTAAGTAAATTGTTGTTTTAACAAGAACGTCCGTGCAGGATACAAAGATGAGACGTCTCAGTGTGTGTAGGCATGTATTGTAGCCAGGACGTTTTATGTGGCAGTGCAGCTTTCGGTCTGTGTGTTCTGTGTGATGGATTGCTTGTCAGACGGCAGCATAGCAGCCATCTCAGCGGCTGACGGAGACATTAAGTCACCAGTCACGTAGACATAGTAGGTTTCCACATTCCTTTAGAAAAAGAGGTACTTTAACCCTTGTGGATCCGGCCAGGCTGGCAGATGACAGAGTGCGTTACTTACAAGGTGTTTGCTGCTAAAAGTGGCTGTAGTGGTGTATTCAGATGAACTTAATGTAGTTGTGTGGGAGGTGGAGAGGGCCTCTGTCACTTGTTGCTCTGTAATGGGACAATTGTTGGCATTATAGGTGTCTGTGAGATATATCTGTTGGCTAAACATTGTTGTCTGTTTTACCTGAAAGAGCTATGGAAAATACGCAATAGATGAGGAAACTGCAATGGAGATGCCTAGGGGAGTATGTGAGGTTTTCCTTACGCATTTTAAATTTCTAAAAAATTGGCTCATAGAATCCATAGGTCATGCGATATTTAACGACATTGCAATTGTGATATTAATTTCCTGTTGTTAGTTCACAAACTCACAGAAATCCATCTTGCACCAGTCTGAGCCTTCCACCAAACTACAACAGGATCGGACCAATACTTTGGCAACACTTGTAATTATAATAATATTAATAATAATGCATCAGTCTTATACAGCATTATATGTAGACACTCAAAGTCAATTGCAATTGCATTATTCATTCACTCCTCAGTGAGTGGTTGTGAGCTTGGGGCAGACTGACAGATGCGTGGGTACTAATCTCGGCCTATGACCCCTACAACCACCACCAAGCACATCACACTGACACATTACATACAGGCAAGGGTCTTTTGTAACTGAAAACTGAATTTGTATGAAACAATTAATTTATGTGTGTCACAGAGTACTGTTGTTGTGTTGTACACCCCCTTATGTAAAGATTTCCTGATCTACATAGTGATCTGGATCTACACCATAACTTTTTGAGTAATATTGCTAAAAGATACACCAACTACAAAACACTTCTTTAGGTAACAGAGAAATTTACACATAAAAGTCCCACTTTGGTATGCAGCAAAGCAGTTGTAGAGACCTTGGACAGGTGCAGGTCCTGGAAAAATTACATAGTGTTGCTTTAGCACTTTTCAGAACATGCCTTTTACCACTTTAGTGTGATTTGTTTGGTTCTAAGCTAGATTTATATGTATAGTTTACACTGGCCATAGTTCTGGCTTAGTCTGAGTCTCACTTTCTGTGCTACAATCTGCATTTTTCTCCACCACAAATAACTCACATAATTCTTGATCTAAAGCGCCATTTCAGTTTTGCTTGCTATGGCTACTTTTGTGGTTTAATGCTGTTATCTTTTTTTTGCTCTTGACAACAGTGCCACTTACCTGATTTGTGAGGACACTTGTGGTGAGGAAAATACAAGAGCGAGAAGAGCTTCTGATTTGAATGGAAAAATACAGGTCTTGTCTGCCGCAGTCTGTAGACAAAGTAAAAAAGAATTGTCTCATATTTAAAAACCTATGCTATGAGAACATGGGTATAAATGTTGCTAATCAATAATGCAGTTTCAACTCAAAACGACCTGCAACCATTATGAAGCGCCAGTCAGCAGCAGTCAATAACAAGTGCTAAATTCATATATATATATATATATATATATATATATATATATATATATATATATATATATATATATATATATATATATATAATATATATATATATATATATATATATATATATATATATATATATATATATTTATTTATTTATTTTTTTTACCTTTGAGTGGCAATGAACTCAGTCAACTTTTAGAGTTAACTCTGACAGAACCTCGAGCACTTTTTTCTTTGTTATTTATTCAGCAATATACCTGCAATATTGAGATAGGACATGTGTATTCTTCCTTCAACAATTGATCTGCTATAGGTCTCAGAGCAGCTTGTTTTTACATGTTGTTGGCATATCCTATGCATTCCTAAATATACAGTATGTAACCCTATCATTTGATATCTATTCTTTATAGCATTTGTTGAGTTCAATTCAATTTTATTTATAAAGCTCAATATCACAAAAGCAGTTGCCTAGAGGGGCTTTAGAGAAATAGTCAAAGAAGCAAACATACTGTACAGGACAAGATCCCTTGCCCTTTGACATCAGGGTAAAAAAAAACAACATAAAAATAAATAATTCAGTAAATAAAATAACATACAATACATTTTCAATGGAGGAGGATTAGCCACAAAATATTGCAAATTATGAATAATCAAGATGGTTTTGGTAATTGACTACCTATCTACTACATGTGTACAATGTCAGAAGCTGGTCAGAAAAAAAATAGCAAGTGTATTAACTAGGGCCGGGAATCGATAAAAAAAAAAACCCAAAAAAACCAACTAATTAATTGCAAATCTGAAAAAAAATAATTGCGATTAATTGTATTATGAATTCACATACAAACACAAAATTGTAAATTTAGAACATTTATTTTGAATTAATCTTCACATACTTTACTGCACTGCACACAGAGCGACACTGATCGAAACTGTGCAAGTCTGGCTCACTTTGAACGCGCCTGATGGATGGAATCGGAAATGTGTTGTCTTCTACGCTCGCGGGGTGCATTTCTGCCCCACTGAAGACCCATGGTGTGTTGCTGTCTCTGTCAGTGTCGTCGGAATATTTTTGTAGTGATCAAATTAATCGATGAGTTAGTTGAAATTAACACGATTAAATCAATAAATTAATGCACTGCATTAACGCAATAATTTTCCCAGCCCTAGTATCAACATTTAGCCATTTCATTTGATGTAGAATTTAGCAACTAACAGTAACATTTAAGAATAATCCTCGGGGACCCTTCTAATCACATTTATCCCGTTAAACCTCAATTACGCAGTTAATTTGTTGCTATAAAACTGTGTATAATTTCTTTTTGTGTTGTACTTTCATTGACATTTTCTTGTTCTTCCATATCTCTGCTAACTATTGATACCAAATATTGATTTTAAAAATTATTTTAACCTCTTAAATGCCAGTTTGTGATGATGTCACCCTGTTTTGGGGTAGAAAAAAATATTATGAGTAAAAATATTACTCATTTTCAAAATAATAGATTTATTTATTTATTTATTTGTGATGAATTATTACTTTCTGTAGGAGCTGTGTTAGAAATAAGAAGAGCATGTGCATGAACCTAGGCAAAATGATCAAAAGCCAAAACATGAAATGCATGTAAAATTCGCACAACAGTACCAGAGGTTGCTAAATATTAGATGTTTCATATTTCCTTTGTTGTTCTGGATAAGTGGTTACAGAAATGTGCCTGACCATAATGATTTGTCAATCTATGTTTTAATCAGTTAACTTTAGCAAACCAAACAGATTATCACATCTGGGTGTTTATTTCAACAAATATATTAACAGCTACCACTTGTTTTTGCTATCAGAAGTCATGTCATGTTTTTAGTTTGGATGCAACTTCTCTGAATACTCATAGAAGGGTCTATAACACCCAGCAGGAGAGGAACAGTTCATCCAGATAGGTAAGGAGCTGGAGTCATGGAAAGGTCAGCCTCCACTGATATTGTGCAGAATAATACACAAAAAAAATACAAATTTATTTTCCTCACTAGCTCTGCATTATTTTGAGCGTGGTTCTTTGTTATTTTCTATTTTCCTTGTGCACGCATAATTCACATTAAACTCTCTTGCCCCTGTGGCAGAGTTCTCAAATTAAGCAACGTTTTGTTCCTTTACCCGTGATAAAGTTGTTCATTAGACAATACACTTATGCCTTATTCTCTGTTAGCACCTCGCCATCGGAAAACGCCTTGGGAGCAATTAAACATGTGAAGTGCCCAATTTTCTGTCCTCCAACTTCCACGTCCTGCAATCCATTTGCATGTTAGCCACACTTCCTATGAGCTAATTAAAGTGAATCAATGACACAAGCCTTTAAAATGGCAGCATATGTCAGGGCCATCAGAGGAACAAAAGACCCTCTTAATTATTTTGTTGGTGCTGTTCCTGTAAACTGTTTGTCAAAGTGCCACCTTGAAACAAGGTTGACACACATTTGCAGACAAACACGGGGGGTGGGGGGGACAAGCATTTCGCCTGGTCTATCCTAAAAACACACTTGTAATTGTGCTACAGCGGAGACAGTGTAAGTGCTTAAGTGTGACGGTCCCTCTTCAAAAGTGCAGCGTCCCCTATCCATCATTGACTCTAGGGAACAATTTCTTGGATGCTGACAACCATATCCTATCTTAAGTTTTTCCTGTCCTTGTACAAGCTCATCTAGCAGTTGGTTGTTTTTAGCCTTCATCTACACTTTGCAATGTGTGTAAACAAATAGTTGTCATTCCCAAGGTTTATTATGCTATAAGTCTGGCACATCTTATTCTCTAGACAGAACACAGGTCCATTTAAGTCCTTGATGTCTTGGGACAAATGGATTGGGAAACAGTGTGTGGAACAATTTACGCAGCAAGTGTTTACTGTAACTCCACCAGGGAAGTTAGGCTTTCCCCAGCATTGGTTTGTTTGTTAGTTAGACTGTTAGCAAGGTAGGTCAATTGGAATTTTAGGAAAAGTCAGAAATAGGCAAAAAAAAAAAAAAAAAAAAAAGATCTGGGCACTATATCTTTACCATTGTGCTTCAAGCTACATTTCTTGTTTGCTTCTTTTAGTCAGTCCAAAAATGGAAAATAACCCATTTAGCTAGGTCAGCTTCTGGTAAAGTAACTGGAAATCATTTCAGCACTGACCCAACTAAGCTTCGGTTAAGACCCACATTTAATGGCACTGTCAGTAGAAAGACTGTGGATTAGAGGTCAGACTGATTGGACCAAACAATGCTGGCACTAGCTGTTATGCCATGTGCATGCAGAGGTGGCTATCCTTAAAAACCTTGTTTTTCTGTTGCATTCTGGCCTCAGTATCCACATAGATGGTGTCTTAAGTAACTGAAAACATATCTGTAGAGTGTATATATAATAAATATTCTTATTTTGTGTCATGATCATGTACAAATTCATTATCATCTTTCCTTTTGTTTTTCCCCTTTTGGGGCTGCCTCCCATCAGCCAGTGATTTAGGTGACATGCAGCCAAAAACCTAGGCCAAATCACCAGGTTCACTGACTTGTGACCCCATGTGGTAGGAATGTGAATCTGTCCATGATAACACACAATTATATTGAATAATTCTGTTCATGACAGGACAAATAAAAAACAAAACATATAACCTAATATGTGTCAGTTTTTGTGTAGTTAATTGTAATTCATTTTTGTTTCATTCACCACTGAAATAATATTGTAGTCTCTGGCACTGCCTTTCTGAGGCCTCAGAACAGTATCTTCTCTCTGATTCTGTAATCAATCTGTAATCATCTCTGATTCTGACGTAACTCTCTGCATTCGGCTGCCCTCTGCTGGTCTTATCACCTGTTTCTTTATGACTGTAATAAAGTAATTATTAGAAACGCTTACTTTTAGTGACATAAAGTTTTTAAAGATTGACATGTACTTATTCAATAATGTGAACCACACTAACTGCAATTTCAGCATTAACGCTAAAGTTGGTTTGAACTCCAACAAAGATCTGATCATCCATTTGCAGATTTGAATATTATTAGCTGAAATAAATAAATAATGATAGGTGTCAAAGGTGAACAATATAAAGAAAATAAATAAATAACTACATACATTTATAATTTGTGTTATCTAATCATAAAGTGTTGTTCCCTAAACCTAACTCTCAGGGAACCGAATGTCCCCTGCACAGCCGTACCAAGGACACCTCCAGTTCTGTCCTTGTCAACAGCTCTTTGTGGATAACTTTATCTTTGACTTGTGTCATCTTAGGTTATAAAAAAACCCTACAATGGACGCTTAGCTATGCTTGAATGGTCAGTACTGTCACAGTGTGTTGAGTGTCCCATACTGATGGTAAATACTGTAAACTTCTCTTGCTTCAGACATCAGGGGCTTCTCCCTGTCCTTTTCATTCCCTCACAGGAACCACAAATTCAATGCACTATGATTATCATTAACATTCTAAAGGCAGTATACCACATCACTAATGGATGAAAAGAAGCCAAACATCCGTACATCACGCTTTGGGCTGGGTATAAACACTGTAGCACAGTATAAACACATACATCCTGATCTTCACATTCTCCGCTGGGTATTCCTCATTCATTTACCCCTTTCCTGTGCTGCTTCCTGCTGCTCTGCTGAAACACACACTTTTGCATGAGTATACATTAGTCGTGTTATGAAGACTGATGGACCAAAACCAGACCATGTTTTACCCTACCTTGCAATAATTCACAGTGCTCTCCCATAATCCGAGAAGCTTATAGGAAACCTTATAGTAGTATCAAGGGGAGGCACCATTTTTAGCCCCAGCTATAAATCACATGCATAAAAATAGTGATAAATTAAGAGGTGGGTGGTTGGAGGCAGCACTGGCAATGACAAAGTTTGCATATGCTAGCTGATTATGTGCATGCTTATTTGTTTTAGAGGCTTCTCTAATGCCCATCTGCAGTGTTGCCATAAACATCCATCTGTGGCTATAGAATGGAAAACTGGCTATTGCTACTGTAGGGGAATTGATTGGCCGGGCTCCAAGTGTGTCATCTTCTCCACAGAGAGAATGGACAAATGCATGAAAACATGTCATGACAGCTTGTTCCTCCACCTCGTTACCACCATTTCTGTGCTATCAAGAGCTTTGGCCTGCCTTGAATTTGGTGCATTTTGATGACATTTGGAGCAAAGGTCAGTAATGGAACAAGAACGAAATGGTTAGTTTTTGTTGTGGATCCAAAGCACTCCTTGGATCCAGATTTTTTTTTTTCTTAAAATTCTGTGCCCCTTTGAGATATGAAATAACATAGTTCTGGCCACAAGATGTCAGTAAAGGAATAAATCATTTGTTTTAGTGTATTATTTACCATTTGTGGCATACTACTCCTTTGTGGCTTCATGGATAGAGCAGTTGCTCATGAACTAGAACAGCAGTTTCCGAACTTTTCACAGCCCTGTACTCCTTCAGACAATTTACCCCTAGCCATGTGCCCCCTACTCCTGGACACTTAAGCACAGTGCATATCAAATAAAATCTGTGCAATATTTCTCACCAAATTAGTTTACCATATTTTTATTTTTATTTTTTTTAATGGTGAACGCGTTGAATAAAGTTTGACTGACTGACTTTTCTGTCTGTTTTGTTTTGCCTTTTAGTCTGGAGCGCTTTATATGTGAAAAAAGTTTGAAGATACACCATTCAATGACGCCTTATAATCCGGAGTGCCCTATAGTGTGGAAAATACGGTATTTTTGTGTTAGAAGTCACACAAACATACACAAAATGTAATCAGCCAGTTCGCAAATAATGTTTTTAAAATTATTTTGTGTACCCCCTACATCTTTTTACCCCAGTTTGGCAACAACTGAACTGAAAGATCTATGGTTTGAGTCCAAGTTGGCATTTGTTTACAATGTTTAGTCGGCTTCATTTAGTCTGTCCAAAAATAGAAAATGACCCATGTAGCTTGGTAAGCTTCTGGTTCTGATATGGCCAATTGAGATTTTCTTAACACCCCGCATCCATCTGTGGCTAGAGAATGCAAAACTGGCCATTGCGACTGTAGGAGGATCTACTGGCCAGGCTCCAAGTGTGTCATCTTCTCCACTGACAGAATGGACTAGAAGATCTCCAAGTCACTGCGGCCAGTGCCTTGCCAAAGGTCTGTGCTTCCGGTTTCCAGTTTCATTTGTAGTCCGCTTCATTTAGTTAGTCCAAAATAGGACAATGACCCAGCTAGCCTGGTTAGCTTCAGATAAGCCTCTGTTAAACTACGGATAATTATTTGAGCACTGACATTACCAGCCGAGCTTTTCTAAAGAATCAAAATTCATCTACAGTAGGAGAATCAAATGGCCCGGCTCCAAGTGTGTCATCTTCTCCACTGAGAGAATGGACACATAAAAGGATGCCATGACATACTTGTTCCTCCACCTTGTTACAAACCCTTTCTGTGTTATCAAGAGCGTTGCATTGCCTTGTATTTGACAACACTTTCCTCACTGAGCTAATCGCCTCTTAATTCTTGTATTATTCCCAATCCGTGCGCGTGCATTTCAATCAAATAGGTGTTACTGTCCAAAAATAGTGCTGGCGGCAACAGCCTGGAGAGATGGGCTGTCAGTCTGCCGGTCTGATCATGAGCTATTATCCTCTCAGCCCACAGACAGCACAGAGAGCTACACCAGTGTCTATGTGATCAAGATCAATACATAATCACTTTCCTGTCACCGCAAAGGCACTATCAGGGGACAATTCAGCCCTGCAGACCAGCCATTTTAGAAAAAGGTGTATGGCACCACATTTCTGACCTAGAAAATAACTAAGGTGGGGCCAGAGTGTCTTAGTGCTCTGTTATAACATTCATTTTTTATTTTATTGGATTTGTTAAATGGATTACAGTTAATGCTCATTGACTAACAGAATACTATACGTTAACATAAGACTGCAACCTGAGCTGAGTAAAAAAAGTACCTTTATATTTACATTAATTTTATATATTTGATAAGGAACTTAAAAATAGTTTAGTGTTGCCTTGAACATTTAGTGTCTGTTGCATGCTCTGTGAACTTTCAATAAAGTTTAATGGCTGTGGGAAGTCTCCTTGATAAATGGTCTATTGTATAGTCAATTCCACTCAGTCTCTTAAACACTAATTTATTCGCTTCCTTGACCTAGAAGAAAAAAAAAGGACCAACCTCCTTCTTAACAAATAGTTTTTTTTAAGAGCTATGACTACTAGTACTGCTACTATATAATAATAAATCAGAATAGGTGGAATTTGGAAGCAAACAGGATAGGAATTAAAATAGAAGTGGTTACATGTCCAGTGCCTGTATACAGTTAAAGGGGCTATATTATGCTAAATCAACTTTTTTGAGGTGTCTGTCATGTTATAATTGTTGTTCCCTTATCAAAAACATACCTGAAGTTGTGTTTTGCTTCATTTCCTGCATGTTTAAGTAATTGTCTATTCTCCGGCACTGCCTTTCTGATGCCTCAAAACACCCAGTTTCATAAACCTCTGCCTCTCCCATGAACCCCTGTCATCTCTAGGAAGCACTGACCAATCAGCAAGCCCTCTACATCCAGTCTGTTCTCATTCATGTATTCAAAAAACAAAAACAAACAAAAAAAAAACAGTGTGCAGCTCTGTTTATTCTGATGTCTCACAGCTATTTCTCATTTTGTTGTAAAATGGCATCATACAAAAAGTTAACTGAAGTGTTCAAAATTGAAATTTAAAATTGATGAAGAGTTTATATACATCATCGGTAACAGTTTTTTTTTTTTTTTTTTCTTTACTACACTTACAATGTAACTACAGTGTAATACACATAGTAACAAACTTGGTATTTACATAATGGCATTTTGTGTGCTAGAGTTTCTTGGTAGTTTGTACAACTGTAATAAATATGATTTGTTACAATAATCTACCAAATGCGTATTATCACCTAGTAAACTAGTGAGTGTAATGCTTTTTCATGAGCAAAATGCAGTTTGGTAAAGGAGTATAACAAATATTTTTATTACATTTGTACCTAGAAACTGTAAGTACACAAAATGTCCTTATGTAAATACATAGACATGATATTACAGATTGGTACAGCGTGTGTGTAGCAACCGATAAAGTAATAGCCAATGATGTAATACCTGCCAATAACATAATAATTTTGACAATTTTAAATTTAATGAAGCCAATAATGTAATAAGTTGCCAATAACATAATAAAGGTTTTGAGCCTTATTACATGTAATAACTGCAGCCTGTAAGAGCCAGTTTGCTTTTCTTTTCTTTTTTTTTTGTACAAAGTGTTCTGATTACAATATTATTAATTTGCTTAGGTATGCCTGTGAAGACTGTTAGTTATCCAAGCTGTCTACATCACAACAAAAAATGTTTAAAATAAATAATAAATATCCAAGATATTTTTTATGTTGTGTGTTGCTAGTCAATGTTCACTCAAATATTTTATCACATTATTGGCAAGTTATTATGTTACTGGCTTTATTATATTTGAAATTGCCAAAATGATTACGTTATTGGCAGGTATTACATTACTGGCCATTATTACATTGTCGGTTTTTACACGTGTAGTAGTTCTATTGTAAATACATTTAATTAAGTATGATGTAAAATAAAGTGCTGCTAAATTATCATAGAATATTTTATGAAGACTGCATACCCTAATACAAAAAAGGCAACTTATGCCATATTTTGCAGTGCAGCATCTATTTTCAGCATTAAAACTCATATTTGCTCAGTAGTATTGTTTACCGAATGTGACTAAAACCACATTGTCTTTTATATAGCCCTGTATGTTTTTAATATGAATTCCAGAGCTTTGTTTAAACCAAATCCTATTTTTTTTTATGCATTCCCATTTGTTTCTTTTCCCGGAGCTTCTCTTTTCCAATATCTCTTTGGTGAAACCATAATGTAGCAATAATGCAACCGCAGATTCAGCGCCCCATTCGGAGTCCCCATTTTGCGCGTGCCTGTCTCTCCACTTGTGATCATGCTCCTTCCTGCCTGTGTCTTTGGCCCCCTGCAGTGTAAAGCCAGTCAGACATAAACTCTATTGTTTTACCCGGGTAGGACACACAGCGGGGCACTGTTAGCCCCACACCTCACGCAGCCCGCAGCTCTCCCTCTCCCTATGCCTCCCTCATATCCCTTCTCCATGGCTCAGTGCCCGCATACATATGAATGCTGCCAGTCTCCTAGCCTTCACGCTTGTGTGCCGGCCCGAGCCAAACAGAGCCGAGATGTTACACCATGGCCACGCTTGTTGGATTGAGGGATATATATAAAAAATGTAGAAGTCCTTCCAAAAGTAAACTGTGTGGGATGTTCTTTAAGTGATTATGAGTTTGGGTGTTGGATGTTTTTTTTTTTTTTTTTTTTATAGACAAGGGTGGTTAGTCCAATAAGTGAGCCAGGTCTTTGACACAGGAAATCATAATTTGTATAGAATTAAGGAATGGAAGCTGCAGTGGCTGAAAACCTTTCCAGCCCAACCAATCCCACCAACACTCCAGTTTACTTATTATTATTTTTGTATGTCTTTACTGTTGAAGAAGACAAGATTTTCCGCAGCCACTGGTTTAACACTAACCAGCCAAACCATACCATACCCCTTTAAAATCAGAGTAAACCCCTGTAATGCAAGCTTATGATTGGCCAAAGTTTATTTTCATGAGCTAAACATCTTCATTTGGTAATAAAGCCCACCTCTTTTGAAGCTCGTCTCCTCTATTCACAAAGGATGTGCCTCACTTACATTACCCACAATGCACGGTTCAATTCCCAGACCATGTGGGGCCTCTGTGTGGAGTTTGCATGTTTTTCCCATGTCTACTGGGTGCTCCAGTTTCCCCTAGCACCAAAAACATGTACAATAGGTCCCCCATGGTGCCAGGACTCCCCTGCAAAGAGATTGTTAATCTCAGTGGGACCAAGAAGTGGTTTGGTTTTAAAGCACACAATTTGATCACATGACACAACACAACACGGTCCGGAGCCTGTTCCAAAAACTTCACATGCAGCATTAGCAGGGCACTTGCCTTCACTTTGAGGGGCTGACTTTGAAAAAAAATAAATAACGCCTCCAAGGAGCCTCTGGCGGAAAATTTCTTTGCAATTGGAGAACAACCTTTGTTTCCTTTCAATGGTAATTTTGTAACGTTGAAGTGTTGCCATAGATGTTTATGAATAAACTATGATTGCAGAGTAAAGTAGCACAGTTTCATAGCATATAGCTCTAAAAACACTTAGAGGTCCAGGTAAATACCCAGACCACATGAATGCAACATCAGTGCAAGCGAGGCAGGAGTTCAGTTCTCTTTTCTATGTAAACTTGGACAAACAGAAAATTCTACCTGTGAGGGCTTAATGCTATAGGGCTATGAGCATATTCAGAGTGGGCTGCATGTACTGTATAGGTAAACATAGTAAACTATACACCTATCTATTTGCCTTTACAAGCATGTGGGAGGAAGGCAGAGTGACCTGAGATAACCTATGGGAAGGTCAATGTGCCTATTTTCAGTGTTGCCTTATTAAATGTACATCATCATATTTTTGCTGTTCTACTGTTTTTGTGGTCATCCTGCTCCAAGGTTCTCAGGTCCTTTGGGAGGTTAAACATTTTGCACAATATCTTTTCACAGCATTCTTCAAAAAAAAGTACTTTTTCAATGGTTTCTGCAAATGCAATGTAGATATATTGAATTTGCCGTTCATAGATCTCTTCATCAGATTAGATCAAATATTCCATTTTGTTCTTTGTTTGCTCAGTGATATTTTCATTTGGCATCTGTGATTTTGTTGTTTCCATTGGGGACGAGTCCAAACCAATCCGACTGCGAAGCCACTGAGTTTCCAGATCCAACTACAGATGAGTGTTTAATTTTCGACTTCATTTCCGCCTCCCTCCTCCCCGCAGTGTGGCATAAGTGTCAGCAAACGAGGACGCCGCCATGACTCAAAGCCAGCCGTTTTTATGACCTTCCACTATTTGATTATCCTAGCAATACTTTTAAGGAAATAAGCAGGCCAGCCGTGCAGATGAAGCTGTGTTGCGGCGGATAATGTAGTACAGATTTAAGCTGCAGTGTCCTTCCACAGCCATTGTGCCTCACATTGGGCCGCGTCCCCCAATTTATCCCCTCTCCGGTTCAACAAAGATTCCCATTGATTTTCTATCACTGAGCCAGTGTACAGAGTAAATAGGAAGTGTGAGTCCTATTATTCCTGTCCGTTGATAAAAGAAAAGCTAGACCCTTGTGTGTTTATTTCCAAAGCCTGCTTTAAACGCTGCAGGCCCTCAGAAGGAACAGTTGTAAAAGCTGATCTAAATGTCTTATATATATATATATACAGTAATGGGAGGCTCTGAAAATGATTTGTGCAGAAATGATTGGTGTGGTATTAAATTGTGCAGACATGGGGAAGTGATTAATGCTCTTATGCTCAGTGTGGGAAAACAGCAATTAAATGGCTGCTGTATTTTAACACATACTTTATGCATGTCACTGTTGGACCACTGCAGGGACCACATTTCCTCTAAATGAATCTGCATTTGCTTGCTAAATATGATTCTCAGTCATGTGACTTTTTTGTTGAGTGACAACATTAGCGGGTAGCTTAGCCAATAAAATGCAAATACAAAACTGCCCGTTTTGCCCCTGTGGCCATGTAGTGATGGGAATTTTCACTCATATATAATTCAAATACATGGGTTGTGAAGAAGTATTCAAAAGTTCTAATGCTTTGAAACTAACTTACTCAATGAACTGACTTGCTTATAGAACCACTCTACTATAAATAGCATATAAACACACCTATAATTAAGCATAAAAAGGACAGATTATTGTATTATTTAAACACACACCCCAAACAAAAAGCAGAGCTTTATTTAGTATTAAAAAGTAAAAACAACAGCAACATCTGATTTCAAAACTCCCAAAACTTTATCATAAATATACAATCTAATAAAAATAAATAACTGAAATATTTTGCAATGTACATTGTGCAAAACACCAGCACCAAACAGCTTCAGGTCTCTCTGTGAACTAACCACCATCAACTATCTAACTGTAACTTTTAACTTTTATTTTTCAGGGCACATTGGCATTGAGGAAGACCAAGTGCCTCAGTTTAGAGGGGCTGATCTGGTTTCTTCTCTCTGTTATTATCTGCCCTGTTATTGAAAAGATCCTTTCAGAAAAAATAAATAAATAAATAAATAAATAAATAAATAAAAGTCTCACAGGTTTGCTGTGGTGACCCCAGACAGCAAAGGATTTAATATTGCTTAGACATTAACATTACAAACTAAATTGTTAAGTATGGTCATACTGATAACAAATCTCAGGGTCAAATCTCCTACAAGTGTTAGCATGTAACATTATTCTTTTTTTTTGGGTGCAGAAGTGTTAAGCTAGTGTAAACTTTACAGATTATTCGTTAGCATAGTTTAAAGCACACAGCACTGTCTTGAAGAATATCATTTTTGTTATCAATAAAATAATAGTTCCCAGTGGCAGTGTATCTAAAATTGTGATGATGGAAATTGAGGATGCCGATCAAGATAGCAATTTAGAAAATATGTTTTTAGGTTGGTTGGCTGATTGTTGCATTCCGTCACATATCAGGAACGCAGTATAATAAAGTTGACCTCCATCTCACAGTGGCATCATTTGGAAAGCTAATTTTTTGCCACTTGTTAGCAACACAACTAAGTTACAACAGGGTGCTTTGTAAACTGTGTGCTTGCAAAATATTGGGATGACATACAACATAAAAGCAGTGGTTCTCAAACTGTGGTACAGGCTGGCTTTCTTCTCAATTGGCCCAAATTACCACGGTACGTTTTACTACAAGGTAAAAAGCTTTATGACTTTCATGCGTCTCTAAGCAGTAAAAATTTATTCTATAATCCATCTTTTTAAGAAGCAGGCACTAAGTATGAAGCTATATTTGTTTCAATAAAATTAAAATTAAAATTGCAAAAATAAAATTAATTGAGGGAACAATATATGTATTGATGCACATAGAATGATTTATTAAAAATCCCTAATTTTTGACTTGCATGCAGCAATTTTTTGCCAATAAATTCTAATTTGTAAATATATTATTTGCAGTTATTTCACAAATAAATTATGTTTGTCATTTATAAATCTGCAGTTTTGCATGTGAATAGTCCAATCTGCATTTGTGGCTCGCTCCATTCATGCATTCATCACTTCTTCGCATTTGGATTTTTTTGAGACGTATCTTGCATTTTGAGACAGATTTATTCTCAAAAGAAATCCTGTTCCAGTGAAGAGCACTGGGGGCAGTGCTAAGCTCTCACTGCTTCCTGACTGTAAGTTAGTGGCAGGACAAGCACTGCAGCAAATTAGAATTTGTTTGCAAAAATCACTGCATGCAAGTCACAAATTAGGGATTCTGAATAAATCATACTCCGTGCATCAGTACATTTATTGTTGCCTCAGTTCATTGTATTTTTGCATCAAATCAATTTTATTGAGACAAATATAGCTCCATAATTAAGTGCTGGCCCCAAGCCTGGATAAATGTGTAGTTGTGAAAGGACATTTGAAGTAAAAACCCATGCCATTCAGTGTGGAGACCCCTGAAGGAAGGAGCAGGCACATGCTATTATGGTGGGGCAAAGTGTGTCATCTCTAGTCCGTCACCAAATATATTTTCAGTATGTGGCCCTCAGTGAAAAAAAGTTTGGACACCCCAAGTCTAGTGTGTACCCGAACATAAAATTTTAAAATGTTGGCCTATTTGTAACTTAAAATCTGATTTTAGTACAAGGGAATGCAGTGATAAATAGCAATAAATAATGAATACATTTATTTTCCTTAATACATTTATTTCCTTTTTCATTACTTTTTACAAAAGCCGTAATGGAAAAGGAAATCTTCTCTGAGCTGGTATGGTGTGAGAAGTTTGAGAAACAGTGGTTTAGAGAATTGGTTCAGAATGGTTCCCAGATGTCTAACCTGTCAGTCAGCCTGTTACACATATTACTATATTATATTCTTGCTATTCATTACTCATCTTGGTTGCACACTTTTCAAGTCTAGTACATGAATCTATTTAACCAAAAAACAAAGTGTTGTGGGAATGGAAATGGTGAGACGTAATTTTCCATCAGATATTTATGTGCAAATCATCACCGCCAGCTACATTCTATATGATCATCTTTTCTTTTGTAGACCTTCTTAATTCCTTGTAGCGCAGCTTTTGTTTCAACACTCATTCCTTCCTTTGTCTCGGATGTTTATAGGTGTTGCTATTATTGTAATTGCCACAATGCTACAGGCTTCCAATAAAAGCCAAAGACAATATTCCTTTTACAATGGAGTTGCCGTGCCCATTCTGTGGCCTACAGCTGCTGCCGTTTTCCCCACTGTCCCTGAAATTTCTGTGCATTACTGAGGGGAAGGATGAGCTAATCTGCAATCATTTGAAACAGGGACCAAACAGTGGCTTTCCTAATCCCTCTATTTTTTATCAGGGGCATTGAGGAGAATTTTACCCCGGTGGGAGGTAAAGAAAGAGGGAGCTATTTCACGCTCCAATGCTTCTACTGTTTTTTATGAAGATTTCTCCTCTCCCTTCTACTACTTGTAACTGAATTTAAAAAAGGGCTGTTTGCAATAGTCAGACACCTTTTAGAGCTGCGGCAGTACTTTTCATAATTAGGCATGTGTAGATGGCTGCCTTCCCCTCTCTGTACGACTTGTAATTTAACTTTAAAATAGATAAGGCCCTGTATCTCGACAAAAGGGAGGCGCAATTTCCTTAGCTGTCTTTCATTTTATTCATTT
The DNA here is from genome assembly GCA_020698575.1 of Bostrychus sinensis. Taxonomy (NCBI): domain Eukaryota; kingdom Metazoa; phylum Chordata; class Actinopteri; order Gobiiformes; family Eleotridae; genus Bostrychus; species Bostrychus sinensis. The sequence continues at coordinate 15,127,936 of CM036242.1, forward strand.
GACAATTGGCAAACACCTATGGCACACAGGATATAATTTGCTTCCCGGCAGTACTGCATGAGCGCACTGATTTGTATTATTGCACACTACAACGGAAATGAATTCTATAATTTCTATATTCTGTCAACTCATTTGGTTGATATTTTGTTTACTTATTTGCACATAGTGTTTAGCTTTTAAGGCAAGACACTAAAACAGTTTTTCATGCAGCAGGTAATAAATGAATGATTTTTGCTCCCTTAACTTTTGGCTTTCACACAAAGATAAAATGTCCAAATTACAAATTACTCATTTCAATACATTTTGTTAACTCCAACTATAGATCTCTACCTGAAATATTAACTCTATAGACCGTTTTCCCAAAGATATTTTTTCCAGAGACTCACTGTCTAAACTTAAAATTGTGGATACTGAGCCCCATGCCTTCTCCTTCTTCACATTGTTCTTGTAAAATGGCTGTTTGGTGTCCTAATTAGGGCCCAAGCATGAATGGGTGAAGGGAGATAAGTCAAGGACTGACAAGATTTTCATTTTTGCATTTTTGAGGCAATAAACATGCATGAAAAATCCTGAAAATGTGCACAAAAATTGTCAAAAATGTTGTTTACATAAAGTCGCGAAGACTCTATGTTACAAAATGGCTCAGTTGCAACCCCTGCAAAATAAAGATACATAAGGAGATAGGATGTTGTCAACCTTTTTGTCAACAAAATTTGGTAGCTACAGAGAGCAACATTGAGACCCACCAAAAAGTATTTCATGGCCCTGCTCCCTAAATCCAACATGTAAGTAAAAACTCCTGCAACACTGCCTGATTTGGATTGTTTTGTACATTTAAGACCTGAATCTTTAATAATCGCCCTCCAGTGCTCTCTGCAATCTTATAATGTATGCCAAAATATTAGCTTTTAATAGACAGTAAACATCAGATCTAGCCTATATACACAACCATACAAGCCTTGGTTATACGCTTTAAATCCAGCTGGGGTTTGGTGATGAAGATTATTACATCTTAAAGAAGATAATGCCTAACTTGCATATTAAAACATGAAATAGCAAAATGTGCAATACATTTGTTCCAATGTTGATAGCATTAATGTACGAAAGAAGTTTTCACAATATGAAGCGACATCTCCCTACTGCATATTATGTGTTGATTTCAAGAAACATGATATTGTTCAACCCTACTTCAAGCTAATGGCTATTGAAGCATAGTGGTGCAGTTAATTTAATGTTTAATGGGAGTGTGTAACATGAGCGCCTGTTTAGAAAGCATTCAGCTGCTGTCATCCAGTTAACATTATGGGTTCTTTGTTGTTGCTTTCATAATGCCTTCACAGCGAGCAGAAATACAGAAGTAAAGCGAGCGTATTGATCGTGTGTGATCTGCAAAGCGCAAATAGCACACGGTGTAGAAGGCTGTATGAAATTTACAAGGTAAGCTCTGGTAACACAACAGCATGGGTCATCATAAGACTATGAATTACTGGAACACCTCTGTCTCAGAGGACCACTTGAGAGTTTCTCGCTGTGAAATAATTGGGTTGCAAACTGTGAAACCGCAACTCCACTTTGGAACTACATGTGGCCTTTGCTGTGTTTTGCTGTTACAGACCAGGGACGCAGCCATGACTATTAATCAACCATCGACGTGTGTGCAGATGACAGCATAACGCAAGGGTTAGATTACAGAAACAAATTGTTTCTACATGGGTATGAACCACATTGCAAAGAAGTGAGGGATCTCCCATTATGCAATAAAAAGTGATACAATGTCAATAGAGAGATAAGCATTGTTTTATAAACTGCAATGCTGAAAATAGCATAATACACAGCACTGTGCAAAAGAGAGGTGTGAAAAATACTGTTAAGAAGAGTCTTATAATGAATACAGACTTTTTTTTTTTAATACTCTTTGAGGACTAGTCAGTATTGGACCAGAGAGAAAATGATTCATTTTGTTGTGGATCTTGATTACTGTTTGGATCCAGGACTGTTGGGTGGTGGTGGTTAGTTTTGAGCAATATTATCTTAGGGTGACACTACCAAGGGCATATGCCATTGGTGTGGTAGCTATGCCCTTCAAAATTAAAATGATTATAGCATTTTGCTGTTTGAGGATTTGGCTATGAGCTTTAAATACGCAAATGCCTAAGCTTCCTCTGCATGACAAGATACAATGGAAGCAGTTTCAGAGACAGCAGTAAATAGATACTTTTGCTGTGTTGCCTCACATCAAGAAGGTCCTGAGTTCAATTCCAGGATCAGGCAGACAGGGCCTTTCATGTGTGGAGTTTGGATGTTCTCCCTGTGTCTGGGTGGGTTTCCTCTGGGTGCTCTTGTTTTCCCCATCAACCTCAGAACATGCCAATAGACTTATCCACCAGCCAGATGTGGAAAAGTGTCCATGGGCACTGTGGTCACCCACTGCTTCTGACAGGTTGCCCCAGCGGCACTGGAGGATGGGTCAAATGCAGAGAGCAAATTTTCCAACCTTAACCTTAAAAGTTTAGAGACAGTGGCACTGAGGAAAAGGTAAGAGGCAGAGCTGGAGGTAGAAGAACTTAAGATGTTAAGAGGTTCTCTTTGGAGAGGATAGATATAATCAGGAAAGATTATATCTCACTGACAACTGTTGTTAGTCAGAAGGATTGTTTGGGCATATACAGATATATTAGTAGAAAGTTACGGGTGCCAGGTGGGAGTTCTAGAGGGAACAATATGCATGGATGTAGTGAAAGAGGACAAGAAGTTAGATGAGGATGCAGAGGATAGGTCTATATGCAGGTCGATGATTGGCTGTGATGACCCCTGAAAGGAACAAACTAAAGGAAAATGAGAACCAAGTAGATGCTTAATCTTAGCTTAAACTCATGTAAATCATCCAATGTTAAACAAAAGTGTTCTATGGAAGAATTCTCTGTGAGAGTTTCTTTGTTGCAATTTACTGTAGTTAACTTATTCCACTTTGTAGTTATGCATTTAATATCCACCACCACCAGGAGTCATGAAGCACTGATAAACATATTTATTGTAGTTGCATATTTTAATAAACTCTTGTGGAGGAGTATATTAGTGCATTAATAGTTTCTCCCACACTTCGTGCTATCCCCGCAAATCCTCATATTTTGTATTCCGAATGTATTCCTCTGACTATAAATCTTTTGTTAGATATATCAGCACTTTGGTCAGTGGGCCATTTGGGGTTTGCTTCAGTGCTTGTAGTCTGCGCCACTCCGAATACAGATGCCCAGTTTGCAAATGATAAACTTTGTCTCGCTCACATCTGGCATAGCATTTTTATAGCTTTGTTTTAACTCATATCTTACAGCCAAATCGCAGTGTTGCAGCCAAAATGGTAACTTGGCACAGTTTTTTTTTTTTTTTTACAAAGCGTTTGATGTGCGCCGGGCAGACCGTTGTAGCCTATGGCAGGACCTGGACCGTCTGTGGCCAGGGACATCTTCCTTTGTTGTCGGAACACCTCTAAACATCTTTCACAGAAACAATTACCATACCATCTGTAGCTCGGTGCCAGCGTGTTGCTCACTGTCAGCATGTCAGCTCCTCTCTTTCCCTCTCTCCCCCCTTTCTTTTTCACCACACTCCTCCAGAGTGATGAGGAGCTAGGTCACTGTGAATTAAAATGGATGAGTTTAATTGCGTTAATAGTCTCTTTATAGTCGCTTTTTCCGCTGCCTTTTTTTTTTTTTTCTCTCTCTCCAATACCTCATAATGGAGCGGTGAGCCGTGGATTGAATTGTCGCTAATGTATTCTGTGATTCGCCTTGAGCATTTGGCAAGAGTTGGTATATTGATGAAGGCCCCTGCCTACATTTTCTGCAAAAACCTCATAGAACCAGTTTAATTAAGAAACTCATTTGTGCTACATTGGGTATTGTTGGAAAGGAAGGTAATGGCTAATTGAGCGACTATTAAATGAATACTGATATAGCGTTTTAAAAATACATGCGCGAGCAGTTGCATTAATGTTTCCTTTGTGTCAAGAGCTGGTATTTAGTTAGTCATAAGTCCTGTTTCAAGTTTTTAAAAGCTAGAATGAGCTTTCAGATAATTTTATAAAAGAAATATGATGAGTCTTAAGGCATCCAGGGACTAAAAGCATCTACGTATTTGTTGTCATGGTTACATCCCAATGAACAATAGGGTAATAATGAAGCATTTATCTCTGCCATGTTATACGCAGACTAACAAGCCTTTACGGACCCACTAAACCCTAGTGACACTAACCACACTGATTAGATTCTACACAATATTGATTTTAAGAGAAGAAATGCAAATATAATACATTCTTAGATGTTGTTTACTTTTTCTTCATGATAAAATAATAATTAAATAATAAATAATATTATAAATAAAATATTTTTTTTAAAATGCACCCAAGATACTTTTTTTATTTACTCTCAAAAAATCACATTACACAATAATGCAATAGATAATGCAAAGCAATAATAATGGTTTTACGCAAGACAAACTTTTTGCTACATTTACCCTTAAAATATTTAGTCCCCAAGTCATTTGGATGGTTCCTGGACATTAAACATGGCCTCTCTCTGAGTCAGCGTTAGGTCACCTGCTGAGAAACTGCATTATGTAAGTTGAGTGATTCAGAGACACAATGGCTATGAAAATTACAAGTTTATTTTTTATCTTTTCATACTGTTGTTAAGGGGGTGCACGGTGGCAGAGCGGTTAGCATTTCCACCTCTCAGCAAAGAGGTTGAGGGTTTGATTGTTGGGCGGGACTATACACAATTTCTCTGAATGCGGGGGGTTCCCTCCAGGTGCTCTGGTTTCCGAGAGATGCATGTATTAGGTGAATTGGTGACTCGAAATTGCACCTAGTAAAAATGAATATGAGCGAGAATGCTTGTTTGTCATGTCTCTGTGTCAGGCCTGTGTGACACCTAACAGCAATAAGTGCAAGAAGATGGATAAATGAATGAATATTGTTATGAAGCTCAACAATCGCTGCCCGCCTCGCAGTTCCAAAACTAAATTTTCCATTTATTTTTCCCACTGACTTTTCAAAAATCTGCATATTAGAGTTTAAAGGATAAAAATTCAAGAGATTCAAGAGACTTCTTTGTCATTGTACAAAATACAACTAAATTGAGTTGCATCTCCAGGTTTAGGGTAAAAAAGAAACAGATACAAAACATTCTTGTCCACCGCCAATGGTATAGCAGCTCTTCTTAAGTCAGTACAGTTTAGTTAGGACAGGCTTTCAAGTCATTGTTCAGTATGGTTATGGCTTTGGGGTAGAAACTGGGTTGTGTGTGCTCTGATGGACCTGTAGCATTTTCCAGAGGGCAACAGTTTGAAGAAATGGTGTGCGAGGATGTTATGGGTTTTCTTCAGGCAGCGGGAGTTAAAGATGTCATCCAGGGCTGGGAGCTGTGCATTTGTTTTTGTTTTTTTCGTGTAGTCTTAGTGACTTAGTGACTCTTTGCAGAGTCTTTTAGTGGGCCACAGAGCAGCTCCCGTACCACACCGGGATGCCACAGGTCAGGACACTCTCAATGATGATGCGATAGTAGGACGCAAGCAGGTGTTAGGATTAGTTCACTTTCCTGAGTGTTCCCAGGAACTATAAATGCTGCTGTGCCCTCTTTTCCAGCATGCTGGTGTTGCTGGACCATGAGAGGTCTTCTGAGATGTAGAGTCCCAGAAATTTTAGGCTGGAAATCAAGGCTAATGAGCTATAGGGTATTTCATAGCTTTTTGATAAAACAAAATTAAAAAATAAATAAAATAAAATAAGAAACCTGACAAAAGGCAAATGGCTAAGAAAACATATTTCTCAAATTTTTCAAATTTCAGATAATTCTTTTGATAAAAATTAAATGCATTAAAAGGTTCCTCCAATAAATGGGATATTTACTTCTGCAGATAGAATAAAACTCTCAAATAATAAAGGCCCACTCCAGTGGAAAGTGTGCTAAAGTGTTGCTATATATACTGCCACATTTGAAATCAATAAAACATATGGCTGAATGCTAGCAGAGACAAGTGATGGGCGATACCACACTTTTTAGATTTGATACTGATTACTTTTGCTGGGAATTTAGTAGATACCAATACCCAATTCGGCTGTTTAACAATTTTAATGTGCATAGTATAAAATAAATACCTTAAGTGAGCTTAGTAGTGAAATTACTAACTTCTTGTCACAAAATACTGGAGCAAGTTTCTCCACAAGTGATGCATGTGCTTTTATTTTACATGTATAAATTATTATTGATACTTTATTCAAGTACTCAATACCCAAATGAGTATGAAGTGATTATCAATATACTGATACCGCAATATTGATACTCATATCACTAGCAGAGGCCTATCAGACCTGAAAAGTAATATCATTGTACCTTGTCAGTCAACCTCTTTGCCTTTATGTTGTACCAGGATTGTAAATGGAAGCATGCTGTTTAGGAGAGGTGGCTCACATAATTTGCAATAGTGCTTTAATTAAATGAATGAGAACGTTACCATTAATATGTTCAAATTGTGTGTTTTGGATAAAGTCTGTAACAAAAACTTTTCTTCTCTCTCTTACAGGAACTCCAGTAACCCAGGTGACTGCCACAGACGCTGATGACGCGGGCTATGGCAACAGTGCTAAACTGGTCTACAGCATTCTGGAGGGCCAGCCGTACTTCTCTGTGGACCCCAACTCAGGTAAACACAACTCTTAACTGCAGTTATATAGCTATTTTAATTTTAACATTTATGCTCTGGGCACAAACTGTATGAGAAGTGCTTTTTTCCCTAACTTGAATTATGCTGCTCTAGAGACCGTTGAGTGTACTTGACACCGAGTTACCTTAGGCATTCACATACAGAATGCAGAGGTCTAGTGTGCCCACTGTATTTCTAAAAAGGGAATAAGTCTCCAAAAGAGGACAGTGCAGACAATGTGGATAACTAGCAATAGCGAATCCTCTCACTCCTCATTGTTTACTTCACAAAGCCTGACCAAGATCCAACCGAGATTGAAATGGCGCTTCATTAAATTTAATGGAAGCTATTAATACAATGTGCAAATCCTTTGTCTGTTTCTCATCAATGGAGGACATAATGTATTACTAAATGTAATTAATGAGCACCACACCCATAATAGCACAGAGAGGAAGAAATTACTTTTTACAGTGTGGCAGTGATTATATCTTAAGGATTACTTCAATAGTCCTTTTCTCGTAGACAGGACGGGGCACTTCGGCCTGGGACCTTTACTGTGAAACACTGTCCAACTTCATTACCTGCTTAGACTAGATAAATGAGCGCTCAAAGTCACCAGAGGTTAAGTAGTGGCCTATCACTGATCACTCATTTGACCCGGTCTATGGTCATTTACATTACAATGGCCTGTGGGGGAACCTCGTGTGCTATAAGCAATACAAGCAGCCAGGGCTTGATATTAACATGAGCCCACCAGCCAAATGCAGGTATATTTTCTTTTTAGTGACACAAATAACATAAATACTCCCACTGCCATTTTGGCAAGTTGAATTTTAGGCCTATATCTTAACTTCAGAAATTAGGTGTGAATCTACGTTGCTCTGCTCGAGTGTACACCATTTTTTATATAGCAATTCTCTATAATAAAATAAAGAAAATTAGTAAGTAAAACAATATTACATGTTTTAATAAACTTTATTCTGCCTATAGGTGAACATGTTTCTTATATTTGATAAATCTGTCCAGGCATAAAACCAAATTTTACATTTCTTTACGCTTATTGTAACCTATAAAATATAGCTACACAAAAATGCCACTAATTCAATTGTGGCTAGTAAAAACACTAATTGAGTAGTAACTTTTGACAAAGACTAAACAAGGTGGCCAGTGAGAAAAAAGTAAAGCCCTGCAAGCAGCCTATACATATGTACAGTGGTAAGATTGTGCCGTTTGTAGGACTAATATTTTACAGTCAGGCTATCAATATATATTATCAAAGTCGTTGTGCAATAGCCATTCATACTACGAGCATACAGCAATCCCTTTCTGACAATATGGACAATAGCTGTTTTAAGCTAGTTCATTTTTGTTTAAGCTGTTTTAACCCAAGGTGTCACAGACAAGGCTAATTACATACCCAGTGACCTTGTAGAAATTCAGAGAAAATTTGTTGAAGAAAGGTTGTCTAATTAATACGTTGAGGATGGGGAAAGGTAAATGTTTTGCTTACAATTGTTTCTCAATCTTGTCATATTTATAGTACAACCAGCAAAATGTTTGTCTTTCTGAGTCTCATTTATTGTAGTAAATAGGTCAAGGCCTTATTAAATATATGCATAGTTCAAACAGCAGTCAATATTGTTTATTACCCTTTTCAGCTGTTCACAAACACACATTTACACCGGACGCTCTTTAGCTTGATGCAACGCTCACCGATTATCCAGGCTTGGGAGTGCCCAAAGAGTGCACCCAGTGAGATTTGGATCTCCTGAGTGATAGCAGTAAATGAAAAATTACAGCACAATATTAATCCATGACACTTGTCTTCCCCACAAGTCTAGCAAAAACATCACTAAGCGCTCATTAAAGCAGAGCTGACAATATAGTTTCATAATCATATAACAGGACTGCTGGAAACTGGGTCCATCTGTTTTGTGAAATGGATGTAGATTATCACTGCATGATGCGCCTCATAACTGTGGCTCCCAGGCCTGCTTCCTCTGCAGATGCACACTTCTGTTTACAAACATAAACTGTTCGCTGGGGCAAAAATCTATATTACTGAGGGAAATGGAACTACACTGACGAGCATGTAGCCTTAATTAAAGCACAAAATAATGCTGCTACATTGTGTGAATGTGTAAAAACAGTTCACCCACACAACTGATGTGCTGAGGAAAACAGGAATTAGATCCACACAAAGGCTCTAGTTGGAGGCAGTGGAAGAAGTACTTAAAGTCTGTACTGAAGTAAAAGTACTGCTACTTTAAAATGCTGTATTTTTTATTGAAGTAATGGTAAGAATACTCACAACTGTTACTTGAGTAAAAGTTTAAAAAGGTATTGAGTGGGAAGTTTTCTTAAGTAGAAACTAACTGCCACTACCACAGTTACTCTTGTTGCTTCTGCTACTACAACTACGGCCACTATCACTACAACTACAACTACCATTACTATAAATATTAGTACTGCAACTACTCTGCCACTGAGGTTGAAATTATTGAAACGTTGAGTAAAAGTTGTTTTTTTTCCCACTCCAATTTACTCAATTAAAAGTAACAAAATAATGTTGTAAAGGTACTTGAAGCACTCTCTGTCTTTCTTTCTTGAGTTGGCATGTTTTTTTTTTTTTTGTGTGTGTGTGTTTTTGTTTGTTTGTTTGTTTTTGACAGATGCACTTACTTACACAACCTTCTCTATTTATCCAGGCTTAGGACTGGCACAAAAAAGTGCACTGTCTTGTGATGTCCCGTGGCTAGATTGTACTCAGAAAGTACATTATCTCCAAAAGACGTACTTAGGGCTTGGAGAAAAAGGGGCGTTAGTGCAATTTTGGCTGAATATAAGTATTATAACAAAGGAAAGCTCTCAATGAGATCTTTCAATGGTAACAGGATGGAAAAGAAAGAATGACCCATGAGGTGTAATTTGAGAAAAAACTAAAAGGAGTAGTGGTAAAGGTGTGGTATTGTTCAGTGCCAAAAAGGCGTCAAAGTTCACATACGTCCTTTGACACTGAGCAAATCAAAGCAAAACAGATTGTTAAGTATAAACTCTCAAGGAGAATAACAGACTATACCCCTTTTATTAAAAAAATAGAATTGTGTTAAGGGTTGATGTTCATGATATACTGAAAATGTGTTAGTCAAGTAGTTAGTAAATTAGTTAAGACTAGTTGTATTAGAAAAAAAAAAAAAATAGCATCAGTTCATTTGATACATTACTTTTTCCCCTGGAATATAAAGACCCTTCTGAAAATTGCTATGTTTATTCAAAGATAAAAATCTTCACTCTGTCTCCAGTTCCCCAAGTCCTATATGTTTATTCCATTTGTTTATAGGGAAAATGTTAGTGTCCAAAAGGTGTATCTCACATTTTTTATTTTATTTTATTTTTTCATTTTTAAAAAGTTTGATAAATAAGTTTCCACCTTAAACTGTGGTAGTATAAATTTCCAAGATAATCTCAATTTGATAACACAACAAATATGATAAAAATTTGTTTTGGCTCTGTAGAATCTGTAATATTGCACTTACACCCCTTTGCTTTTGAGCTCTTGTTATGTAAATGAGTATCTACTTTCCTCCTCTGCTAAATACTAAAGGCACTCTTTGAGGTTTCAGTTAATGACAAATGCAAAGTCTTCTATACAACACAATATTAGAGAGTTGTGAAAGTAATCTGTCTGACCTTTGTTATAAGAAGTGTGGGACAACAAAGGTACTAAAAGAGAACTTATGTATGGATGAGGACAAGGTGCTTTTATCACTGCGTTGCATCAAGGCAAACAATGCTTCTCCTCTTTTCCTGTGTCCTGGTTTCTTGAGGTCAACTGATGATCAGCGATACTACGTATAACGCAACAATAGGCAGCATGAAATTCATTATTAGAGCCCCGAAATGATATGATTCATGTTCTTTGCATCAGTGCGTCCTCTGTCTCTGCCAGCTGATTGGCTGCTGTAAATGGTAAATGGGCCACTAGTCATTTGCTGCTGTGTAACATCACGTAATTATAAATCCAAAGGAGTAATAAAAGTCATTGGCAGTTCCTTTGGCGAGGCTAACGCTACAGCAGTGTCACCATGCATAAAGTTATCTCCAAACACATTCCAGATTGGATCTTTAATTGCTTTCGCGGCTTGCCTTTTTAACATGTGTCTGTAAGCAATATGATTAAATAATGGTGAAATGACATTAATAAGAAATGAGATGGAAATCGACTTGTGCACAATTTGGAAAACAGCACACAATAAACAAGCTGCAGCAAGCGAAAGCAGCCACAAAATTATGTACATAATTAGGCTGAATGCTCTCTCCGACGTGCCATGTTCGGGCTCGTTCTCCGTGCATAGTCACATGGTGCAGTGCGTGCATCTGTAGAGCCGTGACGTGGCTATAGAAAACCCACTGAACGGACAATTTGAGGATTAGCCTTCGTGCTTTGTGTGAGCGTGGCGAACATGCAGATGGCTCATTCAAGTGGGCCAGATGTTTTAATGAGTGTTAATGAAAAATAAAAGGTAAGGGGAAAACAACCATTAGATTGTGGTTGACACTTACGGGACAACGTTAGAAATGAGAAAGCACTGGATAAATAAATAAACACCACGTCCCAATTCATCACTTGGTTAATGGTTGGTGGAAAAAAAAAAAAAAAAAAGGTTGAGGCGAATATCTATGGAAATTAGTGTTTGTCTATTCTCTCTTTCAGTGATTAGGAATTAATTTGAATAATTAACGATGATCAGCGCAGATCAGAGTGTAGCGTCTCGCAGGGTGACTGGAGTTTGTTTATGCCCCTCGTTTGTATGCCTTTGTATGGATAATGAAATGGGAAGGAGAATTATCAGATTAACACAAACTTTAAGCATCCCAAATAAGGCCTTTTTAGGCTTTTTGAAATAATTTTGGACACCTTTGTATTAGTATTTTACATTTTATAACTTAATGTTAGAACGTATGGAAAGCATCTCCTTTTGGGGAGTTCTTACTTTCACTTGGACTAGGTTGCCCCCTGTTGGCAATGATGGGGAATGGACAGAGTATAAAATGGCTAATTAGCATGGCTTTTAGTAACATGACACTTACAGATAAATGAGCTGATGGCTTTGAAGTGATGGCGTGTTCTTCTAAAACTGTTCTTATTTCATTTATAAGTAGTGTCTACAAGGTAGCTCCAGGTTTTGTCTTTTGAAATTTAAGACTTTTTAATTCCACTTAGAGTGAAATTTAATGCCAGTGTTGTCGACAACAGAACAATAATCTGTATAAATTTTAATCTAATCAATTATCCGTACTACTCTCTGAAACTTAATGGTTTCATTTTAAAAGTCTAATACAGTTGAAAAAACTGGACCTGCATTAAAAAAAAACAAAAAAAAAAAACAAACAAACAAAAAAACATGAAAAATGAATTATGTATATCAATGGTTTTGTTATTTTGGTGACATGACTTTTGTAATATTACATTTTGAGACCTAGATAACCTAGGTAATATTTAATACACTTATGGTCTTGATTCTGACAATCAAATGTAATAAACGTTTTTATGCTTTTAAGACTTTGGGGATACCCTGGTCTAAACAGGGCCACAGCTGGTAGAGATGTTTGCTTACGTCCTTGGGCAAGACACGTAACCCACTTGTCTGTATGTATGACTGTGTGATTGGTGGTGGTGGGAGAGGCCATAGGTGCAGAATGGCAGCCACCTTTATGTCAATCTGTCCCAGGGCAGCTGTGGCTACAGAAGTAGCTCACCACCAGTGAGTGTGGGGAGTGAAAGAATAATGCAATTGTCTTTGAGTATCCAACAAAGAGCAATATACAACCAATGCATTATTATTATTATTATTATTATTATTATTATTATTATTATTATTATTATTATTATTATTATTATTATTATTATCAGATCAGTTTATGTCACTTAGCATTAGGTCCAAAAAGGCTTGTTAGTTTGTGTATAATGACAATCAGAATGTATGAATGAGATGAACACCTATGATTGCATTGATAATTGTAATGTGATTGTGTGTTTATTAATACTCATCTTACTCAGGAGAAGTAACAATACTGTATCAATACAATGTAATATAATCTATTAAGTTGTGTGTCTAGGTAACAGTTGGCTCTGTTGCCCCAGTGTATAGTTGTATGTTGTCTCTTTTGGTTGTTGGTAGATAATTTACTGGAAATGCATGCTAGGCTATATCCAGTGAAGAGGGCAAAACAGCACATGAAAGCACATACCAGTTACCAGACTAGTACAAGTGACACAATGTGTACTCGTATCATGTCAAGGCAGTATTAAACGATTCAACTATTGTGTTAACATTCTACTACTAGTCTTGCTAATAAGGTTAAGTTATACATTTCTTTTGTATGTGTTTTGTATTCTCTATTAGTGCAGATCATCGGTTCGGCGCGTGACCTTGGAAAGCCAAGTGACCCTGAAATTGTGTTACATCTCAGAGGGAAATATGTTCCGAGAATAAGAAATGCAGCGCGAGACAGCATCCTAACCCGTCCTATGTTTTTCATCACAGCCTGGCATATTCTCATTGTCTGCGGCGGCTCAGGACCAAGGCGGGGTGTCATGCCAAAGCCTGCCTTTTATGAGGGGTTTTATATTCATTTGATGATCCTGCGGGCCTCTGTTTCCTGAGTGGATTATCCCTATATGCTGCTGCTGAGCCTTTTTGATATGCAGCGCCATGGCAGAGTCAATAAGGTCCATTCTGCATACAATATTCAAGATTATACAAGACAGACAGCATAATTCACACTCAATCAGAATACAAATGACTTCGGTTGGTGGAACAGCGCATTGGGAAACAAACACAGCTGATTTTTTTTTTTTTTTTTTTTTAGCATCGGCTCAGACCTGGACACCTTGAATTCTTACAGTGAATGCATATGGCTTTTCTGAATTGAAGCCTGCAGGGGATTATTTAGCTTTGCTTTTTATGGACTTCTTGCAGCAACCATGATCTAAAATAAAAGTAGAGATGGGCGCCGTGGTATAGCTCTGTTGGTTATGCAAGTGAGCTATACCACTCCCTGATTTCTCTCCCATGACTTCTTGTCACCTCTACACTATTCTATCAAGCTATAATTCAGGGGTCTCAAATGTCCAGCCTGCAGGCAAATTCAATAATTTCTGTCCTGCAAGATGATTTTGAGAATTATTATTATTTTTAATTATAAAACTCCGAGATTTGTGGTCTCCATATTGTCATAGCTAAGCCCCTGCCTGCCCTAGAACACACTATTTTAGGCAGTTTGTTATATAAATTAAACTTTTACACACAATAACTCAGATACAGTTGTCCTATCTCTGCGCATACACATGACATGTCTCCTAGTGCGTACAATACTCAGCGCGCACACAGCACAGCACTGCCAGTGTTGGTGTTAATTCAACTAAGTTTCAATGTTTAACTCATTACGTTTCTATATAAACCATTCTGATGAATACTTCAACTTTGTATACTTTTAACCCACGGACAAGTTTCATTCTTCAACGGCCAGAGGGATCCATTCCTCTCATTGCTGCTGTTTAATGTGATTTCAGTGTTTTATAAGGTAAAGTAACTCCAAGGAAGAGGACAGTTATATTTCCCTCATGAAAGTTTTCCACAGTTAAGCAGCGGGTCTGGAATTAGAATAAGGATCTGTAGCATGAATAAATGGCTACATATGAAATATTTCACCTGTATTAATTGTATCCATTGGTAAGTCCTGTGAAATAAAGTGCTCGTCTGAATGTCTTGATGGGGCACAAGCTGGCAGCACGCAATATGCAACACTCAAGGCACTAGATGTCACCAAAGCTCGGGTCCTCTCCAGTGCGTGCTATTTTAACTTGGAAAAAAAAAATTGACCTGCAGCCAAGCAAAGTTGGCAACCAATGCCATAAAAGGTCAAAAATATAAGAAAAATAAACAAGAGTGAGGTGGCGATGTAATCCAGCCACATGGGGTCAAAAGCCAGTGTGCCCCTAGAAATATGTTGAAAGGCTCTTCAAGCAAGTTTAGCATCATGTGGGACTCTTTCTATGAGCATGTAGGGAAGCTTCCATGTCATTCCCAATCCTGAGTGATGTATCTTTGTCTTTTTTTTTTTTTTTAACACTTGTCTGGTGGTAGACAGACTGGCAAGTGTCACATTACCTGTGTATTATGTACTTGTTTTTTTTTTTTTTTTGGCTTTTGTGTAAGTTAGTGTTAATAAGTTTGTCATGTTTTGTTTTGTTCTGTATTTTGCTTAAAAAAAAAAAAAAAAAAAAAAAAAAAAAAGCCAGTGTACCCCTAGTGCTGGTCCCATGCCTGAATAAATGGTGAGGGTTACATTAGGAAGGGCATCCGGTGTAAAACCCATGGTAAATGAATATGAAATCACAACACACTAAGGCAGAAAGGAGAGAAGAAGGAAGGTGGCCTAAAGGTTTCACTTAATATTGTCAATATTTATAATCATTCTTGTTGCGTTTTAGAGTAATAATTGATGATGGTAAAAGAATAAATGTTTTGCCTACACATATTGGCACTGTATTGGTTACACTGGCTTTTCTGAATTGCAGCCTGCAAGGTATTCTTTACCTCTGTTTTGTGCAGAGTCTTTGTTGCATCTAAAATAAAACCAGAGGGGAAGGTGGCCGTGAAGGTTACAGAGTATATGCCTCACTACGGCACTCCCGCCTGTGCCTCCTATTTGCATGTGTGCCATTAAACGGCTATGCAGAGTCTATCAGTCATGTTTATAATTGCATTAATGTGTTATGAACTGTTTCCACCCTCAGCGACCATAAAGATTGCCCTCCACGAGATGGATCGGGAGATGAGGGAGGAGTACCTAGTGGTGATCCAAGCTAAGGACATGGGAGGTCACATGGGCGGCCTGTCTGGGACCACCACCGTCACAGTCACTCTGACAGACATCAACGACAATCCACCCAAGTTTTCCAAAAGTAAGCCAGGTCACACAAGCTGAAAACTGAAGAATAGGACAAATTACCCACTAAATGAAACTCAATTTCTTTTCATTTAGAACAATACATATTATTTCACAGTCATCAAACAAGCTATTTAGAGACGCAATTCTTTGCTGTAATCGTCTAATAATGACTGTCTAGTAAAGAAGAATTGTTTGATGATTTTGCAGGCTTGTATGAGTTTGTGATTCCTGAAGACCTCCCTTTGGGGAAGACAGGTGGCAAAGTGAAGGCGAATGACAGAGACATTGGGGAGAATGCCAAGTCGACCTACAACATCATCGATGGAGATGGCCTCGGCATTTTCGAGATTGTCACCGATGGACAGACCCAGGAGGGGTTTCTTCGGCTGAAAAAGGTATGGCATGGAACAACAAAATATTGCTGTTATCAAGGTGCTTCTGTCAGCCACACATAAGGTCTGACTGCTGCATTACATAGAATTTGATTCACATGTCATTGCTTGCTGTGAGTAAAGTTGCTAGTTTCAAAGGTTAGGACTGGCCAAGCTTTTTTCCATTTGGGCCAGATTTGAAAATGTTGCCCCAAGTTAATGAAAATTTGCAGTGCAATCTAGAGTTACCAATTCACCTAACATGCCATGCATGTCTTTGTACGGGGGGAGGAAGCTGGAATAACTGGATAAAACACACAGTAACACAAGGAGGACATACAAACTCCACCCAGAAAGATCATGCCGGCCTGAGAAGCGATAACACAACTTCCTTGTTGGGTTGGCATTATGTCTCTACTGGTCTGACTTCTCCCTTTATTCAATTTTATTTAGACCCACTTTTTATGACAACGCTTCTCAACTGTTACTCTACCATGCTGTGGAGGCCATAAGCAGTACATTACAGACGCACCATGTAAGCCATATGAAATCTTGGCCTCTGTGCATGACTTTGCAAATGTCTATGGTAGTTTTAAAGTCATAAAAGTTACTTTATGTATATACTACACTGATCTTTGTGGCAGTAAAATGAGGTCCAAGGCTTTACATTCCCAAGTTGTTACTCAGGAGGTGATTTGATTCTAATCTTATAATATATTTCCTTACAAATTAGTAGTAACCTCTCAGAGCCACTTCAGTTAATAGTAATATTGTAAAGTAATAGCAACTCGAAACAAGTGTAAATGGCCGTGTATGTGAGCTCACCATATATAAAGCAGGATATATCATAATTGCCACCCAAAGCAGCTTGGACAGGCTCTGCCCTGAGGACTTGTAAAATAAAAATGCCAGAGATGAATGAACTAAAGAATTCTTTCATTATTAAATGCATGAACTGAGTATTGGCTGGATGCTGTTGAAAATTATAACCGTATCCTGGGAAGTTCAGATTCTGGTTACTGACTACAGCAAACACTTACATGTAATAGATTTTGTTGAATTGTACAATGTGCTTTGAGAATGATAAAAAGCATATTGTAAATGATCTCATCTCTCAGTGATGATATTCAGATCTGCAGACATCTACATTTTCATCACCATTTCAGCAGATGGACCAAGTCTCCAGTTGCCTCTAGTTCTTTTCCATTCTTTCACATTTCCATCTGAGAGTTTCTTTGTTCGTGTTTCCCCAAAGCCACTTCACAGGAGCAGTTGTTGGTTAATTGGTTTGCTCAAGGGTACGTTGGCAGTAATTTTTAAGCAAAGAGGAAGAAAGCATTCTGAATGGGTTTGTGAAGATATTCCCAGGTGCACAGGCCTGAGGAAACACACTAGCAACACTTCTGTCACAGAGTGAATATCTCATCAACAGCCAAACACATTAGTGCATAATGGAACAATGCATTGTGATAAGTGTTCAAAGAGCACTAAATTTATTAGAGAACTTCTTCAGTACCTAGTGATATCATGTAGGCTGTTCTTTCTATGGCTAAAAATGTGTATCCCAGGATCTCTGTAGCATACAAGCCACACACCATATAGTACTATTACACAGAGAAATACTTTATTTAGTTTATTTACTTTAATTCTGATGATTATGGTCATTAAGTGATACTCAGGGACGTGCAGTCAGGGAGGAAGCAGGGGAGGCAGACCCTGAAGAGTAAAAAATAAACAAATAATGATAAAATAAAATAATTTTCTTTCTTGTTTTCCTGCTCTGTGCTTTATATAGATTTTCTTTTTGAATCCAATATATCTATGATTTCATCAAAAATACTGAATTTGCATGCTTCCTATTCATATACATGGGAGAGACACGAAGTTAGGCAGTAAGCAGCCTCACCTCAGATTGCACAGTACCTCACTAACTGGGCTGAGGCTTGTAATTGGCAAGTGCCTGTTTCTGTCTCTCTTCACGTCTCCAGTATAATGTTTTCAGACACTTTTAATGTGCACTCTAATTTTCCATAGTCAGGCTAATGTCTGTGTGCTACATATTTAGTTTTGCTAATTGCATAAAACCACAGATAAAAAAGCTTGAGGTGAGGCAGATAGTACTCTGCCTCACTGAAGGGGGCGTACGAGAGCTCACAGGTTCACGTTACTGCCCCAAATGAAAGCCAAACATGAAGGATACATGGATTTTAAAACTTTCTCAAAAATGGACTACCAATCGAAACCGGATCTAATTAATAAAGGAAGACCAACATTGGAGATTAAAGATCTGCTTCAAATATCAGGTCAGAAAATAACCTGCTCTTTTCAACGAGGATGTGAATGGACCGAGACACACATATATTAATTATCCACTAATTTGCGCATTTAGCCTGTATTATGAAGCTGCACTCCCCTAAATCGTTCGCAGTAGTATGAATAAAATAGTGTTATCCAAATACTGCTGCCTGGAGGACAGTGGAAAATTGTCTATAAATCCATCTCCAGTCTGAAGTTTAAACATCAGCTGCTATCAAAGTGGAAATGATAGCTATGATTTTTTCTAACAGAAATCATACACACTGTACATTTGCACACTTTACTCTAGAATAAATACATAAAAACACAGTGATATAGCCTATTTATCATTTTTTATACATTGGTTCAGACCCAGCAGAGGTAGAAGGTTAATTATGTGGACCCTGAGCAATTTTAGTTGGAGACCCCTGCTCTAATCTCAGTGCCTCTCCAGCCACCTCACTGCACGTCACTGAGTAATACTAATTTAATTTTATGAGATACAGAATTTTGGGGTGGCAGAGTTACTGCATATGCCTCCAGGCAAAGAGGTCATGAGATTATTCCTCAGGCCAGTTGTCAAGCAATCTCTCTGGGTGGAATCTGCATGTCCACTCCGTGTTACTTTGGGTTCCTGCTTCCTCCTACAGTCAAAAAAAATGCATGTGTTAGGTGAATTGGTGACTCTTAATGGCCCCTAGTGGAATCAGTGTTGTCACATTGATTCCACTATTGAATGGCTGTCTGTGTGTTTATGTCTCTGTGTCAGCTTTGCGACTGACTAGCCATTGTCATAGTTGCTATGATAGGCTTCACTCCCTTCAACCCCTAACAGGAATAAGCATAAGAACACTAAAGAATTAAAGATCCCCTATTTTGCTAAATTAATGTTGTTTTCACCTCAAAAACATACCTGGAGTAGTATTTTGTTTCATTCATGCATGTTTGAGTAATCCTGTTGCTGAGCCTGTTGTCCTCTAACAATCTGGAAATGCTCTGTCTCACTGCTTTGCTCTACGTAGACATGTGAAACCAGAAAGTGCTCCTTGCTGTTTCTACTGCCCATACACCATCACCAGACTCATTTGGATAATTTCAGCCCTTAAATTTCCATCACAACAAAACAGTCAGCTCATGTATCTATCTGTTAACGTTATGTTGCTAATAGCTGTGCTAAATAGCCGTTTATGTTTTGTCCATTTCCCTCCATTGCCAACAGGGGACAACACACACCTAATCCATTTCTGCAAAATGAAAGTCACAGCTCCCCAGAAGAAGGTGTTTTCCATACATATACATTATTTTAAGGTATAAAACTTAAAATACTAATGCAAAGTTGTCTATAACTATTTAAACAGCCCCAGAAAAAAAGCATAATATAGAACTGTCAATGAATTAATGAATTTTCTGCAACTGTAAGCCATAATCATCACAATTTGTCAGGTCGGGGAACACAAGAGGGAGACGGACCCAAAAATGCAGACAAAAATAGACTTTACTATAACTCACGAACACGAGGAGACAAGCCACAGGGGTACACGAAAGACACGACCATACTAGACAAAACTCAACAATGAACCGACAAAACTCAGGGGAGGACACAGGGCATAAATACACAAAGGAATGAGGCACAGGTGAAACACATTAAGGCGGGGCAGGTAATCATACAGGCAGGAAACACAAGAGGCAGGAAGGAAATCAGAAAACATGGGAACAAACCAAGACTACAAAACAAGACACACGGGAAACAAACACAGAAAACAGGACATGGACATGGGACATGACAACAATTAAAATAAAATGCTTACTTACTGTATATGGAATGTACATAGCCTTATATGCATTTCACTTTGATTTGTTAAATAAATGGACACAATATTTTCATCTGTCCCTGTAGCACATATATGTTAATACAGGAGACAAATTTTTTAATGGGGAGCCTAGAAGTCCAGCTACACTTTGTGCCAGTCACAAGCCTTGACAAATGGAAAGGATTGCACTAGAAAAAACATCATTTGTAAAATCATATGCCGTATTGATTTGATTGTGAATCTAATTTTGCTGTGGCAACTTCTGAAGAGAGCAGCTGAAAGAGACTTTTTTTATTTTTTTATCATTTTGTTACTTTCTTTAGCTTCCCTGTTGGTACTACTGTTTGCTTCTCCAAAGTACAATGGGTCAAAGCTGTATCACATATTTTCTCAGAACTTAAATAATATACTAGAAGCAAGCTGGGTATAATTACTTCCCTGTAAACAGTTAGATGTTGCACTCGACCGCTTGTGTTCTCTATACATCAAAGTATGCAGAATTTACATTCGAAAATCACAGTGCATTATAATGGTGTGACCTCAAAGCGAGTCCAGACACGGCTCTATCTCAAGGACAGCCTTCAAAGACGAGTGATATTCAAACAAACAGTAAAAAAACACTCCAAGCATGCAAGTGTTTATATATGCATGTATTCCATAAGTCTATAAATGTTTGCATATATTGAATCATACAATGGATTGATGGATGGCTGTTCACCGGTCTTGAGTCACGGTTCAGCTCAGTGTCAGGAGAGAAAAGCTATACATCACTCAGATTTGAACGCCACTGTGTTGTGATGTAAAATGACATTACCCCAAGGACATGTGGTGTGACTTTGTCAAAATGTGAACAATGAACTGTGAGGGAGGTGGAATGCGTAAGGGCTGAGGTGATCTGAGGGGACGCAATTTGCCAGAACACCAGAATAAACCAAACAAAAAGTCAAAAAATAAATAAATAAATAAATCTCAAAGTGTTGACAAAGAAAATGTCCTTCAGGTAACTTCTACGCACTGAGCCTTGATTTTTCAAAGTCAACTCGGCTTTTACTTTCCTGCCCCATCACCTGGCTGTATTTCTAAAGCACAACAGTTCAATATATTTTAGTGACTAAATGGCGTATTGTTACTACACAGGCAAAAGAATCAGGAAACCCTTCATAGTTGTCACATTGTTCAGTGCCAGTATTGAAGTGATTCAGAGTGAACTTCCACCCACTGTTCTCACAAACATTAAAAGCTTCATTTCCCTTTTTGACTTTAGCTTGTGTTGTCAGATTAAACTGAAAATCTGGATTTTTCATGTGGATTTCTAGGAACCAACCACAGAATGAAGTGCTCAGGATTCATCAAGGACTGCATATGATATTTTTAGTGAAAAGCCATTGCTATTATTGTTCATTCATTCATTTTCTTCCACTTATTGCCATTAGGGATCGCGGGTGACTGGAGCCTATCCTGGCAGCTATGGGTTTTAGGTGGTGAACACCCTGGTCAGTGTCCAGTTAGTCTCAGGGCTGACATAAATACATACACAGAGAATTATTCACTCTCACATTCATTCACTTGGGGCAATGTAGTCACCAATCCACCTCCATCTCCATTAGCTGCCAAATCAATGCCTGTTATTCTTCCTAGAGTCCTCACAAGAAGTTGTTTCTATGATTCACCTGAAGTAAAAATTTATGAGAAGGGCATCAATGTATGGCTCAGTGATAGAGCTGCAGCGCATATGCAGGGAAACTACAGCCTGCCGTGGGTTCAAGTCTGGGCTCTGACAGTTTGCCCAGTGTCTCTCCCTGCTCTCTCCCCAATCCCCTATTACACTCAGTCCTATCAATAAAGCCAAAACAATATTTAAAGAAGAGAGAGAAGGGATACTGAACCCGGATCAAGAACTGTACTGGTGATTCTAATACACATTTTTATACAGAGTGCAAATACCTGTTGTTGCAATGTTGACAATGGTTATAGTTTTTTTTTTTTTTTTTTTTTTTTTTTGGTGGAATAATAACTTAGTATCTTGTTGTATCTTTACTTAAGTAGACTTTACAGCCGCATTTTAAAGTTGATATCCGTACTTTTTAGTCCACTAGGTTTTGTTGCACACATTTTGATTTAAAATTATATACTTTTGCTGCATCCCCATTGTAAAGCAAGCAAAAGATACTGAGCATATCACATCACACACCTCTTTAGAAACAAAAAAAATAATGAAGCCACCACCAGGTTCAATTGGTTGTTTAAATTTCATTAATATAACCAGCAATCTGATCTTGAATCACGTACTTTTACTTTGACTTCATTTCACATTTGGCCTTTTTATACTTGTGTAAGGAAACTTCATCCACTTGTTTTTTTACATTTCAATTTTGTAGGATAGGTGTAAACTACTGTTGGGTCTCTTAAAATAATAGCAGAAAATTCAATGTACTGCATTAATACAGAACAGCAAAGAGGTCAAATGAGCTATCGACCAAACCTCAAGTATTACACCTGAATGTTTTCAGTCCACTACGACTAGAAAACAATTTGCTGGAAAGCTGTGTTTTACATCTCTCCAGACGGCTCTCTCTCAACTAGCCAAGAATCAGTGCAGCCTTTGCCTGTATTATGCTGCAACGACAGAAGGAACAGGCCACTTTAGCCTCTCTCCCCAGACACACCCTGTCCTCGTCTACAGTTGTACAAGTCTATAAACTGCCACCTGACATGGAATTCAAATTATTAAAGATCCTTTGCAGCAAGGTTAAAACTTATTGATCTAAGTGGAGCTGAAGAGGCACAGACCAGGGGAGAGATTCTGTGGTGTTTGGGCTCTAAGCTTTTTATCTGGCAGCCCCCAGGCCTGTCGAGGGATGTTAGCGGGATGCTGAGCTTTCACCCCTGAAGCCAGCACTGAACTTTGAAGTCTCTAAATGGCTTCTGTGTACATACTGATGTGATGCTAAAGCTTGGAAGAGGCCGAACAATGACACAGCGGGATTGTGGGTAGGACACGACAAGCGAGTGGTGGGAAACACAAGGAAGAAAGATGGACATTTTTTTGCTGGTTGCAAGCCTGTTGTTAGCATGAAAAACAAATAGAAGAGAATGAATAATAACGCTTTACCTTTTGTATGGAAATTGGTTGTGACTATTAAACATTTTTATAAATCTAAATTTAGATCTTCTGTTGGAATAATAGCCACCTACTCAATGTTATTCTAACCATTTACCAAATTATGTTTTTTCCAAGTTGGTTCAAACCTTAACCTCACCATCAGCATGGCTACCATTCATGCTTTTCTATGCAAAAAGTAAAACTGTCCCAATTTGCTACCAGAGAATACTGAGGTATTATAACCAAACATTGGTTACTCTACTAAGTTTGACACATTTTCTCACCCCACCTCCACAGACACACATACACACAAAATAATAATAATAATAATAATAATAATAATAATAATAATAATAATAATAATAATAATAATAAAAAATAAAGAATTGAGTTCATGTGACAGCCTATCTCCCACCCTCACTGGATTTCTAAGCTTAGGCGTTAATACACACATGAAGTACTTTAGTTCATTTTGAGATTGTCTATTTCAGATAAAGGTTTTGTCCAAAGTGTAATATTTTTTCTCCTTGGCTACATGTGGCAATACAGTATGTGTATATGTATCTGCAGTATGCGTATGTGATTATGTGAGCCTAACTTTCCTCAAATGGAAGATAAATAATATATGTATAGACTTTTCATCTAAGCGGAAGTGCAGGGGTTAATACTATGATCATTGTGCAGCACTATTTATGCTTGCTAAAAGTATTAATAGTATATATGATTCCAAACCCTGTACATGATCTATGAGGAGGAGAAACGGTCTGGCACGCAACTGCATGGCTCTGCTTTTTTTACTCATGAATCTTATATTAATCAACAGTCGCTGCATGCACAACACTACATCATGCATACTAATACGAATCAAAGTGGTTGTCCCTAGATTACTCAAAGCTCATGTGTGCCCTCCTTGAATTAATCATTGCTACAGTTCACAATAAAATTCTATACGTAACATGCATCATTTAAGAAGTGCAGTTTCATTAATTACAATATATATTCTTTAATTGTCATTGTAAGTAATCTGTGTGTTCAAGGCGAAAACAAGAAATGAATGTTTAGCTTGTTGTTTTTCATGAACCACTCTAGTGGAAGTAGTGTAATTAAATTTGCTATCAGCAGTCAATGGCCTCCTCTCACCTTCCTCTGTCTTGTTAGGACACTGAAAACAAATAGGAGTTGTTTCTACACGTTGTCATGTGGGATTATTGCTAGAATAATATGATGAGAGATACACACCAACAATTAGTCAACACATCCACTGTAGAATGCTCCATGCTATTGTTATTATTCAAAGCAATGTCTGTTCCTACAATAAAAGGGATTTCAATGCTCAATAATGCATTTTAAATAAACAATATGCAGTAGTCATTCCTTAAAAGAACTGAAGAAATATGTCTGCTGTAGATACAAATGTGTTCAGTTTTACAAACCACAACATTGGTGTCCCCCACTGAAAAGCAAAAGACTGCTTTGCACTGCTAAAGACAGCAAACTGAATTCTTTGTTCATGAGATTAAAAAAAAAAAAAGAGGAAAAATATTTAAAGTGAAAATGTAATTTCCGTTGTTTTTGTTTTTTTATTTTGATAGGGGATGATGTTTCATTTGTGACTTAACACAACATGGTCTGTTTCTACTGCAAATATATTATTCAACAGTTTCTTTATTCATTCTATTCATTTATTCATTAATGTTCTGTTGCTTCCTTTCATGGGTCACAGGGGACTGAGGTGGGTAAAACCTTAATTGCAAGGTTAACACTTCGAGACGTACTCTGACATATCTTAATTCACATTCATTCACTTTGGCCAATAGTGCCTTTGAATTAATATTTTCGGACAGGGCTACAACTGTGAGACAGAAGAAGTACCTAACACATTGTTTTGCATAAAATAATATCATGTTATTTTTTGACTGCTTTTTGTGTAAGGCCATAGTGGACTATTTCAGTTTAGACTGATTGTAATTATTCAGCCCAATAGACCTTTCTTGTGTTTGTAAACAATGTTTGCATTACAAAGACTGGTACTGGAAGTTTAAAAAGACGATAATTTTTAATGAAGGAATTAGCATTAGCCACCAACCATCTCAAATTATGAATAATCAAGACATGTTTGGGGACTGACGACCACTCGACCTCATGTGAGTAATATCAGAGCTTGGTTTGAGGACATTAGCAAAATTTTACTGTTTAATGTAATGGTGCAATTACCAACTATAATTAGCATATAAACTAAATGCTATGTATTTACATTTCTTAATTTCAATGTTACTCAGGTCAAACACTAACAGAAATGTGTCGGACCACTATAGTTTGACATTGTATGAGATCAGATTTAAGTCATCAATCATCACAAATTCTACTTTTATAAGTTAACTTTAGCAAATGGTTCTAACAATCAAATTTACTTCATATCAATCCAAAATGATTTGTAATAAATATATAAACTACAACCATTTGTTTCTGTTGCCCTAAAACATCAAAATTATTAATTTCACTTTGCTCTCTCATAGAAATGATTGAGATAGAACGTTAATCTCAGTACCAGGCTGTGAGCGCAACTTTTTTAAACACATCATTCCTAGAAAAGGGTCTAACATCAGTTATGGACAAAACAGGCAAAGGATGTTGCTAGGGCAATTACATACAGGACATTTCACATGTAACCCATCTTAAAAGTATATATACTTGTAGTTAGATATGTATGTCTGTTGTTTAGGGTGCATACTTGCTGGGATATGCTGCAGCCACCTGCAAACCCTCAAAGGACTAAGCTAGGGCTGGGTGATAAGGCTAAAAAGTAAAATCTAAATTTTTTTATTTTATTTTTTTTCAAAGTATGTAAATTACGCTGCTGTTAGCAATACCATTAGCCTCAACACAGATAACAGTGCTTGGAGGAAGCCAATTTTCTTGAAATTCGATTTTACGATAAGACTATTTTTCTATTGTCCTAAATTAAAAATGCAAATGAATCAAATTTATTTAATTTATTGCCTAGCCCTAGAATAAGCAGAGAATGAGTGCATAAATTGTTAATATGTAATGGACATGAATTATAGTTTTACTGTGTGCATCAAAGCAAGTCAGTTCCTCATATAGTTGGCTGTTGGTATTTTTTACTTTTCTTCTGACCTTTTCTTCCTTTAAATGTACTTCTTAAACTTTGCCCCAGTGTCCATTTCCTTCTCTGTAACTGTCCAACTTCCACTCTCTGCATTAAAGTGTAATCCGCTGGCTCGAGGTCCAGCCAGACTGTGTGCTTTCTCAGCACAGACGGCCCAATGTGAGACAGTGAGAAGGGAAGGATGGAACAGTGATGGTGTGGATGTCAGAAATGGAGGAGGTGGAGTCGGCGGGGGAAGGGGAAGTGTTCTAATTTTTCAGAGAGTGCAGGAGTGGGCTTTGAAGAGTTTTCAGGGGATTCCGATGGTCTACTAGTGCTCCAGCCGCTCTTCTTGGCCCTCTGGCTGTTAGCGTCTCACAGTGGGACCCTGGACGACCCCCTCCACCCACCTCCACTCTGCCCTCAGAGCTCTCAGCACCAGCACTGCTAACCTTTTCTTCATCTGTCGCTCCTCTGCGTCCTTCTCTCTCCCCAAGCCACCTCTGATCCCCTCAAGCACCAAGACCCACTTTTGATTTCCCTATAAATCCTGGTTATGGACTGTGAAAGTGACTTGATCCCATTATTGGAGCAGGATGAAACGAGCAGAGGTGATTCCACGTGAAACTGTGACAGTCTGGGGAGGTCCACGTGTAATATTGTTACTTCTTCTACTCTTTTATGTTTAAATATGAACTCGCCTTCTGTAAATGAATTCTGGGCTGCAACTGCTGTAAACAGTGATTACACAGATATGTCAGTTTTGAGATGACAGTTTGTAATACTACATGTTGTGAGTTTTCTTTGCAGCTTTTGTTGACAAAAAAAAAAAAAAACAGGCTCTAATTTGTGTTGTAATCTGTTTGTGATGCCAGCATGAAAGCTTTAATAATCAGCTGTCACTGAGAGCATTCAAAGTCAGATCTGGGCCCTTTCAAGATGGTAGAAATAAAAAAAGACAAACAAGTTTGCACTGCTCAGCAACAAATTACATTTATCAGGCTTTTGTTGATCAAATAAAATTGGACTTTTAAAGTTGTATTGTGAAGTGTACTGAGATTTGTTTTGATGTTTTTAGATACATGAGGAACTAGATGAGATTGTCCTCATCAACATATTTGTCACACATCTGCATGGAGAAGCTTCTCACTCTTGCCATAGTTATTCAGATGAGTTGAAAAAAATGTAAATCAATACAAGACAAAACCAGTGCCAAATTATACTGAAGGACTGAATCATTGGTTACGCTAAAACTATAATACATAATTTACTAACAGTCTGATAACATTTTGAAGCAGGAATAAAGATACAGTCGGAGAGGTAGTGAAGGAGTCCAGGTCTGTGAAAGGTTTGGAAGCAAGTGGGATAAATTTCAAACATCAAATGTATTTGTAAAAAAAAAAAAAAAAATTGAGAGACTACCCTTTTTTTTTAGTTTATTTGACCTTTATTTAACCAGGAAAGTCACACTGAGATTTCTCAGAGGAAACCTACGCAAGCACCGGGAGACCAAACTCCATACAGGAATGCCCCATCTGGTGTGAGATTCAAACCCGTGACCTTCTTGCTGTGAGGCGACAGTGCTCAAAACTTTGCCACCATGCCGCCCAACACAGTGTTTTTCTTGTACTAAAAAATGATTGGTTAAATTACTGGGGCATACGATGAACCATTAGAACTAAAACAACAAACAGGTTAGATGACACAGTATTTAAAGTCATATTCTACAGAACCCTCTCCTTTTGTCTTAGCTTAGGACCAGCACAAGGGTGACCTTTTGGCTAAAGTTCTGGCTCTTAAGGAATCAAACCCTGGTAACTCGAACTTGACATGTGGTGCTTTCATCATACCAAAAGATATTGTACAGCTTATTTGAAATGTCTCTCAAAGTAATGTAATTTTGAACCAGTATAATTGTCCTCAGATTTCTTATGTTCACAACCAAAAATCGTATTGCTTTAAAAATACTGAACCAAATAGACACTGATACTGCACCAAACTCTTAGTTAGGCACTAAATCTATTCTTTCTTGTTGTCTTGCAGCCTTTGGATTACGAGACCAAACATGCCTACAGCCTCAAAGTGGAGGCCACCAACATCCGGCCTTCACCGGCCGGCGACATGCCCTTCAAAGACACAGCCACAGTTAAGATAGTGGTGGTGGACGCGGACGAGCCCCCAGTTTTCTCCAAACCTATGTACCTTCTGGAGGTCAACGAGAACGCACCCATTAATACTGTGATTGGCACAGTCACCGCCAGGGACCCCGACTCCTCCGGAAGCTCCGTCAGGTAAAACAACTACATCTATACTACTGTGCACAAGTCTTGACAGGTTTTTGAGAAAGGCTATGAACATAGGTGTATCAATGTGCACAAATACACAAAAAACAAAACGTAGACCACGGAGAGCCCTCTGCCAAAGTACTGGTCCTATCTCGCAATGGTAAATATATAATGCCCAGGTCTGGAATCAAACTCGGAGATCATAAAAATATACTCTTGATACGTGGAAACTCTTATAATATTGTAAAATCTACCAAAACTAATATTGTTTTTTTTCTTTCTGTGAGTGAAGTTAGTATCTTTGGTCTGTATTTCAAAATGGTACATACTTTCTAAAACCCTCTGAAAAAAAAAAAGAAAGAAAAGTAAGAGTGCTTGTGGCCTTGCATATGCCTGAAAGTGAATGAAATGTTACCTAGTATAGTCAAGCACATAGTAGGTTAACAAATGATACGTCTCTTGCTATAGTGGATTGTTTTAATGAAAGGCTTGACACGGAGACATGCAATTTATTCTATTCATGTGTTTGACCTTTGGCTATGCCTATCATGGTGACGTCCTTTTGGCAGAATAAGGAAATGACTCAGTGATTGCTCTGATTTCTATAGCCGATAAAGAAAAAAGGCATTGTAACTTTTTTTTTTTCCTCCCATGCTGTGAGATATTGTGCATCTATGTGACTTATTCTCGAAAATACCAGAAAGGCACCTTGAGGATAGGTTATACAGGCAATTTCTCTGCCTCCATCTTGGCATTTCATTAAGTCTCTGGTGACTTGCTGACCGCATTCCAGGGACAACACTCAACAGGTTGTGTGTAATTGCGGAGCTGGTTTTCCTAGATTGGCTCAGGCAGTAGCTCGGCCAGTTCATTTGGATTTTTTTTTCTTCAATATATTCTTTTTTTGGGTGGCATCCTCATGTTTAGTGATGAGACTGCCGGGAGGAATGGAGCACTGAGGTTGCATGATGTCCGTCCCCTGGTGAAAGGAAAAGTGTGCTTCGTTTATAATGACATATTTTGCCTCTCTCGCTGTGTCTTTATTTCTTACAATGATGTTTTTAAGTTGGTGCACGGTCAGGGCACTTCTTTACAAGGCCATTTACTATAATGAAAGAGTTGTAAGCTTTGGTATAATTAGGTAAAAAATTTAAACCGCTGAATCAATTTGAAATTGCTATAAAAGAGCTTAGTGTCAGAAAAAAAACGTGTAAGTTCAACTCCATGCATTTCCGATATGTACCACTGCATCGCCCAATCTGCAGCAAATACACTTTCACTATATATGCAATTTTACCAATGCCAAAACAATTTCAGACTTTTATTTAAAAGCACTGAACAAATGTACCCAATGCAGATTAAACAGGAAAGGGAATAACATAAAAGACAGGACTGACTGCAGGAGAAGCCAATGGTAACTAATGACAGACTGACTACAGTATAGTGAAGACCTTTTATTTTTATTTATTTCTTGTCGCTGATGCTATATTAGACCAGTGTTATGGCCCAAATATGAAGAAAAAATGATTCAGTGAGAAACCATACACAATGATTATGATAAGACAAAGCAAACAACAGAGAAGGGATGGTGAGCTTTGGTAGCTCACCTGGTAGAGCACATGCCACATACTCAGCGCGACCTGGGTACGATTCTGGCTCTGGCTGATGTGCTCAGTATTTCACCTCTCTGTGATCCGATTTCCTGTATGAAAAAGGCTAAAATGACCCCAAAATATTGTTCAAAAACAGACAATCATTTACCATTAAATCTTTAGATAGTAACATAAAAATGCACATAAAAAAATTAATCTATAAAAGAAAAAATAAGTTATATATAAATAAAAATAGTTTTAGGGGTAATTAATTTCAGTCACATGCGGCACAAAACTGAAAGAAGGAAGAGCCAATAAAATCCAGGTTTTTTGGATAAGGAGGTTGAAAAATACAGCTAGAATCATTAATGTTGAGTAATGAGCTAAGATATAAACAAATTAGGATTTTGTAAATGAACAGAAATCATTGGGTCTGTCTACAGGACTTTTTTTTTCTTATATTTTGAACTTTTGAGTTAAATCTTTCCAGACTGGCTGTTTATAGCTTGGTGCTGCTTATATTTTTTTCTCGGTCACAGTTTGTGTCATGTTCAGGCAGTCATGAATTAAAAATTCACTGAATTATGAATGAGTGTACATGTAGATGACAGCACCCCGCTGAGCTGATCTCCACTGTCCAGCCAGTGCCATCCTGTGACACAACACTTACTACATGTTTTCATTAAACATGACCGTGTCTCTGGCTGTCATCTTAATGCAGCAGGTCATTTGCCTATTTTAACCTCTTTCTTCCCTTTTTTTTTATGTTTCCCCTGAGGTCCTTCTTTAACACATTTCATTATACTTTTAATCACCAATTTTATCATTTTGTGAAGAGGTTGTTATTTTCAGAATGGATCGTTCCACATGGGTTTTGTGTGACTGTCAGAATGGGAAAAAAAATCCCTGCAGTAGGAGAAATAGCATTTGAGTGCGTTCTCGGGAGCGGTTCACCATTTCTTTCAAAAGCTTATTCTGAAACTTTCAATTTTATTCTTTGAACAAACTCAGTAAGTCACTAATAGTATGTTACATTAATTTTCTGCCAGCTCTGGTAAAGCCACTGATTATGGGCGAATGGGAGAGCTCACAGATTGCACACACAAACGCACATTGACTTGCCAGCTTACATTTTGTCACAACAAATTGCTTTACCTCAAACACGCCATTGGCTTTGAACTTTAAACGTGCATGCTCCTTTGCTGTAGTGTTGGAGATGAACATGATCTATCACAGATGCCAAGTGTTTGCTTTGTGGGAAGAAAGATGAAAGTAACTATTGTTGTGGAGGGCTTAATATGATGCATTACCCACACCAAAGAGCATTTGATTTTACTTGAAGCAAAGGTCTGCTCTGGCCTGTTACTCCAAGCTTTAGGCTGATAACATGATTACAGTCTGCAAGGTTTTAATCCTGGCAGATAAAAAGACTGACAGAGGGCGGTAGCAGAGTAATGCCTATTACAATATCAGATGATTTTAATAATAAAATCTCAAGCACAATATATGGACTTGGGTATTTGTACGCAGCCCAGTGACTGTAAAACATGATTTGAATCAACAATAAACAGCTTTCAGTTTTCTCAGTAAAATAAGAAATGCAATAAGAAAAAGGTGGATCTGGTTTGTGTTTGTGTATTTTTTAGCCTCTGACTGACAGAGTTACAGTGGAATTAACATGATTTAACATTTATATATGGCAATGGCAGTAGAATGAAAATAAGTGATTTTAATGTATGCCAATGGGACCAAAAAGGGCTTTAGGAGAAAGAATGTGAGGTAGTTTCCCAGAACTTTTTTTTTTTTTTAGTTGTGGCACTGAAATTCTAAAATTCATTTATTAATGGACATCTTTGTCAAATATCATCACCCTAGCATAAGTAATGCCTAAATGAGAGCAAAAAATACATCAGGAAAGCCCTAAAAGAGTGCCAGGAGGGCCGGAGGGTTAAATAAATAAAATATAACATATATGTGCTCATTTTGTTTGTTGTAGAAACAGAAAGCAAGAATTTTCTCCATAAAGCTATAAATATTTAAAGTCCCGATTATTACAATAGACACATGCAAAGGATAATTAAATCTTATTGTCATTTTAAAATTGAAAATATCATATTGAGTGATCCATTTTGTTCACAAGTATACAATATTTTACAGCATGCATCTTCTGAAATTTAAGGAGGCTAACATGAAGGCCAAGAGCCTTCAGATGCCTTCATCATAAGTAGACACAACTATGTTTTGATAAAACGTTGCCATGGAAATAAGAACAGACTAGTATTTTTTTGCATCTCATTTTGGTGACAAGGTAGTATTTTTTTCTGTTCTCAATCCAGGAATTCTCTACATAAAATCCCCTTTGTCCTTCAAGTCAAAATCTGCTAAGAGGCTCGAATGACAAAACTGAAAATGCTTGTTATTGAAGCCGGGTGTCTCTGGGAGAATTGGAGTAAAAGTGGGGCAGCATTAGTGCAGACGAGCTCTCGAGTTGACCGCTGTGATTACAATCGCTCTCTGTCTCTATCTCACCCCCCAATCCTTTCTTGCCCACACTGCACCCCTCACCACCACTGGGCCACACCAAACCGAATCTGTGTCCGGCACTCCGGGGCAGGAGTGTGCATGGTGGGCTGCCATGTCCTTTTCGTTCAGGGCACAAACAAGCCCTCAGCTGTACTTAATGCATCCAACCAACAAGTATTTTCAGGTGCACTCCATGAAATGTTCCCCCACTCTCCCCTCTCCCTTTCCACAGCCTGTACTCTATGGTTTTCTACCTGACTGACCACAAATAAAAAGCAATGTGACATCTGGCAGTCACTATAAGGTGCCCTCACATGAACTGAAAATGGCTTGGTGCATTTTGTTCAATAATAGATAATGGCATAGAGAGGGGGCACTGTATGCAGCGTTGTAATTACGGCAATTGTGGTTTCCAATTCATGTTTCTAAAAACAAAGTAGCCTATTTTGACCACCAACTTTCAATTTAAACAGCCTTTTTAATGTGTGAGCTTGCAAGAATATTCCAAAAAAATCTCTCACATTTGTGTGAGAGATTTTGTAGCTCTTTTTTGACATTTGTGGTGCTTCTAGTGGCAAGAGTGGAGACTGAATTTTTACCTTTGCCCCTCATCCTATTTTAGAGCATGTGCACACTATGGCAGCCCTGTATGGACATGCACTGTTGTCTATGAACAAATCCAGTTGTCCTAAGTAAATAATATTATAAAAATTGAAATGAGCATGCATCTCCTCCCCTGGTGCTCAGTTTGTCCTCTTTCGTGGAAAACAGAACTTTTAAGAAATTACTTTTGCCCCCATTTCAAGAGGTTGCTATTTTGAATGTTGTGAATACACTGCTAAAACAGAATACTCCAACTTTTGTCCAACTGTGTACTAAATCTTGCAGCATTACAATAGCGCTATGATATGTTTATCAAAACAGCTGTGATTGCCACAATTAAATCTGAAAATATTCTACCTCTACCCTCTTCATTAGCAGTCATTGTGTTGCAGTAATGGTGAAAATAGGCTTTTAAAATTCAGCCCAAATCAAATAAGCGAATGACGTTTGTATAGATAGGATCTCAGTGCAGTGTAAGTGCATTATTTTGAAGTCTCCAAGATTCCAACGTTGTACGCTATTAAAGTAGAGACACAAGGCACACAAAAAATATCTTGCTTTAGGTGTCAATGTTGGAGTCTAATTCATCTCGACATATGGAAAAATGGAGGGTACAATAATGTGCTTGAATCTTGCTTGTATATTATTCAAATTCTATTAGTCCTCAAGAAGTTCTGTGTATTGGTACTGCCCCCTTAAATGCTGATTTACTGTTTGTCTAGTCAGTGGCATTTAGAAGAGTATCTACATTCATCTACTTTCTCAGAGTGACAGGAATCAGATTGGCTGTCCAGGCTTCTATGTCTAAGCCTGTTTTTCTTCTCAATCTTGCAGGATAAAAGTATTCTCTATGCCATAAAGAAGCTAAAAATGCTTTCTCTATCTTCACCTTTGTCTACTGGCACTTTTAAATTAAATTATTCAACCTACAATCCTCCTTAACCACTCTTTAACCATGCATCTCTCATTTTCCTGTCAAGTATTTAAACCTCCAAAATTTATCCAACACTGTTTGTCTCTTGACACCACTCTCCCTTTCCCCGTCATACCTCTCATGTTTTTTTTTTTTTTGTGTTTTTTTTTTCATTCCAGCCTCCTCTCTCTAACAGCTATAGACCAGAGAGTAAGTTCCTTAAAGGGCCTATATTATGCTTTTTTGTGAGTTTTAAAAAAATTATTTAGGACACCTCTAGCTCAGTATCTTACATTTTGTTTTTCTTATTTGAAGAAACTCATCCTTTGACTCTGTGAGAAACACGTGAATTAGGTCCCTGTAACTTTAAGCGCCCTCCCTCCCCACCTGTCCCACTGCTGTCCCGCCCCTTCAGCGCTCCTCACAAAAACACATCAGTACAGAAGCGGTGTTAAAGTGTTGTCTACTGCAGTTTGGGGGTGGGTTTGTTTGGTTGCTGCAGAGGTGTGAGCTGTAGCAGTGCTTCCTGAACAGGGAAGGACTGTGAGGGGAGAGGGGCGTGGTCAGATTGAAAAGGCAGACACTGGTGAAATGAGCCATTTTGGCCTCTCACAAACTCAATATAAAAGAATAGAGGATTACTCAAACATGTGTGAATGAAACAAAAACATGACTCTATGTATGTTTTTGATGAGGAAACATTATAACTTGGTAGAATGCTCAGAAAAGTAGATTTTGCATAATCAAGCCCCTTTAAGGCCCTTTCACATAGAACATGACGGGCGGCAAGCATGGCTGCAAATTTCATTGATTTGTATCTGTCTGCAAACCAAGTTGAATTTTTTTTTTTTTTTACTTCATTGGGCCACTCAGTGCGTCCAATGACAGAGCCTGAAAGGTTCATTCAGACAAAGCAGTGGAAGCAGGCTGTCTATTGTCACATTAGAAAGTTATCCTAGCAAACAGGAGTGTAGCCCTCAAGCTGTGACTATGAGAGGAGTGTGGTGGTCCTGAACATTACTTTCACTGAGATGGTAAATGAATACGAGGCTAAAATGCCTTTCTAAAAATTACACTGGACTGCTACTTGCTAACACCACTCCCTGGTCTGTGTGGTTGCCATGCTCACGAACTGAGCGTGCCGCTTCCACTCTGCCGCTGAGTTGAGCGGTACTGCTCTGCTCGCCAGCGAGTAGAGCACCCGCCGCAACCATCCTATGTGAAAAGGCCTTTAGTCTGCTGAGTGAACTCCTGAGACAGAAGCCCCACGCTGAGTCTCAACTCACCCAGCCATTACCGCTTGCTCGCCAGCTCTTTCTCATATCCTCATACCTCATCATCCATCCATCCCATCCACTCCATCTTTCAATAAACATTTCCATGTTGTTGTAGTGTGCTGTACAAAGTGAACACTATAGCAATTATATCCTACAGACACATATGTTCTTCTCAAACAGTGGTCAACAGAAAAAAAAAGCTAAATTAGTTTAGTCTATGTTCTTCCCTATGGAGTAAATGACCTAATAACAAACAGGAATGTCATACACACATTTTCTCCCTGTGGAAAACAACAGAACAAAAAAAAAAAAAAACAACACACATAATGTACTTTTCACCTCTGCTACCTTCAAGCACACTATATCCATTCAGCCAGATACTCACATTCACACACACAGCGAGATAACACTCAGCAGATATATACAATAAAAGGCATAAACACGCTTACAGGAACGGAAATACAGGCAGCGCTGCTTACTCTTTAGGCCACACTGACAAATCAGCAAAGTCATGGACGTCCCATGGGCCCACAGAAATGTTTAGCCCACTAACTTCCAACTGCAGGAACACTGTGCTGCGCTAAATGTATTGAATTGAAAGTAAGCACATTGGAAACAATAAGCAATTCTGTAAAGCAGTAGTCACAATGTAATGTAAATGTACGAGAAGAAATGCATGTTTGGTTGCATGTACTAAAATAAGTCTATTGAAGAAAACTGTAATTAAACTATTTTAGCAATCCAGCCACATTGGGTCACAAGCCAGTCTATTGTTTGTGCCAGTAAGTAAGAGGGTTGCGCCAGGAAAGGCATTCGTTGAAATACGCACACCAGACCAATATGTGAATCACTGTATTTGATGTGGCAACCTGGGACAAAAAAGAAGAAACCTATTTTTGTGATGCCATACAGAACATAACTAAAATAGAAGTTGTAGAGATATAAATCATATTTTCAAAAATAACTTAGATGAGCCTCACAGCAAAAAGGTCCTGGGTTTGATTCTCGGACTGTGCGGGGCATTTCTGTGTGGAGTTTGCATGTTCTCCTCATGTCTGGGTAGGTTTCCTCCAAGTACTCTGGTTTCCCCTATCAACCAAAAACATGCTAAGTCTCCAGCTAGATACTCCCGACCAAGATCCTGGGTCTTGCTCTGGAGAAGGTTCCCTGGGCGCTGCACTGCAGTCAACCACTGATCCTGAAACACTTTTAATAGCAGTTGTAAAAAAAATCCCTAAAACAATTTGTGGTAATCATTTTTCCTTTACTCCCCTCTTTATGGCTCTATCTTTGTGGTAGCAACCCTATCTTGCAATTGTACAGAATCCTTTGAAACATTCCTAGACAGTGTTCCGGATCAAACAATATATATATATATATATATATATATATATATATATATATATATATATATATATATATATATATATATATATATATATATTTTTTTTTTTTTTTTTTTTTTTTTTTCTTCCTTTGTCTATTACTGACTATTCCTAAAATATTAAAATCAACTGCCAAACCAACAAACCAAGGTAAATGAAAGCATAACCTCCTTGCTGGAGTTACCAAATACTGTATGCACCCACTTCTATGACAATATTTTATGTCAGGTTATCTTACACTGAATAAGCCAATATTTTAGGAACCATTTTGTGCCTTAGTTTTTATAGCCAAAATACCAAAGAGCTTGGGGCATGCAGCAATGAACCAGTCATGCACCACTGATATTAATATGAATCTAAAATTGCTGTATGGATGTGGCACTAAAATACGCAGCCTGAAGTGGTTGCTTGCAATTTTCCTGATTTTGGCCATGCTTACGCAGGTATTCCACAAGTTATCCTCAAGTAACCTCTGCATTCCTGCTAAAAATCTGTTATACATCATTTTAAGGCCAAAGGTAAACTTACACATAATGCATTACTTTTAATACTCTTAAAAATCTGACCTAGTACACTTGTTTTGTTCTGAGAATACTTTTATCCACTAAATTTTTAATTGACCTCTGCAGTTTAGGATATTAAGCTAGTCCTACAGGCAAGTAATAAGTCTGTGAAACAAAAGGCAGACATTTTTTTAATTAAAGGGACAGTAACATTGTCACAGGCCTTCCTTATTATATAACTCATGTCCTGTAGCATTCATGTTATGGATCAAATCTGAATTTCTCCCTGTACTTTTCTTTTTAAATTAATCTAACCTTGCATGGCTCTGTCTACCAACGGCTGGCCCAGAGAGGTCGCTTTAGACGATAGCGAGTCAGAAAAGAAAATCTTGGATAGTTAAGAGTGAGCAATGATAGCTTTAAGTGCTAAGCAGAGATGTGATTACCGCCCACAGACAGTCAAACAGAGAATGTCAGGGCCATGGTGTTTGAGTGACAGCCGATCTAAGAAATGCGGTGTGAGGACAGGAGATGAGGATGCACCCCGGAACAGTAAATGAGAAGAAAACAATGCCACCACTGCTGATTGCAGTTCTATATAATGTTTTATAATTTTAATGCCTGAAACCGCTGCTGTCAAACTGATGCATTTTGATTAGTTAATTGTCTTTAAGATTAAGGATGATTATATCTGACTGTCTGTGTGGATTGCTGTAACAAATATTTGGCAGAAAAATAGCTATGTTTTACTGACTGACTGGGTCACACTAGGACAGGCACACACCAGTAAATACTTTTTTTTTTTTTTTTTTATAACAACAATACAATAAAAATAATAACAATAACAATATGTAGTTTAATACCCAAAGTTAAATGGTTATTATAAAAGTTTAGTACACACAGAGGGAAATACAGTAATAAGGCATAACATTATGACCACTGACAGGTAGTGGATAACAGATTGTGTTCAACATAGCATCTGTAAGTGGGTGGGATATATTAGGCAGCAAGTGAACATTTTGACCTCAAAGTTGATGTGTTAAAAAGCAAGAAAAGTGGGCAATTGAGCAAGTTTGAAAAAATTGTGATGGTTAGATGACTGGGTTAGAGTGTCGTATGCAGGGTGTTGCCAGTCTGGAGCGGTCAGTATCAAAAATGGTCCATGGAAGGAACAGTGATGAACGGTCGACAGGTGATGCACGTGGGGAGTGAAGACTGGCCCGTGTGGTCTGATCCAACAGATGAACTACTGCAGCTCATTGTTCAAGTAGAGCTGATTATTACACAGTGCATCACAGTTTATTAAGAATAGAGCTGGATATTAGGCAGGTGGTCATAATGTTATGCCAGATCTGTAATTTCATAAATCTATTTATTTTAATAGTGGAGATTGAGAATTTTTAAATTCACTTGTTATGTACTAAATCTAAGTCAGTGGTTCACAAACTACGGCACGGTAGATTTGAAGACCTCTGCTTACTTCTGTTATGTTTACACGCTTTATTCTTGGATTCAGTCCTGGTCTTGTCCTGATCTTGTCCAAGTTTTATAACAGTTTGGTTTATTCCTGATATAAGCTGGGTATAATCCTGATTTAGTCACAGTTTAGTCCAAGATTTAGTCCTAATTTAGTGATGCTTTTTCTGGTTCAGGCCCATTTGTAGTTCTGGTTTTAGTCCAAATTTATTTCCTGTTTTTTTCCTTATTTATTGGTGTATTTAGCCCTATTTTGATCTTTAGTTTAGACAAGGGTTTGCCTATCTCTATCTATTGTGAATTTTACTTTGAACTGAACTACAGAAATAAAAGGGACTTTTCCACAATATTCTAATTCATTGACATGTGCCTACACTTAAAAGTAAAATGCGAGGGTATTTAGACTCAGCAGCACATGCACACATCAAGTTCAGGTAATCCGTGCACGTACCGCTTTGGATATCATTTTTTATTTGCTTTTAATTCTTTTCACATCAGGTTGTCAGTTTGAGTGACAGGTGGCAGAACATTTCAGGGTCTGTCTCCTCGGCTTCCACGTGAGCCTGTCAGAGTTTGACTGGGATCCACTCCGTCTGCAGGAGCGAGGCCGCTCCCAGGTGGTTTGCTGCTGTCTGCCTGTCTTGAAAGTGCTCGGCGTCTGTAGGGCAAAAGAGAGAGAAAAGAG
Source organism: Bostrychus sinensis (assembly GCA_020698575.1). NCBI lineage: Eukaryota > Metazoa > Chordata > Actinopteri > Gobiiformes > Eleotridae > Bostrychus > Bostrychus sinensis. The sequence continues at coordinate 15,167,524 of CM036242.1, forward strand.
AGATGGTGGAGGGAAAAGGAAAAAGGTGGAGGGAGGTGGTGGGTTGGTGGTGACTTGTGGGGGGGGGGGGGGGGCTGCTTTGGGGTGGGGTTGGTATAGGGAGGGGGAAGTCCTTGCGGACCTCTCCCCAGCCCGAGCGTCTAGAGGATTTTACACCATTTCATCTCAAAAATGGAAATGTCACGGCTCGGTACGTCTCCCCAACAATTGGAATCTGGGCCAGTGGTTTATTTATTTCATTTCTTGCTGTTCTCGTACAAGCACGGCTTTCCACAAATAAACTGTTGTTGTGACTTTGTCTTAAGACTGATGACATGACTGGATATCATGGTATTTTTCAAAATTGTGACAGTATGACAGTATTCAGCACTGGGTGAGAGAGAAACAACCTTTCGATTCTATTGTAATGTATGTAGCAAATTGGCCATAAAAAAAACAAAAAACATAAATATATACACACAAATATACTGTGAAATATTCAAAGATGGAAGCAGAAGTTGTATTATAAAACCTTAATATCACGGTTTCTGGAAAATTCAAATCATAAGAGAAAATAAAGTTATTCAGTACACAACGGTATATCACCTAGCTCTACTTTGTTTTTTTGGCTTCTGCTGGTTCTTTTTCTTTGTATTCCATCTTTCTTTGCTTCATTTAAATATGACTAGGCTTCTGCCAACAGGTCTGCGCTGATAGGAATGAGCGTTTGGACAGTGAGACGTTCTGAGACCCTGAGTTGAAAAGAAGAAAAGTGGGGAGGGGTGGGGAGGGCGAGCGATGGCGCCTGGTGGCCGAGGATGTGTCGGGAAGAGAGTTTGCAAAAAATTGGATAGGGGGATTGGATTAGGAATAGCTTTAGACCCAGTTGGATTGAAAAAAAAAAAAAATCAGGCGGAAGAAGGGGTGGTGGTTGTCAGGGAGGAAGCAAAGAATGGAATAGGCACAGTTCTCTCCTCGAGGTAAACGGCCCACAGAGCAACAATCTCATGTAATTGTGCTCTGTGTTTTTGGGTGTGTAGGATGTTTTTGACAGTTACATTTAATACCACAGCTGAAGTGAAACCAAAGATGACCCATACTGACAGCGTCTTTTTTAGTCCGTTTTGTGTGGGCTTGTCCCGGGACTTGGCTCAGAGCACGTTGCAACATGAAAGAGTGATTTCACAGCTTCAAGAGGCATCAGAAAAAAATCTCTTTTATGTGTATTCCAATTTTGGATCTGCGGGTGTCCTTTCTGCAGTTTTAAGTCTTGTCACTGTGGTTTTTTAAGATTTTTGGTAGAAAGTTGAACTAATGTATTCTTTTCAACTCTAAATGAATGAATCTAAAACAAGCTGTTTTCCTAACGAGGACATCTAACTACATATCAGTCAGTGAGGTGACAGGACAGACCTAGCTTCCCGCCTGAGTCTGATTATAATGAGACACAGCCTGACCATTGCTGCATATGGTGTTGAGCTTCAGACTGCATGCTTTGACCATGCTCTTTAAAACTGGCACAGGCAGTGTTGTAAAGCAAGAGACCAGTGTTTAGAGTTATTCAAACAGTAGTTTATGCCACTCCAACTGTGTTGTTTATTGACAGAGCTACTACATAGCAATGTACTGTATCAGTGATTAAATAATAAAGAAGCTTAGTTTAATGTGTTTTCTGTTCAATGCATATTTATTATTGCTTTCAATTTTCAGAGATTTTACACATGAAACAGAAAAAAAAGTTTTTAACTTTTGGGTTTAATTTCAAGTTTTGTGCCCCAAAGAGTATGCACCTCAAACAATATTCACATTCCACATAATTCTCAATTTTGCTCAATACCAACCATTGTGGTATATTGTATATGTTATATATATTTGTAAATAATTTATATTGTACTTTTTGTTTTTAACTACATGCTCATTGTTTTATTCTTTATTAAGAGCTGCCTTAATGAGTAAATTTCTCCACTTGTGAGATTAATAAAGTTTAATCTTATCTTGTCTTAAATAGCCACTGGGGAAATTGGCAACAGGGCAGAGGTTACCATATTCAGTTCTTAGAATATATGCATGGACAAATACGACAAAAGAGTCAGGTTCACCTTTACAGTTTAGCTCTCCTTTCTATTCATCAAAGGCTGAATTCTATACAAAAACAACATAAACTCATCTTCAACCTGAGTAGAACTCTATGATTTCAGTAGTTCATTTCTCTCCCATGCCTAAACGATGTGAACGTTGACAAACACCATAGTTTAGATGAATGGCCTAATCAGACTTTTACCATAGTCTGACTAAACTATGCATGTAAGCATACCAGAAAAGAGAAGGTTACATAAAACACAGTGGCCATTGGTTGATGTTGGTCTCATCCATTAACACGGCCGCCTCTGTTGTTGTAGCCTGTTGTCCTAACTCATTAATGCAAACCCTCTGGGAGCCATTGGGTGTTGACAGATCCAAACGGGGTTAACACCAGCCCATCCCTTACCCTGACATTCACATACTAATGTTGTTTTTAGCACGAGGGAGGTGTCACTGTGGTCAGGCCAGCGTTTTCAGAACTTATTACACTTTAATGCGTCCTGCTGCTTAGGTGAGGCTTTTAATTATTCCTCAGGCAGTCTTAAATGTGCATTAATCTAAAGCTCTCTCCTGATAAATAGCACTTCTGTAAAGGAAACACCTAAAGGGTTATTGGATAGACGTGTCTAAAGTGGTACGTGTGTAGCGTTGACATTTGCAAACTTAATTCTATCACCAACTGTGGGGAGAAGTAATGTCCCTCCAAAGAAACATTAAGAATGCATAAAATGTGAAGCAGGAAAGTTTAATCGATACATCATCCTGTGTCTTTTATCTGTCAAAATCAAATCACTCCATTTTACAGTTTAACTGTGGCTACTCTTGCACCTGTTAAAACAAAACAAGTACCTGTGACCTCTTTTGACTGAGATACTGGCTCAAGATCTGGAGAAGGCTCGTCCGCTGCTCCTCACAGTTTGCCCCAGCGTCACTGAAAAATGGATCAAATGCAGAGAACAAATTGAATACCTTACCTAAGTGAAAGCAATCAAATATATTCAATACACACAATGATATGCATGGTATTTATTGTAATAAAACTCATTCAGACTGCGGGCATACTTATGACAATTCAAAGTAACATAGTGGCATCTCTGTTTGTGATGGTCTTCAACTTGCATTTTATTGTTTACATCTCATCACTAGCTACTACATTTAGCATGACTCTGGTGCAGTAGAAATTTTTTTTGTCTGTCTGTCTGTCTATCTATCTGTATGTATTTTTTTGTATGTATGTATTTAATTATTTGTGTCTATTTCTTTGCAAGTTACACATTTGCACTGATGGATTTCTCCTAGATTGGTTATTTCTTAACACTAAATGATAATTAGCTTGGCTATAGCCATCCTAGGTCAGTCCCTGCTTGGTAGAAAAAAAAAAAAAAAATCTGATCCTCTCCCATCTTTTCCAGATACTTCATTGATCGTCACACCGACCTGGAGCGGCAGTTCAACATTAACGTGGACGACGGCAAGATCACCCTGGCCAAACCTCTGGACCGCGAGACGGACATGTGGCACAACATCACAGTAACGGCCACAGAAGTCAGTAAGTAACCCCTGCTGCACTCTCGCTTGCACATGAATCCTAATCTCCTGCTTTAACGCCGACATATCATTAGACATTTGTTCGGCACATAAGTTTTAAGCACCGCGATAAGGCACGTTCCACATTCGGAGTCACTGGATCCATTGACCTGCCACACACGCACTCCCTTTATTGGCCGCTATTGTGCACTTTTGCAATCCAGAGTACGGCCACAAACAATTAGCATTCACATCCACTGAGGCATTAAGAATGTTAATTTGCTGAGTTTTGATTGAATTAAGTCGCTCGCTAGTCAATTTGTGAAAGAGCAAGAACATTAAGACTTATCAAATAAACAGTTTTAAAGACATACTCGGGAGTGGATTGCTCCTATGCCAGCATCCATTACAGATTAAAGAACATCTGCGGACCGCAAAACTCACTGACTAGGTTGAAAAATCTTGCCGGCAGAGCTACAAACAGCTCAAGCCATATGTAAGGCTCTATTTGCATACAGATTGTTTCAGGGGGGCTGTATGTTGTGATAAAGCTTAATGTACCCCTTAGAGCTATTGAAATAGAAATTTTACACAGCTTGTAACCCCCCCTCCCTTACGCCTCATCTTTCTGTCTGTCCTTTTTATTTCCGTAATCAAAGGAAACACATTAATTGTCAGAAATAAACGCTGTCAAAATGTTTTGGCCATGCGATCCAGACAAATCCAACGTTGTCGCCGTCGTTGTAGCAGCCTGTTGGGGAGAATTGAATGTGTCTCATTTGATAAGCCGTGTGCACGTCTCAGGCCTTGTATATTTAAAGCGTGTTTTCATGCCTACTGGCAAAGTAACTGTGGCTCGAGATAGTGGCATCTCGGAGAACACCTAATAGGAATTTGCCAAAGTAAATATGGCAGTTTTCTTCACGGATTGGGGAAGGCTGATTTTTCCGGAGTGAAAAGGAATAGATGTGTTCCCAGTTCGGAGCACGATGCCATTTGCCACCCAAACGGAGGCGTGTTTCGGCAGCTTCGCACCAGTTGACATCTGACTAATCAGATTCTATTCCCTGTCTGCCGCTTCTGGGGGAAAAGGCACTCTTGTAACACTGGGCCCGGTCGCTCTGGTTTTCCCCCTTTCTCTTCATGTCCTAATCCATCCATCACTGTCTTTCACTCTGTCAATTTCTGCTCTCCTCACTGCTTACCCCTTTTTGAACCTGTCTCCTGCACCAGCTGCTGGCCCTTTGTCCCTATAGGGCACATTCTTATCAGCCGCATGTGTTCAAAAACCAGTGCTTAAAAGGAGAGATCGAAGACATATTGACAAAAATACACAGTGGCAGGTAATTCATGTCAGTTCAAAGCAATATCAAACTGTTGAGAATTTGATAAGTAATTCAGTGTGTGTACATTGTGTTTATAAAAAGTTCTTGGTTTTTCTGTATGGTATGTCTGGATGGGGTAAGTTTAAAGGCTAATTGTTGCACTAAAACATTAATGTACTCAGGACATTTGACATTAACTTTTTTCTCCCTGGCCACCATGGCAAAAGTTACTAGCTAATTAGTGTTTTTACTTGCCATGATTGAATTAGTGGAGTTTTTGTGTATATTTTATAATATACAATAAACTTAGAGAAATATAAAATTTGGTTTTATGCATGGACAGGAATTTATCAAATGTGTATTTCTATCCATGTGGTTTTTATACATATAATATTTTTTTAAATGACTAATTTTCTTTCTTTAATCATGATGAATTACTAAATAACACTTGGTATACACTCAAGCAGAGCAACATAAATCCAGGCCTAACTTCTGAAGTTAAGATTTAGGCCTAAGAATGCATAAAGTTCAATCGGCCAACGTGGCTAGTGGGAGTATTTGTGTCACAAGCCAAAATGAAAATCTACCTGCATTTGGCTGATTGGCTAGTGTTAATGTCAATCCCTGAATGTAATGCAGTGTTTATTTGCTTTAGAATTTGAATTCTTTGCTAAATCATAGCCTGCTTCGAACACTTAATACTACATGCAAATATGCAAGACTATGTAAGCTTTTACCTCAAAATCACCCAAACAATATTGCAATAATAGCCTCAGGTGCATTTACATAGATATTTCTTTTTGATTTGAAATTTATACTAGCTTTTTTGGAAGACAGATACAACAGAATGTAACTCTATATGGCTGTAGTGATTTGCATATTAATTTAGCTCTCTCTGTTTACTCAGGCTAGGGACAATGACAATAAATACACTGGCTTGTGACCCCTTGTGACTGAACTATAATAATTTAAGTTATTTATCCCAAATGTTTCTTTTTACAAAACAAATTATGTTATGATTAAGTTATGATTTTTTTTTATTTTTTTTTATTTTTTTTTACCTTCAGTTCTAATTCTATCTGCATGAAGTGGCTTTTAATAAACTGTGTCATATCTGTATGTCTCATTATATAACATATTACATATTAAGCCCTGGAGACTAAATCACTGATAACATATGTGGGCGTCTTGTCTTAAGTAAATTATTTAAAGAAAGCCATTCATTTAAAATTCCAAAGTACAAAAGCAGCCTGAATGACCACAGTGACATACCCACATAGGGACATATTACTGGTTAATTGCTTTAAAAGTTGGCATTTGCACTACAGTTTAATAAATACAATCGTTTAGTGTGACTCTCAAATGGGACTGTCAATTACCAGTGATGAATAATTCCAGTCAAGCCCACATCTAATTAAAATAGCCTTTTATTGTCTTTTTAGACTTCAGTTACCAATGCCTCATTAATATGCATGCTTTAATACTCATGTTTTAAAGATGACAGTGTACAGGGGATTTCAAAAGCACTTTCGATAGGGTTCTCTCTCCCCTCGTCTGTTGCCTGGAACGCTGTTTTGCATCACTGATAGCAGCTAAAATGTAGATTGATGTGTCTTATCTTGTGTCCTTCCATCAGCTCAGGAAATGAAGAGGGGAATAAAGAAATTAGAACTAGCTCACAGAATTTACCTGCATGAGCGCTGTTTAATGTAAAATATAATGCTACAAACCTAATTTCAAAAAGTTGCGATACTGTGTAAAATCTAAATAATGGAATACAGTGGTGCCATTGTGGCGAGACACTTCACCCACCTTGCACCTTATTATTATTATTATTATTATTATTATTATTATTATTATTATTATTATTATTATTATTATTATTATTATTATTATTATTTCCAACTGCCATAAAATTACGTTCACAAGAGAACATAAACAACATAAAGTAGCAGGGGTGCTTAGCTTTTTATGAAATGTCTTTTTTGAATGTATTGGCAGTAATATGTCTCAAAAAAGTTGGGACAAAGGCAATAGATGGCTGGAAATATAAGCTGTACTACTAATAAAAAGCAAAAGCAGCATTTTACGACAAATTAGGTTAACTGACATTAAATAATATGTCTGGGTCTCTAATAGCAGAATAGAATATAAGATGTTTGAGAACTTTAGGCCCTAAAGCGGCACTGCGTTTTATTATTCTGTTGGAAATTACTGCTTGGGCTTAGGGACACTAATAGAAGTCATCTTTTTTGTTTTTAATGCAATGCTAAAAAATCTCAATTTCAACACCTGTTTATGTCCTATTGTAAAGAAATTTGGTTTTATGACATTTGCCGATAATTGTGTTCTGTTTTTGTGTACATTTTACACAGTGTCACAACTTTTTTTTTTTGTATTGAATTTATTGATTATTAATTGAATTGATGTTGATTTTATTTTATTTTTTTTGTCTCTCTCTATTAGAAAACCACAGCCAGATATCAAGAGCGATCGTGGCCATCAGGGTAATGGACATTAACGACAATGCCCCTGAATTTGCCACTGAATATGAAGCCTTCCTGTGTGAGAATGGGAAACCCGGACAGGTAAGGCCCCAACTGGCTCATTCATCAAAGTGGCCATCTATCACTTTCCTTTTTTTTTTTTTTTCCTCTCCTTTCTGCTTCTCCCCTCCCTTGTAATGATTGGCCATGGTGAATTATAGCCTCTTTATTTCACTGGGAAACCACAGAGGTAGTAGTGGTGGAGGCCCCTTCTTCCCTGCAACAGCCCTTCCCTTGACACGCAGTGCAAAAAGGGAATGAGAGCAGTCAGGATTGATCAGAGTGGATCATAATTCAAGACTGTCTTTCATGTCCTCCTCCAGATGGCACAATGCTTTTCCCCCAGCCAAAAATCCTGGACAAGTACTTAGCATTCCCCACTTCTCATCAATCGACCTCATTCAAAGGGCCTAAGTGCGTACAATGGGGAGCTTTATTGAAAGGCTGAGTGAAAAAAAAAAAAAAAAGTGGAAGAAGAAACTGTCCTGCAGGGTACTGAATTCTAATTTCTAATCAATCATCAAGACGTACAGCATGATAAGACCTATGGTGATAGATTAACAGATAGAGCGAGGTGGCTGAAAGTGTGCCAGGCTAGACGGGCGCCATTGATAATCATCTCGAACTCCGGAAAATGAATAGACCATATATTTCATCAGGTGTGTTGCGAAGCCGCCAAGCAACGTGCGCTGACAAAAACAGAGTAATAAAAAAAAAGCATGCCTCTTCCAATGGCTTCAAACCTGTCTATTCTCAATACAGGTGATCCAGACCCTCAGTGCGGTAGACAAAGACGACCCGATTCAAGGCCACTACTTTGACTACCGACTGGTTCCCGAAATGCTCAACAATCCCAATTTCACCATCAAAAACAACCAAGGTAAGGAATCCCACCAAGACACATACAAATATAAAAAAAGTGCGTGCTGGGATGACTGAAGTTTTTCCAAATTTCTCCAATGGCTTTCCACTTCAATCTCTAACCTGCGGCACGCTACTCGTCCTTGAGATGAAGTCTGTTGGATCAGTGTAGCTCACAATTAGCAGATGTGAAATTGTCTGGACGCCGGCGCCTTTTTTTTACTCCCCAGTGCATTTTGAAGGAAGCTAAATGAATGGGATCCAAATGGGCTTTCCGTGCTAGTCTTGCAGCTCAATGTAGGGTGACTTCCTAGAAGCTGTTGCAAGCATGGCAGATGGCACTAAATTTATTTGCTAAATACTCTGATTGGTTTATTTGCAGTTTTTTTTGTCCCCCTTCAGACTTAATTCCAATCACACGTCTCTAGTCTCGGCTCCACAACGGGCTCTGAACAGACTGCAATGACGTTGTATAATGTTTTCAGCTCAGGGCGATAAAAGTCTTCATATGGTTCTAGCCGTCTGTTTTGGTGCACTGGCTTCGGGCTAACTTGCTGCAACTACTACTTTGACAGAGACATAAGTTTACAAAAATCTGTGAATATAGGGCTCCAAGATTTTGACAAAAAGGTACATTAACAAAAACTAACTGTAAAAGAATGTCATTGCCGGAAACAAATAACACCCTTGCGTCTGTACTTGCACAGAAACAGAGAGAACACGTTGCATGCTGTTAAATGAATGACTTGCACTGCCAACCACAAGTGTGTACTTCATGCTGGTGCCTGAACCATGCTCTTTAAAGAGTAGATTTGTTAGTTTCTTAAGATGATGCAACTGATAAAACTCACATATGTTTCACTAGTGTGAGCAAAGCCTCTGTGTAGCTTAAATTACTAACAGCATGTTTTTTCATCCTGACACACTATATCATCAGAAAGAGGTTAAATCAGTTTGTGAAGAACTTGGGATTAATATTATCCAACTCACTGTTACTCTTTAGTGTGCACAGTATGTTTAGTCGAGGACTTAAAGAATTAAAGGGAAACTACGCAACTTTTTAGCCTTAAGCTTCAGAGTCAGTGTAATGGAAAAATAAGTTGTTGCAGGGCCTGCTATATCTTGGTGAAAAAAAATTGCCTTGCAAGAATGGGATCAATGACTCGGTGTCCCTGAAGTCTCAGGTCACGCAAGAAAGTGATATATCCCAATTAGCCATAATAATAAGGTAGCAATGGCTTTATGACATGAGTTCATCATGACAGAGCGAGCAAACGGCAGAGGACACTTTTAAATGGATGCAAGCGCTTACTTTAGGAGGAGAAAATGCAACCAAAACAGCAAAGAAACAAGCCTGTTTCAGCTTTAACCAAGAATTAACCAACTGGCATCAATACAGGCCCTGGCGTGTTACTATTGAATCTGTTTGGTCAGCCACAGTTAATAAAGGGTTTTAAAAATAACTGTCCTTGGTAAGAAAGGACAGTCCAAACAGAAAAGCGAATGAGGACATTTTTTTTTTTTTTTTATGTGTGTTGTAAAAATATTTGGCAGTTACATGAGACTACATCAAAGTTCAAAAGAAACATGGTTTTCAAATTTTGGCACATTTAGTAATGGTGGCTTTCTTGAGTGGGAGTCCTGGTGGCCCCAAATTCATTATTTTGTGTTAAAAATACTAGTTATTATACTACTACTATAATACTAGTAAAAACAAGTCCAACATTAAAGTAGGAGAAAGGCTATAACAAGTGTGATGATTTCAGAATATAGCTGGCTATAGTACACCAGTACAAAGATTTTAAGGGTTGGTACTCATTCTGAAAAATATAAGTATGTTGATGCAAGCAAATTATCACAGACAAGCACAAAATGTCCATTTGTATGTTGCACTTTACATCTCCATACACTAGGTATATGCGCAGAGCCCTAACAATGATAGTAAATTTATAATAATAACATTTCTCATATAAATCACTAACAGGAAAAAATTAAAAAGGGTTTTATTTTCGTTTTGGAAGGAAGCCTAAGTGTTGCATTTATTAAGTAAAGCACCAGACACTTGTATGTGGTATTGCTTGTTCTGAAGAGAAAGAGACCCATTGCAGCACATTCCCCGACACTTGAGTGAGTCTTTCTGGCAGAACTGGCAGCTGCGGGAGGCTCTCCAGTACAGAGTGTCAGGCTCCTGTGAGTTTGAGCGTGCTGCTTTTGTTTGTGCTGATGACTTTAATTGAAGGGATTAGTCAGCGGAAAGGTTAGAGGGGTTGCCTACGCTGGGGAACGGCCAAGCTTCTAATCAAGTAGAAGAAATCAAACACTGACAACATTATGTGCTGATTGTAACATACCAAAGAATCCAATTTAGTGCAAAAGAATTACATAATAGAAATTGAAAATCTGAGAAAAAACCTGAATGAACATATCTGCAAAGTTGTTTAGCACCAACAAGTTTTACAAAATACATGTAGACAGTACAAGTCTAAAGTACACCTCAGAAAATATTTGGCTTTCAAAGTACCATCTTTAAAGGACTGAAAATAACCATTCCAAAAAAAAAAAAAAAAAAAAAAAAAATTGACTAAAGCAGGACCTAACCAGGTTTAAGCTGGATTTAAACCCATAACTGGGACTATATCAGGACTACAACAGGACTAAACAGTGGTCTACACAAATTTAATTTCCAGAGCAGAACTCAAAGAGGAATAAAACAAAATCTAAATTAAAATTAAATCATGAACCTGATCTGCAAAAGACTCCTAAGTGCCGCCAGAAGAAGTCCGCGTAACCACCAGCAGTACCCATACCACAGTTTGAGTTTGAGTTCCACTGTCATGGAAAAATGTGTCTAAACTTTTGACTGGTACTGTATAGTTATACTAGAATGGAATATGCAAGAGAGAAGTTTGATTATCTGGACTATCTTGTAGAATAAAACCTTCTGAGCTGCATTTGTTTATTCCTTTTCAGGTTTTCTAACAGGCCACAGTTCTGTTTACTATAGGAAACATGCACATGGGAAATTTTGCAATTGGTCTGGGAGTTCTTATCTACTCTTTTATGCTGCATAACTAAATTAACAGAAACAAGTTATCCATCTGCCTCATACTTTTTTAGTAAATATGCTGCTAAAAAGGCTCGTTCCTGCCATGCTATCAAACATTAGTGGCTTATGCAAAACTTTAAAAATCTGCAAATTTATCGCTTAGTGATAAGCAGTATGACACACGCTTTTTTGATTGTGTGTAGCAATCTGATTTTAAAAAACATAATCTCCAGTGTGGTAAATTTCTCCACAAAGAAATGCATGCATGGATACACGTGTAATATACAGCATGTTACTATTTCTTCTGCCTATCCCAAGCCTGGATAAACTGAAAATGCAGTGTTTTGAAGGGCAGCCAACCTGAAACACGTCAAATTAAAGGTCCCTTAATATGCTAAATCCATTTTTTGAGCTTTTAACCATGTTATAAAGTTGTTTCCACCTCAAAAATGTTTGTGAAGTAGTATTTTATTTTATTCTTGCTTTGAGTAATGCTGTATGCTAAGCCCATCCTCTTCAATGAGCTGGAAATGCTCTGTCTCACTACGTAGACATGACATACTCCTGCGTGTTACTAAAGCCATTTCCCACCCTTGGCAGCTGGGGGCTACAGACACCTAATCCTCAAAAGAAGATGTTTTTCATACATATATAATATTTATTAAGTTAAACACCGTAAACTACTAACGCAAATGTGTCCAAAACGTTTTTAAAGGCCTGAAAAAAAGCATAATATAGGACCTTTAAAATACCAATCACTGCACAATAGGATCCAGATGATTTGAATAATGATTTCCTCTGAAGGGAAACACTAAACTGCCCAACCCCTATAAATAAAGCACCCTGTTTTATATGCATTTATCTTATTTTTTTCCCACCATTTTAAAAAGTATAGCAAAAAGTCCATGTTCACTAAGTCACTGAATAATGTACAGAGAAGTAGACCAGACTGTGCTCACATAGCAGCGTGCGTTACTTTATGACAGAAGAAAGTCTTTCCTGGCATATGTTCACATTAATTACAGATTGTGCAAAGGAATTAATTCTATCACGACGCATTCCATCCTTTGATTAAGTTTGCTCTGTTAACATAGACATTTCCGCACAGCCTGCCTCTCTCCATGCCTTATCCGCCAAAGTGCTTCTCTGTCTCACTCCAGCACAGACTGACAGGTGCAAAGGTCATGTTATGTTATTGTGTTGTACATTTTCCATACGATCAGCAGGAGTGGATTCTTATGGGAGTGCGAGTGTTTGATAATATGTGCCGGTTATGGAGAGCTGGCTAATGAGCAGACAGCCTCACAGAAGTGTCATCAAAGAGCATCTGGCACCTTTCTGGGTCGACATGTGCCATCTTCTGAGTCGCTGTTGCCCACCGCGGTCCCTGCAGTTTCAAAGAGGGGCCACAAACTTGGGCTCACCTTCCGTCAGAATTCCCAAATAAGACTGTTAAGAAAAAAGAGGGAAGGTGGCTGACATCCGTCTTACGCTGCCGGAAAAGCGAGAATGCTAAAGAGGACTAGAGGCGATTGATGTGAAATTAGTTTATCCTCATGCCACACTGATCTCCACACAATTTAATAACAGAACCTCAGTCAGTCACCATCATGAATAACAATGGGTTTTCTCACAGCCTTTGCTAAAAACTCATCTTTGGATTTTACCTTTCTCTCCCTCTGACAGACAATTCAATCAGCGTTCTAGCCAAGCATGACACCTTTCGACGGCAAAAGCAGGAGATGTACTTCTTGCCAATCATTGTGACCGACAATGGGAACCCACCGATGAGCAGCACCAACACGCTGACCATTCGAGTCTGTGGCTGCAGCAAAGAAGGGGTCGTGCAGTCCTGCAATGTAGAAGCTTATGTCCTGCCCATTGGACTAAGTATGGGGGCTCTCATCGCCATCCTGGCCTGCATTATACTCCTGCTAGGTGAGTTTCAGTTACCATTAAAGTCTATTTCAGTTAACTTTTAGTTTGAAAAAGTGAAGAAAAAAATAAGGCATGAAGCCTTTATTTCAGGCATGAAGCCTTTATTTCATGTTGTATATAATTATAAAATCTTAAAAATCTTTGTTGTATTTAGACACACACGTAGCAGCCAACAAACAACCTCCTTCAGGGTGTAATTTTTCTTTATAAAGCACACTAACACAACAACCGTTGCCTCAAAGGGCTATACTATACAAGGCGGTCGGCAGAACACTCTGTCCTTAAAATCTCCATTTAGGGTGAATAATGGCTAAAAAAACTAGCCACAGGACCCCCAAACCCCAAGGAGAACCACAATAGCAGTAGTTAGTCTTACAAATAAATGCAAATTACCATTCAATATCTGCAGGAACATGGGTCAAACCAGTTTAAAATAGAAACCCTATCTAACCCACTATTTTGTGTGTTCTCACAAAATAGGTAGCTTGCCCCATCACTCAGTTACTTACTGGAGTATGTATCAAACCAGTCATGCTTCTACTGTGACATCCAAGATCTTTTTACATCAGTGCAAAAATAATAAGCAACATACAAAATTCACAAAAAAACAAAACCAAATAGCTCATGGCTACTTTGCATTGAGATGTTCCATGCCATATGTCAAAGAATTCCCATAACATTCAGCTGTCCCATTTATGGTCCACCTTCTACTGTGGTATTAAAACAGCCAACCTCTGACCCACATGACTATTTAGTATGAGGGTAGAAGTAAGATATAAAGCTACTAGAGAAATAATGCATAAAAATAACTTTAGTTCTGTAAAAATTGAGTTCCACATTCAGACCAGTTAAGAAACACTGACGTAAACAAAAAGCAAAAAGAAGTTCACATAAGCGGGTCCAAAAAGGCTCATTTTCCATGTTTTTGATCAAGAAACCAATAAAAATAATTTACAGATTTTACCTCCATGTTCAAGATTCTTATTACGAATAGTAACAGTGCTTTAAAGCATAGAAGAGATCTAAATGAATACTTGACTTCCCTGACCTCAGTAAATGTTCTTTTATTGACTATTGGTTTGCTGTAAAAAGCTTGAGCTCGACTTTTCTTTTCTCTTTCCCTGTCTCTTTTCTGACAGTAATAGTAGTACTATTTGTGACACTGAGAAGACACAAGAATGAGCCTTTGATTATTAAGGATGATGAAGACGTGAGAGAGAACATCATCCGGTATGACGACGAAGGCGGCGGTGAGGAAGACACCGAGGCGTTTGACATAGCTACGCTCCAGAACCCCGACGGCATCAACGGCTATCTCCCGCGCAAGGACATCAAACCGGATCTCCAGTTCATGCCCCGGGCGGGACAGCACTCTGGGCCGAACGGCGTCGACGTAGACGAATTCATCAATGTCCGACTTCACGAAGCTGACAATGACCCGACAGCCCCCCCTTACGATTCAATCCAGATCTATGGTTACGAAGGCAGGGGGTCCATCGCCGGGTCTCTAAGCTCTTTGGAGACAGCATCATCGGACTCGGACCAGAACTATGACTATCTGAGAGAGTGGGGTCCAAGGTTCAGAAGACTGGGGGAGCTTTATTCAGTGGGCGAGAGCGACCGCGAGACCTGACGCTTGATTTCATAAGCAAAAAAACTAAACAAAACAAAAAAAAAAAACTAAACAAAACAAAACAAAACAAAAAAACACTTTTCAGATGTTTTCTTTCTGTCCACATACTTGTGTATTAAAACGCTGTGGGGGGAGATGGGGGTAAGGGGGGGGGGGGGGTTGCTGGCTTTTAGAAACAGGTGTTTAAAACAAAAAATAACAAAAAAAGTTACCACCATAGGAGGCCACCTTTTTTTGTATTCTTCTTAGAGTGACGTTTAGCAGTCGTCATCCACTATGTCAAGCGCATTGTAATTGTTGAACCAAACAATGTCTTTAGTAGGAGATGTATGATTCTTGTGGAGTTTAACTTAGATTCCTCTGTGGAGTGTTCTAGCAGTATTTTTGGGGTGTTAGTCAATTTGCTGTGACTGCCAGTAGCGAAGAGACATCCTGGACACACTGGTAGTAGGAAGGGATTGTGGATGTTGCACGCTTCTTTTGAGATCTGAGTGGACATCTTATCTTGCTCCCAGCTCCATGGACTACAAGCTGGACAACAGAAGCTGCAAAGGGATCGCTGTTTCCATAGCTTACCTGGCCACCCAATGGATCAACCGAAAGCAAAATGACAATGAAAAGCAATATACTGTCTACATTAACTGATGAATGTATGATTTGAAAAGACGCAAAAAGAGACAAAGCAGTATTGGCTTTAAGTGAATTTCTTATCATTTGATATGTTCTCTGGTGGCCACATTTATAAACTCTAAAAAAAGCCCCCGAAGGCTTGCTTTATACAACACTTTGTATTTACACGCTCCAGGTGTGGGTCTACAATGTTATTAGCCTATAAGAGACTTGTGTGAAGACAAAAAAAAGAGAAATGTAGAAACTCTGAGGCCTTCTTTTTACAGAAGCAACATTAAATACAATTGTAATCTAATGTTTTGGATAAGTGTTGATTCTTCATTACTGTTCTATGAGTTTTTGTATATCTGTTCTTCAATCATTCTTTTTCCGTGCTGACAGTTTTGAAGTGAGTGTGCTTAGATGATTTCACACGCAGCTGTTTTTTTTTTTTTTCCTCAACCCTTTGAAAACTGTCATGAACCTCCAAATCATATCATAATTATCACAGTTGACAATATAGGCTAGATGTAAACGGACAAAAAGCTCTTAGTAACCACAATAATTTAGATGGTCTTATTAATCAGGATACACATATTAATTCCTATCAAATATACTGTTATGAGGTAGAGACCATCTAAGCACAGTGCAATAGCTAAATGAATATCGGGCTCAAAAATTCCCATAAATTTGCAGAACACAATTTCTGACCATGTGCGTATTGTGCTTACATTACTGTATGATACCAGTAAAAAAAAAAAGACTACTGTACATAGAGTTACTGCTAATGTCATTAGCTTTCAATGAGGTGGTAGGTTTTGTCTCTGCACGTTAGCTCTTGCACATAATGAGAATACCTAATGGCACTACAGCTGCGTGCAGTTTGTACTGATAACAGTATTATGGCAGTTCTCGGTAGACTAAACAATATATATGGGATAGTCCTACATGCAGATCATATTTTCTACTGTGCTTTAATGCTTATAAATGTGTATGTTCAATTATTTACTCCCTGTACTGTAATCTAAGATACCCTGTATTGTTTCCTACTTTGTGAAATATATTTTTATAAATATGGCAGAATGTCTGTGATTTCTTCTGCATTCTAAATGCAAAAGAGAATTTATAATGAAATGTGTTAAATTCTGCAGTTTGTTAACCCAGTTTTTAGTTTTTAGTCTTCCCAGAACACACAGCTGTTTAATAAAAAAATGCACATAATGTATACAGTATGGAGACAATATTTGATATACCACATTTAACATGATATTAAATATCAAAATCTTGACTGGCTACGGTGACAAAAACATTTATTAATTAAATTTTTTTTGTACATTTTTTACCAATGGAACTTCTGAAGAATTGAATTAAATGTTATGTCAAGGGGCATACAGACTCCATCAAAAAGTGTACAAGTAACACTTTACAGATTTTATTGTATTTAATTTTTTTAAACAGCCTTTAGAACTTTTTGATTCCACTTTTTTTTTTCTTTATTTTTGAATATACAGCCAAAAAAAAAAAAAAAAAAAAAAACATTGTGCAGCCTGCTGGATTGTTGCAATATATTTGAGTTCACAAACTGGCTTTAATCCATCTTGTTTGGCTTTCAATGATTTGTTTGGGTCCGCACTGCTGGCAGGCCAATAATGTGGCAGTACCATCAGGTGTAGTCGAGTTTTAGGCTTGCCCACAGCAACAAGCACTTTTAGTGATACTTTTTAACGCCAAATAATTTTGTCAACATGGACCTGTGTGTGCTGAAGCCAAGTGCATTTAAGGCTAATTCAACAATGGTTTAAAACTGTGTGTGAGAGTCAACTTCAGTGTCAGTGTCAAGCAAAAAATGGCTTATAGTAAGTCATAACCACACCATTGTTTACAACTTCATCTACCTAACTGCTTTACTATATTATAAATTCAGATATTTGTTATAAGCAGTCTTTGTTCCACTTTAAGAATGACTGCAAATTATATATGACACACCAACTTAATGTGACAAAAAGCTATTTGCCCACAACTAATAAACTAATTACCCTTAAGGTTTCAAATGACCTAAAAGGACCCCCCAAAAAGAGTTGTGAACTAATATTTGGAAACTTTGAAAACTCACACCCAACTTGTTACAGAGAACAAAAGACTTTTGTTTTTATCCCTGTATTATCTTGCTTTGTCCACCCACAAACAAATGACATGACCTCTATGGGACTCCAAAAGATTCTTTGTTCTAGATGAAAGTACACCTAGACAACAAAGTGTCTGGTGGCCACTCCCTGTGTATCTATACCTATAGCTAGGGTGCAATGGTACCAGACAAAAATGCTTAATCTGAACTGGCAGAAATTTAACCCTCAAACTGTATGTTCCCATAAGTTAACTCAGCTTCATATAAATACAGATCATGATAACTTTATTATGCAGTCATATCCATGTAAACACAAGACATTTTGATTACACTACACTGTTTGTTTTCATTGTAGAAGTGTTTAAATTCAATTATTACATTTGAAGAAAGGTCCCAAGTTTGATTCCTGGACCTTGTGGGGCCTTCTTGTGTGGAGTTTGCATGTTCTCCCTGTGTCTTGGGTGGGTTTCTTCTGGGTGCCCCGGTTTCCCCCATCAACCTAAAACATGCACAATAGGCTAATCCTCCAGCTGGGTACTCCTGACCAGGATCCTGGCTCATAATCTGGAAAACGGTTCCTGGGCAATGCACTGTGGTCGCCCACTGCTCCTAACAGGTTGCCCCAGGATTCTTCAGATTCAGAGGACAAATTCCCCTAGGTACAATAAAGTTTATCTTACCTATAGTGAATTAATGATAGAATGATATTAGTTAGTTTGCCTAAAATTAACAAATATTACACATATGCTAAGACATTGACAATCCATGTAACTTTATGAAAACATCTTTAAGTGTTGTACAACATAATCAGTGCGTAAGGGATGATCAACTTATTAGTTAAATTAACATGAATTTCTTTCTAGATTTTAACACCTAGCATGCAGCATGACATTTTTGTTGAAGGTGTGTGCATCTTGCCGAGGTGTGATGGAGTGGAGGTTATTCGTCCTCATTATTAGTCACAAATATATTCTCAGAATGTACTTCTTTAAATATAGACTTTTAACCCACTTGACTCAGTACCCTCCCAAACTGCATTATAAAGTAAAAACATAAAATATTAAAATGCAAGGTGCTTATCATTTCTCCCTCGAGCAGCATTTGTGCCTTCTCTGATGTTAAAGCTGGTGTTCCACCTGTGAAAGTTACTTGTTGAGAGAATCTACTGTCTCAGGGAGAGATGTGTACTTTATCACTTTGACATTATGAAGTTAGAGTATGTTCCACGGCTTTTAGAATGAGGTAGTCTGCAGTGATTAAAAACTAAGCTGAAAAAGCTGAATCAGAGCAGTGAATATTACATGTCACATAGAAACATATCCATAATGCATCGGGAACAATCAGGACCAAAGACCATCCATATTTATTTCTTAATATGGATTAATTTCTTAATGTTATTTTACAATCTATTTTAGTTGTCTCGTTGTCTCCGCATCTTTTATCTTTAGAAAAAAAACACACGTCAATATCCCGAATTAATCTTGTGCTATTAGCTTCAAAAAGAATATCTGCTTATCGCGATAACAGTGTTAAAATGAGAAGGGCATTCATTGTATTAATTGTGCTGCAGTTCAAAATGTGGTTTTGTGTTCCAGTAATAGTCATCAGCCTTTTTCTTATTATTTAATTTTTATGAGAAAAAGAGATTAGGCATGGTGAAATTCCCCATTTTCTAAATTCACCTCTTCTAGAGTATTGTCTTCACATTGTTAATCTTGTTGAAAGATTAGACTTTCGTTCCGGTTTATCTGATTCTGAGGGCTCTCATGAATAACAAAGGCTTTTGATGATATCATTTCTACACTGAGCTCCACATCGCACATGGCACTTCTGCAGCAGGCGACAGAGCTGGGGACAAAACTGTACTTGGAAAAATGGTTGTGGTGTTTGCAATAAAAATCTGGACCATGCAGCATCTAATAATTTAGGTTAAGGTCATACTGACCTCAAGTGACCTGCTTGGTCAAAACATGTTTTAATTGCAGTGTTAACAGACTGCTGCTAACAAACCAGTTAACAAACTACTACTACTAAAACTAGCAATATAGCTTGTGTTTTGTTTTGCTTTTTTCCATAAGAAATGTTTGGGCTTATTCATGGCATGGCATGGCAGGGAGCGACAGTAGCTCAGTCGGTAGAGATGTTCGCCCACAAACTCAAAGGTTGGCAGTTTGATCCCCCTACTGACATAGCATAGTGTCCTTGGGCAAGACACTTTACCAGCCTTGCCTGTATAAATGTGTTTGGTGGTGTTTGGAGAGGCTGTAAGCATAAATTGGCAGCCATGCTTCTATCAGTCTGTCTGAGGGCAGCTGTGGCTACAGAAGTAGCTCACCACCACAAAGTGTGACTGAGGAGTGAATGAATAATGCAACTGTAAAGCAACTTGAGTGACTATAAGTTTCTGGACCCACAAAGTCAAGGTGAGTGGTAGTCACACATATGTGCTGCAAATACGTCTGTTCTCAAATACTGTAACTTTACAATAATATTACTCAAATGGAAGTAAAAGTACAATGAAAAATTATGGCTTCAGTAAAAAATAAATAAATAAATAAATAAATAAAATAAAAACAACTTGTGCCACTACTGTAAAAAATCTACTACTAAATAAAATGTGCAATTACTGCCACTACTATTACTACTAGTGCTACTAATAATAATAATGACTGCTCAGTGGCAATCGGTGATGGTGAGCTACTTCAGTAGAGGCAGAGTCACAAGAGACATGGCTACGCCTGTGGCTTCTCCGACCAACACCAAACACACAACCACATACAGGCAATGCGGGTGTAGTGTCTTGCCCAAAGACACAACAAGAGTGTGAACAGGGTAGAGCGGGATTCAAACCACCAACCTTACAGTTATAGGACAACCTCTCTATGGCCCTGACTATACTATAATACTACTACTGCTACAGCTGCAACTCCTATAAATACTATGATAAAGCTATACTCGGCCACTAAATGGGAATCGTGACCTGAAACTATTTAATAAAACCTACTTGAGAATAGAACACTTTTATACCAAAAGTGCTTGTTGACTTGTTTAATCCTCATTTGAGTTAGATGACTTTTGCCTTATCAAAAACAGCCATGGACCACATTTTACAGGGCCAGTCTACTGCTAAATGACGGGACAAATTGTTTTCCGGAGTGCATACGACCCCATCAGGTCAGCTCTCTCATTTGTAGTCAATCTCCATGCTCCCTACTGCTGCGTATGGCTGCAGGTTTGACAGAGGTTGCCTAACTAAACACTAAATCAAATTATCTCCTCACTTTTGTCACGTAATGAAAGTGTCCCCCAGGTGATCACCTTGCACTTGTTGTTCCCTGCTGATATGTGCCACTTTTTATAAGGCTGGCCCGTGGCTCTGGTTGGTGCGTTAGAGAAATTGTAATTACTGTTGCCTGCCAGAAATGCCCCCAATTACAAACAGACAGGGCTGCATGCAAATGAGGAAGGCTACAGCATTTTGGATTTATAGATATGGATTTTTTTTTTTTTTTTTTTGCTCTGTTCAGTCTTAAGAATTTTATATTTCATTTTTTGATGGCACCAAGTGTGTTGATTAACATAAGCATGACACTTCACTCACAATGACCTCATGTCAGTCCAATGATGTATACACCGATCAGCCATAACATTATGAGCATCTGACTATTATTGGTGGTCATATTATTATGTTTCATGACCACCTGCCTACAATACAGCGATGCACGTTATATTCTGACATCTTTCTATAAGGATCTGCAGTAACTTCCTCAGAAATTTGAGCCACAGTAGCTCATCTGTGGGATCAGACAACATGGGCCACTGCAGACCAGAAACACCCCATAAAATCTGCTCAAATGCTTACCCATTTTTTATGTTTTTAATGCATCAATTTTAAGGGCAAAATGTTCACTGCCCGATAACATTTCTAGTTTACTGTGTTTGTTTACTGGTTAATATACACTGTAAAAAAAACAAAAAAACAAACTCAAAAACTCAAGGCAACACTCTCCCTCAAGATTTTTTGAGTTTTGGGGACAACTCAGGATCTTAAGTTTTCAACAACTAATATTTTTTGCTCACCTAATTTAACGTTCATATGTCTAAAAACTTTTTACTCACTATCATATTTTTTTTTATTTATCTTACAGCCAGTAATATTGTTTTGTTAAATTTAATATATATTAGGTTTTTATGATTATCAATAATAATATTTTTTCTGATGTGATTCTATGTGTGTGTGTATATTTGTTGAAAACTTGAGGGTTTAAGTTGGCCCCAAAACTCAAAAATATTGAGGGATCCTGTTGCCTGTTTTTGAGTTTTTGCAATTTTATTTTATTTTATTTTTACAGTGTTTGCCATCCACTAACAGGTGTCATAATGAAGAGATAAGTTGTTATTCACTCCACCTATCAGTGGTCATAATGTACTTCTTCACACTTCTTCCATTGGACCTAAGCATGCCCTGATGAAGATTTTTGTAGTTCACATTACAAACATAAACATACACAACATACCACAAATATTAGTCTTCGGAGTATGAACAGAAATTGATCTTATGTGCAGCTACCTGTATTTGCAGTGAAACAATAAATTAGAAGAAAATAGAAACACATTTTTGTTATTGTCTAAAGTGTGATCCTCAATTCATTGCAACTCACTGATCTCATTTACAGCTCTGGAGTTTCAATTTCATAACAAAGCCCATGTGTTTTTGTCTTTACCTATACTCCATAATAACTGAAGCTCTGGAGACTTTCCAGAAAAAAACACATTCTTTCTTTATTATATGAAATTATTCCCTCATTATGATTGAACTTATTCACGCTACATAACCTTAACGGTAACTTCTTAATTATGTTCCATCAAACCCTGTTTACATGTCTAATTTAGTCCACTTTGATCTTCTGAGGCCGCTGCGAGGAATGCCTTACAAAATCACTACAAAAGGAAATCAAAGTACACAGTGTGAACAGGTGCAGATGTATGTAGGGGATAAGTGGACTTTTTTCTGAACAAAGGATAATGAAAAGCATCCCAAGATTAAAGGCAAACTCTCTTTAAGCGTGCTTGCTGAGTGGACTGAGACTTTCAGGGCCATTAAGTGTCATGTCATGGAAAAGAATCACTCTAATGCTCCAACCAATCTTGTGTTGTCACTATTGGTGACCAAACCACCAACCCACACAAACACCATATGGTTGCAGCGGCTGGTCTAATTCATTTCATAAGCACTTTTTTTTTTATGCTAATGGCAAAATCTATTTGAGCTAACAACATTGTTTGAGAGTCTGCAGGCAGGAGATGCAATCAGAACAAGAAAAATATATAGACTAGAAACAGAGAACACAGAGTAACTGCTTTATCTAGTGTGCTACAAAGCCTGTAAATCTCACAATAGTAAAGGAGCAACTAAAAAGGAATTTGTTCACTATTAAATTAGTACCTTTTCTGACCCTGAGGTTAGAATCCTTTGCCCAGTCTTGCAATGGCACAAAATCCTTTAGAAATAAAATTAAGAGACACATTGCTCACAATCCGATGCAGGCAAAAACATCCTTGCTGGCAAAGGTAGCAAAGACACAATAAGGGCCTTGTTAACATTTAAAATGTGCCAATCTGGTCATTCCAAACAAATGCCAAGGCTAAGTAAAAACTCTCCACTTACAGACTCCACATTGCACTGAAAAGTCTTTTGGCCAACATCTTTGCTCAACGTAATTACTAAATTAAGAGCCTGCAGCTACAACTCAGATGTTCCCTCGTAGAATTATTATGGTCATTTTGTGCTGCCGTGCATGAAAATGTGATCACTTGTTACTGCTTTGGTTAAACACAGAATGTTTTGTGTTCTGGTTTCATTGGAGAAGAGGGTAGGTGTTGTTTTGATTCGCTGGTCGCTAACACGGTGGTCCTAATCACGCACCATGGAGTGTATAATTGACCCCCCTCCTGCAATTAGCATTAATTAGCACCTCTGTTGGTGGATAGCGCAGCCAGCGGAACTGCACCAGAACCGTCCTGCCGTTTGTGTGCTGCAACTGCTGCTTCTGCTTTAGCCAAATAGCTGTTGGAAGCTAAATGGGTTCAGGCACGGGCCGGTCCCCTCACAGCTGCTCACGGGATGAAGGAAGCTTAGCCCGGCTGGGCCACAGATAAAGTCTCACACGCAGACGCATGGCCCTGCGTTAGGATTATCTTTGTGTGACACCCCTTTAGAAGTAAAGGCTGCAATTTTTTGCCTTTTCTGCTGTGTTTATGCAGAGGTGGAAAGTACTAACAAGGTACTTTTACTTCATTTTTAAGAAAAAGTAAATCTTATTCAATTTTGAATTAAACATTTTTTATTTATTTACTGGTATGAACCAGAGAGCTCTATTATTCAAAAGGTAATGGGTTTGATAGTTGCTTAGAGGCAGAAGAGGATTTGCTGTGACATTAAAAATAAAATACACACTACTCTTTTTTTTCTTTTTCTTTTTTTTAATACTTTTACATACAGGAATTATTTCTGTAGAGTTACTTCAACTTAGTTCTCATTCTACTGAAATAACTACTTGTACTTGTTAGATTTAGATTTTGAGACCTTCTACCATCTAACAGCATATTGTTTTTTTTGTTTTTTTTTTATTCTTTCGGCTTCTTCCTTTTACTCAGGTTTGCCACAGTGAACCAGTTGCACAGTGATTTGGAAGTTTTTATGCCGGATGCCCTTCCTGTCACAACCAACAATATACAGTGCCTGGACAAGGCAATTTTGGGTGAAGTGTTTTGCTCAGGGACACAACGACAGTATGCACCTCAGCCCAGGTTCAAACCTTCCGGCTGCTGGGCAAATGCTTAACCCACTGTGATGTCGCCCCACTTTACATTTCTATTTTAACTTTATATATGCTACCATCTAACAGCATATACAAATTTAAAACAGAAATGTGATTTGATAAAAAGCACAAAAAATCCCACAAAATATTCATTCATGACCACACATGGCACTGGCATGGCATAGACATACACAGACAGTCACATTGTTTCATTAGGGGCAGTTTAGATTGACTAATTTTCTATGCATGTTTTTGAACACTGAAAGGAATCTAATTTTAACATACTATAATGTTCTGTATCTGTATAATATGTATAATGTTAATACCCTGCCTATAAATTAGCAAGAATCAATAATACTACTCAAATGAACCCACATGCAATGTACTTACAGATAATGTTCTTTGCATTAGCTGTGGGGTTAGACTTTACGATTGCAGTTTTGTAGTGAAAGTTCTGCTGGGCATTATCATGTTATGTGTTGATTAACAAAATAACTCTGTGCTTATCATATTTCCTTTATTCTCTCAGGGCCGTTACTGCTTGTAGCCATGGTGAAATTTGAAGTATTATTAAATGATTATCACACACTTCACGCAATCAGTTAAAGACCTTCACTAATGCATCTGAATCGAAACAAAAGACAAGAACAAACATTTTTAAATCTGTTAATTCGGTAGAAAAATACAGTCTGTCAGAAAATATCTCCCTTCTCTCAAACATATTGCCCTCCTTTTCAACAGTCGTCTGAAGAAAGTGTATTTGGAAGACGCTGCATGGTCATGACCAAAATGCCTTGACAACACTGTAACTTCCAAGTGGGATGTCTTATGTTTGAAGTCTGTCTGTTTGTGCACATATCATTGCCAGGAAACTATTGAAAGCTGCCTTTTGCTTTGAGTTTATCTTGCTCGTGTGACAGATGGATGCAGTTTGCTATGTGGGGCAGAGCTACAAAGTTTATTCAAATCAAAGCCAGGCAAACCAAAAAAAAAAAAAAGAAAAAGAAAAAAAGGTCTCTTTTGCAAAGTGACTTACTTGACATTATCCGCCTTTGAATAGCGCTAACTAAAGAGATCCTTCATGTACATACTATATATATTTCAAATCTTGTAGCAAAAAGGCATAATTTTAAGGTTGTAACAACACTTCGCTTTTATCAAAGGCGATGGTTCATTCTAGCTATTTTTCACCGCCACTTCTGCTCAAATCATCGGCTGTTATACGGATTGCTGTACTCTTAAAAGGACAGATTTCATTGACCTTAATCATCTACTTTCATCAGGGACATAGTGTTCTCAAGTGCGCCAATACGGTTGGAAAAGAGTTTTGACGATATACACCAAATCATTTCATTAAGCCATTTCAAACGTGAAAATCTCAAGAACATGATAGTCTAAGCAGCAATATAATCTGTCTGAAAGCTAACCGGTGAAAGCCACTACCAATCTTATGAATGGGGCAGTACTGCAATACAAACATTTGATTCACTGTTTTTTTAGAGAGTCTGCATGTCCTACCTGTGTTCTTGTAGCTGCCATAACTTGCACTTAGTGAATAAAATCAAATAGAATTTCAGTGTACATGCTAGCTCTGCGGCAATCATTGGAGCTACAATATACTGTGTTTAATTATTGACATTACAAGCAAAAGAAAGGTTTTAACCGTGGTTGTGGCATGTTGCTGCATATCCTGATTTCTTGTGCAACGAGCAGTATGTAGAACTTCATATTCAGCTTCAACTCTAATCCAGAGAGTCATTATAATGTGTATAACTGTTTCCATAGTTAATGCAAATGATACACAGGTATACATTTTAACAGAGCCACATGAAACACAAGCCTACTTGCTTTAAAGTAATTTTTAAAAGTTAATGTAAATAAATGAAAATGATTTTTGTTGAGTCTGAAACAAACAGAGAAAAAATATCAGAAATCTTGGGGGTCTTAACGCAGTGGTTCAAACCTGAAGTTACCAGTCTGGAGTACTCTGACTTGATGTTTAACACCTATATACTGTAAAAAAGGTAACAAAAACTGTTTTCTTCCACCTTAGAAATATTGCAAAAGTCGAGTCATTTTTACCTCAAAAAGATGCATAGAAAAATAATTCATACTTTAATAACTGGCAGATTAGTAAACTATGCTGTTTTAACAGGTCTCCCAAGGAAAAACACGCTTATCCAGAACTCCACTGCATGTCTTTTAACCTGATCTAGAACGAGAGAAAATATCACTCCTGTTTTAGCTTCTTAACTCTGGCTTTCTCTTGTTTTTAGATTTGATTTTAAAATACTTCTATTGACATACAAACCCCTTCTGGCCATGCTCCAGCCTACATCACTAGAACAATGCGTTCATCTGCCACTTTAAAAAAAAATAGAGAGAAGATTCGCAATGGATTCACTATGGCACACACTGCCCTATCATGATGATGCCAGCACTCTTGCAACTTTTAAAACAAACAAACAAACACATTTTTTTTAGCTTTTAATTCAATTTTACTTATTTTATTGTATATGCATATTATATTAATAATGTTTTACTTATTATATTGTAGCATTGTTTTATATAGTTTTTACTCCTTTTTCACATCTGAGATAATGTCTTGTTGCCTGTGGAAAGCACTTTGAACTGCAAAAACTTGCATGAAATGTGCTTTAAAAAATACAGCTTATTACTATTCTTACTGTTTGTGCCAGTCTCAATACCGGATAGAGTGAACTGTGTCGGGAGGACATCCAACAAAAGAAAAAAAAAAACTGATGCTAATTCATTATGTGAATCACTGCACAAAGGAGGCAGATGATTTGCTGTGGTGACCACGAGGAAAGGAAAGAATGGAAGAAGATACAGCTTCAATACTGTAAGTTCTCTACTGTTTTCTTAATTATATCTTGAATATAAAGCACCTTGCAAAAACACTCCAAATTCCCAACAATTTAACATTATTGCATGAGCGCTTGTGGCATACAGAAGGAACAAGCAATCCAGAGCAGTCAGTGGACCTGAATGTGTGTAAATAGTGGTAGTAGTAAAAATAGTGATTTGATTTGACCAAAAGATGTGTGAATGCATACAGAGTTTCAGGGCTTGGCCATAGAAGGCTGGGTAAAGCTGAGACATTCAAGGTCTGTAATTTTGAAAGGGCACTGTGAGATAGATGTAAGTGAGAAAGCGGAAAACTGAACTGAACAATGAAGCCAGTGGAAGTAGATGAGTTTTGGAGTGGTGTGTTGCCAGTGCTTGGTATTAGTGTGCACCCTGGAGTTTTAGATGTCCTGGAGCCCATCCAAGAGCTCTGATGAAATTCCAGACATGACTCCAATGCAATAGTCCAGTTAAGTCTGAACTACATAATTCTTATATAAATCCTTTCTAGTCCATGTTATAAATCGTGACACCTTGTCCCATTGCACACCAGACTTGACTTGACCATTAATGTTTGTTATGATTTATGATCTCATTTTATCTTTGGACAACATTTAAAATAATAGCAATTTTTTGCAGTGGATATTTTAAATGTTATAAATATAAAACTGTGGCAGAGTGGTTAGCGCTTGTGCTTTTGTAGAGTGAATACTGCATATCCTCCTAGTATTATTGTGGGTTCTCTCCAGGTATCAGCCCTGCAAATATGGTAGAGTCCCAAGGCCCATAATTGCTGGAATGGGTCCCAGCCACCTGTGACACCAAATTGGAAAAAGTGGAAGAGGATAAATACAAAACTAAAGATAACTTGGGAAGATTTGGGAATTCTCTTTGTTTCTTATGTGTATTGCTACATTATGCATCACATCCAATGTTCCACTTTTTGAAAACATGTACAGTGGTGCAGTAACAATGTATGCAGCATTTACTATGTTTATTGATGTTCCTCATGTAATCATACTGGTTTAAGCTTTAATAGTATTCTCCCACAAATGTTTTATTCATTGTATGCAATGTTTTGATGTGAGATTTGAAAGACTTGGAATTCTTCTCGATCCAAAAACATATTAAAAAAGAAAACTGCAACTAACCCCCAGCTGTGCTCTGTTATAAACAATTAATGCCAATAATCTCTCGACCATCAAAGTAAACATGCATTAAGGAAGAGAATAGTGATCCTCTATGGTTTCCTTAAATCATACTCCCTTGCATACGGCAAACCAAACTAACACAGGCATTCTTTCGGTGATGTTTAATTTATTATTATGTTGAGACTAATGTGATTCTGTGTTGCTTTGGGTTTCATGGAGCGCGTCAGCTATAGTTTGGGAGCTCTTGTAAGGATGCCGCCCCTCTCTCTCTCTCTCTCTCTCTCTCTCTCTCTCTCTCTCTCGCCATCACCTTTGATCGTGATATGCATATTTCATGAGCGATGTAATGTCAATGAGTCCTAGACTAATCTACCTCTGAGCCAGGGGAAGCACACCCAATGATAAGGGTTAGTGAACTCAAACACACACAGATAAATATTGTATTTTATGAGAGCGAGTGAAAAGGCGCATTGGGAACAAGGGACAGGGAATCAGCAGGGGGGGCAGATACTAGATAGAGAAGCCAGAAGAACAGGCGCATTTGAAGAATAAAACCGGCGATCTGAGTGCAAGGCTGGTGTTAGAATTAAAAAAGAAGGTGTTTAGAGACAATAGTAAGTGTCTAAGCTAAAAGTCCTACCAAGCTATTGTGGGCATTTTCTGAGGACATGCATTTGTAGGTGAACTGGTGAATCCAAACTGACAATAGAGTTTTTTCACACATGCACCATACAATACTGTGGACTTTAACTTGGCATTCTGACCTTTATTTGGAGGAGATACATGTAGAAATGTATTTTTCTCATTCTAATGTTCTGGGAACCTTCTAAGAACCTCTGGGTATCATCATGTATGAACAACGTGGACAGAAAAGGGTCCAGGAGTGAGTGCATGACATGTTGATGAATTTTATATAACTGCAACTCTGAAGCTTGTTTGAAAATTACTTTCCACTGTTTTAAATGTGAAGTATACAGGACCCGATCTTCCACTTGGCGCAAAGACGAAAATGAAGTTGACACAGCTTGTTGTGCCTGTGTTCAGAATGTGTCCACCAGGGCCTGCTGCCTCTGCCACAGGGTGTCAGTCTAAAATAAAGGGGAGGACTTTGTCTAAAAGCCAGGTGTGGTGTGGTGCAGATGGGCATGAAGATGATGTCATCAAAGCACTCGTATAGCAATACATTATTGGAGTTAAACAAAGCGCTTTCAGGGAACATAAAGTAATAATAATAATAATAATAATAATAATAATAATAATAATAATAATAATAATAATAATGATGAATTTATTTTTAACAGCGCAAGAGACGGGGAAAGGATATTTCCTGCATGCTCTGCCGCAATTTATCTGGTTAGCTTTTTGTCATAATAATATTAAAAGTAATATTATTTAGGCTAATAAATTGAATCCTATAATTTTAACTAATTATTCTTAAAAATGAGTGAGACTGGGAAAGGCGCAGGGTCCAGAAAGTGGCAGAAAGTGCCATCTCACAGCTGCAGACAGGTGAGGGCCGGGCGTGTGCCTCATCAGCTCCACTGGCTACTGTCCTGCCAGTTGCACACGGGTTGGTTTTAGATATGTTTTTTTATGAGCAAGTAGGCCTAGTGGATAC
Source organism: Bostrychus sinensis (assembly GCA_020698575.1). Classification (NCBI taxonomy): domain Eukaryota; kingdom Metazoa; phylum Chordata; class Actinopteri; order Gobiiformes; family Eleotridae; genus Bostrychus; species Bostrychus sinensis. Next base: position 15,197,653 of record CM036242.1, read on the forward strand.
ACAGTTCTTGTGTGCGGTGCAGTTGTTGCGCGCGGTGCGTCACAACCCACTGATCCCTCTACACAGTGTGCCAATCTTCAGCATCGGCGAAGGCTGCGCATAAAATAAATCATCTTTCGTTTGCATGAAATCTGCTGTGTGCCCCGAGCTCGCCATTCACAGCCACTGTACTGCACTTTAACATGGCTCTACATTTTTGAGCCTGTAGTAACCAGCTCCTCTCGCCGCCTCGCTCAGCTCAGGTAAACGCGTCAGCTCCAAAGGGCAAGTTCTTAAACATTGCTCATCGGCCATGCACTGTTATTCACACAAGCACTCCTCGTAACTGTAAAGGCATGCTCTCTGTGTAAGAACGCATGGCTCAGTGTTGCAGCCTGGGCCTGGCGCCATGACAGCGGCAAGAGGCTGCGGTAAGAGGAGGAAGCGAAGCTGGGGGCGTACTCCTTGCACACGCAGCAGACTGCCACGGTCAAGCCAGGATGAAGCGGGCACTGCCCTGGGCACAGCCGGGCACAGAGTTATGCGGCTTGGACCAGAACTCCAGTGCAGAAGCCTGCAGCTCAGCCAGGATCGTCGTTTTCTCCTCCGAGAGCCGGACACTTCACGATCACAAGACTCAGGTTCTGCACGGCTTTAAAAGAAGTACCTTCTCTCTGATTTCTTAAGTGCTTGAAACACTCTCAAATCTAACCTTTTCCCAACTGCACAGCTGTCGTCCAGCTTAGATTTGCACTAGTTCAAGTTCAGTGTCTTGGGTCCAAGTCCAGCCCAAGTCCAACCTTTCTGGAGTGGGTTTTTTGACCAGTCTAAAGAGCAGGGCTTAGGATAAGGCCCCTTTCTGCACCACTGTCTGGTCCACCTCCTGCGCTAAGAAGCGGAAGATCTGGCCCACAAAGTGTCAGCAAGAATAACCAACGTGACCAACTTTGTTTTCTTCTGCCACTGTTACATTTAAAGTTTAAGCCAAAACTGAAGAGTATAATTTAAATTTGAGTTTGGAGCATATTTTTACTTGCTAAATGCATTAAGTATGGAAGAAATGTTTTAGCATAATATGGTCTGACAGGAGTCATGCCATATTTAGTGACACCTAAATCAAGAAGAACTTGCCAGTCCCAATACAGATACTGTTACATGGTCTTTAACATCAGTGGCTGAGGCAAAGCACATCTGACCAAACCACATTATTCTGTCTTTCTGACAGCGAAGGGTCTTAAACAGCTGATGACTATATGAGTGAAGTGTCAGTGATGCTTCCTGCTGCTGACATGATGAAGCACAGCTCGTAACATATACTGATGCTGATTGGACCACGTATCGGCCTCATTTGCAGATCCAGCTGTTGGCTTTGGATCAGCACCAGTATGAGAAACTAGAATTGGATCGGTGCAACCCTAGAGGTTAGAGGCCAATACTCCAAACAATCAGCAACTCATAACTCATTGGGCAACTGTAGTAAACTGTAATTAATTTCTAGTTATGCCACAGAACAAAGCAGTCGGGAAGTTCTTGATAATTGGTTACCTCATCCTTTATCAGCATTATAATCAATTCCTCAAACAATTAAAAATGATAAAAAGAAAAGTTCAAAAATTAATCAGAATCTTTTGTTACCAGTGCATGATTAAATTATTACAAATATGTTCTACCACCTGGGTCATATATTTTTTAGTATGTCTGCTGGAAGAAACATCTAAAGGCCCCTGGTGAGCATGCAAACATGCTCTGCCCAGCAGGGGGGCACATGAACTAATCAAGGAGCTGCAGCTAAAGTTCATTGTAAACCAAGGCAGAGCATAAGGGGTGTACTAATTTACCAGAAAAGATTTGGACTTTGAAAATCTTTTGAACCAATCTTAAGCATTTATCAAATTTAGTAGGCCTTCTCTCAAACTGTTTGAATCTGTGTCCAATTGCATTTTTAGCAGCTATTGGTTCAACCCCCTGAAAAACCAACAGACAGACACCAAACTAAATCTTTGAATATATTTGAACAAGATCTGAGATGGCTAGTCAGGGCATCCGCTCCAAATATTGAAAAAAAAAAAAAAAAGATTAGATCGGTCAGACATCCCCATGAAAATGCATTTGATTCTTGGAAGCTTTAGATGAAGAACTTTGCCTCCAAGCATCTTGGTCCAATAGTGCTTACATCATGGTGCACACAGACTCCTTGAAAGTGTGTGACACAGTTTAAAAGATTATAGGATATTCCATAGTGCCCCGGGTGCTAAAGGGAGAAGGTTATGTGTTAATTCTTGAAAAGGGAGTTGTATTTTATGTCCAATGATTAGCCTTTTCAGACCTAATTATATCCTTAGGGACGGAGGCACTCCTCTCTACCTCAAATCTCATTCTCTCCTTTTTCCCCCCTTTTTTTCACACTACAGAGGAGTTCCCCTAACGTACTTTAAAAAAAAAAAAAAAAAAAAAAAAAAATCTGACTTTTGAACAAATTATCTTATTCCTTATTAGTTAGTCCTTAGTCCTTATTGCATATGCACACAGGATAGTTTGATGTGAGGTGGGTTTCACACTATTTTAAAAACACAATTCAAACACAAACAGTAAATCTGCCTACCACTTAAAACTATACAAACACTGCCTCCCACTGATTTAAGCAGTGCATCATATCTAGACCTATGCGTTCACACATTTGAATGAAGTCTCGGTAGGAATTGAAGTTCAGACATAATAATATACTGTTAGCAACCCAAAGCTAATAGATAAATGAGCTGACACCTTCATAGTGACAGTTAAAGCGCTAAAATCATCACAGCTGGCAAACATCGCTTGAACTAGCCCAGTATAACAATCTTCCTCAAAGCTTTGTACCATTTTGGCCTATTATGAAATAACAAATACAGTTCAGCCACAAGGGGTTACAAGCTAATCCCAACCCTGGATACAGGGAGAGGGTTCCTTCACAAAGGGCCCCTGCCAAATGCCAAGTAATTATGTGAATCTCTACACTAGCTGGGAAATTAGTTGAAAGGGTAAAGCTGAAAGGAAAAGTAAAAATAATAAATACAGGTGCATGTCAATAAGTTGGAATAGTGTGGAAATAGGTAATTTATTTCAGTCACTTGACACAAAAAAGAAGCCCATAATTCTAAATAGAAACTTTTAAGAATTAAGAATATTGAGACTAAATAATAACTTGTTAAGATTAATAATTATTATGCTTGGGGAGAGTTCACCCAAGATTTTAACTTCACTCATTAAAAAACGTGTTTAGAGAAGGTAATTTTCTGGACCTAATGGAATTCATATTGATGACTAATAATATTGGAAATCTTGGAATAGTATTCTTGCATTTCCAGTGTCAGAACAGAAACTCTTGTGAGAATTTGGTGTCCAACTTTCCAGGATTTCTCCCACTCCGGTAATAGACACTCTAGATTTCCTATTCCCCTGTAACTTAAGAGGTGCTGTGCCATCTCCAGGAAGAGTGGTTCGGTGTCAGACCGAGGTGTAAGGATAGACAGACAGACGAGAGAACATCAGTGATTTTATGGAGCACCAGAAATGAAGCACAGAGCAGGAAAAGGAGGTAGGGAACGGGAGCGAAATGATTTCCTCTATACTCACCATACTGAAGCCCTCCTGCCTTGATTGTACATCAATCTGAGGCTATCTCTCCGCCGCAGATGGAAGTGAAGGGAACCTGATTTCACTTCAGCCTGAAATCTGAATAAAACATGTTTTCTGCAGCAAAAAGCCTCAGTGTGAAGGCCCCTCTAAACTGGAGGAGCTGAAGGTGGCCGTCCTACTCAACTGTGATTTGGGGAGCTTTTATGTCTAATGGCAGTGTGATGGTAATTGTCAAGTAAGACCCTATTGTAGAACGTGTTCAAGCTGCACAGATCTTTTTACCCAGTCTCTCCAACAATCCTTTATTTCTGGAAAGTAGTGATGTGGACCATTTCATTATTATCATACAAACATATTTAATTTATTTACATATTGAACAAAAAAAAGTATCACAGCGTTAGAAAAAATGCTTAGTTTGAGTGCCAACTTCATGTTACAGAAAAAAAAAGTAAAAAAGCAGACAAAGAAGATGTACGAATGTATATAGCAAACCCGAGAGCTACTTTTATGAAATGAAAGTGTCAGAAGCTATTTGCGCTTTGTAACATTCATTATTTCATCTTTTTGCGCTTATTCCTGTTAAAGGTCGCGGGTACTGGAGCCTATCCCAGTAACTATGGGGCTTAGGCGGAGTACACACTGGACAGTGATTAGTCGCAGATGTGTTAGGTATGTTAGTATTAGGTGACACTTTCAACTACAAAAAAATAAATTTGTTTTATGTTAACATTTACCTGTCTATAACTTACATTTAGATTAGATTAAAAGAACAAAAACTATATACGTATGTCATCTGACACCCTTAGATCAAACTAAACTGTGTCTTCTATTGTCTTGACTCAATAACTGATCTTCATGAAAATCCTGTTGTGTGTTTTTAGCCTCTTAGCTGTGTTCACACTGCTGCCGATCTCATATCACTACTGACTCATCATGCTCATCTGTAGCACAACTGTTTGACTGACAGCTAATTGGCGATTAATCATTTTGTGCACGAAAGAGGCAGGCACCTATGAATTTGAATGGATACATACACAAGTTGGTTTACCAAGTGATAAATCTAGTTTTAGTTACAAAGCTTATGTAGGATTCATTAAGCCTTTGGGGAGCTACCTGGAAAGTGGTTGAGAACTACCTGCATTACACACACACACAAATAAATAAATAAATAAATAAAAATAAATAAAATAAAACAAAGCAAGCAAGGTCTCTAGAGTTGTTGTAATGCCCCCCCCCCCCCCTCACATTAATGTTAGGTGCTGGTAAGGGTTACTAATGGCTCCCTTTTGTTTTGGAGGTGCGGTGGGAGGGAGGTGCAACAGGATCCACCTAGGCCCTGTGTTCCCTGCGCCCATCCTCTCCATTTTCCATTCTCTCTATGCTCGCTCCACGCTCGGCTCTCCACTCCCGGCTCCGGGGCCAAACAACTCCGACCGCCGCTCACCATACACCTTTTCACTGCACTAACTCAACACAGCACAACATTCATTCTCCATGCACTTACATGAACCTACACTTACACACCATCCATAAAAAAAAGGAGCTCAACTAACATTTTACTTCATTACATAAAATTACCCTTTTCACAGAATACACATAATTGTTATCAGGAATTGCTCATAATTTAGCCTTTTTATCTATGATAATGCAATTAGAACTTAATCTTACCACTTTTCTGCAGATTTATGGAATATGTTGGCATGGGGTTATTTGAGGAAAGTCCTGGTGCCACTTTTGAGTATGAGTCTGAAAGTCTGCTTCTATTCTCGCCATCAGAAAGTCACATTCACAACCATTGGGCATCAGCAGTTCTTTTTTGGACGAGCCAATGAGAAGGTAAGGACAGTGGGTGCTGTGTTGTTGCTGTAGGCTATGGCAATTTTGAGAACAAGCTCTCTGTTCTCGCACCCATCTCCTATCATGGAGTGATGTGGAACAATCTGTTTTCAGGTGAGTGTACAGAAACCAGAATCACATTTCAAAGAACTTTGGATGGGACAAGAAAAGGACACTATTAAAAAACAGCTTTCCTGTCTTTTGCCACTAGTCAGTGTTTTTGCAACATTCAGCAACATCAAGAAGCACTGCTGTATTTTCATGGTCAACTGGGTTTGTATTTTGATTTATCTGACCAGAAGACATTTTTCCATTTCACCTCAGGCCTTTTTTAATGGACTTTGCCTCAGAGAAGGAGGTGTTTCTAAATCATATTCACAAAAGGCTTCATGGCATTATAGAGTTTTAACTTGCATTTGTGTGAACTGTGATGGATGTTAACACAGCAGTAATCATTAAAGATTATGTTGAGGTTAGCCTATCATTGGGTAGCAAAAGTGCAGGCTGCAATTCCACATAAACAAATGCATGTGAACAGCTATGGTAACGCTATAGGGACATTGGTGTTGTTGTTGATAACCAGAGCATGTGGTATTTTTGGATTAGTGTTTTGTTTTTGTTTTTTAATTTAGATTTTACACATTGTTTCAACATTTTAGGAATTGGGTTGTAATTAGTGTTAACCATTGTGCATTAGAGGAAAGAGATTGTATGCTGAAAGATGTCCCCAAGAGTACTACACACTTCTTTGTCGTTTGATTGCTCTTGGGTCTTTTTGGAAGAAATCTGATGAATTCAGTTACATCTTTTATCCTTAAAAAAAAAGTCTTGACACTTCACATTATCTCAGCATTAAAATGTTGATTGTGTTCTTTGGGTCTAAATGGCACACTTTGTTTAAATGCAGCTCGGGGAGGCTGCAAGTGCTAACTGATTACTTCAATGACTGCAGAATGTGCTGTGAATTGGAGCGCCAGGCGATGGAGCAGAACTGTAGTGAGCGGCCACTGATTGCCTAAGTATGCAAAGTGCTTCAGTCGCTGCAGTGGGCTGAGCTGTGCACACCACTACTGTAACCGCAACAACTTTCACATGTGTATTTTGAATGGTACTGCTTCACAAGATTTAATAAGAGGGGGTATCTAGTCAAATGTTTACCTGTCATGTCATCTTCTTCTTCTTTTGCTGTTTCCATTCCTGCTCTCACATGAATCAAATGTATCATGCTTTAGGGGCGTTCCAGGCTATAAAAAAAGTGTCATGGTAATTTAAAACATCTTAAAAACCTCAATTTAATTTGTGTATGTCCTGAATTTTCGTGCTTCTTCTCCAGCGGTGCTCAGTTGTCTTGTGCTGTATAGATGTAGGAAGTAAGATGACTTTAAATGTCTATTTTTGTCATGTTTAATTTTACTCAGTGCATCTTTAATGATTAGACATACCAACAAATGACTAATCCATAATGCATTTTAAATTGAGACTGGCTGTGTGTGTTCTCTGCAACATATGAAGGGGACATAATAGAGATCAAGCAGAACATTAAGTCTTCATTTACTCGCCTTTGTTTAAAAAATCAGCGGTGATTATTAATATTCCTCTCCAAACGCACTCTGCATGTCTCGGCTCCTCCGCTGTCTCTAATTAAATGGGGTGAAACAGCCTTGTGCTTCACTTTTATGTGTTTCAATTTTGTCAGCAAGTTTCCCACAATGCACCCATCTGAATTTCAAATGATAAATGAAAATCCTGCTCTTAGTGGAGTAATTCCATTAAAGGGAAGCATTATGGAAATAAAGACAAAAACCTACAGTATGTAATTCAATTCTGTGTGTTCGGTTACTCATGAGGCCCGCAGACGATGAGGCTATCTATCGGATTTACTAATATTTAAGTGCCTTGTCTTCCCCGAAAACCACATTACTCTGTGTATAAATTAATCATTTGCATTGAGTAGTTTCTCTGGAATATATTTCCTTTTAGTTTGCATGCATGAATTTGGGATGTATTTTCACAAGAACCAAAATGCTATTTCTGCTCATATTATTTTCTCTCTATGCAGGGGTACAGCATCAGGGAGTGCATCTATGCCCATCTATGATTCATCAGAACAGTACACATGACTACTAAAGAACAGGCCACCTCTAATGTTATTAAATACATTTAAATTTGGCAAGAAAATTGTAAAGATTTCTTTTCAAGACTATTCAAAAGTGTTTGACCTTACAACAATGAACACTAATTAATTTAAGTAAAATTATGCATGCAGTATCTGCTTTGTAACAAACTCCTTTACATCATAAAGACTCAAAACAAGTATTTTGCATAAAAAACCTACTGGGTGATTTCCTTTCCTTTTATCCATTAACTTAATTATGACAACCCAATTATGACAAACAATTTTTTCTGAAACTTGAAAAAGAGTAAAATTAATTTGTACCATTGCTTCTTTTTGTTTTTTGTTTTGTTTTAATATACATAACATATAATATATATATATATATATATATATATATATATATATATATATATATATATATATATATATATATATATATATATATATATATATAATAAATATACATATATTTTAATATACATAACATATAACATATGATGTTAATATACAGATTTGAAACGTCACTGAAGAAAATGAACAGAAAATGTGCTCCTCCCAACAACATAACTGCATTTCCTTTAATTGTCACTATTATTTTTTTTTATTATTTGAATTTTTGCCTTATTGTTGTTATTGTTACATCTCTAACAATATTTATATGCTTGTCTCTTTGCTTCCTTTTTTTCTATTTTTGTCTAATTATGTTGTTTCTCTGCTGAGTAACTAGAAATAGAATAATAATAAACGTCCTTTGTTAGTATAGAGCAATGACCAGGAGCCTGATAATAAATTGTAGGTGACATGTAATGGGATATTTCTTTACAGTTGATGGTGGTTGAACAGTTTTCCTTAACTAAAAGCAAAGAAATCCTATACTTCTACTCCATGTCTTGGTGGAGTCCTTTAAACCAACAGCCTCTGCAGCAGTATAAGGAGATTGATGAAGGCCATGCTGCATCTATGAATAATGCCTATGTCCTGACAGGGGCCAGCATTAGAGCTTATTCTTGTGCTCTTAGCATGTGTTTGGAGCAGCAGCGGTGGCCTTAACGGGGATATGGATCCCGGCCTGGGGAGATGTCTCTGCCTTGCTGTGGGATCATTATTCTGATGGACAAAGCCTCTGTTATAAATAGCTTCATGGAGTTCTTGGGCAGCACACTCTTTGTTTCCAGACCTTCCCTATTTGTCTTATTGATCTGAATATGTGTGGCCCTGCAGCTGTGGAGCAGGAACATGGGCTGGTTCCTATCGCCACACATGGATGCATTCATTGTATTCCCAGTTCCAATCCAAATCCAATACAGTGTTACAGTGCTTTAATTAAACACTGATGTATAACAGAGCATGTAATTATATTCATTTCACAGGGCTACAGATTTTTACTTATGAAAATTAATGTTTACAATAAAATACAAAGAAAGTGTGTTATACTCAATGTAGGATCTTAATTGTTTGGAAAAATACATTGTCATCATAATACGCTGAATTTACGTCTTTGATTTACAACAAAACTCAGTAACTTTTTTTTTACCCTAATTAAACTGTTTGTGTGATGATTAAATGAGTGTAATGATTGTTTTGGAGTGAATAAAGTGTGCTGCATCCCTCCCTGCCACTTCTGTGCTGAAAACAACTGTTGCAAGTATGAGCGTCGCCGACTCAATGTCACCAAAGTCTGGAGTCTCGTAATAAAACGGCACATCCTGGTTAGCCAAACAGAAAGCTAGCGATGGCATTATTTCTTGATTTTCATTACAGCAGAGTGACCAAATGGCAGAAAAATCAAAAGCTAAGCGAGGGATCATACAGGAGTCAATTGGACATTGGAATTTGGACAATTGGAATATAGGGCTGTGCTATAGTGCCACACAATGTTACAGTTTAGTGGCTATTAAATGATTGACTTGACAAATGGTCTTGTTGATGTAGGGGGGAAATTAGGAAAATGAGGCTAAAACAGCAAAAAAAAAATTATTGCATTCCCCTTTGAAGGTTTGTAGTAGTAGTAGTTTATATGAGAAATTTCTTTCTAAAACTATAATTTTTACCCACCTAATAATAATACAATTTGGTGCAATATTCATTCACTTCTCAGTCATACTCGGTGACAGAAGTGTGGCTGCCATTTTGCACCTACAGCCGCTCCGACCACCACCAAACACAGTCACAGTGACAGATCCATGCAGGCAAGGTGGGTAAAGTGTCTTGCCCAAGGACACAAGGACAGTATGATGATCGAACCACCAACTATTGAGTTAGTGAGATAATACACTTTTGTTGAGTAGTTTTACTTCAGAAAAATATTTTGAAGTAACCACATTTTTACTTGAGTTGGTTATTGCTTTTTTTTTAAGATACTTTGCATTGAAACTTTTGGTACTACTGCTTTAAATTGTTATTGGTCTACTGTACAATAAAAATAGCATGCACAGAGGATAAATCATGAGACATTTGGGAATAACTTGTCTTTTTGATTCATTTTTTTCACTATCCATAACAACCACCAAAATATTTGCAGGAAAAACCCCAAATCAGCAGTTTAAGCAAGAAGGTAGAGCTCCTTAGCTGAGCTGCACTATTTAAACCAAGTGTGTTTTTACATAAGTGCAGTTTAAAAGATCAATAAAAGGGGGGAAAAAATAGTAGGTGGTAATTTGGAAAAATGGCCTTATTCTGGGGTTCCATCGGAGTGTGTGAGAGCAGGTTCATTTGTGCTGCGCTGCGTGGTCTCAGGGAGGGCTGAAATCACAGATGTGCTCTACAGGGCTCCGCATTGTTACACCAGCGTCAGCAACTTTCCCCAGCACCTAGCATATGTGGAGACTCAGCCTGGAACGCATCCACCAGGAAGAGAGCAGAGGAAGCTTTGCTGACCCCAGACAAAATCAAATGAAGGGAGGTGAGGGATGAAGAGAGCGCTGCGTGTGTGCTTCCAGAGAAAGGCCTTCCATTTTCACAGGATTAAAAAGTGGCTGTAAAACTTTAATGATTCCCGGTCTATTGACAAAACAGCCAAGATACTGTGTCCTGTTTATCCACTCTCCACATAGTGTCAGGCCTGCAGAAACACATTTACAGAAAGTGACTCAATAATTCAGTCACACCAATTTTACAGAAGTGTTTTTTTTTTTCCTCTGAATTATTTCTGAGTATAATTATACTGTATGTGTGAAATTCAACCACTCAAAAAATAATAGACATTCACTATTTGTGGGGCAGCAGTAGCTCAGTCAATAGAAAAATTCACCCACTAACCCAAAGGTTGGCGGTTTGATTCCCGTTACCATCATTACATACTGTCGTGTCCTTGGGAAAGACACTTCACCCACTTTCCCTATGTATGAATGTGTCAGTGTGACTGTGTTTGGTGCTGATCACAGGGAACGTAGGCACAGATTGGCAGCCACGTTTCCGTCAGTCTGCCCCAGGGCACCTGTGGCTACAGAAGTAGCTCACCACCACAGAGTGCGACTGGGGAGTGAATGAATAATGGACTAATGTAAAAGTGCTTTGAGAAGCTTAAGGCACAATATAAATCCAACAGAACAATCTATGGCCTTCAGAAACAAAATTTAAGTCTATTAAGAGGAACAATAGACCTTTTACATGAGACCAATTTTTGAGTCAGTGTGGTAGCTAAATTAGTTGTTGCAGGTTGAATAAAGCCCTCTGCACCTCCTCCTGGCATATTTTGACAAAAGCTCAGCTTGGCTAGAATGGAAAAGCGACATGTCCCAGTTAGCCATGGCTGTATCTCTCACCATGGCAGAGTGGCCAAAAAGCAGAGGAAACCTTTGTACATCTATGAAGAAAAGAAAACAAGAGTCAAGCCAAGCAAGAGGTCACACAGGAGTTAACTGGACTCATATGTATTTACAGTTTACTCTAAAATGTAGGGAAAGCTTCATATAGAAAAATGCAAACAAATCAGCAAAGAAACGAATTAAGTAATGTAGTTTTTACTACACTACTACTACTACTACTACTATTACTACCTCTAGGGCCCTGTTCAATTCACTCTTATTGTTGTGGCAAAACTATAAAAATTATTTAGAAATTTCCATACTTGCCTTTGAAATGTCTTAAGTGTTACAAATTCATTTTCTATCGCATTAGAAGCATTAGTGGCATTAGTAGTTACAAAAATACTAATGAGTATACCCTACTGAATAACAATTCAATTCAATTCAATTCAATTCAGATTTATTTGTATAGCCCAATATCACAACAAAAGTCGCCTCAAAGGGCTTCACAAACAGTTGATCAAACATAAACACACAATCAGACTTAACACACAATCAGCACAAACAATAACTACACTAAACTAAATAGACCCAGGACACTCCTGTCCTTAGACCCTCCTTCTCGGTAAGGAAAAACTCCTAAAAAACCCAGGTACGGGAAAAAAGAAGAAACCTTATGGAGCCCATATTGAAGGAGAGATCCTCTCCCAGGACGGACAGGCAATGCATCTAGGACTGTTAGTCCCTTAGTTCATCTATAGGATCATAGATCAGCTCTGTAAGGATTCATCCAGACGAGAGTGGGTGAGATAGGTTGAGGAAGTCCATAGGATGCAGCAGGTGGCCTCATCCAGACAGGTAAGTGGGCGAGATAGGTCCGGGAGATCCGGGCTGCAGCAGGGACCTCATCCAGACAGGTGAGTGGAGAGAGATAGGTCCGGGAAATCAAACATCAGCCTCACTATTATCATTGGTCATCTTTTGCTTTTTTTCCCTCTAAGGGTCATGAGTGGTTGAAGCCTATCACACTCACTATGGGCCTTAGGAGGGATACACCTGGTCATTCTACTAGGGGATTTCAGTGTTCACGTGACAGTGATACCTAAAGAGACGTGATTGGCAGGAACGGCCTCCCCAATCTGAACCCTAGCAGTGTTCTGCTACTGGACTCTGTGCTAGTCACAGTTTGTCCATAACAAACACCATGTTCAAGCACAAGTGTTTCCATTGGTGCATCGTGGCACCAGGACACCCTAGGCCGGAGTTCGATAATCAACTCTGTTGTGTCATCTGAACTTCAGCGGTGTGTCTTGGACACTCAGGTGAAAAGAGGGGCTGAGCTGTCAACTGAATGAGATCTGCCCTGAGTACCTCAAGTCTCTGTCTTGGCTGAGATGTCTCAGCAACATCGCATGGCGGTCGAGGACGGTACCTCTGGACTGGCAGACTGGGGTGGTGGTCCCTCTTTTCAAGAAGGGTGACTAACTATAGGGGATCACATTTCTCAGCCTCCCTGGGAAAGTCTATTCAATGCGTTTTTTGTCCCAATCGTGGAACAGTGGACCAGCTCTACACCCTCTAGCGGGTGTTCGACGGTTCATGGGAGTTTGCCCAACCGGTCCACATCTGTTTTGTGGATCTGGAGAAGGTGTTCAATCGCATCCCTCGTAGAGTTCTTTGGAGATGCTCTGAGAATATGGGGTTTGAGGTCCTCTGCTAAGGGCTGTCCGGTCCCTGTACAACCGGAACAGGAGCTTGGTCTGCATTGCCAGTCGTAAATTGGACCTGTTTCCACTGCATGTTGGACTCCAGCAGGGCTGCCCTTTGTGACCGGTTCTGTTCATTATTTTAATGAACAGAATTTCATGTTCTTTCTTGTTCATGAGTGAGGGAAGGATGGAGCATGAGATTGATAGGTGGATCGGTGCAGCGTTTGCAGTAATGTGGTCATTGTATTGGTCTGTTGTGGTGAAGAGGGAGCTGAAGCAAAAGGCAAAACTCTCAATTTACTGGTCGATCTACTTTCCTACTCTCACCTATGGTCATGAGCTTTGGGTCATGACTGAAAGGACAAGATCCCTGCTGTTACTTAAGGCTTGACGTTGCCTTTCTGCCGAGCCACGGCAATAACTCAAAGCGGCATCCACGACCGCTGCATACATCACTGACGCTGATATCCGGACGAGCTTCAGAGGACGAAACCAGGACGGAGTAGTAACTGGACCGGCCAGCCAGCGACACTTCGTGAACCTGCAACCCAGCACAGCGACCCTCAGCCCGACAGCCGGTGGCCTGCTGAGCCTGTGGTCCTCGACATCCTGACCTCCGCTTGACCTTCCACAGTAAGCGCAGTGTATATGACATCTATTGAGTTTGGCGTCAAACTCCTTAAGTACCCTAATTGTAGCGTTTATCCTTCTATGTCCCTATAATCTCACGTAAATCCTATTGCCCATAATACTCCACTACAATTAATTAGATATTCTGCAATAATCCCATTTACAACGTTTCATAAATTTATCTAGTCCTAGGTCCTGTTTTTCATTATATTGTTTGCTTATTCTAATAATAAACCCATACTTAAGTTGAGTTTGGTGGTCTTTATCTGTTATCAAAGTCACTGCTGGTTAACCTCTTTTCCCTCAGGGAACATAAGCTGTTGTGGTTAAACTCCAGACCTGATTATTTGTCACCTATCAGGTATAGTTCGTTAAGCTAAACATCTGTGTCCTAAAAGCATAATAAATAAATGTATGCTACAACTTACATTAAGTAGCCAGTCTGCCCCCAACCGAAACCTTCCTACTGCGATGAGATGTGACTGTAAAGATTACCAGCTCATCCTCCTACCCTCCAGTATTACAGGGGAAAATAGTGTTATCAACCACAACCTCTGATATTACCCTTAAGCTTGTTTTATTTTCATGGCATTAGTCAGTTTCCATTTTGTGGAGGGATTATGAGCAGAAAATGTATTTTGCTCTAATGTAAAATAGGGATGCAATGTGGTTTAATGGTGGATTGTGACAGAATGAAGGAGAGAGAATTCTTTTTTTTTTTTACACTAACAGAAAAAATTGAGTCACTGTAGTCCAATTATAATGGGGTTCTTTTATTCATCGTCTTCTGCGTATTCCCATTAAGTGACTGAAGCCTGTCCCAGCAACCATGGGCCTTATGCGGGGTACATGCTGGATAGTGGCAGGGCTGACACAGGAGACAAACACTGACAGACTATTCACTGCACATTGATTTAATGGTGGGCATTTTAGAGTCACATTTTTGGACAGTGGGAGGAATCCGAAGTAGGACTTGGTTCAGACCTGGACCACAGTGTCTCTTGAAGAGGACCTTGGTTAGACTTGGACCACAGCAGCGATCTAGGGTCAAGTCTTAAGACCAGAGGTGACTGAGCTTGTTCAGCCCAAGCCCCTTGACTTTGGTGCGACCTGCCTGAGGAGATAAGGCTGGCATCATCAGTGTCCAATAGCCCAATATAACAACAGCAGACACCTCAAAGTGCTTTACAAACAATTAGTCACACAATCAAACATAAACACACAACCAATATAAACAATAACCACACTAAACTAAACAGTCCCAGACAGACCCTGCTTCTCACTAAGAAAAAAAAAAAAAACTCCCAAAAAGCACAGCTGTAGGAAAAAAAAAAAAAAAAAAAGAAGAAGAAAGCTTAGATCACATTGAAGGAGCACTCTTCTCCCAGGATGTACAGGCTATGAATATGTCTAGGACTGTTGAATAGAGTCCATTAGCTTATTTATAGTATCATAGTTAAAGCCTGTAAAGATGCAGCAGGATGTTCTCCCTCTTGCTCTCAGTCTTTCTCTAGAAGTGTCTTCAGGTTCTGATTTCTCTGTGAATTTTTCTCCTATGTGTCTTTGGCCGGCTTCATCGAGCCATAAGCACAGTCCAGTCCTTTTTGTAAATGTAGTGATTGTATGCATCAAATAGACACTGTGGTTTTGTGTGAGCACCGTTGCATCCACATTTGGTGAATGAGTGTTTTTTGTGCTGCTCTCTCTGTATGAATATGACGGACGAGGCGGTAGGGAGACTGGTTGACCTTTGAAGGGACCTTCCTCACTGAAGCTGTCCTGTAGTGGTATTTACATTACCATTTCAATACACTGCCAGGCTCGGCTGGCAATAAAATATTCAGCTGACCTTTAAGGCAAAAAAGACTTAGTTAGAGACTGTCATATCATTTAACCTTAAGACTGTATGCAGTAAGTGTGAGCTGTGTCGCTGTGTGCCCCTCATTACTGGCCACATTCTGACAGAGTGGGCTCTTTAACTGAAAGTAACCCTGTGGCAAAGGGACTAACCTACTGTTCCCACTGAGAGCCATTTATTCCAATCTTGCCTCAGAACCTGCAGCAAGCAAAGTGAAGACTTGACTTTATATCTCACAGTCATTCAATGGGACACAGCTCTTTTAAGTATAAGTGCAGGCTGTATAGAAAAATAGGCAGTAATGCTTTAGAACGGGGTTGGCCTTAACATTTTTGCTCAGTGGCCAGTGTGGCAAGTATTCCTCAAATGTTACTAGCCAATTAGGATTTTCACTAGCCACAATTTAGTGTGTTTATTTGCATTTTTTAAAAATAATGACCACTGCAAAATGATTTATAAGATATTTAGAAATCTTTGAGAGATAAATGAAAATACTTTTTAGGTGTTTTAATTTAGCCATTGTTTCCCGCCAATAGTGATGAGGACATTAAATTACATTACATTTCTATGCATAGCAACAGAAATTTGGGCCTAAACTCTATAGTTAAAATATAAATTCCAAAGTGGTTAGTTGGAGTGAATGTAGTGCCAACCTTAAATAGTAATCTGTCCAGATTTAGGAGGTTGGCTGGCGTTAAAGTCAAGTCCTGCTTCAGAATAAGAATAAACTTTTGTTTTTTTATTTATTTGTATTAGTATGTGATAAATTACACATACATCTTTAATAGGCATTTACAAAATACAAATGTATTTCTTATTTTTTCTAGATAAGTGAGGGGTGGGAACAGTCAGTGAGCTGGTTGTGCTGGATCCATCATGATGAAGGTTGCTCCACACTTGCACCAGCTGATGTAAATGTCCTCTACCACATTGGGAAACCTTCCTGTGAGCAACAGAGCAGTTCCCATACCATACAGTGATGGACGAGGACGAGGAAGTTTAGACTTCACCGCACACTGATCAAAGACTATTCTTCAGCCAGCTTCAGTTTTTGAAAAAGTACAAGTATTGGTGGGCCTTTTTCATGATGATGTCCTTGTTGGCACTCATCCAAGTATGTGCATTGATGCAGAGACCGTTCACCCTACAGCAGTTCCTTAGATTTTCCAGCTCCTGCCTACAATATTTGTACATCACTGCATAAATTGTAAAGATTTATAATAATTTGTAAATTATACATTTAC
Organism: Bostrychus sinensis; assembly: GCA_020698575.1. Taxonomy (NCBI): domain Eukaryota; kingdom Metazoa; phylum Chordata; class Actinopteri; order Gobiiformes; family Eleotridae; genus Bostrychus; species Bostrychus sinensis. The sequence goes on from CM036242.1 coordinate 15,214,386, forward strand.
TAATTATTGTTAATACATGTTCAAAATGTGCATGATGCAAAAGGCCCTCCTAAGTGTTAAAAAACTACTGAGAACTATTGCTGCTTGCCCTCATTATAAAAAGTAAGGTTGAGTCAAAGTCGTTGCAACCTTTCTAACACATCACACACATTTACAGAAGCAGAGTAAGGGAGAGACTCACAGACCTGACTGACAGCACTGACAGTGACATAAAGTCGTCAGAGACTCCATCTCCTCATGACATCTCACTTAACCACTGACATGACAAGTGATCTTTAGAAGGCAGTGATGATGGCACTGGAATTAACAGGAGACAAACAGAAAAAAAAATGATATATGATAGGTTGTCAGTGCAAACAATATAAGTTACTCCACATTTTAACTTCAGTCAAGAAAGATTCAACTCTAAAAATATGTTTGGCTGGGTAAATTGTTATGCTGAAATTGAGAGCTGTCCAAGTTGGCACAGTTAGATCAGGCTTTGTGGAAAACTAGGCATTTAAGACTTTAGGACATACCCATACAATATCATTCATTCTCAGCTGCTTTCGGTATGAGGACAATTTCTACTTTATTGTTAAATTTTAATATTAACTTTCTTCCATTACCATTCACAATAGTCACGTTAGAGTCTTTAGATGATAAAATAAAGCCAGAATGTTTGTTGCTAAACCCTGAGGGCAATTAATGAACCCCAGCTCAAGACTGACTTCCTCATGCTTTTTGTCTTGTGCTAAGCATCAGGGTGATTTTCCAACTTTTTATCATGTAAGGCCAAGTCCAACACTATTAGGCAAATTACACTGATTCCCTACATTTATGTTTGTTGTCATGTTTTGAAAACATACTCTACATACAATGACAGCACGTGCTACTGCAGACACAGAAATCAAATGTGTATAAATCCTATCAATGTCTTGTTTAAACAATTTTCACCCCAATGCTTAATATACAGATTCTTTGTTAAACTAGATCAGAAGAGTCCCTTTTTTATTGAGGGCCACATACTGAAAAATATATGTGGAGAAGGGCTGAACCCTAACCCTAACCCACTCACTAGAGGTGACACATCTCGACTTCCTAAATCCAATTTGAGTTCTCTTTAGCTTCAGGGAGCTCCCACCATTTATCTGAATTTGGGACCAGCACATGGTATGGATGATTTTTCTTAGTGCCCCAACCACAAAGTTTCATTTTTTTCCTCCTTAATGTCTGGTCCACCTCACATAAATATAAACAATTTTACCTTTGCTTTTTACCTTTTTTTTTTTTTTTTTAACCAGTGCTTTTTACCTGAGCTTGTTACTATGTGATAAGAAGTACTACCAGATGCAATTGCAAAAAAAAAGGTCTGCAGGCCTTAATTCCTCCCTGAACTATAGCTAAACCAAATACTACACATTTTTGTTATCATATTTTGTTATAAACTGTTCAACTGTACATTACATTTTGTTCTTTGTTCACAATGTTCATTCATCTTCTTGCACTTATTTTTGTTAGAGGTAGCAGGTGGCTCGAGCCTATCCCTGGGGCCTTAGGTAGAGCTCACCCTCAGCAATGGGCAATTAGTTGCAGGGTAGACACAAAGACATACACAGACCATTCACTTTGACATTCATTCCTTCATTTAGTTGAAAACACACACACACACAATTACAGTTCTAAATATGATTAATCTAGATTTTCATACACAACCTAATTTGAGCATTGCCTTAATAGTTTCATAGGCATAAATAAAACAACTATTTATAGAGGACTTGTTTTTCCACACATTCATTTTGCGTATGTGTGAGAGGAACTCATCTTCAGTGGAGCAAACAAAATGGATGCATGCCCTTTGGGAGTCCTGGCAAATGAATACTGTTGACAGAACAATTAGCATCTCGGAGACAGGATAACCTTTACTCAATACATCATCTTTATTATTCTCGACCTTCATTCCTTCTCGTTTTTTTTTTTTTTTTTTCCTGCGTGTGTTTACTCAAGTGTGAGCAGGCACAGGCGTACATGCGTTTGGGCACATTCTTTCCAAGGCTGCGGATGTGTATGGGTGTAAGGAAGATAGTGAGGAGCCAGGACCCTAAGGAACATGTGAGGTGTTTAATGTGGTGAAACAGGTGCAGCCAGACAGAAAGGGCAGCCCAGCCAGTTCTAGTAGGTTAGTCACACACTGACCCTCACATCACAGAGCTGGCAGCGCTGTGGGCGGAGATGTACAAATTGCTCTTTCCCGTTTCTTCATTCTCTTCTCTCACTACGCAGACTCTAGGAATATACAGTAATATATTAGACTGCAGATTATGTGAGTTATTGAAAATCAGTAGAAGGTGTTCTTTGATCGCAGCAGACGGAGGCAGGGTTACACTTGTTGTCGTGGGAGGATTAGGGGGATTTATCTTAACGGCTTCACTGGTGGAGGTCTGCCTCAGAGGCTTGCTCCAATTTATCAGAGTTTAGCTCATTGATTACTTCACGTCATATTTCAAAGGAAGACAGGAGTTTCACAGGAAGTGGTACACTAACTCTCAATTTAAAGTGTAGATTTTCAACTATGGAGTCACACTATGTACCATTGCTTATCTGATCCCTCTGGATTAGATTTGTGATGGCTGGGTTGTTTGTATTGGTTTTTTTTGTTTTTTTTTGTTTGTTTTTTTTTAGTTTTTTTTTTTTTTAGACCTGTGTTTTTTAGACGCTTAGTTTATTGCAGAGCACTCATTGAACTCATTGAGCACTGAATCTGGCATTCACAGGTTGCTCTTTGTCAACACACAAGAGGATATTATTTCAGACTGGATTTCCAGCTGCTATGAACAAAGGGGCGTGGCCCAAATCTTAGCTTCTCGCTTTTGTCCTGACTGTCCTTATGTGTGTGAGGTCAGTACAGTTATTTTGCTGCTCCTGTTCATCGATCAAAAGCATATTTGTTATAGATACAACTTCTGCTTCCAATAGAACAATGGCAGCAGCCAATGCAAGCGACTGAAAAAAGTCACCAAGCAGACGCTGAACTTATTTATCTTTTTCATTTTTAGCTTTGCTACAGTCATAAAATGTCCTTCCTCAAAGTGTTTCGCAGTTTCTATCAAATTTGAGGAACTACTCCATTTTGTTGCATGTTTGCACCAGATAGGAACTGGGGACTGGGACCACAGTTCCTGTAGCCTTTTGAGCAGGGGCTTTTAGGTTAGCCTAGGAACCATTCTGTGACATAGTTATATAATTAGTGGCATAGGTAATGTAGTCACATATACACCACAGTCTTTTGAAATTTGCTTGAAATGTTTTCTTAAAACACACATACAAGCCACCAATTATAAAACCAGTTAGACTCACCCATGTCGTATTTCCAGTTTGTTTGTTTATTTCATTTTTTTTATTATTATTATTATTATTTTTATTCCTGCAGCAAAATGTGCAATCTGGCTGTCTTTGTGCTCCATGTTAGCAGTTTATTTTGGTTTGTTGTAGCTGCTGGATGTCGTACTTATACTACGTTACACACCGTTGCGGCAATTCCTGTAACTTTCGATATTCCTATTCCTTTAACTAGATTCCTATAACTATTCTGTGTGAAAATGCCAATAGATGGAGCAGTATGTCAGTGGACATCAGGGAATGTATGAATAGACAAGCTGAACTCTCAGTACCAGAACTGTCTCCACGCATGAGTGTAGCCACTTTTCTGCTAAAAATACTATTACTTTCCAGCTCACTACCAGCTCACATTGCAAAACGTATAAACCACACCTACACTATCTTCTCAGGAAGAGTTTTATACACATTTACACATTTTTTTTATTCTTTTTTAAATTTTTGCTGCAAATCACAGCACTGCCGAGATAGCAGGTTGACATTAGGGGTAATCCTCCATGTATGTTTTTTGTGGTTTGTAGAATAGTCAGCAATAAAATATTTGTATGTTTTGGTGGCTGTTTGCATGGCAATTGATGAAGCTGCACTGGTTCAAATCCCAACTTGAGCCAAGATAAATCTTACTGCCCTAGGTTGTCAAACTATGGTACGGGCATCACTGGTGCTACGCAGGCTTTTTCTGATGGTACTCATTTCAGAATCTGATTTTGTTTAATGTCCTTGGTTTTGTGTAATCCTGTTGAAATATAAGCCATCATTTAGTACTAGTTTAGGCAGAGTTTACAACTGACGTAGACCTAGTCCTTGTCAAATTTGGGTTTAGCTTTAGTTCTGGCTTAGACCTGATTTAGACCTAGTTTAGTCTTTGTTTAGTAATGTTTTTTTTTTTTTTTTTTAGTCAGTTAGTAGTACTTGGAAAGCCAACTACTGTATTTACCCAGTTGGTACATGGTGTGAAAAGTTTTGAAAACACTGACCAAGGGGCTTTATAATAGGATGCTCCTGGAGTATCCATAATCAACGATAAAGAGTGGCCTCAACCCAAGGAAATAAGATGGCCTCATGTGAACTGGCCTCCCAAACAATTACCCACTGAAGCAGATACATATTTCTCTTAAAAAGTTTTTAAAATCAAACAACTATTATGTCCAGTAATAGCAGAGAATATCCATATAAACCCAATATATCATATCCCCTACCTCTTATAAAGTTGAGTTTGTGGAAGTACATAAAGTGATTCAATAGATGTTTTTTTTTTTTTTCTTCCTTTTTATACAACTGATCAATCAAGTGAATTGTAGATTTGCACTACACTCCACGGGCCCCTCAGAGGAAACACAGTCTCTAATCACTATTTATTACACCACATTAATCCAGGATGTGCAGATGCATGCTTTCAGTTCTTATAATAGGTTTTGTTAGTGGAGCGATAGCTGCCAGTGAATCACATTGAGTCATCTTTGGTAAGCTTCAGCGACACATTTTTTTTTTGGGTTGTTTGAGGTTATTTTTGCATATTTGTTCTCTCAAAGTTCAGCCCCTACAAGAATGTCTTTAGGAGACAAAAACTGCTATGTCTTAAAACTTTTGGACACCATTTCATTGCCAAAAAAGGAGTGTCTCATAATGTGCAAGATCCTTCAGTGTCTATTGATTTTATCCACCACTCCAGGCAATTGTTGATTTACTTGTGAAGCCTTGCCTCGCTCCATGTGTCATTTATGCAACATTTTAGAGCTTGTATTTATTAAAGCCAGTTATTTGCATTTCCACATGGCAAACCACCCACAGAGTCTTCAGCAATTGAAGATAGAAAATCGTTAGCAAGCTATTCTTGACATGCTGAATAGGCTAAGAAAGTTGAAAGGCATTGTTAAAAACATGAAAAAACTCACAGCAGAGGTTCGAGAGATCAGGGCATTTGCCACATTCTATGGAAAACAGCATATTAAAACAGTTTAATAAAAGATTGTGACGTGCTGTCAACAGCTGAAGGCTAAACAAACTAAATAGTAATTTAAAAAACCCTGCCCTAAGAGTAAAATATTTGTATATGTATGTTTTTAAAGTGTATTTGTGTTTTGATACTCAGTCCTTGAGGCTTAAAGCTATATATTTTGTGGTACTTGTTTAAATGTTGACAAAAACTGAAACATTAAGAAAATTGACTTTATTAGTTGAACCCTTTTAAATTTGTGAAAGGGTTTTCTTTTTGTGTGCCCTCTTTTAATTTGGGGCGGTGTGTTTTTATTTTTAGATGAACATTATTTAAATACTGGCAAGTCTTGTTTTTTAACTAGAAGAATGTTGTTGTTGTTGTTTGGTTTGTTTTTTTTTTACATGCTTTTTACTTAGATGAGAGCTTTTTTAGTTTTTAGGCAAGTTCATTTTTTATAGGTGAGTTTTGTTTTTTGTTGCTTTTTTAAAGCTTTTTAAAATTGAGACATGGCTTTATTTTAATAGGACTCTTTTTAATTTTTAGAGGCAGGTTTCATTTTTGAGGGAACACATTTAAAATTTTCCTCTGCTTTTATTTTTCTAGTGGGCAAAAACAATTTGGATAATGCTACTTTTTAATATAGACATGTATTTAAATTTTTATTTATTTATTTATTTATTTATTGAGGGTAGGGTTTATAAGACAAGATTTGTTGTATAGCTGCTTTTATTTTTCTAATTGACAAAAACTATTTTGATGTTGCACCTCAGGGCCATGGTAATATTTACTAAGTGGGTGCTAAATTGCTACTGCAGCTTGAAAAAATAGAGTTAACTATTTGTGGACATGCTGCATGTGACTTACTATGAGAAACTGCTCAAAAAATTGCTGCCACAAATCTGATATGTAGATGAGAGCGAGTCAGTGCTTCGACCCAGTGTCCTGTCAATCAACTGCAGCAGATGAAGAGATGGCTGTGAGACTTGACAGAAATGCAAGAGTCTTAACAGTGACACGTGCTGTATCTGGCAAAAAGAAAGGCAAAAAAGAGCATCTTGTGGTTTCTATAGAAGCGATAGGCCCTACTGTATAACTCTACAGCTTCTGTGAGGAGACATTATGGAGGATACATTGAAGCCTTCTACACAGCATTCTCCTCCTTTTAGGACGGTAATGTCCAGAGAGTGACTGGCACAAAAAGGGTGTCAAGGAGGCAATTTTTGTTAAAATGGAAAAACCCTCTCAATAGGGGAGGTGGATTGTGTTTTAACCTTCCACAACTCAACAACTCAGTGCTAAAACAAAGGCACAAAGAGTTGCAGTCCAAGTTTCACTCTAACAATAGACCATAAACATCAGAGAGCAAATGGCTCACAGATGGGTAACGACTCTTCCTCGGACTCCAGCACAGGCCATTCAGCGGCTAAGTGCCCTGAGTCTCATCTGGTTTAGCCACTCCCACTGGGAGGTACTGTTCTCACACACAAGACACTTCAGAACTTTTAAAGGCCCTCTGATGAGGGATGAAATGTTTTCTACTGAACAAAACTTTGTCCAGATGACCTTCTTGTTTGTAGTTCTCAGTCATGTGACATTCATGGTGGCCTATAAATATATATATATATATATATATATATATATATATATATATATATATATATATATATATATATTTTAATCTGGAGTCAAAAAGAGTTTTGGCCAATTCACATTAAACAACACCCAAAAATTGTATATTGTAGTCTAAATAAACTGAATTTTAACAAACTAAGTTAACATTAGTTTTCAACATTAGCTTGTTGTATGTTAATATCTACATCACATCAAAAAATGGTCAGAGTGACTTGATGAAGAAACTGTAAACTGTTTTAGGACTAAAAGGCAGTCAATTATGTATCTCTATACAGTATGTTTTTCTTAAGCTTACCTTTGATTGAATATTCTCTACTACTTCTAATAAGACACATCTTGTATGCTATGGCATGGGTTAATACCAGAACCACATACAAAAATAAATAAAAATAAAAAATACACTTCTGAGACCTTGTTTTATACCCACTGCCTGAACACTGACACGCACTAACTGTAAAGAAGGTTTTCTGGTATTAGGGTTAAGGCTGGGACACACTGGGGCGATCATCGGCCATTGGTGTGTTCCGTACCATCGGACATAGTGGGACACAGTTGGACATAGTTCTGGCCGATTGAACATGTCAAATTGACGTCAGGCCGTAGTGCTCAACGAGCGCTCTGATTGGCTGTGTGTCCTGTTCACAATTTGTCAAACAGCTTGAGTTTAACATCAAACAAACCAAAGCAAGGAAGGTTAACCATGTCTTTAAGCATAGCAGGCAGCACACACTCTGTCAGTCAAACAACTCTGAATCATGTGTAGAAATGTCAGTTAGAACATGCGCGGGTTCAGCTTGGGCCCATAATTACATGTAATGCTATGAACAGAATGTGAACAGGCTCCAGTCGGGCTGGATTTTTTGGGCCCGATCTAAGCTCTAAAGAGTAGACAGGACAGTAGCCAGTGGAGCAGATCGCTGAGGCACATGCCCCGGTCCTGACCTGTCTGCAGCTGTGAGACGGAGCTCCCCACCAGATTACACAGACCCCGTGCCTTTCCCAATCTCACTCATTCTTAAGAATAAATGAATTATAGGACTCTAGTAATGTTTATTGCTGTATGAGTGCTTTGATGATGCCAGCTTCATGCCCATGTGCGTCGCACCACGTGTCACTTTTTATTGTAGACTGATGCCCTGTGATGGTGGCGGCAGGCCCTGGCGGAGACATTCTGAACACAGGCGCAAAAAACTGCATCAACATCACCTCTGTCTTTGCGCTAAGTGGAAGATCGGGCCCCTATTGTCTCATTATCACATATTTTCTGTCAATGTGGCTCTAACAATAATGTTTGCTGGACAGAAGCAGGTTTCATGGTATACATAAAATCCACTCTTGGCTCTTCTCTCTTTAATCAAATATAGCCATAGCCATTCTTTTCCTTGTTATTTTGTTCATCCAGCGGTGGTACAAGAACTGTTTGTATCTGATCATATTATTCCAATGCCATAAGCTACACTGTGGTTCTTCCCCTCCAGGCTATGTGTTCTGCCCTCCAGTATTGTCACGTGAAAACGATGAATTCTAGGAAAACAGTCAGAACACTTTGAATGTTAATTCTGACATACAGTAGAAGATAGAGATGGTAGAGATGTAATTGCCATTGTTGCCAAACAGTGCTACAAAATGCACTCCCAAGAAAAGGACATCTCAAAGCACTGGACTTATCTCTCAGTCTTCTGTCCTTCCCTGTCTCCTCTCTGTGCTTCTTTTGTGGGCGGGACTAAGTGGAGAGAAGATGACAAGTGAGAGAAATGTGCATGCAAATAAAGCATTTTTGCAACTTTCAAACAAAATCCATAAAACATTTTCTTTGATTGTTCAAAGATACCACACTTTACTAGTCATGACCTAAGCATACACTTTCCAATTAAAATATAACAGACTATAACTGTTGGCACACCTTTGTTTTTTGCATAAAACTGCGTAATTGTGGGAAGGGCAGGATCCATAACAAAAAATCTGAGAGCTTTTTGAGACCTTGCTTTAAATTAATGATCTAATGTGTCACTACCAGCAATTGTCAATTTTGCAACGCCATCTAGAAACAAAAAACACACAAAAAAAGACATGTTAAAGGAAGAAACATTCAATAGTATATTGCTTGGGATAGACAGGGTTAAGCTTTTTGATTGAGTGGTTTAGTCAAGCGAATTGAGAATCTCTTACACCCTATACTGTCTGTTGCTGTCTGCTGTGGAGATGCAGAACCAGCCATACATTAAATGCCATAAACTAATTTCTCATATCCCTCTCTCTTCAACTGACCATGCAAAATTGTCCTGAGTAAATATGACCAAGATAACACCAGCTCCTCAAAAGCAGGTCCTTTTTGTGTACTTAATAATATACAAATTTGCACAGGGAAATTACATTTTGCTTATCTTCTATAGTCAAAGACCACAGGTAAATCCAATATCGAAACATGAACATGACTTAAAACAATGGCAGCCTTTTTTGGATGACTAATAAGCTCAAAGAAACTGATGCTAATTGAGTCTACTTTCCAAAAAAAAAAAAAAAATGCCAATAGTAAAATATTACCAACTCAACTGCTGAATGACTCTTATTGTTGAAGGTGATCTCTAATAGTTCTTGAGCCATGGCAGTTGGGGGACTTGAATGGGGGCAGTGCACCTGTCATATTGTAATGCAGTGAGTTCAGGAAGGACAGACACCCCCCATGGAGCTGAACGCATCTCGAATCCCATTTCAACATAATGGTACCACAGAGCCACCATCACAGCGCTCAGATCCTAATTATGCTAATTGTGAGATAATAGGCCCTGGTTTGTTGATAAGGGACGAGAAGAGTAGATGAGTTTGTCTTATATTGATTTTTTTACGGTTGGCATGTATCCCATGACAGTTGGTATGGCACACTGTTTCATTGTAGGTGATGAGTCGAACATCAGAACAAAATTTGTTTATAAATAAAATTGTAAACTTTAAATCAAATAATACGTCTACTGTTGTTGTGACATTACTACATGAAATGACTTAATTTGCAGCCAGTTATTTCCTAGGAATTTACCTACGTACTTGTTTGTAATGGTAAGGAGTTTTTTTTTTTTTTTTTGTCATTTTATTTTTAATTTGCTTGTTCATTTTTACTGGGGTGTTTTAGACACAAATCAGGGGTACTGTATTTTGTTATTTATTATATTTGTATCATATTCAAATTTAACTTCTTCTGATTCTGTACTGCTAGAGGCATTGGATTTGGGGAGAGGCGGGAGGGCATGGCAGGGAAGGGCCTTGAATGACAGAGATATTGGTCAATGGAGCACAGGGGCCCATCAAGATGACCCAAAAATTTGTGCTACACCCCGCGTCCAACAAGAAAAACAAACTTGTCTGTACAAGTAATATCTGTATCAGTGGTTCTCAAACTGTGGTACAGGTACCACTGGTGGTACTCAGGAGTCTTTCGTAGTCCTGGTTTAGACCTGTTTTTCCTTTATTTGTTCTGGCTTTTTCTTGTTTAAACCTGATTTAGTCCTGGTTCAGCATTGCAGTTTTCTGTTAACCTCTATTTTCTCTCTTTTTACAACTATACGAAAGTCCTCTTTGAGGCCTTTCTTAGTCCATTAGGAAGATACTACAAAAGCCAGATTTTCTCTGTGGTGATACTTGGCTTGAAATGTTTTAAAATGATCCAGATAGATATGTTTGTTGTGCTTCTGTAGTAACACTTAAATAAATGAAAATGTTTTTATTGTGTCCCCACACTTTTGTGTTTTTACTATATATAAATGTCTGTGAACACTCTCACTCGTCCAGGGCAATTGCATCGCAACAAGAGTTAAAAAAGCAGCCATCTGGACTATATATAAATGTCCATTAAAATGAGAAGATGTTTTGATTGAAGATTAGTCTATCTACTGTAGAGAAAGAACTGTATTCGTTAGAGGGAAATAAAAACTGCATATAAATGTAGCCTATATAAAAAAATATATATTCATACACATTAGATCATAACCTCTCTCTGTGTACTCTCATAGATAGCTTGTACTAACTGTATCATAACTTGTGGTGTGCACAGTTTTGTTATCAAGAAACTTTCTTTAAAGACAGTCTCTGTTTACTCATAACTCCATGTGGCATATTTATTGCGCTAATGTAATGTACAATACTAAACCCACCACAGCGTGCAACCTTACCCTCAATAGTTAAAAGTTCCCATGCTGTGTAGCTAAATATCCCAGTGGTGTTTTTTGACCATCAAACTTTAAAATGTTATTCTTTATGTTATCCCCCCATGGCAGATTTAACAGTCGCCTTGAGAAGTGGCGACGTTTTCTTTAACCAGTGTTGACACTTCACAGAACATTCTGTTTGCTCTCCGCTGGGAGCTCAGTGAGGGCTTACACCGGGACAGTTATTCAGGGTCCAAGATGTGAAATTGGTTGTAGATGACAAGGCATTTAAAGGTGAGAACACAATGCACGGCCAGTCAACACCTTTGTCATGGCTAAGCACTCATTTTAAACAAGGCAGGCTGCACAACAAGCAGTAGCCAGCACCATATGTAGAGACTGGGAACAGATGCAACCTGACAGCGGAACATATGTACGATAACCACTGCATTAAGGATGTGTAATAATTGCTTTAGTGGTAAGAACATACAGTACATATTGTGCTGATTTCTCTGAATTGCACCAATGTACAAATCCTGTTCTGAACAAGAGACACTGTGTAAAATGTAAATAAAAATATCACAATGGTTTGTAAAACTCATAAAACCATATATAATTTACAATAGATTATAAACACTATATCAGGTGTGAGCAATACTACCATGTTATGAAAAAAGTAGCTTATTTGGCATTGAATTGGATGGCAGCAACACAAATAAGTTGAGAAGTGCAACAAGGACCGCAAAAGCAGGTGATACAAATAATCAGCATTTTTCAACCAACTAGGTCAATGTTTTACAGTAAGATGACTGGTTATAACATGGGCATTCTGAACAGGCTGTAAATTAATCTAAGAAGTCACAAAATGGCTCTCCAGATTTATTATTATTATAGAACCACGATTTCCAACCTTTTCTTGCCCCTGCCCCAACTTTTTAGATGTGTGTTGCTGCCATTTAAATCAAAATGAACTTTTATTTGTCATGTTATGTTAAACTATCTCAGATTAGGCTTTTCCCTTCTGGGGTTGCCACAGAAAAATGATATGCCTTCAAGCCTGCATTGATTCACATAGATTTTAAACCAGATGCCTGTCTGAACACAACCATCTCATAAAATTGTATAATGACCACAATTGTCACTATTTCATGATTTCTACCATAACTTTAACCCTGCATGTAGGCCTAAATAAAATATAGTTTAATGAGATGTGTCCTTATTTGGAAATAGGTTTTCTAATGAATTTAAATTGGTATAAAGAACTACCTGATGCATTCTTCCCTACAGAGAATATATCTGAAGGAAAACCCTACCCACATCTCTCCCTCCCACTGCTTGTAGTAGTTAGTGCACTCCAGGACTGACAGCTCATGGTAAACGCTTTACCCTCTCTCTGGAGTGTTGGTCACATGCCAGAGCCATCTTGTATTATTTCATATCAAAGAGGTTCTGAGTCACACAGGGATTACTTTGAGTTCAGCCCAAAGAGGCCCATAAATACTTGTCCCTTGAGTATTTCAAAGTCTTAATTGTACTATGGTATTACGCCATGTAGATTATTGTCGACCTCAATCAAGCATTTTGTGAAACTTTTGAAAAATAAAACATCACAAGACATTTGAGAAATGATGTATATGAGGAAAATTAGAGCTACAGTGTGAACAAATGAGTGTATGCATAAATTTGGTTGACTCCATAGTAGAGTGATTGCAGAAAAGAACAGGGCAATGTAACTTAGATTCTTTGAGTAGATAGAGTTCATCAAGCATCATCAAAATATAGCAAGAAAAAAACAACAAAAAACATAGACATTGCATATAAATTACAAATAAAAAAAAAACAATAACCTTTTGGATTATCTTGATATAATAAAATGTTAAATCTTTTGGCTGCTCCATTTATTCATTTGGGGTTGCCACAGCAAACCAGTCGCACAGTGATTGGCAGTTTTGTTTTTTGTTTTTTGTTTTTTTGTTTTGTTCTGTTTTGTTTTGTTTTTGAGGCGAGATGATCTTCCTGTCACAACCAGCCACATACTGTAACTGGAATAGGCAGTGTAGGTGAAGTGTCTTGGCCAGGGACATGAGAGTATGCACTTTAGGTGAGGTTTGAACCACCTACACTTCCGGTCGGTGGGTGAACATTTAACCAACTGTGCCACTCTTGCCCCAGTAAATCATAAAATAAATTACAAACATATATATATAAAAAAAAAAAAAATGTCCTCTCGCCCTCCGCGGGCGGTTTCATCCATCCAAGCTCAGGTCCTCTACCAGAGGCCTGGGAGCTTGAGGGTTCTGCGCAGTATCTTTGCTGTTCCTAGGACTGCGCTCTTCTGGACTGAGATGTCTGATGTTTTTCCTGGGATCTGCTGTAGCCACTCTTCCAGTTTGGGGGTTACTGCCCCGAGTGCTCCGATGACCACGGGCACCACTGTTGCCTTCACTTTCCAGGCCTTCTCAAGTTCTTCTTTGAGGCCTTGGTACTTCTCCAGTTTCTCGTGTTTCTTTTTCCTGATGTTACAATCGCTTGGTATTGCGATGTCAACAACAACGGCTTTCCTCTGCTGTTTGTCCATCACCACAATGTCCGGTTGGTTTGCCACTACCATTTTGTCTGTCTGGATCTGGAAGTCCCACAGGATCTTAGCTCGGTCATTCTCTATCACCTTTGGAGGTGTTTCCCATCTTGACCTCGGGACTTCCAGACTGTACTCTGCACAGATGTTCCTGTACACTATACCAGCCACTTGGTTATGACGCTCCATGTATGCTTTCCCTGCCAGCATCTTACAGCCTGCAGTTATGTGTTGGATTGTCTCAGGGGCCTCTTTGCACAGTCTGCACCTGGGGTCTTGTCTTGTATGGTAGATCTTGGCCTCTATTGCTCTGGTGCTCAAGGCCTGCTCCTGTGCAGCCATGATCAGTGCCTCTGTGCTGTCCTTCAGTCCAGCCCTTTCTAGCCATTGGTAGGATTTCTCGATGTCAGCCACTTCAGTTATCTGTCGATGGTACATCCCATGTAGGGGCTTATATATATATATATATATATATATATATATATATTTTTTTTTTTTTACAATAGATTATAGTCTCTACCTCTCACGTATCTAACAAGGGATACTGACAGGATACATACAACATAATTTCTCATTTAAAATACCATTTGAAAATAGCAAATATTGAATTCACACCATATACCATGCATGATGGTATAATAATATTTACATCTATGTATGTATAATAAATACTGAACATCCTGACTGTTTGGTGGTGTGACCTGAATAAAACGAAAAAGGGGTATCTGTTCCTGATTATATTTTGTTTGTTTATATATTTCACTAAAGAAGAAGAAAAATCTGTCAAGTTTTTTTGTAAAATGTTATTTTTTTATGCTGAATTTTCCATACACAGCTTTTTACTTTGCACCACAATGTTACACATTGTACCTCTTTTAAATTATGTACCTTGATAATAGCTAGAAATCCAGCTACAAGAACTCAAATGCCAGTGTTCTCTGTGCCAGTCCCAATTGGATAAATGGAGAGGGTTGCATCACGGAGGGCAAACCTATGTCAAATCAAAATCAAATCACTGCAGGAAGAAATTAGATGATTTGCTGTAGAGACCCCGGAAAAGGGAAAAGAAAAAAAGAAGAGGACCCTAATAATAGTTATATGCTAATAAGTAACAGGAAGTTTCAGATTGCAATTACAAACATTCTTGCAAGTATTCCTCTTTGTGCACTTGACAAATAATTTTAAAACCAGATTGACTGAAGGCAGAAAAAGTCAATGCATCTTTAGCATTCCTATCCCCAACAGCCATCTCAAAGGCAAAGTAACTGTGAGAACTTACACCTCTGTAGAGTCTGTTAGCGCCACTGCGGTTTGATTTGTGACAAAGTGATCACCATATTTAACAAGCGGCTGATGCTGCTGTTCCGGTTGCTTATTGGCACCATGAAAAATGCAGCACTTGCCTCGCAGTCATGCACATGTTGAGCTTTGTACAGGAGCCTTTCTTTTGCAAGTGATCCCGGCGAGCGGGTGGGAGGAACGGAACAGGAGAGGACGGGAGAGAAAAGCCACAGGAGGTCCCGCCCTTCCCTGCCGAGAATGTTATGAACTTGTCTGGGAGACGGAGATGTCGGTCCCAGAGCTAATACAATATTTATAATTCTGGTTGTAGCAGCTGTAGACACAAACAATGTATAATGGATCAAATATCTTTGCTAAACAGCGCTCTCATAACCTTCACCTTGAGGGCGCACACTCTCTGTTCCCTTTCAAGTGCTTCCCTTAATTGCACGTGTGTGTCACTGGGCAGAAGGTTGGAGAGTGGAGAGTGGAGAGGTCAGAGGTCGCGATTGTACCACGTGACTATGTATGTTGAAATCTGGCATTGTCTTATCTTCTAAATCCATACATTTGCCCGAAAAAAAAAAAAAAAAAAAAGTGCTGATCTTCAAAGGCGTAAGGAACTTGTTTTGAACCATGAGCAGATTTGCTTTGTTCTACTAATCATCCCATGGGCACGGGCCGTCCATAACAAAGCACGGAACAACACGCTGGTATCTAGTGTAGAAAACAGGAAAGTAGATATCCCCAATGTGCATAATTTAGCTCTGCTCTCATTTTTATTCGGCAGTCGTCAGAGGGAATCAGGTTGAGAATAAGCGAGGATGGAGACGGTGGGTGCATGTGTAAATGATCGGAGGTGGGGTGTTGTGATTTTAGCCTCGGCTGTATTAATATGAGAGCCGATAGACGATGTGGCTAAAGCTACCAACTTAGTGTCATCATCACTTCGACAGAATAGGCTTCCGGGCTCAAAAACATGAACTCACTTTATTCCTAAAGAGATTTCACCATTGTAACATCCATGCAGATTCATTAGCCATGTGCTGGTGTTTTGGAGATGCCGGCACGCTTAAGATAAGTCACTTGTAAAACTTCCCTTGAGGGCTAGAACACCACTAACTGTGATAAGAAGTGCTGTAACATACATGAGGTGTAAGATTAGCTATGGCTGAGGTTAAGAAATGAAATGTGGGTATCTCAGATTAAGCATGAAGAAGTCAGTATCTGGTGCAAGCGAGCAGGATTATTGAGTCAGACTTGGCTCACCTATGTTAGCTCAGTGCCCACACATTACAACACATTACTCAGTGTCTTCCTATCTCAGTGGGGAGACTGTGGCAATTCCTTGGTTCTTTTTCCTCTTACAGCTCGCTCGCCATAGGGGTGATCATTTAGCGTGTATTGGCTGTAGATGGATGCTGTAGATGAAGGAAATTTAATATACATTGGCCACTTATATAAATAAGAATGTCCTGAATGCATTCTGAAACACTGACTCTGACTCTTGTATTCAAATATGTAAGTGCACTTGAACTTGAAAACCACCTATACTGATTGCATTGTTTGTTTGTTTTTTTTGTTGTTTTTTTCCAGTTCTGACTGTATGCACTGAATACTTGTATACAGGCATAATATATTTTAACCTGAAGTGGTGATTAGTCGTAGAAGTTTGAGGTTGTTCTGTTGCTGATGTGATGATGGGGCGGAGGATAGGGTCTTGTAAATACTGCTGAAGTGGTCCTGGAAAAGGGTGAAATGGTTTTGCTACTGAGATGGTGATTGGTTGGAAGAGAGTGATGTGGTTTTGTTACTGAGGTGGTGATGGGGAAGAGGAGTTAGGTGGTGATGGGGCAGAGGAGAGTTAGATGGTTCTGTGGCTGAGGTTGTGGTGGAGCACAGGAGAGTTAAATGGCTCTGCAGCTAAGATAGGACGGAGGAGAGTGAGATGGTTTGCTCCTGTGGTGGTGATGGGGAAGAGGAGCTGAAGTGATGATCGGATGGTGGAGAGTGAGATCGCTCTGCTGCCCAGGTAGCGGTGGGGCACAGGAGAGTTAGATGGCTGTGCGACTGAGGTGGTGATAGGGCGGAGGCGAGTGAGATGATTCATCTGCTGAGGTGGTGATGGGAGGGTAGATGGTTTGCTGCTGAGGTGGTGATGGGGCAGGAGAAGAATCACAGGAAAGAGAGAGGGCTTTCATTTTAGAGAGGTGAGAGATGACTGGCTGAGAATATAACATACATTTTAACCAATAAGAAGCTTTCTGCATATAAAGCAACAAAACATATTTTATTTAGTTTGTTAGCTTCTTGTGTTATTGTGTGTAAATGTACCTTCACGATGTATTGTGTTTGGCAAGTTCCTCAATAACTCAACACAATAAAGACATTCAAGATTCTAGAGAATGACAACTATGCATTTTTATTACATTTTTACACATAACTCACCCATCTTCCCTCAACTCCCCACCTCAAGGACAGATGTGGCACGGACCCTGAAGTGGGTGTGAAACTGTAACAGAAGTGAAAAGGGAATGCACAAATCTCTATGACATGATATATGGGTGAATATGGAAGGCATGCTTGCAGATGTATAAATAACTGCATCCCACCTTTCAGCATGTTTACTCAGTCTCTTCACAATATGACAAGTATGTGCCATGAATATTACGTACAGTAATATGTATTGTTCTTTTAATTACTGTTTTTAAATATATTTTATTATTTAAATATAGGATGGTTGAGGGTGGCTTTAATGGTAACTTCATTATGATTTGATTTGAAAATAACCACATATATACATGTTGTAAACCGGTGTTTGTGACAACAACAAAAAAATAAAAATAAAATGCAGGATACCAAGTACCTCAATGTCAATTCAATTCCTCACTTTTAATTGAACTCTCATTGTCAAGGCTCTACGGTTTTGGGTAGTAAATAGTGACAGGATTCTAATAAACAATCTGCCACGCTTCACCCCATGTTAATAACTAACTTTCATCTGATGTCAATCTTAATACAAAACTCCAATTATCCAAGTCTTTACTGGAGTGGAAAGAATTGGCTTCTCCATCTCCGCTGGATAAGTAGAACAACACCAATCTCCATTCACCCTGACTGCTCTCTGCCTGCTCCACTGAAGCTGTGCTCCACTATCAGGGCTTCAGCAGACTCACATCGCTCTTTGTAATATGTGCTGTCCTCATAATATTGTGGTCTTTCACATTTGTCAAGTGTTTGTTTTCTAAATTGAAGTGTGTTCAAATCTATTGTATAGTATAAATAAGTGTTGTTTTTTTTTACCTTTGAGTGGTGAAAGGAGTTTTGTTGACATTGCTGTGGGAGTTTTACACTGAAAAAAATAAAATTCAATTTCTTTTTTATTATCGTCTATTCATCCCTGTCTACCTGTATACACGGATTTTAGATTCTGTATAGTTGCATCTACAGAAGCTCAGTGAGCACTGTTGCTATAAAGGAGCCTGGTGCCATTGGTACATGCAGAGAACGAATGGTTTCTCTTTTCAAAAGGGTAATTTAAATAGCCCCAAAAGAACACATTTGGTATCAAAAGGACCGACTTAGTTTTACCAATTACAAAGAATCTCTGGAAATTCATGCTTATGAAAGATAGTGAAAACATATTGGTAGAAGGATTGAAAAAAATCCTTTTCGACTGGTCTTTTGTCGTATTGTGTGACCTTGGAGATTGTCTTAAAAAATGAATGTAAAATGAAAAGATCTGTTGTGAGAAGAGTGCAGAAGAGCAAGGCTTTGGGCTGTTTCCCGGCTTCCTGTGGTTGTCATTGCAATAGCGCAGCTGCCACCTGAGATATTCCACATATGACATTTATCCAGGGGAGGGCATTGACAGATGCTTCAAAGCAGCTTTGTGGCACGGCCAAGAAAGGCCCCTCGTCACTTTAGATAAGGCAGAGACTATCATATGAACCTGCATGTGGCTCTGCCATGTTGAAAAGCAAACAGGAGCAGCTACATGGCCACCTTGCCTGCAGCAGACTGCCTCAGAGTGCTGTGCTGAGGAAGTTAGAGAATGCACAGCTTGACAAAATGCTCATTGCCACATTCCACATCAGTGTGTTTACAGGGGCAGGTTGGCTCTTAGTGGCACACTAACGGGTATGCTACAGGCTGTCAGGCTGCACTCTCTGAGGTGCCCCTGTACAAGCCTGATGACGCATGTTCAGCTTCACTGTTTACAGTGCACGCTTCAGCTGCACCCCTTCAGCACACTTATTTTAGTTATTTAGTTCAGTTTAATCTCTGAACAAACACATTTATACAAGCATCTTACAACCAAACTTTGCAGTTGCAAATTATACTCCCACTCTAAGAAATACAATTGTAAAAAAATATCTTGGTAAGACTGTGTTCCTGACTCCTCACTTACCAACATTTCAGATTTTAATTTTTAAACTGTCCAATCAAATATTTCAAATCAAAAAAATGCTGCAACAAATCTTCATTTTTATACATAAAAGCATCACAGAGAGGAGAGTTTATGAAATAGCATTTCATTTATTAAATACATTTTAAATAACTTTACCCATGAAGCTGAAGATGTATGTCTGTGTGTGTAAAGGGTGGGGTGGGGTGGGGTGTTTTTTTTTTTTTTCTTACTCGTAAAATTACTCTTGTAATGAGTATTGAGAATGAGAATTACATGGTCAGGGTTGAGTCACAATCCAGTGGATTTAATTTGTGTTTCATACACTACTCAATGACGTGAACAAGAATATACAGCCAAATATAGGTTTTCAGAGTTATTAGTGTGGCAGTTTTGGCAAAAGAATTGTCAACTGCAAAGTTACAATGTCGATTAACGAGTTAAGGTAACCAATTGTTAAGGCAAAAATAAACAGCAGGGGAAAGTACAATCACAATTAACACATGAAGCCAAGAGGGAAGCTCTTCTAATGAAATGCCATAGCTTAATACACCATAATATATCTTCACAATTGTTCCTGAAGCCACACCACAGACCAGTTGAGCAGCCTGAAGGGTGTGTTTTCTGGCTTCTTGGCGGTGGTGAGGTTTGGTGGGCGCTGGAGGTACGAAAAACTAAAACTAATCAATCTTGCCTTTGTTTCCTGGCATTGCCTCTGTTTGTCCTGTGGTCATGCTCCATCCAAGCGTCACACAGGAGCCAGCGATTCTGTACTTCACTCCCAAACGGTCCCCAGGCACAGAGCAGCGGCCCAGTGCTGGACTGGTGTTGGCGCTGATCAAGAAGCAAAGTCAGGCCTCATCACAAGCTTGACTTCAGTGTTTACCAACAGCCTGCATGACCTTTACAGGCGACTGTGTGTATTGATTACATGCGTTCTTGTAGTGGCACTGTTAAAAAGATGTTTTGCTCAGGGGTATTTAGCATGCCAACTTGTATTCTCCTCAGACACAAAGCCCACCTGCATGGAGACGAGCGTGGGAAGGCAAGCAAGGCAAAGGTCACACTCATATGAGCACTGTCCCAGAGTTAAGAACTGTTTGAGAAACTTTTTTGCATATGAGATACATTATCACAGTATAGAATAACAACTTTTCACTGCTATTGGTTTATAATGCAATGTTGTTTTTGGTCTGCCTTGTTAGAACTGCATTACGATCATATGAAAAGTTAATATTCCTGGTTAAACATAACATGATAAAGTTGCTAGGCTAGCACATAACATCAGTTTATGTCTAGTGCATTTCTTAGGCATCCATGTCATTACAATCCAGTGACATACTTTGCAGCATTGAAGACATTTCATCTCATCCAAATGCTGTATTACATGTCCGGACTACAATTATTTACTTCTTTATTAAGCAATAAAGGCGTTTTTTTTTTTTTTGTTTTTTTTTTTTCTTATTGATATATTTGGCATTTCAATGCTATATTAGATGGCACAATGGAGAAGCGACAGGAAATTATGGGGGAGAAAGCAGGGGGAGGCATTTGGTAAATCCTCTGAGTTTGGACTGATACCCATGCCACCAAGGCGAGCTGCAGTCTCACTGCACATGCACAGGCTTTACGGTGGCCAATAATGTTTTAATTACTAAAAGATAATTCTGCTTGAACAATTCTGCTGTAAAAAACAAAAGACATGAACGTATATAACCAAAGTATCTGGCTTTGCTGTGTAGAGGCCCACAAAATACTAACTCACTAACTGCACAAGCCATATTTTAGCAGTGCCACAGGGACTAATATGAAGGACATGTGCATGCCTTCAGAGCAGAGAGGTCAACCCAGGTAAAACAACATGCTTTTAAAAGTTCAAAGTAGAAAATGATCAGCAAGCAAATCTCATATATCACTACATGTTAATACAGTATACAGTAGCTCAGCAGGTGCGGGAGTCACAGCCGCTGCCAGGGATCTCGACACACTGAAAACATAAAACATGCCCCCTATCATCGCAAACTAATCTAGCCTTATACCATTATTTTGAGAATTTCCTGGGCTCCTGTCAGTCACGGGCCCATGGAATTATCTTATAACTTTTCTTCCCCCTACGGCGACACTGGCGGCAGTAGCTCAGTAGGCAGAGATGTTCGCTCACTAGTATGATTGGTGGAGGTTGGAGAGGCTGTAGACGCAGAATGGCAGCCAAGTCTCTGTCAGCCTGCCCCAGGACAGCTGTGGCTTAAGTAGCTTCCCAGCACTGAGTGTGATTCAGGAATGAATACACATGTAAATCTAATCCATTATTATTATTATTATTATTATTATTATTATTATTATTATTAGTAGTAGTAGTAGTAGTAGTAGTAGTAGTAGTAGTAGTAGTAGTAGTAAATTGCAGTTTTTATTGCTTTTCCTATTTCTGTATGTGGGAAAATACTAAAATATGAAAATACATGCTGTATTCTGATGAAAACAAGTTTTAGTTTATAAATAGCTGCAGTCTGGTGGATGATGGCAAAGTTCATCTTTTACTGAGCTGTGCAGAGGCTGGCTCGATCCTGTGTATCATTGTGTTCCCATAAATGTTTCAAGTGTCGACTCTACCCATTTTGTCATTTGACCTGGTAGCGCAGATTTGGACTGTGCAGGCACCCGGCCTCTATTGAAAGTGCTAAAGTAAAACCTCCAGCAGCAGCCGCGGTCTGAAGAGAGGAGCCCTGCCTTCCTCAACCAGATTCAAAGCAACAGCCCAAGCACTTATCACAGAGGGAAGGGATCCATTTTTCAGAGATGCCTGGTGAGGAAGCATTTCAAATTCCTGACACTCGGACAGGGAAGTCGCTGTGTGGTTCTCACCAGGGCCCCCACGCTGAGCTCCAGACTCCCATATTACTTGTGAGCCTTTGCTTGCCTCTGCCTCTCCAGCTCCCCTGTGGCTGTGGCTAAGGATGGGCTGGGTGATCTCACCGCAATACTTCAGCTGGCACATGAAGAGCAACAGTTTTTTTTTTTTTTTTGGTTGGTTTGTTTGTTTTTCCACAAAGAAGTCAGACACAGTCCAAATAAGTGTATGCATTATTTAGTTTTATTGACACAAACATCTTTATTAAGCAGTGGTATAAAAGCGGACAGGAGCAATGACACGGAAGGTAAAAATTAAATGGCTGTGGACAATGCCAAGGGCTTAATGGCACTTAGGTAGACAGCTGTTTCAGAAAAAAAGGCTATCCCATAATCTTATTAAAAGGAGACATATCTGCTTTTTTCAGGCTTTTTGAAATTGTTTTGGACTTCTTTGCATTACTGTTTCATATTTTATAACTTAAAAATAATGTATGAAAAACATCTTTGGGGGAGATATTTCTTGGATTTTGGATTAGCAGTCTGTTGCCCCGTGCTGGCAGGACTGGACAGAGCATAAAATGGCTATTTAGCATGGCTATTAGTAACATGACGCTAACAGATAAATAAATGAGCTGACCGCTTCATAGTGATTCCGATTTAAGCACTGACATGATCAGAGTGAGTGTTGTGAAGGTGTGTGGGCTTTAGAAACATGCAGGAGCACTTCTTGGTTTCATGGGTCTATGTAGAGCTGTGTTTCAAGCTCTTGAAAAGGGCAGCAACAGGATTACTCAAACATGCATTAATTAAACAAAATATCACTTCGGGTATGTTTTGGAGGTGCAAATAACATTGTAACATAGTTAAAAGCTCAAAAAAGTCAACTTAGCATAATAGGGGATCTTTAATGTGCATTGTAACTCTGTGTTTTCTCTTGTAAATTCAGGGCATGTGGTAATTCTAGTTAATGTCCCTCTTAAGATATACTGATGCTATGGCAGGCTATGACTATGTAGGTTATGTTCACCATGGAAAACAACATGATTAAATCATTCTCATGGTTACCTTTCAAAATAAACAATATTACATGACCATAAAATGTACCTCAATAAAAGGCATTTTACCATTTTCCATTATGAAAATCAAGAAATATACCATTTTATGATTTGTGAGAAAAGTATCTTGGCTTAACAGGTGAGCTTAAAACTAGTTAAAAATCCTAAGAAAAAAAAAAGTTTTATTTATGGTTGTTTGTAAAGTTGAGCTACTAAGTTGTGTTGCTGTTGTTATTGTTTGTTTTTTTCCAAAGAAATTAACAAAGATTTGATTATGCTTGCATCACACACTTAAATAAAGAGCTGCTCCTATTTGCTGTTGGTTTATTTAATGCTGGTGATAATACAGGGTTAATGCTGGCTATATGCACAGTGGCAAGAAAAAGTATGTACCGCCCTTAGCATTTTTCCTTTATTGTTGCCTTACAACCTGGAATTTAAATGGATCATTGAGAGGTTCATGTCAGTCACTTTACATCACATGACAACAACTATTGTGAAGCAAATTAGGATATGACAGAAAAACAGAAGACTTGAGTGTGCAAAAGTATGTACCCCCTTTTTAAAAAGGTCCTTAAATGAGACCCAGTGTTACTCACCCTCAGAGGTCACAGAAATAATTAGATAAGGTCGGTCTTTTTGCAATTCTACTGTCATTATGCCACAAAAGACAATTTAATTCATCATTACAACATGTAAAAGATAAGGAACCACAACAAACCTGCCTAAAGAGGAACATCTAAAACTCACAAACCGGGCAAGGAGTGCATTCATCAGAGAGGCAACAATAAGACCAAAGGTGACCCTGAAAGAGCTGCAGAGCTCCACAGCAGAGACTGTTGTATCTGTCCACAGGACCACTCTGACCCATACACTCTATAAAGCTGGCTGTGTGGAAGAGTGGCCATAGCTTGAAGAAAATAATAACAAAACGTGTTTTGTGTTTGCCAAAATGCACGTGGAAGACTCCCCAAACACGAAAAGGTCCAATTAAAATGAGCCATCAATGAAAGTGTGTAGCACAAACCTAGCACCTGACTGTGCCCCCCTCTCTAAAGTGAAGCCTGGTGATGGCAGTGTCCTGCTGTGGGATATTTGTCATTGGTAGGGACTAAAGAAACAAAGGGTGGAGCTAAACACAGGACAGTTTTTGAAGATGACTCAAACTGTGCTGTGCATGTCCTCCAACCTGAAGGAGCTTGAGCTGTTTTTAGATGAAGAATAAGCACAAGTCCCAGTGATTTTATGAACCATGCTCATAAACACTTATCCTAGAAAAGATGGAGCTGAAAGTCCTTCAGAAGATGGTTCTACAGAGTAGTAACTTGAGAGGGTACATACGGTCACGTTTTCACGTTTATATATATATATATATATATATATATATATATATATATATATATATACATCATGTGGTGTAAAGTGAACCTCTCAATCATCCATTTAAATACCAGGTTGTAAGGCAACAATAAAAGAAAAAGGCTAAGGGGGGTACATACTTTTGCTTGCCACTGTATATTGGGAAAAATGTTTAATACAATTCTCAATTCTGATGCATAATAGGCTGTAGTCTACCAATAGCATTGTTGTCAATATATATTCCAATTAATAACATGCTTCAGTATTATATTCTCCATCGGGCCTATGCTATTGCTCCACAGTGCTGAACTCCTCAACTCTGTTACTGAATTAGAACCTGAAATAACTCCAGTCTGATGTAAACCACTCATTGCAATCAGCCATGTCTTAAAGTTGGCATCTGAACATCAACAGCAAGCAAAGATCATACAGTACTCAGAAACATTGGGTCAACAGCAGGTCACTGACTATGTGTATTTGCAGTGGAATGCAAATGTCCAAGGAAAGCATTTTCAGCAGTGAATTTCAAACTCTCCACCATGGCAGGCACAGACCTCACGGAAACTGGAAGATGTTCCTCAAAGTAGGAGGTAATTTAATTTTTGATCTTTCCAAATGAAATCATAATTCAATTTAAATCTTTCTCTGCCTCACTTTATTTCTTCTCTCTTATTTAATTTGGCCTGTAACTGTAAGCACAGACAGTTGGAGAATGCAGATTCAGTTCTTATTAAAATGAAATTGCAAATAAAGAGTGAATTTGCTTCTGAAGAAGGAGTATATTAGAACTTTCAATGAGTTTGATGAAGATTCAGAAGACATTTTTTCCATGATAGACAAATGTATGCACACCATTATAATATGGACTTGGTTGTATGTAGAGATGCACGTAAGCAGAGTCATTTGTGCTCCTGCCTCTCAACAAGGAGGTTATGAGTTTGATCTCTGAAGTGGAGTCTGGGTATCCTCCTGGTGTTACTGTAGGTTCTCTACAGGTACCCTGGCTTCCTCCCTCTGTCCAAACCAAAGGCATGCAGGGTGTACCCCACCTAGTAGTGAAAGAGAAACATAAACATAGTTGCTGGGATTGGCTCCAGCCACTTGCAACAGAAATAAATTAACAAAATGAATGTAAAATTGTCTTTGTCACAGGAAAGTTGAATTAAGACGGGTTAGATTCTTTGACCGAATGGGGCCTTTCTGGGTGGAGTTTGCATGTTCTTCCCATGTCTGTGTTTTCCTCTGGGTGCTCCTGTTTCCCCTACCACTAAAAAACATATGGGTCAGATTGACCTGTAGCAGCAGCATGCTCAGTCACAGCGGGTCAGGACGATCCCTCCATCCCTATGCAATTTCATTGTACACCTTTAATGTATAATTTTATTTTCAATGTTGAACTTATTTGAAGCTTAAATATAGTTTTGATAGAGTTTTTCCTGGTGCTCCAATTACATCCCATAATACCTAAATATTGTGTATGGGCTATCTAGTGTATCTAAAAATTGTCCATATTAAAGAAAAGCGAGTGTGAAGGGTTGTCTGTGAGCACCAAGACTAACTGGCCATTGCCCAGGATACACTCTGCTTCAGGCCCAAAGTAGCTTTAAAGGCCCCAGCCACACAATACACTTTAAATAGTCAGGGTTTATAAAGCTAAACAATAAGCAAACAATATGACCTTTCCTTAAATGCTGCAATAATGACAGACTGACACACACAAACAAACTTGCCAGTGTGTTTTAAAAAAAAAAAAAGACATTGAGTGCAGAATACTAAACTAATGGTATCCCACTTTTCACGAAGCCAGCCCACACAGGCTTCCTCATCAATAACTGATCCCATGGTCCACTGGTTCTACTGTCTGCGGTATAGGAACAAAAGTGGCCGCCATCCTCCACACATACAGTACATGCCCCGCACACACCCAGGCCTGGAGCACCGCTGTGGGTGATGAATGACACTCCATTTAGGGATCAAAGCAGGTGAGTGGAGCCGAGCGGAGAGAGAGCGGTGGCTTCTTCTACTGTTACACTGCAACACAATGCTGCTGCTGTAGCCCAGTGGCTCCGGCTGGGCTGCTGCCCCGCTCTACACAGCTCTGTCATCTCCACTCTTATTCATCCACGCATGCCTCACTCCTTCATGCATGGTGAGATTACACGGGCATTGTTTCCTCTTTAGTGGTCTGGTTAATAAGGAAACAAAGGACAATGCGGTTGGCTTTGTAATGACTAGAAAGTGGCTACATTGTGTATGAATTATTATTAGAATTATCATAGGTGATTATGATCCAGCCACAGTGGTTGACATAGTGTCCCAAGCCCAGATAAATGGAGAGAGTTGCGTCAGGAAGGGCATCAGGCATAAAACATATGCCAAATCAATATATGAATGCACAGGAGGCAGATGATATCTCACGTGTTATTGTTGTGAGTTACCACAAAGCCGATTAACCTCAATCAAGCTTTTATACTCGTGATATATGTCGTTTTTTAAAAGTCAATGGGGGGGGGGGGGGGGTTAAAGGCTCAAAAAAGTTGATTTAGCAAAATAAGACTGCAACATGAATGTACTTGTAATGTATACTAATTGGGCTGATTGGGAGTGACAGTGGGGCAGTGGGTTGAGGCAGTTCAAACCTTTCTTGTACTGCATACTGTTGTTATGTCCCTGGGCATGACACTTCACCCACACTGCCTAATACGGTCACTATGTGGCTGGTTGCAACAGAAAGGGCATCTGGCATAAAAACGTGCCAAATCACTGTGCGACTGGTTGGCTGTGCAACTTTTACAAAAAGAAAAGAAAGATTAAAAATACATCATGCTAGATATGATTATAAGTATAATATGTTATCTTCTAGCTTTATGAGATCCTGAGTTATGGTTTTCATTAACTGTGAACCATAAGTTTATGGAAACATTTGACTTAGGAGGTAGGCCTGTGTCTCCATTGTAATTGCCTTGGGCTGCGAGAGGGGTCATGTCTATAGAAGTGGTGCCGTCTACACTTGAAGCTCAATATCTGCAGCTCTGAGCAGCTATCCTCTGCTCCCCTGTGGTCTGAGAGCTGCTGTCACATATCTTGCTTGCACCGACACAGCTATAGAGCCTTATTATTACTTACATCACAACACACCTGCCCATGGAACACCCACACAAACACACACACAAAGTGGTATGAAAGTTCTCTATCAAGTATTGATCCTGTCTCTACACCTCCTCAATGTTGCACTTTTGTCTTTCCATTTTTCAAATACAGACGAAGTAAGCTAAACTGTTAAACAAGTTTTTATTAGGCAGCATACCACACATTTTTCTACTTTTCTTTATTTTATCCGTGTTCTTTCTCACACAAGCGGCTCAGCTTTTCATGTGCCAAAACCAGTACAATGCTTGTCATGGAGCAGCAGGCTTCTATTGCAAGTGCATCCTTCCAAACACATACACAGAAATAAAAGGTGCTAGTGCTATGTGCAAACACTGAATTTTAAATAACCTGTGTTGATATACATAAAGAAATAGGGCTACACAATAATGTATTGCTACAACATACAACAAAATTGCAATTTCTTTCACAAAATACTGCATGTATTGTAATAACAGTACTCTTTCAGACAGTACTCTTCATATTAATAAAGGGTTCAGAAGATTAAATAAAATTGTGGTTCAGCAATATAGGTACCTGTGTTCTTAGTTTATATTTTTAGAACATTTAATACACTGTAAAGCCAGAGATGACAGTTACTGTATTGTAAGTTATTGCTATTAGAATATTGCCTATAGAGTGACACAAGTCATTGTTAGAACTGGAGGTTAAGAAAAATATAATAAACATTTACAAAAAAGGATTATTTGTTTATAAATGCATTCAGATGTTATTTTATTTGTGTATTCTGCTGTTACTTAGGACTGAGTTATGTTGTTTTGTAAAGGGACTGGTCCTTGCTCAAACATGAAGATCTTATAGTTCAGGGCTAAATTTTCTTCTCTTTGAGCCACAAAACTCTTATATCTTTCAATAGTGAAAAATCTACGAAAATAAATTTGTTAGAAGTTAGAATCTTTGCTTGTATCTCAAAATAGTACAGAATCCTTTAAAGGCTGGGACACACCGGGGCGATCATCGGCCGTTGGGCGCGGTTGGTGACGCGAGTCTGTTTGGTGTTAATCCACACCATTGGACGTAGTGGGACACAGTTGAACATAGTTCTAGGCGACTGAACATGAAAAATCATCCTCAGGTGTCGTGCTCAATGAGTGCTTTGATTGGCTGTGTATCCCATTCACAATTTGTCAAACAGCTCGAGTTTAACATCAAAATATAAGGAACTTTCTGTTCTACAACTACTTTACACATTATCTTTCCCACATCTATGAGATACAGTTAGCTTACCTTAGCTTGTAGCCTTGTGCAGATGAAAATATAATCCTCCTCTGAGACAAACAGCTGCAATAATCCAGTCTGTTTTATTCATTACTCTCAACAGACGTGTTTAATTTAGCGTAAGATTATTATTCACTGATGAATACTAGAGTTTTGTTTAGTAGTCTTATGTTACCGCAGAGTTTAGTGACTTGTGCCATCTGCTAATATAAATAGTTATTACATTTTGCACATGTGCACTGCTCGGTCGTGGGTTTGAGTTGCTTTGGTGTGTCTGTAGCTACTTTCAGTGGCAACAGTGGGAGATGTAAGGAGACAAAGCAGTCGCTCCGCCTCTGCTGACAGTGGTCGGGCGATGGGTTGGTGTGTCTAAGGCTTAAGTCACACCTGCATCCAGTGATCCACACCAAAATTATTTTGTCCTTGGGCCATCAATCAATCAACATTTATTTATATAGCCCTTTACAACACTAGTGTGTCACAGCATTGCTAAGTGTTGAAAGCTAGTCAGAATAAATATGTTTTAAACCTGGACTTAAAAAGACCAAAGTCTGTGATAGTGCGCATATCAGGAGGCAGCTTGATCCAGAGTCTGGGCCTGGCCACAGAGAAGGCCCGATCACCCCAGTGCTTGTATCTGACTCTTGGGACTTCTAAAAAAAGTTGATGACCTCAAAGCCCTGTTTGGGTTTCGGAGCGCCAATGACTCAGTAAGATAGGGCGGGGCAAGGCCATTAAGAGCTTTAAAAACAAACAGTAAAATTTTAAAATCAATTCTCAAAGAAAAAAGGAAGCCAATGGAGCGGATAAAGGACTGGGGTGATGCGCTGACATCTGGATGTGTTTGGTTAAAAAACGTGCTGAGGCATTCTGCACCAGCTGGAGGCGGCACAGGGACCACTGGGAGACGCCAACATAAAGTGTGTTGCAATAATCTTTTCTAGAGCTGATAAAAGCATGAATCGTTTTCTCAAGATCAGTGTGATTTAAAAATGGCTTTACTTTTGTTAAAAGACGCACTGAAAGAAGCTCGCTCTGGCCACACTGTCAATCTGTTTGTCAAATTTAAAACTGTTATCAAAAATGACACCAAGATTTTTAACTGCTGGTCTAAGCCTTGAAGCCTGTTCACCAAGATTCAAGAGCACAGAATCACCAAATATACTGTTTTATCTTTGTTGAGTGAAGAAAGTTTTGTCCTAACCACAGCTTGATGTCTGCAGTACACTCAATCAACGATTCAATCGCATCACTTTTCCTCAGCATCAAAGGTAAATAAATCTGCAGATCATCTGCAGAGCAGTGAAAGGCCAGGTTATGCTTGGCCATAATTGAGCCAAGACTGGAACCCTGGGGTACTCCACAAAACAGAGAAGCAGTAGAGGAAGACAGTTCACCTATCTGTACTGAGAAGCTCCTATTGGTCAGGTATGAGTGCAGTGCTGCGAATGCCAATATGATGGTTTAGCCAAGACAGGAGGACCGAATGCTCCACTGTATCAAAAACCGCTGTTTGGTCCAGTACCACTAGGACAATGGGACACTTGGCATCAACGGACAGGGCAATGTCATGGTGCACTTTTAACAGTGCAGACTCTGTGCTGTGCCATGATCAAACCCAGACTGGAATTTCTCGAAAATGATTATCTTCTAAAAATGACTGCATCTGTGTAAAAACATTTTTTTCAAGAACTTTTGAAATAAAAGGCAGATTAGAAACAGTCTAAAATTAGCTAAAACTGAAGGATCAAGATGTATTTTTTTTTAAGAATAGGCCTGACTATGGCATGTTTAAAAGCATTTGGGACACATCCTGAACTGAGACAAATGTTAATTAGAACCAAGAGGGGAAGACCCAACAGTGATAAAAAACCTTCTTTAGCAATTTAGTTGCAATAATGTCCAAAGGGCAGTTTGTTGCACTCATATGTTTGACTACATCAGTGAGGGATGAAAGAGAGACTAGTTCAAAATGGTCAAATACTGCAGAAATTGCAGCAGTAACAGGCAGGTCTAAACTTGTACTGCAGCTGGTTAGTTGCCTGTGGTTAGGTGTGTGGATTCACCACATAATTAATTGTACTGAACAACACAGCGAGGACAATGTCCATTACTGGAAATAATTGTCAGACAAATACTGGGACTTTGCCGCTTTCACAGCTCTCTGATAATGAGCAAGAATGTTCCTTAACATATCCAGAGAAACGTGTAATTTGTCCTTGTTCCACCGCCATTCTGCCTGCCTGCAACGTTGTCTAAGGGCACGAGTAGTGTCATTTAACCAGGAATCTGTCCTTGGCTTAATGGACCTGCACTTAAAAGGAGCAAAGGTGTCCAGGATCCCAGAACAGGTTGCATAGAAAAATGAAAGAAAGCTATCTGGGCATTCAGATGGAACAAAATCATTGGCAAAAAACTGTGAGTCCATAAAAGCAGCAGCGAGCTCCTCAACAATAGAGGATGTGATGATGCAGCGGCAAGAGGCCAGGGCAGGTGGCTTGCTGACCCGAGGTGGAGCTAGAAATAGAAATTTTAAAATAATAGGTAAATGATCTGAGATGACAGTCTCAGATATGAGGAAAGAGCACTGAGGGCGGAAAAGCTCCATGAACATGCTGTTGTTTGTTGCCTTGTTTGGTCCAGGTTTCCGTCAACAAACGAAAATCCAGGAAGTGTGTTGAAAAAAAGTTATTCAGGATAAAAGTTTTATTTGTGAGCTACATGGTATTGATCAGGGCAGCATGAATCGTAATTTGCTGGCCATAACTGACCATGCATGAAATTTTCATTTTAAAAAAGTATTTATTTAAGCATTTATTGGTAGCAAATCCTGTCTGAAACCTTTGCACAGTACTGTATATAGTTCTAACACCAAACTATGGCCATTCCATTGTGTTTGTAGTTCTGAGGTTAAGGGCTATTGCGTTACATTCTAAACAAAATAGCTTGCGAAGCATTCAAAGTGCAGTGCAGATGTAAAACATAACTGCACACACATACTATTTACTAATAATAATATATTCCATACAGTACAGTAAACTGGGGGCATAAGCTGTTTTATTTACAGTCACGTACAGCATGCCTATGTTGCATTGTTACCCCAAGCAGATGGATGACATTAATCTGGAACTGGGTCTGTAGTTTGCACTTAAATATTTATTCTCCCTGGGGACTGGCCAAAGGGATAAAGGTTCCTGTGCTAACAATGGCCCAGTATTGTTATTTTCAAATGGTTGCATCAGCTAATAATAATGTTGTGGTCAGGGAACGATCGATGCAGTGTTAAAGGATCATATAGCATTACTATTACATTACTATTCACTGATCCATTTTACATTTCTCTACAAGACGCTCTAGCATTTAAACATCCCATAAGTTTGTCTGCTTGTGCTCTTAGCCTGCACAAATAGACTACATTAGGCTTCCTGGAAAGTAAAAGCTATCCACAGTTCTACTGGGATCATCTACTTCTTCAACATGTATTAGAAATAACCTTATCCCACTCACTTGGATAGTGTAGGAAGCTGGTGGGTGTAATATTTCATACTCACAGGCACACGGCTCTATCTGTGGATAAAAATATTTTGTCATTGAGTTTAGTCATGTCAAATGGGAGCATTAATCACAAGGTCTCAAACAGTGGTGTTTAACGTGTTAACCAGTGACTGAGGGTTCCTGGTTATGTGTGTAACCACAGAAAAATCAAATCAGAACATTTATGGCACACTCATTTTACCTGGCTTTCTTTAGAGATAAAAACACAGCGCATTAACTTGCTCATCTCAGAGACTAAAAATGTTGGTAATAATTCATTTTTCTGCTCTATTTCCATTTGGGTTTGTGGGTAGCTAAAAAATTTCCCAGCAACTATGGGCCCTAGACGGGGTACACCCTGAAAAATGGCCAGTTAGTCGTAGGGCCTATAGAGACACACTGATGGACAACCATTTACTTAGGATTCAGAGACACCAATAAGTCACTAAATATGCAAAATTATGTCTGTTTTAACTCAGTTTTAACTACAGATCAGTTCAGTACAGCACTGTTTGGTGTGGGTAACCCATGTAGAGACTTGCATTCTGTAGGTTCCTGCAGAATGCCTGTTTACTTATTTTATCTTTTAGGCATTTTAAACCAACAATTTATGCATTTATCACCATCCATAGGGCATAGATATAGTGACTCAAAAGACAATGACTCTATTTAAAAGCACAAAATATGGAGACCAACACCCCAGTGGAAACCAAGCTATGATGTGTCATTTGGGTTGATTTTTGAGTGACAATATCTTAAAGGCAGTGTAAGCAGCATGCACTCGTACTGTTTTAAAAACACTACTGCAGTCTAAATGAAAACAATGGTCTGTGGGTTGCCAGTTACAGCTCGTTTGCCAGCTGGTTTTATAGCTCTGCTGTTAGCTGTGCCCACAACTGCTGCGTGTAGATGTTGGCCTATGTGGCAACCAGAGCATGGAGCTCTTTCCGCTTTTCTGATTGGACGATTGGTGATGCAAGGCTTTAGGACCAAACCAAAAATGTCAAAATAAACAACTTGGACAATATGGAACAAATGTATTATTATTATTATTATTATTATTATTATTATTATTATTATTATTATTATTATTATTGTGAATAAATCAGCTGTAGCATTGTTATCAGTAAAACTAATATTTAATTTGAATATGTTTACATTATAGCTATCTGGAGACACATGAGTAATTTTTATGAAGTGTAAAAAATATGCTCATAATACATTTCACTATCATGTGTCAATGGCTGACAACTACTAAATACAGTCAGTTAATCTAGATAAATCCATATGACTTTCCAATTTAATGTGCATCATCTAGCATTAAATGATGCACTAGGGGACTAGTCATGGTGCTTTGGCAAAGCAGAAAAGAGCTCCTCTTTAAATGCTGTGAGATTAGCTTAAATACAGGTGATAACCCCACAGTGTGAGGCAGGCTTCTTTAGCGCTAATACCAATTACCCCCTGCAACATGCGCTCCCAAACAGAGATCCTCTTGAATCCTTGCTTGCACACATATGGCCCAACACCCGCTTATTGAACCACTTCATCAAAACACTAATACATTATATTAAAACTAAACTGAGAGCGTTGCTATTGATTGTTATGTGAACCAGTCTATAGAGGATCCCTTACTCGGATGGCAGCAACAGCCCTGTTGACCAAGGTCCAATTTCAAAACCAAAACTGAAAGTTGCATTCTGCATGTTTAATGCGCAATTAAAATGTGTCAGCCCCTTTATTGTTGTTGTACTATTACCTTTATTTATTTATTTATTTTTTTTTTTTTTTTGTGTGGTCAATGACAACTTTTTATCTATAAATTAGCACACATTTGATATAGTAGAAATCCAAAAATGTTGCTTAATATTGAGCCACACCAATTTTCTTATGTTCTAATTTGCCAATCACCCACATTCACAAAACTTTACAATCAATGTTTTCCCCCTTTAGACAAAATGGGACTGGTACAGAAAAGAGGTAAAAGAAGACGAGACATACTCCATTCAGAGACATGATGGAAATGATTTTTGCATAAATAGAGTGCAAATTTACTCAGTTCCCACAAAGACAATATAGCATTAGTTGTATCAAAGAACACTTCGTAGCCTTTATCTTTTTCATACCTCTTAGCCTGTGTAAGTTAAGGAGAAATATTCTTCACTAATGGCAGGGAGGTGACCAGACAAAATGAAAGATGAGCCACTCTGACAGAGTAATTGTGCAGTGGAAAGTATCAGTAACCTAATTAACACGGCAGTGCGACCTTTGGCGCATCCAGATCTGCTCTGATATGTTTCATGATGCGTTTTGACACAGTAGTTAAGGGAATCATTTCCTAGTGCATGGTGGCATGAGCAACGTAATTGCACTTTAGGGTTTAGAGTTATTGCATTATGTAAATGACTTCAGAGTCATGTGGAGGATAACTTAATGATGTCCCTAACCAGTAGCACTCAACATGACAGAAAAGAGTTGTTTTGCCAATCTGGTTGTTTAAATACTGTATTAGCACCAACACCTGCTTTAGTGCTGAAGTAGGCTGGAATTTATCTGTTTTTGTGTGGTCAAATGCATTAGCCTATAAAAGCTTAGTTGTAGTGGTGTGTTTAAACATTGGCTTTAACACGGCAAGTATTTAATTGTAACACTTTATAATAAAAAATACAACATTAGTAATGGATTAGTAACCAGTTAAATGTATTATTTAAAAATCTGTATTCATAGACACCACTGAGTTATAAACATTGTTGTTAAGTCTTGAGTAATCAATCAGTGTTCATTAAGTGTCTATAAATGTATCTATCACTGACGATTTGTGATAATAGTGTTACAGATTAATTTTAGAAGATAAAAAACAGCAACCAGAGTGTGAAATCGTGACTAATGTATCAGTGCAGAATACAATAGGCCAATGACTAAACACTGGTGCTATATATATATATATATATATATATATATATATATATATATATATATATATATATATATATATATACATATATATATATATATATATATATATATATATACACTCACCGGCCACTTTATTAGGCACACCTGTCCAACTGCTCGTTAATGCAAATTTCTAATCAGCCAATCACATGGCAGTAAATCAATGCATTTAGGCTGTAGACATGGTCAAGACGATCTGCTGCAGTTCAAACCGAGCATCAGAATGGGGAAGAAAGGTGATTTAAGTGACTTTGAACGTGGCATGGCCCCTGTCCAAGGTGTACCCCGCCTACGGCCCAAAGTTACTGGGATAGGCTCCAGTCACCCGCGACCCCTAACAGGAATAAGCGGTAGAAAATGGCTGGATGGCTGGATGGATGAACGTGGCATGGTTGTTGGTGCCAGACGGGCTGGTCTGAGTATTTCAAAAACTGCTGATCTACTGGGATTTTCACGCACAACCATCTCTAGGGTTTACAGAGATGGTCCGAAAAAGAGAAAATATCCAGTGAGCGGCAGTTCTGTGGGCGAAAATGCCTTGTTGATGTCAGAGGAGAATGGCCAGACTGGTTCGAGCTGATAGAAAGGCAACCGTAACTCAAATAACCACTTGTTACAACCGAGGTAAGCAGAAGAGCATCTCTGAACGCACAACACTTCGAACCTTGAGGAAGATGTGCTACAGCAGCAGGAGACCACACCAGGTGCCATTCCTGTCAGCTAACAGGAAACTGAGGCTACAATTCGCAAAGGCTCGCCAAAATTGGATGATAGAAGATTGGAAAAAAGTTGCCTGGTCTGATGAGTCTTGATTTCTGCTGCGACATTTGGATGGTAGGGTCAGAATTTGGCGTCAACAACATGAAAGCATGGAACCATCCTGCCTTGTATCAACGGTTCAGGCTGGTGGTGGTGGTGTAATGGTGTGGGGGATATTTTCTTGGCATACTTTGGGCTCCTTAGTACCAATTGAGTATTGTTGCTGACCATGTCCATCCCTTTATGACCACAGTGTACCCATCTTCTGATGGCAACTTCCAGCAGGATAACGCGCCATGTCACAAAGCTCGAATCATCTCAGACTGGTTTCTTGAACATGACGATGAGTTCATTGTACTCAAATGGCCTCCACAGTCACCAGATCTCAATCCAATAGAGCACCTTTGGGATGTGGTGGAACAGGAGATTCACATCATGGATGTGCAGCTGACAAATCTGCAGCAACTGCATGATGCTATCATGTCAATATGGACAAAACTCTCTGAGGAATGTTTCCAGTACCTTGTTGAATCTATGCCACGAAGGATTAAGGCAGTTCTGAAGGCAAAAGGGGGTCCAACCCGGTACTGGCGAGGTGTACCTAATAAAGTGGCCGGTGAGTGTATAATAGCATAATGGCATCACAGGTCTTTTAAGAGTTTTCTGACAAAGAACTTGCTGGCTGTTATGCATTTAAAAAAATAATAATCTATATCTACTCCCAAAAATATAAAAGATAACATCAAGTAAATGAAGAATTTTGAAAAAAATAAAAACGTAGAAAAAAAAATCTAGTAAAATTTCAGTCCAATAGTAACATTTATTACTTTATTGCTACTACCTTTATAAACAACAGTGTGATTTCAAAGGAGAGTAGTTTAAATGTTCTTCTTATTATAAAACAAGAAAACTAACCCTGCTTTTAAAGACAGTGTAGCTCAAACTCAGTAACTGGGCTTGCTATCTAATGAGAGCATAAAATACACATATCTGAAGGTGCCACAACCATTGATACCAACCAAAATGTAAATTCTTATCACTTATGTAAAATATGAATTGAAAGACAATAATGTGAGTTTGCAGCAACACTGGTCTTATGTACTTCATGAGTTAGTATATCTGCTGAAAAGTGAAAGCAAAGCTATATTTGTAGCTGTAATAACCTCCATATTCTTTATTTTTTGTGATGTGCAGAGAGCCACTCTGGTAGTCATAAAGTGCACCTGGTTTGACAGTAAGTATGAGCGGCAGGATCTATTACCAGTATCTAGTCACAACATGAACTAAAAAATTATTTCTGACAATTGACAATTAGGAAAAGAGTTTTATTTGGAGTTATACAGAATCATTTGACAGTTATGATTATAATTAGTGAGCATATGTCCTGAAGAGATATAGTGTTGCGTGAAAAGAAAAAATGAATATTTAAAATTGACTTATTCCATTATCAGAAGCAGTATACACAGGTAAAATGTGGTGTTCCAGGGTCTGACAGAGAATAATCTGATGAACTGTGACATTCCAGACACAAATAAGGAGAATACGGTGAGCCTTTGCCTTAATCTTAGTCTGCGGCTTTTACATCTCCTCCACAGTGGACCCTCAGTGTAAATTTGCATCAAAATCTTTCTGATCAGAGCAGCTGCTCTCAGCAATGGTCAATTGGCGGTTTTGTGTGTCTGCTGCGGTCCTTATGCTGGCTGGCAGATGTTCATTAGCCAGCGCTCCTTTCATCTCAGTGAGGAGAACAATGGTCTGGCACTCTGTCCTGCTCTTTCATGAGCTAATAAGGCATCATATCTGACCTCAAACCAGGCAATCATCCATGTCGCGCAGAACACCTGGGATCAAGAGCAAGTTCAAGCCTCAATTTATCAAGAACTTTACAAACTTCTGTACGTAAAGATGGTTTGGGCTATAATGTTGCAGTAAGGGTATTAATGTACAGTATGTTACAATTGAATTTATTATTACAGCTACATTTAATTAGCATTGAATTATTATTGATTTGTGGGTTATTTTGGGGTATCTGGTAACAAAAACTCAGATTAGTTTTAGAGCTTGTGAACAGCATGTTGTTGTCTATGTTGTCTAAGTGGCTCTTAACTCGTGTTTTTTTTTTTTTTTTTTTTTTTTTGCTAAATCAAAAGTACATCTGTGCACAGTGGCAGAGTGGTTAGCTCTCTCACAGAATTTTGTTTTGACCCTCAGGATGGGTGACTCTCTAGGTGGAGTCTGCACATTCTACATTTTCATTTTTTATTTAACCTTTATTTTACCAGGTAGGAAATTAAGAACAAATTCTTATTTACAGTGTTGACCGTGAAGTGCTAGAGAACACTTGAAGGGAAAGGGAAAAGGGAAACAAACATTTACACATATACAAGAAGACATTAAACTATTGTTCATTAGTAAAACATTTACATGAGTCCCTAAAATGTCCTTTAATTTTAATTTGCTTTTAAAGGCAGAAAGTGAGATAACTGATTTCATATGAAGTGTATATTGATACAAGTTCCAATCATTTGCAGCAGCAAAACAAAAAGACAAACGCCAAAAGATGACTTTTGGGAACTTTTAATGTCATAAGCTGTGGAGATCAAATGTTATACCTAGAGAGGATTTCTCACTGTAGCAACTAGTTTAGATAAGGAGTGAGACCTAACATAGTTTAATATGCAAACAAGCCAGTGAATGTTGCGACAAGTTTGCATTGAGGGCCAGTTAACTTAAGAATAAAGCAGACAGTGATGTGTCTTGAAGAGGAAATTTGTAACAAAATGAATAGCAAATTGATAGATTATTTCCAGTTTTTGAAGGCTTTCTTTGCAAGCATGACGTTAGATTATACCCCCATAGCCAAGCAGGGGAAGGATGGCCATTTTGACAATAACACGTTTAGAAGGAGTGAAGTAGTAGAAGTAGAGGAATGGTTTATGTACAGAAAGCCCAGTTTTGCTTTAACCTTTGTTTGTAATGTGGGAATGTGATGATGGAAGGAAAATACACTGTCTAACCAGATCCCTAAGTATGTGAATTCTGTAACCTGCTCTATAATGGTTCCATCTGTAGTGGTGGTGTCCAAGTTGGAAGAATCAACTGTCCTTTGGCGATTAAACCATATAGCCTTTGTTTTCTTGGCATTTAGAGAAAGGTACAGATTCGTAAAGGCTTTTTGTAAATTGAGGAAATTTAGTTGCAGATTTTGAATGACTGTTTCAGGAGATGCATCAAAAGCATACAAAGTTGTGTCATCGGCATATAAATGTACATTTCCTTTGCCAGCAGATAGTGGAATATCATTTATATAGATTGAAAAATAATAGTAGGACCAAGGATAGAACCCTGAGGCTCACCTTTGGAGATGCGGAGGGGTTGAGAATATTGAGTGTCTATAATTTGCTGTTGCATCCTGTCTGATAAATAGTTAGAAAACCATAATAAGGATTGATTGGAAATTACCATGTGTTACCATGGCTTTTCCTCCACCGTCCACTCATGTGTTTTGTGAAATGGTGAATTTAAATTCCCCATAGTGAGAGTGAGGGGTTGTCTGTGTGGCAGCCCTGCGACTAAGGTCTATTGTTGCTGGGAAAGGCTGCAGCCACCCACATTGGGGATAAATGGAAAAAGAAATTAAGTTATATATCTCAAGCTATTTTTTTTTCTTCTGTCTCATCATTTCATATAACTAATATTTAGTCTCCAAAATAGCTAAACGCTGAAACTATTCAGTCTCTGATACAAGAATCACTGCCCTAAACTTTAATAATGCATGCGGTACACTGAAGTAACAACTAAATGCATTCCTCCATATTCTATATTTGAAGAATTACTGTTACTGGGCATCTGGTGTAAAACCTTTGCCAGACCAGCATGCAAATTACTGCAGACAGACTGTGGCACCCTTTAGATTGTTGATGTTGTTGTTCTATTGTTATACTTTTTTTTTCTTCCAATGTGGCTGCTTGCGACTTTAAAAAGCTAGCAAACCCACAAACAAAACCAGATTTATTGCTGTGTTTCCTCGTTCACTTCCTGATCTATTGAGGACAGAAGGGTGAAGCACAAAGTCTAGCTTATTTTATAAATTTTCAAACCAAATCAACACCAACATATGTCAAACCAGACTGGCCTTACTTTAGCTTCAAGCACAAACACCGCTCAACATGACCCGTTATTTCCACTGTGGCCTCTGAGCGCACTCACTGGCACTGGGGTAACTCAGAGGTTGTGGACTGACTGTGGTCATCAGCCTGTCACCTGCAGGGACACATTATGTGACAATGATATGTGGTGTGAAGCATCGGCATGTCATCTTCCACTAGAGCTCCATGCGTCTTGGCTTGTGGACGTCTCGCTTTCTGCCACAGCTGTGCATGTGTGTGTCCTCTAGAAGGGACAAGTAGCCATTAGCGGCGAATGACTTGTTTACTACAGTGCACCTCTAGGATCCACCCCAAGCCTCATACATATTCATAATACTGTTTCATATACCCTCTGTCTTCAAAGAGGTTTTGTGCCCAATACGCAATGTCCTTGCCTTGTCCATCAAGTCTTGCATGTTTTTTACTCTGTTTCTCAAGTTTTGACAATGACTGAGTAACAGAATGGACCCGCTGCCTGATGTCCTTAGCCCCCAGAGAACCCACACAACAATTACTGTACAAGGTTTATGAGCAAAAATAGCTGCAGGGGGCTGAGAAATAAACTTGAGTTTCATAGCAGTGAGGATGTGCTCTGTGACATGACTGGGACAAGACATTTTGTTGGAATATTCGGAAAGCTGACCTTGTTTCTTTTGCAGTTGCCCTTTTTAGCAGTTCTAGTTTGTAGAAATAGATATTATTAATAGACAACAACTGAAAAATTTGGTCACAGTATGTACACACTCCCCAATCTATGAGCTAATCCCATTATAATATCTTAAAATTATATATAAATACTCATATTATTCACTATTCATGCATATATGCCATTTAGCATCACATGTTAATGCAGCAGCCATGCTATAGGCCTCATGTCCCAAACATATGACTGTTGGACATAGTGGTTCTATTCCACAAACCAACTCAAGGTTATCCTCGGAGAACGGATTCATCTCATTTTAAAACAAATTAAATGATGATATGAGTGGGAGGACGCAGCAGTTTGTTAAAATGTGTATTTTTACTTTATTTGCCATAAAATTACAACTATTTTGTTAGTATTTTCTCCAGAAAAATTTCTAAAAAACATGCCAAATGTTGTAAAAAGCAGCCCAAAATTTACAAACCAGCCCAATGCTATTTCTTTCAGCCCAAGATGTTCAAAAGAAGCCCAGTTGGGTGGAAACCAGCCCAATCTGGCATCACAGTACTTGACTAAGCATTTAAAATCCTAACATTGTTCAAAAGCATTAAAACAGGCCACAATGGTTAAATGAAATGATTGTGTTTATCTAAATTAATTTCTTTATGCAGAATTCAATGTATTCCTGTTTTTAAGTTGACAACATTTTTAAGTCATTATGCATAGAAAAAAAAGTCAAAAATAATTTACAATTGAATGCATTATATTTCAGTAATGCAGTATGACTGGAAAAGTAGATAATACAATCAGATCGTTTCTTCAGGCAGCAGCAGGAGTGAACTCTTTAGGTTAGAGGAATAAATCCAGTCTCAGACCAGGTTAGGTCCAGAGAGTGAGTTACCACACTAACTCACTCAGAGATCACATTAACTCTCAGTGAAACAGAAAACCCAGAGTTTATTTCTGTCTTTGAGTTTGGACTAAACCTGCTTCTTGTAACAGGGCCAATAGGTATGATCTGAAACACACAATTGTTTTATTATTCAAATGATTATTGCCTATCATATTAGGATCATTTTACCCTATGCAATTTAGCTATTACCAAAAGAGTCATTTTTTTTTAGCCGACCTATTTTTTTTTTTTTTTTTTTGACAATCAATTCTTACGGAAGCGCATAGTAGTCACCAAAACAAAACAGAAAATCTCGTAATTACGACTTATTTTCTCGTAATGACGAGATAGTTTTTCTCGTATTTACGAAATAGTTTTCTCGTAATTATGAGAAACTATCGCGTAATTACGAGATAAAGATCAACCTACCCTTTAGGACATTGAATGGCGCCCGTCACAGTAACCAGTATGAGACAAAAGTTTTTTAGCAATAGGAGAGTAAATACATGGAATGCCCTGCCAGCCTCTGTTGTAACTGCTCCAAGTCTGAACAGCTTCAAATCACTTGATAAACACTGGAAACACCACCCATGCTACTTTAACTGGGAAGATAACTCCTTTAGTTACCCCGAACCCAGTATGTAGCAAATCACAAACATTATGAAGTAAAGTTCAGCTCAAGATCTGGTCATAGAGGCCACAAGGCCTGCGACCAGAAAGCACCTAAGTAACCTAAGTAAGTAAGTCATCACAGCTTAAGTGGCCAGAGAGTTTTGC
Source organism: Bostrychus sinensis (assembly GCA_020698575.1). Taxonomy (NCBI): domain Eukaryota; kingdom Metazoa; phylum Chordata; class Actinopteri; order Gobiiformes; family Eleotridae; genus Bostrychus; species Bostrychus sinensis. The sequence continues at coordinate 15,257,096 of CM036242.1, forward strand.
CCCACCCTCCAGGGGCCTCAGTAGGCTAATTGAGGTAATTATTACAAAAATTAGCAAACTACTCTATGGACATTAAACATTGTTCAAAGACATATTCTTTTACATCAAGAATTTACGGAAGCGCATAGTAGTCACCAAAAAAAAAAAAAAAAAAGAAAAACTATCTCGTAATTACGAGAAAATAAGTCGTAATGACACACATAAGTCGTAAAAGAATCTGTCTTTGAACAATGTTTAATGTCCATAGAGTAGTTTGCTAATTTTTGTAAACAAACCTACTGTATGACAATAGTTTTACTGTAGTCCAGTTGCACTTTACTGGATATTTTGTCCTTTTAAACTCAAGTGTGGTATATAAATTAAAGCTGTGATGTTGTCAGAGAGTTCACTTTTTATCACAAGATATTAATTTTCACATTTAATCACATGCTTCAATTTATAATCTGTCACAACAACATTGCAGGAGATGAATTTAGACAGCAGCTGTTTTTACTTTTACTGAGCACACTTAAATATCTTTCCACACACACACATTTAATTTTTTCAGCCGTCCACCCAATAGCAATCACCTTGTCATTTTCCTCACTTATCAGGTATTTCACATCTCTCTCATGTCAACATATTTTTAGATGCTGTCCGTGCTCTTGAAACAATTTTCTTTTCCCGCAGCAATCCTCTAACACTGATGCCTTTTAAATGCAGCATCTCAGGGCCGACATGTTTGCGGCCCCGGGTGAGTGCCGGCGTGATTGAAAGGCTGTGATTGCTCTTAAGAGGACTGAAGGGTGTACTATTGCAAATCCATACTAAGCCATGAGCTGATTGATTCCAAATATTACACAGGCGAACATCGGGTCACATTAAATTGATTTCTCAAAGACAATTTGCAGGACAAATTTCAGACAGCCGGCCCCAGCAGATGTGATGAGACACAAGAACACGTGCTTGATCAAAGCCACTTTATTTGGGCTTAAGCTAATCTACAAACTGCAATTATGTACAGCACAAAGTCTTAGAAAAAATAAAAATACAAAGCACACACGTCAAGGCACTGATCCTACCTTGCAATGGTAAATAGGGGTGTGAGCATTTTTTAAACCAACCTGATGCCAAGTAAATACCAGGCTATTATCACTGGCATTGATAGTGCCACTTTGTACATACAGGCACCTTATGTTGCTTTCATGCAGGAACTAACTGTGTGTGTATCCTTCTACCCATATATTTACTATCCCTCCTTTGTTTGTGTCCAAACCATCTTCTGGAAACTTTATCTCCAGAATCTCTCTCCTGAGCTGTGTTTTTTTAAAAGAGAAAAAAAAAAAAAAAAAAATTGCAGTTCACAGTTTTTTCACTAACATTGGTATCGATACTATCAATATTATGATCGATCCGTCCAACCCTTAATGGTAACGATATTGTTCCCAGACCTGGATACAAAATTCATGATCTCCTAATTCAGGTGTAAATGCTCTTTCAGTTGAGCCATAGAACTCAATCTATATCTCACAATTGTAAAGAATCTTCTAAATCTGTTTTTTGCTGTTGTAATTTATTTGTTGTTGTTTGTTTGTTTGTTTGTTTGTTTACTAAAGCTAACATCTCTGTATATTAAAATGTTACAGAATTCCTTGAAACACTTCTGGACAGTAGTCTGCATCCACGCTGAAATTATTAATTTTGTCCTTGACGCATTACTAACCTTTCTTGAACACAAAAAATAAAAAAAAATAAAAACACTATTTATTAAAGCGCTCAAATAACATTCTCCAATTGTCCACAGAGACTACACAAAAACCTTTGGACAGTACTGTACTTGTATCAATTAGAACAAATGATAATTCCTTTTTATCTTACAAATTCATGATACTTTCTAATAGTAATAATAATAATAATACTGCAGCAAGCACAATGAAACTAAATGTGCTGTTTTGCTTTAGGAGTACCTGACGCGAATGATAATGTGCGTGCCCCTTCTATATTTAAATTCATATATTTGAAGCTTTTGCTGCATACCCCTCTGCAGCCTTCCTTTTGACAGACACCTGAAAAAGCTGTATCTCTAAGCGGGCATCCATGGGAATAGGCTTTGAAGCGATTACATTTGATAGCAATCTTCAATGGGACCTTGAATGACAGCTATGCATCTGTTTGGAGACAAATGCAAAACAAAATGCTGCCACTCACAACAGCTTTCACTTTTCCCCTGTCTAGAAGTATCAACAAAGAAATTGCACCTCGAAAACAGTGGAACAGAAAGACATCTCAGAAAGCCTGGGTTGTCGCTCGGTGCCCAGCGCTGTGAAGTAACAAACACGGCAATGTCGGCGAGCCACGTCCTACCACTTACTTTGACAGACTGAATGTGACGCTTGTGAAATGTGTCTGATCTCAGCTCAAATAAAAATACTGGCCTTGTTCATATATAGCAGCGAAGAAATTATGAAATGTCAGACATAGCTCTAGCGGGTGACTGTGACACGAGCATACATTGGCGGCTCAAACAGTCTTATTCACGTCGCCTTTGTGCTTTGTGTGTCCTAGACAGGGTGCTGCGGTGCACACCAACACAATAGCTTTTTGTGTCGCCCCCTTTCTCCCACCCTTTATGAAAAAACCATCATGGCTGACATGTCTTTGATACCTTTCATTTATTTTGTCTCTGGACGATGCATTTCAAAGAAGGCCAAGATGCTGGCGTTGCCAAATGTGTCCCAAATAAATGATATCACAGCCAGAATGAGAGCTCCTTGGAGACTGTCCTAGCCAAAGGCAGTAAATCAATGGGCCCGTGCCAGCGTCCCAGCAGCCTCACACAGCGGGGGCAGCGTCGGCCTCAGTTGACTTGGCAGCTCAAAGGGCCTCTGACCGTGAGCCAGCAGGATCCTTGGGGAACTAGCTGCACCTCTCGGGCCACTAAGTGACGGAAGATAGAAACCAAACAGGGCAGGAATTACAATGAGGCCCGGGAGAGGCACACAGTAAAAGAGGAGACATGGGACGAGACAGTTTACCAATGGGTGGGGTTTGTTCACTTTGTTGACTTTTACTAAAGGCTCCAAAGTTCTACATTCACAAAGTTCACAAGTGGGGAAGAGATACAAAAGAACTACATGCACTTTATATAAACACATCTGCATTTTACAGAAATTTGGATTTGGATGTCCTTGAGCCTTGTTTCACTCTGGACATATTGAGACATACTTCTGTAAGTGAAACAATACAGAGGAGTCAGATAAATCCAGTCATGTTCATTTGCATTTGCCTTATCCTCCAGCTCCCCATCTCCGGCTCTCAACATCAATTAAGGTGCACAGTGCTTTAAAGTAATCTCTATCATTTAAATGAATCAAAAGCCCCTCAGCAGAACAGTGAAGGCCCACATCAACTCACCAGCTGCTACCTTTACAGCCCTGATCACTGGAGCCAGGCTCTGGTGGCTAGTTGGGATATTGATGTGGTGCCGTCTGCCAGTACGCCTCTTTTCACTGGCCACTAGCCAGAATACAGCAGGCACATTTGAGAGAAAAGTCGTAACCCACCAACAACTCTGTTATTGTCTGCCCAAATACCAATGAGGTGCCATTTTCAAAGGTTTACACTGTGAGCTGCATCGGGATCCACTGAAACATGGTGTTACATCATACTCAGCTGCATGAACAGCAGTAACCTGCAGCCATGTTTATCATTCACCTTATGCTAATGCAGCATTTACCTGAATTATGCAGGAGGATTAGTTCATGACCCTCACAAACACTGTAGGCTATTACTGCAGGATGCAGGACAAGCTGCATGGTTTACTGGGTTAATGTTGGTCAAAATTTGGAAAATAGAATTATTGATAATGACAATTTAATCCAAACACTGATTTAGACAAGGTGTACACAATTTATTCATACATCTGCATGTAATACTTGCTACAGGACTGTTGTAGGACACCCAGTGAAGTGTTTGAAGCATATGTTAGGCTGAATTTCAACTGCTTTTTACAACTACTAATGTCAAAATTACCTTTCTTCACAGTCACAGCAAAGTAAAGGTTAAAACCCAAAATACTTGTAATACCAATAAGTTACTTGATCTTAAATGTAAATCAGTGTGATGATTTTAAAGTAAGCAGCTAGCTTGGTAAATAAAAATCAGACATGTACTTCATACTCCATCTTTTGTAGTGTTCGACTGATGCTGATACTGATTTTTAAAATTCACAGCAGCCGATGACTGACACTGTGGATTCGTTTTATCAATATGTAGAGCCGCTTTTCTTAATTTTATGAAATAAATTAATATAATATAGCCATTTGTTTTAGTAATGCTTAACAAAATGCAAACCAATGTGTTGGAATGTGACAGTAAGTAAAGCTGTTTTTTTTTTTTTTTTTTTTGAGAAAACCAATGAAGCAATCTCAATCAAACTTACTGTAAAAATCGAGTTTTGGGACAGCCACAAAATGCATCTGGATTTTTCGCTCTATGAGGTCCTATGCCAGAGAAATGAGCAAAAACTTTTTATTGCCATTTAGATTTTTTCAGGCTGAGATAAAGCAGCCTTTCAAAATTCTTCCAATTGGTGAGGGTCAGTGCTGCCAATCGGTGGCGCTACACGGTGCGGCGCTCACGCTTGCAGTGAAAATCAAGGATAAGAGCCTAAACTGCTACAAATGCTGGGGAAGCTGGGGTCCTTCAGTCACATGGTTCTCCGGAGATTTACCTCACCAAAAATTGGCATTACAGTGCAAGAATCAGCCGACTGCCTAAAACAATGGTTCCCAACCTTTTTTCCAAGTGACCCCCATTTTGTTTTGACGGCCCCACCCTTCGCCTCTCACTGCTCAACAAACACATCACAGACATATTAATAATCTATTTTTAACTATTTCTAAAAAAAAAAAAAAAATGTGACCATTGTAGTGCACTAGTCAGTCTTCTTTGCATTATTATTCAGCCCTAACTTGGACTTGTGAGGTTCCTATCTACAACATAAAGTCTATTTCCACAATAAATCTCTCTAAAGTCAAATAAATCTATAGATGTCACTGTACAATATAAAACATGTATAAGCAAAGTATGCCGCAATTCATATTAAAAAGCAAAAATCACTACAATTAATAAGCACAAGTCTATATATTGAGGTGGACTTTATATAACACTAAGGTTCACTGGTTGAATCATGCTGTTTATAGCAATTATCTCTGAACTGCATTCATTGGAATAACAATATCTATTGACCTTTTTGTGTGGAGTTTGCATGTTCTCCCCGTGTCTGCATAGGTTTCCTCTGGGTGCTCCGGTTTCCCCTACCACTAAAAACATGTACAAATGGCCCCCCATGGGGCCAGGACTCCCCTGCAAGAGATTCCATTTCATTCTTGAAAAACATTTACTAATTAATAATTTCTTGTCTTTATAATATGGCATGTCAAAGTTGGCAAGTACTCCATCGGAAAGTCATGAGGCTCAGCGCTTATACCAGCCATACGTCCATCTATAGATTTGGACACAACAGAAAAATGTGTGATGTCTAACCAAGAAGCCACGGCCCATTGGAGGAGATGATCATATATCCAAAATGGACCATCACATCTCATCTTACATAGGTGGCGAACAAATACACTTTCAACTGAGTATTTCTGGACACACGAATTAATCCCTTTGACCCTCTTTCAATTCCCAGCACTTTCAGACCACATCTTGTTCAGCAAAGTGCTCACTCGTGTGCTTGCATCATTCCGTGTGTGTGTGTGTGTGTGTGTGTGTGTGTGTGTGTGTGTGTGTGTGTGTGTGTGTGTGTGTGTGTGGACTGTTATCATGTTGCTATTTTAAATGCTATAAACTCCAGAGGAAAATGACTTGGGTTTGGATTACTCCAATAAGCGCAGCGATCAATCTTTGCTTTTACTTCCATCCTGCCTCCCAAGTTCATTCCACTTTGTTGAAACACACAGGGAAAACCGCATATTGGGTAACATAGACCCATTTAGAGAGCAATTTAAGGTATTACACAGATTCTGGGGCCGGTGATGGAGTGTTGCCTCTTAATTACACTGTATCCCGGTTGCAGTGGAGAGTGCTGATACGCTCTTTGGTGTGGGAGGAAGAGATAGAGAGAGATGCAGCTCGTAATCATAAATACATGATAGTGGAATTCTGCAAAAGCAAGATTAAAGCCTACGAATGGAAAAAAGCTGTTATAGCTTTTGACAAAAAATGACAAAACTGTTGGGACAAAAAAGTTAAAATTACATCAAAATACTAACCACTCTACAGCTGAAATACTAGGGTCTCTTTATATGCTGCTGGTCATTATATACTGACAGCAACTCACAGCAACAATGGCAGAAAATATTTAGGTCAACATTTCAGTAAGTGGGATACACTTGGAAGTGATTTGGATATGTGTATTATGTAAGAGTATTGCACAATGCTGCCATGAAGTTGCTGTCAAATTTACTGGAAGGCAGCACATGGGGGAACATAGGGACAGTGATGTGCCACTAGGTTTGTTCCAAAAATAAAAGAATTCAGAAGTTGCTTTTATTATTCAAAGTACTTTTAGTAGAATGGGTGAAAATCAACATTATGCAAGAACGGACAGTACCTATTCATTTAAAGTGGAACACAGTAAATTGTCTTGTTTCTAGTTATGTTTTAGTTTTCTCCTCCATGTAGCTGTCAAATTTTTTCTGCCATGTCGTCTCTCCACCATGACAAAAGATGAGGAATAAAGCCTTCACTAGCTTGTTGTTTGGCTAACCACTTTCTCACGAGACTCAAGACCTCGGTGACACCAGGTCGGCGGTGCTCAGACTTGCAAGTCTCATTTTTGGCCCAGAAGTGTCAGGGGGAGAGGTGGGGCACTTTATTCATCCTGTAACAACTCATTTTACCATCACACAGACTCTGAAACAGTTTATTTAAGATAAACAAGTGACTGAGTTCCATTTTAATCTAAATTGGCTGGCATGACTTTGCTGATGTGTACTAATCACTTAAGCAAAAGACAAGTGCATGTGGACATACCACCATAATTTACCAACTACAAAATGCATTGTTCCAATTATTATCTAAAAACACAGAGATCGCTGGCTGATGGCAGCAGAAAAAACACGCAGAATAAGCACTGTACAGCTTCCACAACAAAACTTTCCACAAGTAGCCGCAGCCAAAGTGTCTAAGAGTGTTTCTACAGATAAGTCATCGTTTACAGCTTAAACCCTGTTCAGGGTTCTCATGAGTACATGCTGGTGTATAAAACTGTGTGTCATATAAATGGATAGCCTCTCGTACATCATTAAGTGTCAGGTATGTTTGTAAGAAGTGGAGCTGGGGGAGTGGAGGGGAGCCAGCGGCAATGAATGTGAATATTACAGAACTGTGAATGAAGTGGGCACTGGTTATTCTGGACAAACTCAGCTGTAGGAAATACAGGATGTTTCTGAAAAAAAGTAACATGGACTGGATTTGCAGCTTGAGTAGAGAGGTGAGTGTCAGCGAGGCAATGCTTTTAAATGGAGGTTTGTGGTGTGATATGTAAGGCTTCTTTTGAGGTTTTCTTATAGTGAAGCAGCATTAACTGCTTCACTAGTCTACTGTTGGTCTCAGTGTTTGTCCTGGCTGTAACCTCACTCATCATCTATCCATCCATCCTCGTTTTAGTGCTTATGAATTAAAGTTAAAACAAAAACTGAGGGCATATTCTTTGATAAGGTGACAGAAAAGGCCAACTTTGTGGAAAAAAAAATATTGTAATGACATTGTTTTGTATATAAACAAAACAATCATAATAATAGTAATTATATAGTAAGAGTGGGAGATAATTTGAAACAGCCTACTACACAAACACTGATGGGATTGTAGTTACCTAAGTGGCTTTTAATTAAATTTAAATTAAATTAAAATGTTGTCATATAAAACTTAATGAAGTCAAGGTGTCTACTTGCCCGCTTGAAAAAGTCACCACAGGCTACAGAAATCACTCATGTACAGAGGTAAATGTACTACAGCATAACGCCTGTCTATAGAAAACATATGCATCACAAAATGCAGTTTTCAGTTTTCTATTTAATCTATTGTGGTTCATTTCGAGCCTATGACTGGGCAAATTAGGCTGTGGTGGGCAGCCAGGGTCTATTCAATTTAGAGGAGACACTGTGTTTAACAAGTTTGGCTTGCAAAATTTCTAGATGTTATGACCAAGCTTAAAGTAGTTGTATCAGAAAGTTAAGGCATGAGAGAAGGTAGAATTTATTTTCATAAAATAATATATTTTGGAAAACATTATTTGCCGATAGTTATTTGAAAATAATCCAATTAATAAGACCAGTCAATATGAAGAACAGAAAACATAGATAAATACATAGAGGGCTATGATGCAAAAAAATAATTACTATTTAAATGTTTCTATTTCAATTATTTGTAAATGTACATGACATAGTGGTAATTCTCAGAAACTGGATATGGCCCTGCACATGTGTTAGTATGCTACAAATGCTACTAAGTGATTGTACAGTTGAAGTAAAATATAAAAGTGAACTATCTATATTTGTAGTAGTTGTGCAGTCATTCCTGGTTGTGCCTTATTGAGACTTGTTCTCACACGTCAGCTGTGTGTTGTACACATCCCCCTTATATGAAGCGTTTCCGAAAATGAGGTGATTCAGCCGCCTCCCACCAGGAGGAAATACTCTCAATCTGCTTTAGTCCTAACACCGAATTTAATTTTAATTAAATGGTTAATGAGCCATGGGATTAATGCCAATGACTTTTTAAAGCAAACATCTATAAATCATTAAGGGCCCATTTGAAAAGGAGAGCGAGCAGGGCTAACGAGTGTACGTGCCTCCAGCTGCCCACTGCTGCCTCCGGGGCCACATCCGTCTTCACACTGGTCAGATAAATAGCACACTGTCAGGGCAATATGTGCAGCAGAAACAATCATCTTAGCCATGACCATTAAGCATTTTAACTCAAGGAAGAAGTCACACTGGCAACAAATAGATTACATAAACATTGTTTCGCTGCTAAAAAATAATGTCAGTTCTTCTTATGTAAAAAAAAAAAAAAAAAAATCAAATAGAGACATTGGGGATCAGTTTTCTTTGTTAAACTAAGGGCTGGTGTTTGGCTTGACAGAGCTGTCAGAGAAGTGTTCTGAACGTCCCCCAGTCTTAAATACGATGTGCCATTACATAACGCCAAATCAATATATGCATTGTTTTACATGATCTCTGACCTCTGACCAGGGTCCTAATCTCATCAGGGGTGAATTAGGTGACACCAAAGTGACCTCCCTATGGCTCTCCTGGGACAAACACAGGATTTCATTGTACACATTTTAAATTGATGGTGAAATAATAAAATAAAATTCAAATAACTCACATTTACTCAGGGCTAGAATTAAGTTTTCAACATATTAAAACAAAAAGTGCAAGACAGAATGGGAAGATGTGATTTTAGTTACTTTGTTGATTAGCTCTTTACTATTACAATGGCCTTTCCATTAATTTGACAGTTTTACTCATTTGTATAATTGCAATGTGCCCAATGCTACCATAAGATGTCTCTGGACGCTCTGGCTTCCCTCCAGCATCCAATAGCATTCTTGTATATAAGTGAATTGAGGACTTAAAATTTCCTAGCAGTTATTTGTTACTTTGTGTTTCTAAAGGGGTTACACATTAAATGGTCACTGATTTGCATTCACATGGAAATGCTTAGGTGTGATGAAATAAATACTAGGTCTAGAATCTGTAGTCATGGTAATTTTTAACCACTTCTTGTGATATACTGAGGATGTTTTCTACTATACTCTGTCTGTCAATAAAACCTATGGCCTAAAAACAAACAAAAAAACGTTATAGCGCTGTTGTCCTGTAAACAGCCCCTAAGTGCTAACCCTGCGATTGTCACACCCAAAGCAGCTTAGTTGTCTCTAACACCTCTACAATGATAAGTGGTAAAAGAAAAATGAATAAAGGGGCTTTTGGCATATAACCACTTATACCCTATATAAAGTGATTCTGCAGTGATGGGCATTTACAAGAGCTTGATATTGAAGAACTCAGCATGGTATGTGTTTGTCAAACTATAGGAGCATTATGAGAAAATAATATATAAGAATGGGACTGACTATATGGGATATTAAATTTTGTCTTCAGTGGTGGAAGGCCAAAGGAACGAGTTAAAAAAAAAAAAAAAATGCCTCAGCCCTGAGTAAGGCCATATCAAATTTAGAGGTATGGGAAACAAACTGTATACAACTGGTCTTAAAAAGTTCAGTCAATTTTTCGTTGTTAAGCTTTTTAAATTTATAGAAGGCAAACAATCCCAATTACAAAGTGCCTGCTTGCGTTTTATTTAATTTAGAGACACAAATTACATTTTAGAATAACTTTCTTATCACCAACATAAAAAAAGGTTGTCAGCTGTCAATGTTTACTTAATCTATGTTTGTTGAATCTCTTCCCTTCCCAAATATTGCAGGAATGGACCCCATAGTAATTCAGTAATCCATTTGCTTGAACTTGGCCCTGTAACTTCTTCCCACTGTTCTACAGTAATACCTTTGTCTAAGAGAATGCTTATTTCCTAAAAGATCTTTTCCTTCTGGTTTAAGTTACATTTTTCTGGCATTATACCAAATATAAACTGTTTAAGATCTAACACTTTGTACATGTCAGAAAAATAAATGATGTACCTAGTGAGTTTATTTGGTGTAATGTAGCAATATCCACTTAAACCAGAAATCTGCAACCCATGGTTTTTGAGCTGCATGTGGGTATTTAGTCCTGCCCTTGTGGCTCTTTTGACATCTGACATCTGGTTATGTAAATCCACTAAAGGAGTGAGTAGACAACTGTAAAACAACCTGCATCTGCATCATCTTGTTAATTTAAAATAAAACATTCTCCCTGTTATTGCTATAGACTTAAATGTTAAGCTGTTAGCTGTTAGCGTCATTACTCAGCGTCGTACTGACACTGCGTTCGTTTCTTAGCAACTTAGCAGTGAGCGCTAACTGGCAAAAATGAAAAACAATGCAATAACAGCTCAACTGATGGACATTTTAAATGAAAGTGCCTATTGTCCAGGTAACAACATTGTTAAAATGTTAGACATGTCTGAGCTTTCTGTGACAAAAAGATCCTCTTATCTTGCCTGGAAAATCCAGAATGATATATGTCTGTATTATTATACAGAGAAATATCAGTCTGGTCACCACACCGTCCACCGTGGTTGGATTCAAATCCCAGCCGCGCCATGCATTTTGATTCATTTATTTAAGTCATGTGTTCTTCGCGAGCAGCATCTTCAACAACAACAATCAAGATGGCGCACCGAGGAGCTGAGAGTTTGTTTCATTCAGCGGTAAATTCCATTTTAAATTACCAAAAACATATTAAGTCATTAAAAACACAGCAACTTACAGCACGAGAAGCATTGCTCACTTTCTTGTCGCTTTGTTAACGTCATGTCCGCCATTTTCTGATTGGCTTACTCTGCTGTCAGTTTACTCGGGTTTGCTCCGCTCTAGATATCGAAATGATTCAATGGCGGCCAGACTCATCCGCTGGTACAGCGGTGAGGCTGGAATTCCCAGGAAACCTCTTATCAACTGTTATTCACTTTCAGATAAATCCAGCAGCAGTTTAGCAAACACACTGCCAAAAGACAGCGCTGTTTATTTTATTAAATGTTTTTACCTGGTGACCTTCATAGCACCAATTCTCCTTTTTAACCCCCCTGCACCCTTGTGCACTCATGTACTTCATACACTTTCATAAAATGTGCACTTCAACAAAGTGTGTAGTACCTAGTGCGTAGTATTACGGGGACCTTAAGAATGAAACAGCCTCAGTTGTCCACATAGACGCACACATTGACTGATTAGAAGCGTCACCATAAAATAGTAACAAGATGTAACTCTAGTTCTCTGTGAGATAATCGGTGCAGTATTTAAAACAGTTTTTTGTTATTTTGCAAGTATTAATGACCATCCATAGCTATTGCTATGAATAATTAATTGAATCTCTACAAATTCAAATTTTGCATTTTTGGGAACATTTGTTTTCCAATAATCCACTTAAAAATAACTTTCAATCATCTGGTTTACATAGCTTATTACATTAGGCTATTTATTTTAGTGAGCCTGGGAACCACATTGCTTTTTCCTTTTAGCCTTGAGCTGCTAGCAAAAACATGTAACTCATAACATTTTGTTTAATCATGTTTGCAATAAATACTGATTTTTTAATTCATGTTAAGTAATGACTGCTCACAGACATATTATACTTATCTGTTTGACAAATGTGGAATTGGTATTAAGTGCAATGTTGTAATTCAGTATTTCAAATTGTTCAACTGCTAAAATATTTGTTGAACTGAGTGTTTTGCCGTGTCGTATCAGATGCATCAAAGCTATAATTTCATAATGTGTCGGCTCTAAAGGAAACTGCAGTGAAAGGCTGTTAAATGCATAGTTTGACATTGGACACAGCAGCACTGTGGTAGCACAGCCGGCTCAATTTCCAAGTCTTTTTTAATCCATCAATAGGAGTTTGTTTTGGGAGCAACTTCTGAATCCTAAATATTTAATTTGACAAATCCAATGACTAAGGACCTGACTGGCCACCTGCACATGATTTATTTGGCTTTACCCTGCGATCCAGCCTCTATTGTATTATGAAAAAGAGAATTGGATGTAAAATCCCTGGTGGGCTGTGCTAAATTTACCTTAAACCAAATCACTAATGCCTACTGGTGCTTGACAGTCTGGGCAGGTGTGCGGCCTCTTCAGTAATATCCAAGGGAGAGCGGCTAGCAGCGCTCACCCTTTACCCATTCTTATTTATTAATCTGACTCACTCTCTCCTTGGCTCAGAGTTTGATCCACTGAAAGTCAAACAATCCACCGGCAAAATACCCTTTCACAGCTACTAAATCGCCCCAATTGAATATATATGCAATGTTAAATTAAATATTGGAAATGCATTCATTTTGAAATGTTTGGCCCTTTCAGATCATGGGGACTGGAGCCCCTTGGAGCATGAGGCTGAGTGCACTTAAGACAACAAGCTAAATCGAAATCAGCCATAGTAAATGTGTGATTGTGAGTGTGAATGGATGATCAGAAATAAAAAAAAAAATGGCTTTGGGTTTTTCTTTAGGTAAGAACTAAGCAAACCACACCACACACAAGTTATATTACCAATAGATAATGGTTATTACATTCTTAAAATATATTATATAGTATAATAATTTGATCATGACCCCAGGATCTTATAGAGCCTTCCTTCAGTGACATATTAAAATATGTGCATGCAACTTGATAGTGAGATTAGAGTTCTATACCATTAATTTTTACGAGGGAGCAAAATCAAAATATTTATTTACATTTTTTGGACAGCAGGAATGAATGGCTGTTGTGTATATATTTGTTAAAATTTACTCTGAATTATAAATGACCCAGATCTGATGCAGCTACAGTTGCTACAGTTAATTTATTAAAGTAGTAAATTAAGTAGTAAATTAATGATTATTGATGGATTAAATCTGGGCATACAGTGTCAAACTATTGTGGTCTGCCACATTTCTATAACTAATTGTCTAGTGTAACATTAAAAGTAGGGATGCAGTATCGGTTATCGGTACCGATACCATGTCCAAGCACTCGGATTCATAAAAATGGCCCGATACCACTTTACAGCACCGTTACATGACATTCACCTCTCAGCTGAGCAGTGAGAGACGTGTGGAAGGATTTTAAAGTCAACTGTATGGAGATAAAATCAAAGCTGGTTCTACATTCTGCTCAACCAGACATCCCAAATCATATGTGAGTGCTAAAACTTAAGCAGTTGTCCTAATTGTCCCGAAAATGATATCAGTCTAAAAAATATGACTCAGATATGAGTCTGAAGCAGTTGTCTGGTAAAACATAAGGAGTACTGTTGCTAATTGTGTTAGCTGCTGTATATCTTGTATGTCCGCTGGTTAAGCGCAGATGCTCAGTCTGTCTTTAAAATGATTTTTTGTGACTGAATAGTGGAGAATCTAATCTTTAAAATGAGGTGTAACATGTCTATGTTTAGCAAATACACACAAAAAACTCTAAATCTACTGGACATTAAGTTTGTTATGTTGAGTTATGTTGAGCAAAGTTTACCTGTGGTTAGTTGTGTTCAAACCACTCTGTTGTAAAAATACCTTAGCGTTGTAGAGTGAGGATAGACGGCAAAAAGACAACAGTATGGGATGAATGAGATATAGTAGTGTAACTGTATAAACCATAAAGTAGCTTCTATATAAGTACTTGTGTTGGTACTCGGTATGGGCGAGTACTCAAATGGAAGTACTCATACTTGTATAGGTTTGAAAAAAGTGGTATCGGTGCAGCCCTAATTAAAAATTAAGAAATGTAAACTGTGTAGCCTTTAGCTTATATCCTAAATATAGATGCTAATTACTACATTAAATAAAATGACTAAATGTTGATACACTCGTTGGGACTTCCAACCAGGCTCTAATATTTCTTACATGGGATCAATAGGTTGTCAGTTTCCAAAATCACTGTGTTTATTCATAATTGGTGTCACATGTCACAAATCTTACATTTGCACTATATGCACTTGTATGCATCACAGCCATAGTATTTTATTATATTCATAGCATTTCCTGGACTTGTCTCGCCTGTCCACACTCCAGGTGGGATCCTGGATAAAAGTAGCACTTTTGATTTACAGGGCCATTACGGAGCGATCCGGAGACACTGGTTCAGTGTCAAAAGAGCATATCATTATTCTGTTGTATGACAAAGCAGTTTGCCAAAGGGGACTGTAATTACATCGTTGTCTGCTTTTCAGTTGACTTCTGGCGAGGGAATTATTGGTAATCATCCATGTAATGCGGTGCCACTCAGTTTTTGACAGCTGAGTGAAACCACAGCCCTGTGGTTTGGTCTTGTAAAATCAGAGCTAAAGCCCCATCTGTTTTCTAGTCACAGCTCTGTGTCTTATATGTTACTGGGAAGAACACAAGGGTTTATTTACCATACAGGCAACAGAAGCCTCAAATATGAAGTTCGATAATATCGAAATTTGTCATGTTCATTACATTTTAGGCATGCATTGTGTTCAATCAGTTCTGTTAAATCATGCAAGGCTTTTATTGTCAGCTAAGCAACAATGAGGGATTTTTAAGTAGTACAATAGTTCCTGTTGGCTGGTATGTAACTACATCTATCACATTGTGAGAATGCAGGACAAAGCATGATGCCTGCCACACTGAATGATTAGAGTCTGAATAAACTTTATTTAAAAGGTACTATAAGGAGCATGCACTTTACTGGTTTGAAAACAGTACTGTAATCTAAATCAAAACAATGGTCTCTTTTCTGATTGGATGATCTGCAATGCAATTTTAGAACTGAAACAAAAAATGTAAACAAAATCAACTTTATGTCATTATGTTAAACATATTTTTAATTGTTAATAAATCAGCTGTACCATTGTTGTCATTAAAACTAACATTTGATTTAAACATGTTTACATCATATCTTGACACACATGTGGGTGATTATTATGATATATACATACATACTTACATATATGTATGTGTATATGTGTATATATATATATATATATATATATATATATATATATATATATATATATATATATATATATATATATATATATATATATACTTCTCTCGGCACCTTTAAAGTAAAAAAACAAAAAAACAGACACCATCAAAAGAGCATTTGAAAAAAAAAAGAGCTGGGTTTTGATAATAAAAAAGGCAAGTTATTTTTGTTAAGTTATAAAGCGTGCTAGCTGGCCACTATGCTATGCTATTCTTTACTAGGCAACATTAGCATAGCCAAATTAGCCACAAAAAAAAAAAAAAAAAAATGGAATTCAGTCATTCTTGGTTGTAGTTCAATAAAAAAAAACAAGAAAGAAAAACATATGATATGTGGAACAAAGAGCAATCATTGTCTGAAATGTGTCCTACTGTCTTTGTTTACACACAAGCTATATGACAATGCCCTCCATGTTGGAAGGACGTCATTATTATTTAAAGCCCCCATCTTGGCTCTTAAACCCCCTCACCTTCCTCATGGAAATGCCCTGTCTGCATGAGTGGCCTGTTGTCTTTGTGCTACCATCTCATAAGCATTCTTTATCCCCCAGGGAGGAGACCTTCTTCTGAATTTTGCAGTGCTAGACAGGAACGCTGCCACACCAAAAAAAAAAAAGAAAAAAAAAAGAAAAAGCAAGACCTCTTATGTGTCGTCTCCTCTGCCAGCAATTGTCAGTAGAAAAAAAATATTTGAAAAAAAAAACGAAAACCAAACTCTAGTGCAGCTTCCATCTCGAAAACGGGTGGCACTGTCAGCTCCTATTTACAACTTTGTGTTTATTCCATGCATGGGCTTTTATTTATTTAACAGAAAATATGCGTTGGGGTGTTGAGTTGGAGGAAGGCATGTCAAGACGCACAGTGGAGCCGATGGTGTCAGGCCGGTTAACACTTCAGTAGACAGCGCTGTTGGTTAGAGTGCTCACACAGTCATTGTGCTGTGTGTCAGTGTCAGCAATAAACGCCTCACCAATGCCACCATTTCTAAAGCTAGTAAGAGCTGACATGTAACTGGAATGCTTTTGGAGACTAGGAGACGATAAAAGCGGGTTACTCCAACGTGAATATCTTTTCGCCTGATAGCGTAAACCAGCCAGGTCCCAGAAAATGTTAGGGGTATTTTAGATTTGTAGTGTTATTTTTCTTACAGGTTAGTAGACCGTACTATGTTGCTCCTTAAAGCAGCCGTAAGATTTGTAAATACATTATGCTATATGTGGGAGACAGGAGTTCAGATTTGAATCCATGTCCAAAAATAATGTATATAGTCTTAATATTGCAGTACTTTGACAATAGCATTCTGTATCAAATATCTCTTATTCTTCACATACACTATATTGCCAAAAGTATTTGCTCACCTGCCTTTACATGCATATAAACTTAATTCTTAATCCATATATTTATAGGGTTTAATATGATGTTGGTGCACCCTTTTCATCTATAACAGCTTCTACTCTTCTTGGAAGGCTTTCCACAAGGTTAAAAAGGGTCAAAAATTCCCATTCTTCCAGGAGCGCATTTGTGAGGTCAGACACTGATGTTGGACGAGAAGGCCTGGCTCCCAGTCTTCGCTCTAATTCATCCCAAAGGTGTTCTATCAGGTTGAGGTCCAGACTCTGTGAAGGCCAGTCAATTTCTTTTACACCAAACTTGCTTCTCCATGTCTCTATGGGCCGTGCTTGGTGCACTGGTGCTGTTGGAATAGGAAGTGGCCATCCTCAAACTTTTCCATATAGTTTTCCACAAAGCTGCAGCCTAGGTGTTTGTGTTTATACACCTGTGGCCATGAAAGTGATTGGAACACCTGATTTCAGTTATTTGGGTGGGTGAGCGAATACTTTTGGCAATATAATGTATCACCAGTTGGTATGTATAAAGCCTTTTTTAACACAAATCTCTAATGCTATTTTAAGTACATTTATTTATTTGAACTTCCATAAAAAGTTTAGTATTGACGGAATAACGTAAGGATGGAATGACTGTATTATAAAATGTCTGGAGAGTTGTATTAATTAATTCAAACCATTTAAATTGCTCATAGTAGACGAATATGAGAATGGATGGCTGTATGTGAGTGTCTGTAGAGTGTCTATTGGCTATTGTCCAGGATAGCAAGGGCTCCTCCCACCTACAAACCCCTATAAGTAGTGGAAAATAAATACATAATAGTGGATATTGACTATTACCCCAGCTTTAGCATCTCTGCACTGGTAACCACTTGGTTGTAGAATGAATTTTAACATTTACATGCCTCTTAATGTGAAACTCAGAGGCATTTTTATTGTAAACCTGCTTTAATGTGTTTTGTTTTCTATTATTTTTATTGTCACCTTAAAATTGTCTTTGTTTTAAAGTGTCTGATAAAGCTGTAGTATTAGCTCTTATTTTCATATATATTAGTATTTTTTTGGTGGTAAATCAGTCCAGGTTAATGATTATTTTCAATCTCAAACTTAATAGCAAATAGCTTCTTTTTCAAACTCCTTAAGCTTGTATCCAGACAAGCTCTCACACTACGGAATTTCTACTTTATTGGTAAATTCTCTATCAGTTGGACTCACCTTAAAAGACATTATAATGATGTGAATAAATCATAATGAGAATAATGACAAAAAAAAAAACCAAACAAACAAACAAACAAAAAAACTCATTAAACAAAAACTCATTGTTATGTTGTTAGTTATTTATTATGGTTTCAGTAATTACTCTGAAGCTTCTTGTCCCTCTCAACTTCTGCCTTCTGTAAATCCTATCAAAGATTTTCGCTGACACTGAGAAGGCTACTCCAAGACAATCCAGGTTGTTTTTGTCTCTATGAAAACTCTTTAATTGATAAATCCTTAAAAATCTTTGAGGAGTTTCTAATTGCAACTGTATATTATAACCTCAAAAAAGATCTTCTATTAAAATAAATTGTTTTAATACAAAAAAAGTATGGATTTTTTACGTAAAAGTTGTATACATACAGGTGGCATTGCGTCAAAGTTGGTCTGGTGTGGGGGGAAAACAAACACTTGCTTGGAAACACTACTTTTTCATTCTTTTCAGACTTTTTAGACAGGCAGAACAATCAAAGTGAATGGGCCGATATGACATCTCCAAATATATTCTTCTGTCTGAGTCTGAGGGATGTGCCATTAAAGAAAATCAGAAAAATTTGTTTTTTGACGGGACTTCTACCTGGAGTTAGTGTAAATATAGGAGATGAAGCTGCTTCATAAAGACGAGTCTGGTCTGAGCTTGTAAAGCCGAGCTAATGCTAATGCTGCATTCAACGAGCCGCCCTAATGCTGTGCATCAGTCCCGTTACGGTCGAGCCATTAGTCAACCAAGCCTTAACAAATGTACAAAGGCAGATTTTAGTTTACTATAAATATGATGAATTAAACTTGTCGTGTTTTTAAATTAGAGACAGTTACATTGTAGCTTAATGTTGAGTTGATTAGCATGTTGTAGGAAGCTAACATTAGCTAACAATGGTATTTTATGCATACATTTGGACTGCTGGACCACTATGTCCTCCTGTATCTCTGCGTGTCTTTATTAGGTAAACTATAAAATTTAAATCCAGCATTTGTTTGTGTATTTGTTGAAAAGAAGGCAGCAGAGCAGCTCTTCTGCATTATTGTAAATGGTTTGTTTTCCCCTACGGGAGAATCGAAAGTGACGTTTTGTGGGTGCTCCCACCGTTGCCGACTGTATCTATGGTACATGTACAAATTGGTAACCATATTGGTAACCATAGAGATTGGACAGAATGCGTGTCAGGTTGGAACACAGAATACTCAGTGAATAGGAGTTTTCATGTTTGGTTCATACTTGATTCAGACTCAGAAGTAGACATGCAGAACAGAGTAGCAGACACTAAATGCACCATGAAATCCTGGGACAAGTATACATCCGAGGATGATGAGCACTTCTACGAGGAGGCCTTTGACCTTGAGGCTGAGCTCTACTCCCCAATAGCACTTACCAAGCTCTTACTTCTGTGATTTGATGTTAGCAGCAGGCATCTGTCAGTAAGTGAAGAGGTCAAGGGGCGGAGTTTACTGAAAAGCAACCAATCACAGTAGCTCAGTGATTCTGGAGGGTCCCACCCCCAAACTGACAAAACTTTTAGATGAGAGAGCAGGACCTGATCCACGCACGAGCAGAATTTCACATCACGGGCACAGGAGAGAAACATAGGGGCATGGAGGAGCAGCATGCATGCTCGTGGGACGTTCAAAGCGTGCATGGAGAGTAGTTTACACACGCTTGAATTAAAATAATCTACTCGTGGGTGTATTTATTGCACCTCTCGAGTTTTGTCATATTTCTGATGCCATAGTTCTCACAGCTGACTAATACACTGACACACACAGGAGAGAGCAGTCCGTAGGGTTCTGAAAGAGGACAGGTCCTTGGGGAGGTCACACGAGGAACACAGAGAGGGAGAGACAGGACGAAAAGGGCCACCGCGTGTTACTATGTGCACGGGAGGCAGATATTGATGCACAAACACTGAATACTGTCCTGTTTGACTGTGCTGTTAGTTTGTATTGTGATTTAACCATGATTTATGCCATCACCCAGGGTCCACCCGAGGAGACCCAGCAGGAACTGGAGCATAGACAGCAGCTGGAGGAAGCACAAGCTACAGTTCACAAGACCCAGACTGAACCCCAGGATCCAAAAGAACAAGACTCTTCAGCATAAGCTTTCGTGGGAGAAGAAGATGGCCCAGCACAGAGCAGTCACTGTTCAGCTGAAGGAGACAAGAAGAGTTCTTCAAAAAACACAGGACAAACTGAAACAACAGGTCCTGACTAATGATGAACTCCAAGAAGAGCTGAAGAAAGAAAAAGAGAAAAAGAAGTCCATCCAAGCTTTGGTCAAAAAGCCACTGGAAGCTAGCAACCAGCTGAAGGAGAACATCAAAGAACAACTCCAGTTTAACACTGTTCTTCAACAAGTGAAGCATGGAACAAGAGGAAAAAGAGGCCATCCAGGCTGTTAGCAGGAAGCAGTTGGGGGAGGCCAAGAATAAAGTTCAGGAGACCCAGACTAACCTCCTGGAGCAGATCTAAAAGAACAAGATTTTTCAGCATAAGCTATTGTGGGAGGAGAAGCTAGCCCAGCACAGAACGATCAATGTTCAGCTGAAGAAGACAAAAGCAGTTCTCCAAAATACACAGGATAAACTACAACAACAGCTCCTGGCCAAAAATAAACTTCAAGAACAGCTGAAAAAGGTAGAAGAGGAGAAAGATGCCATCCAAGCTGTGGTCAAAAAGCCACTGGAGGACTGGAGGAAGTTATTGAAGAAGAATGTAAAAGAACAGCTGAGGATCAATAGAGATCTTCAAAAAAAAAAAAAAAAAAAAAAAACTGAAAAAGGAAAAAGAAGAGAAAGAGGCCATCCAGGCTGTTAACAATATGCAGCTGGAGAAAGCAAAGACTACAGTTCAGAAGATGCAGGTGAAACTCAAGGGGCAAAATAATAAATAATAAAGACCCAAAATAATAATAATTCAGAGGACAAAGTGATCTCCAGGAACTAGTCAAAAAAGAAAAAGAGGAGAAAGAGACCAGTGAAGCTCTGACAAGAAAGCAACTGATAGGTTCTGAAATGGCAAATGAGGTAATGAAAGGCAGGCTTCAAGATCAACTTCAAACCAATAAGGACTTTCAGGAAGAGGTGAAAAGAGAAAAATACAAGAAAGAGGCCAGGCAGTTAGCAGGAAGCATCTGCAGGACACTAAAACAGCCATTGAGAAGTTGAGGGACAGTCTTCAAGGTCAGCTCCAGGCCCACAGTACCCTGCAACAAGAGCTGCAGAAGGAGCAGGAGGAGAAGCAGGCACTCCAGACCATCTACAATCAAGTGGAGCAGATCTCTGAGGAAGCCAGAGTCAAAGAGCTAGAGGAGATGCTGGCGCCAGAAAGGGTCACAGTGAAATGTCCCACAACAATGCAGATTGAGTCCACTTCAAGGCTGTGTATGACCAATGTAAAACTGCTCATAACTCCACTGTGAGGCAAAGAGAAGATCTGTCCAAAATTGTTCAAGATCAGCAGTGTGAGACATAAAGACAGCAGCAGAAGGTCGAGAAGCTGTCAGTCGCTCTGATGACAGCTGAGGAGGAGAAGACCTGTATCCTCCTAGATAGAGAAGATCTAGAGAGCGCTCTGATGAACGCAGAGGAGCAGAGGAAGCAGACACACTGAAACAGCTGCAGAAACTGGCTGACCAGAAGAAGAAGAAGAAGAAAAAGAAGAAGAAGATGAAGAAGAAGAAGAAGAAGAAGTGGTTTTGGCTCCGCTCCTAAACCGCCTTCAGAAACCCTAACAACCCTTAACCTAATGCTGTTTTCTGCCCGTGCTTTCAGAACATGTTTATGTCAAATGTCTGACTAATTTTCTTGTTCAAATAGTGGGATCAGTTTTCATGAATGTATAGAGGATGTCTAGAGGACAGGACACTAGACACTCAAGAACCTCTGTGTTGTGTTGTTCAAAGTGGTAAAATCACTTTTTCAGCCACATGTAGTCGATCGGTTGTAAGTTTCTAAAACTTTATGTTAATTCATATTTTGTTATATTTGATGACTCATGTTTTCCCTATTAAACATGTATAGTGTTCAGGAACCTAATTCATGAAGCGACCATTGAGTGATGGGTCTGTTATATTTAGGTTCACAAACAATGTCATACAATAGAGTTGAATTAGTCACAGCAACAAAAAGTAAAGAAATGAGCCTTGAGACAACTCTTAACTGCTTTGTCACTCTTGGTGAATATTTAATACACAGTAAAGTATCAGAAGACTTTTGTGTGAACGCTAACTCTGTAGTTTACATCTTAAAACACTCCATTGTTTTACTGTTGGAGTGCTCTTTCCAATATTAATATTGCGCAACTTCAACCATTTGGTAACAATCGACCATGTCGGCTGTGAGAGTCATACAGCAGCTCACAAGCACTTACTATTGTTGCCAGAATATCAAGAATAATAAGTTTGTTGCCTACTGTCCAGTCAAAGCTGCTCACATGACCACTTGTCCCTGAATGCTTTTTGGTGTAATGACATGAACCCGATCTCTTGTGATCTGTTATGCTTATGGCACCATTCTTTCAAACGCAATGTTTTTGGTTCTATTCACATCCAATCCAAGTGCACAGAAGCCCAGTATATGCCTGATGATCAATGGAGAGGGTTGCATCAGAAAGGGCATCCGATGTAAACTATGCCAATTATACAAATCACTGTATGTATGTATGCTTGATTTGCTGTGGCAACCCTGGGAGGGAAAAGCCAAATGGAATAAAGAAAAAGGTCTATTTACAGATGAATTCTTGGTTGTCATGGAAAGGATTTTCATAAATAACCATGATAAAATCAAAAATACAACAATAGTGAGTTATTTTTCAAAGATGTAATGACATGAACAGTGACCTTCACAACACTCTAGGGGATACAGTTTTAAATGTTGGATTTTTAATCAGTGCACAAAATGCCACTGAGATTTAAAATTTCTCTGAATGTCATTTTGTTGAGGGGTTATTTTTGGCTTATTTGTACAGGATACATGTTGTTAGACTGGTGGCCCCTCTGTGTTGCTGTGGTTTGCAGAAATTTCAAGAATTAGATTTGATTTGGTAGTCTGGGCTCTTGCTTCATAGTAAATATGCATCTGTGTGTGTGTGTGTTTGTCATTTTCTTCTCATTACTCAGAATTCTCCTTCATGCCCCAAGCTGCTGGCATTCTGTACATCCCACAAAGCGGCTGCACAAACATTGTGTTTACATCCAGAATGAAATAAGCCAGTGGAATAACGCATGCTAACTGTGATATATACCCCAATTAGGCATTCAAGAAATTTACATAACAGAAAAAAAACAGCTTCAATTAGCACATGAGCAATGACTGGTGGCATTTGATTGCAGGAGGGAAATGCAGGGACAATGAACATAATTTACAAGATGTTTAATTTTGTGTTTGGAAAATTGAATCTAGTGACAGTGAGTTAAATGCTGCATGTTTGAGGGAAGGAAGAGATTGGAGGAAAGTCATCTGTGTTTTTTTTTTTTTTTTTTTTTTTTGCAGTGGCCTATCACAATATTTTGACTGACGAAAAATCAGCAACATGCAACACTGTGGGAGAATTAGATGCACTTTGTAATTTTCCTGGTTTAACCTAATCAAGTCTACCTTGGCTGTACACTAATCCCCGTGGAAATATAGAGATTCATCATCTTTTATACTCTGTGGTTTGCCATTCCTGCATACAGGGGAATAATTTCAATTTCTCTTCTTGATGAGCTCCTACTTATGGGCAATTATCTCAAGACAAAGAATGGTACCTTGGTGAACGGTTCAGGCGCAGGCCACAAAATGAGAAAGACACAGAGAAAAAAGGAACACCCAAATAAAGCAGAAAGTAGAAAATACCCAATTTTTATTTTTATTTTTTTATTTTTTTATCCATGCCGGTTGCCCCACCACCATTTCCCAACAACTGCAAGTAAGCTGGACCCCAAAAGCAGCTAGACTGATATGTGATATCAAGTTTAGATCTAACCTTAAACATCTGGCTCTAAGTTTACACAATATCATCCCACAATTATCTCCGACTCATAGACATCAGTTCTAAAATAGCCACTTTTTCTGTATTAATTCAAACCAGACATAGCATGGTTCATACATTTTTATGTGATGTAGGATGTGCAGTTACAGAAATGTGGAGGGGCACAATCACTATACTGTATGCTCAAATTTTATCACCCAATCACCACAAGTTGTTGTTGTTGTAAACTTTAGGAATTGAGCTGACATTTGGATCCGAGTGCTTTTAATTGACTGGAATTAACAAATGCACCAATCAGGCATAACATTATGACCACCTAGCTATTATTGGTGGTCAAATTTTTGTCTGTTTTGAGCACTTGCCTAATATGCAGCACTATACGCAATATAAATAAATAAATAAATAAATAAATAAATAAATAAATAATAATAATAAAACAGGCCAACAATAATAGCCACACAGACCAGTGCATTACCTGTCGCCAGTTCACCACATTTCCTTTCTTGGACCACTTTTTATAGATCGCTACAGGCCAGGAACATTCCATAAGAGCTGCAGTTTTTTGAGATGCTCTGACCCATTCATCGAGCCATGACAATTTGGCTCTTGTCAAAAGCTTCAAATCCTTATGCTTGCCCATTTTTCTTGCTCAGCTTTGAGGACAAAATGTTAACTTTCTCTTTAATATATTGCCCCCACTAACAGGTGCCATGATGAAGAGATGAGCTGCATTTTAAAATTCACAGTGGTGTATACTGTATTAACAACCATTCATTTTTGCCATCTAAAACCCCTTTATTTAATGTTTTTAGTTTGTTCCCCTGTAAAACTAAATGAGATTATGTCACTTGTGTGTCTATTCATAGTGATGTAGAAATGACTGTAATGTACAATATTTATAATACTGATGTTGTTCCAGGTGTCACAGCAGGTTGCCTCAGAAATAATATTATAATATTCTAATGTGACATACAGACGTTGGATGTAGGTGTTGCAGCATATAAAATGTCAATGAAAGAAATAAATGTCAGATGAAGAGAATACATTGTAGGGACCTGCAAAAAGCCTGTGACACTGGTTTTGTTCAAGGCGTTCAGATGAAACCTTTTGCTGACAGGAGACTGATTATGACATCAGCACTGAGTAATGACATGTACAAGTGGAGTGGACCTATAGAGATGTTCCTGCAAGAGCCTTCCTCAAGGAGACTGTGAACAAGGCTGCAAATGGAGTAGTGCTTAATGATACACGTAAGAGCAGGAATAAGCTTCTTGGTCATACAATTCGATGCAGTGTCATGCACATGTCTGATGGGAATAAACAGGACCCATATATATAACAGTATAATGGTAAAAGGTAGTAGTTGTGCTTAGGACAGGATACACACTGATGCTTGCACTCTACTACCAAAAATGATATTGCTTTCCAAGTAAAAT
This sequence comes from Bostrychus sinensis, assembly GCA_020698575.1. Lineage (NCBI taxonomy): Eukaryota > Metazoa > Chordata > Actinopteri > Gobiiformes > Eleotridae > Bostrychus > Bostrychus sinensis. Next base: position 15,282,744 of record CM036242.1, read on the forward strand.
ATTAGCCGTAGTAATGTTTTATTTGCTCATTGAACAAAGAAGAATTAGCAAAGTAATGAGGTGTTCTGGTTTGTATGCATACAATATTTTGACGTATAATTTCAGTCACTGTATGTGTTTGGTTGGGAAGGGCATTCTACCAAATCACTGTGACTGGTTCACTGCGGCGACCCCTAACAAAAAAGGGAGCAGTCAAAAGATAAAAAAAAAACAAAAAAAAAAAAAAACGGCAAACCAGCTAATGATATTGATTATAGAAATCATTAGCGGAAAAAAAATAGACTTTATGTAGGCTTCTATCTGCTATTGGTTAATCTAGACCACTTAGCAACAGTGACTTAATGGATGCCAATTAGGGCTGCAACAACTAATGGAAGTAATTGATTATAATTATAATTAAAATAATCTGGGGTATTTATAGACTCTGAAACATGCTATATGCAGAGAGAGGAGGTTTTATAACTAAGACAGAACAATAAAGATTATTTATTTATTTATTTATTTATTTATTTATTTATTTATTTATTTATTTATGTATGTATTTATTTATTTATCTTTTGATGAAAAAACATCTTCAAATAACATACCTGTAGCTTTCGCTTGGTGAAATTTTGTAAAAACAGATCTAGGCCAGCAGGTCATCATGCATTTTACTCAAGCTTCACTATCCAATTATTAATCGATTCATTAAAAAATTAATTAATTAATTAATTAATAATCATCTGCTTAATCAATTATCAAAAGAGTTGGTTGCAGCCCCAGTGCTAATAATAGAGTATTTACAGAGAGCACAGGACTAAACCAAAAACAATGGCAGGTAACTTTTTATTGCAGCAGAATATTACTACAATATTACTGTGGTTATTTACATTGCCAACATAGATACACACTTACAAACAGCCACTCTTATATGCTTTCACTATAGACAATTTATAACAATAAATTTAATTGATATAATATAACAAAAATCAACTTCTGGGTAATGTTACTCTTTACATGAGAAAACATGGATTTGGGCAAGGTATTATATACTCAGTGACAATAGAAAAAACATTATTATATCCAATAACATACTGTATATCAAAATAAAAATAACTGATGTAAGAGCGGCATAAAAAAAAAAAATACATCCCCCACCTCTCTCTGAGTTACATAATATACATAAAAGTCTAACCACATACCAGACTGTATCCTATAGTATGTAATGAATTATCAAACAGCAGCAGTGCAGTGTGTACACATAATGACTAAGCCTGCTTCTGAGACTTGGGGCTTGAGTTTGTTATCTCTCCGCTCATGCTTTCACACAGGGGACTGTATTTTAAGTGGGGCTGAAGATCACCTCCCTAGCTGGTTAAATTATGGCACTTGTGGATGACTTCTGTGGAATCTGAGCACCTCTTCACCCAAGGGCATATCCCTGTGTGTGAACTAGAGACACTGTTGAGAAATGAGTTGGCACTGGCGCTCCTGCTGACAGCTCTGGATTTCACAGACCCTCACTGACTACTGGCATTGCATTAGGCTTACTTCTCATTAATTTGTTTTTGTAGCTTGCTTAACATGCTATTGACTGTATTAGTGAAGAAATTAATGTGGTGTAAAATTGTGCTGGCTCAAGTTCTGTGTTGTGAAATACTCCCTTGTCTGCTGCCTAAAGGGAACCTATGATGCTAACTCAATGCTTATGAGATTCTACAGTATTATAATGTTTCCTCATCAAAAACATACGCATAGTAGTATGTTGTTACATTCATGCATGTGTATCAGAAGCAGAAAATGCTCACACGTTTCACTTGTCTATGTAACTCGGTGAGGAAATCACGCCTTCTCCAGAAAGCAGTCCTGAACTGTTTCTTTTTCAAAAATACACCATCACCTGGTCACTCTCGAATATACGTAGGAATAATTTTAGCACATAAACCAGTTTCATTACAAAAGATACATTTACAGTATCAGTTAGCCTTGTATTGCTAACATTTGCACTAATCTGCTCTGTCCGCATTAGGACATTCTTCTCTCATGACTGAACATTCTCCCAACTTTACTCACATGTGAACTCAAAGGAGAAGATCATGAGGCAGCACTGTCTGTAGAGGGCTTCAGTCAGTGGAAGTTATAGCTGTGCTGGACTCCACCGCTATTTTGATAATCATCTATGGTGGGGCATTGAAACCCGGTTCTACCCGAGCGCCTGTTCTAATTGCTCCATTCCATTGGAATTGTATGCCTATGCCTTTATTGACTCCTCTTATCAATGCAGCTTTGGGCAGGTGTGTACATGTGAACTGCTGGACTGCTCCGAGGCCTGCCCCACCCCCAAGCAGGCAGCTTCTCCAACTTCTTTACTTTCCCTTTGTTGTCTTCTATGAGCACCCTACAAAGTGTGTCGCACATCTCGCAGTGCATGTTATTCATTGTTGTTCTCCCCTCTCTAATTAATGCAGACACGCTCACAGGACAGGGCAGCGTGAAGGTGGAGAGGCACAGAGCCTGGTGCACTTGCGTCCCATGACGTGAACACGCCACATGTGAGGCCACAGTGCAGCAGAGGTAGGAGCTAAATGTCAGCGCACAGTATCAGGCATTCTTTCCCTGTGGATAGTATGCAATGGAAAGAGCGATAGAAAGAGAAAGAAAGAAAAATCACCATACAAAATGCTTAATACTGTCTCCACCTGTCTGACGGTGATGCGGCTCCTCCCTGCTTTGCATTGTCATGGTAACACAGACTACTGTTTTGTTGAACATCTATAATGAGCGGATTATTTTGGTGCAAACCTGCTCTTGTTGCTCTTAAATTAATATTAAAGCTAAAATTCTGTTCATTTAAAAGCATACATTTTCCAATTATTTAACAGCTGTAAAATCTATGCATTTTACTAAGATATAGTGACAGTTTAAAATAATAACATAATAATAAGCTTCTATGTTTTAGTTTTGCTTCAAAAATTCAACAATATGGCCACAAATCTATTTAGTTTTTTATTCATAGATGTAGCATGAATTGATAAGAGAATTGTCAAAAATAATTTCAAAAAGCTTGAAAAAAGCATTATACAGTTTAAAGGATATTTCAGTGTATTGGACTTCATACAGAAAGAATCTTAGATAGATGTGTGGACTTACAATTGGATTTCCCAGTCTTCCTGACATTCCAGGAACATCTTTCTTGTTGTTCCAGAATAACCCACAAAGACCCAATCATCTTATTATGCGTCATAAGTTGGCACCTTATAGGCTTATTTATACTCTACATTAAAGATGCTTTCGAAAACAGATGGAGCATTTTGTCCATACATTGGTCTATTTTTCCAGAGCTTGTAGATACATGAAAGGACCAATTTATGCAGTTACCATTGGGGACACTAGTACACACAGCTCAATAGTCAGAGCAGAAGAACTTTTAAAGGAGTGATTACAGCAGATACGCAAGACACATTAGAAACATAACCAGACACCGTTTTTATTGCTTAAAAAAACAGATAGGGATTCTCGATTCTCAATAAACATAAAATGTCACATGTATACACTAATCCATGCGTTGGTGCTTCACCATTGAATTTGAAGCTAATCTTAATCCTAATCACCCAAAACAAGGATTCTACATAATTCCATAATGGCTAATTTCATAAAGGCTCTTTTACAGCCAGAATTTCCAAAAGATATAAGGTGACTGATTTTTTTTTTTTTTTTTTTTTTTTTTTTTTTAGGGGTGGTCTTGAAACAATGACTAGAAAGATGTTCTTGGAATGTCAGCAATTTCAGAAAATTTAGATGCAAGTGTCATGCTAAGTGTAATTATTGTTGGAGTGAAGGACCTTGACTCCATCACTACGCCAGGTTAAAATAAACACGTTTTTGACCAATTGAATGTTCCCTTCTCAAGTCGATATGGAGGGCAGCCAGACTTGCTGTCACCCAGACGCTCTGCATTCCTCCAGGCTTGACAACACGCTGGAGATACTGACAGCATAATGTTCAAGCACAAGACATTTTACCTGAGCGAAACAAAATATCTGCAAAAGAGTGTCCCTCTGGTAACACAGACAGGAACACTGAGATTTGAGGTACATACTTGGATGACATTGTGGTTCTTTTAGTAATTCAAAGGTATTATTGTTGTTTTGTTGTAATATTTGAATTTAGTAAGAACTGTATCATCTGAAACCACTAAAATACATTTGGAAATGTCCAAATACTTCTTTAGTCTCCTTTGTTTGTAGCCAGTGAACAACTACATTCTTATTTGTAATGAGAAAGACAAACCCATGAGTTCGTCCATTGTACTTTCTAGAGACAAAATGAAAGTCAATGTGACACAGAAAAATTTCTTTCATTTGTCATGCTGCAAATTTTATTGTTTGCCAAAATAAAGAATCGTTTTTGTTTATTAGATTTCTTTTAGAATTATTTTGGCTTCATGGATACCAGTGGTAAATTAGGGAGTGAGATGAGAGCCAAGTTGGGAGTCATGAACTTAACCTGCACCGCTCTGGGTTGGCCTCCACCAGGTGAGCCACTGAGGCACCCAAAAGTAAATAATAATTTTAATGTAACATGTAGGTCATGATGGTGGTGCCGAGTTCAGGTTTACAGAATTCATATACATACAAAGAAACAAAATACGACGTAAAAACTTTCTGGCATTTACATGGATATGACATATTCAGTACAGGCCAGGTTTTAGTGTGAAGTGTCTCAAAGGATCTCTGGCTTTTGATTATTATTCAAAGGGTAGAAGAGAAACACAGAGAAGATATGGTTGTTGTTATAGTTTTTAGCTTTTAGTTCATTCACAGCGTAGCTATCCTCCATTGCTTTGATGCTATTCATAGCTCAACCCGAATTCAGCTCTCTCATTGAACATATCTGTGCTATATCCTTTTGTTTTTTATTTTTTATTTTTTTATTATTATTATTAAATGTCCCTTCACCCCAAACAGTCTAGACATTTTGTGGAAGTGTGTTATGGCCAGGATCTTTCTCACCCAGAGTGACTATGTACTAGGACTTGGATAGTAACATGGCAACACCATAGTTTACATAGGAACACAGTGGGTCAAAAATATATAGGGAGCACAGATTTCCTCTTTTCTTTATTGTAGTTAATAGATCTGAAAGTATACAAAGTTTGCTTAATAGACTAGGTTGTGAAAACAAAAGGCTGACGCTACACTCCTATGACCACATGACGTCAAACCATACAATGCATGAAGGACATGTTGATTAGAGTTGGGTCATAATGGCTATAGACACTCTGTGAAGGTTCTCCAAAGTTAATTTGTGCAGCACAAATGAATTCAAGTAGTTAAAAAGACAACAGAGACAAAGCAATAGTTCCTTTAAGACAAAATGATTATTCTAATCTTCATAACAGGTTATGGGCAATTTAAATGAGAAGTAGAATCATAGGAACAATTTTCTGCAATCTTAATTAAGGCAGAGGTTAACGACTCCTTGCATTTCAAATCTCATTTGTTAGAGAATGGGTTTATCTCAGCTTCAGCTTCAAAGTATTAGTACTAAAACAGAAAGAGAAATAGGAAAAGCTGTCCATATTAATGAGTCTCTTTGGAAAAAGGGAAAGGCTGTCTGAGGCTTCAGTTGTAGCCTGTTTTGTGTGATAAACATATTAGATATGTATGAAAAACATTTGATATCTACAAACCTGCACAAAGAATTAGTATTATGTGTTGTTGCAGTTTGAACAAAAATATGTAATGGCGTAACAACAAAGATAAAGCCCTTATTGGAAATGCATACAAACCAAAACCAATCTTCTATAATTCTGAAGAAAGCACATGAAGAAAGCAGATTAAAGTCTAGTCTTGGCTGATTTTGGAGTATAAATTACAAAGCCCATAAGTGGTTTAATTAGGCCTGTTCTGTGCTAATAGGAGCTAGTGGCAGTTTGTTTACCGGCTGTAAAATGCAGCGCTGAGTGACTCGTCATCTGCAAATTCTGCTGCAAGACTGGCAACATGTTGACAATGATCAGATCAAGTGTTTATCAGAGGAAGAGAACTGGCATTACATGTGTAAATTATACCTGCAGTAATATTGGATCTTTTATCATACAAATGTAACCCATTTTGTTTTCTGTCAGCTAATGTCTGTACAGAACACATCACAAATGCAAAACGTGGTGACATATGTGGAGGCAGCATCCAAATGATTATTTTAAGATGCACAGGGGAGCGGCTGAAACAACTTTCTGACAGTTTCATCATGCATTAGTACACAGCAGTTCCTCCCAAATATGACATTGTTGCCTTTGATCAAAGCCCAAACAGGGATGTGGCGTTCTGTTTCTGTTTCATGATTTCCGTGACAGAGAGCGTAATTTTGGATCTGTCATTGCTTCAAAGGATATAATGCTTGAAAGAGGTTTATAGGGCATAGGTATAGGTGAGCACATGTGTATTATCAAATGGCAGCTTACAGCCACATTTGTCATTTTAATGTCATACAAGGAAATTACGTTTTACACTTTCTGACTTATATAATATGTTGGTGTCTCAGGTAGTATTATGGATGTGCCAAGGTGGACTGGAGAGTATCTTACTTGCATAGCTCAGGGTAAACACCTGCAGGGCTAACTACATATATATATATATATATATATATATATATATATATATATATATATATATATATATATATATATATATATATATATGCAGTAGTAGTACACATACAGTACATGTATACAGAAATACATACAGACAACCATTCACACTCATATTCAGTCACTGTGATGCAATTTTCATTGACCATTTCCCACTGTGGGTGAGAGACAACTTACAGTGGCATGGAGATAGACTGATCTTTCCAACTTGTTGCTGGGAGGCAGAACTGCTAACCACTCTGCCACCAATCAGCCCTTTCCTTGGAAATGTAACATGGATACATACAAATTGAGAGATAAGGTTGACACTTCGTGCAGTGAAATTAAATGGCTTGCAATGCAGATGTGTATATTTCATCATGACTGTTTGCTTTTTTTGCGCGGCATGATGAATCTGAGAGTTGCCCTTGTTGAGGCATTGTCTGCAGGAAGCGCAGTGAGTCTGACTGATTGATGGCAGACAGTGGCTGTCACCCCTGGAGAGTAAGTATTTCTGTGTCATCTCCCCACTGAAGGTCCTGTAGAGCTTGTTAAGGCAGAAAACACTTTTTGTTTATAGCCGCTCTGACGGCGGCAGCTGACAGCTCCTGCTGAAGGGGAGATAGACTCCCTATGGCCTCTCCCTCTCTTCCATGCCCTCCTCCGTCTCTCACGTCCTCCGCCGTCTCGCTCTGCTGTCGTGAAATTTGGTGAAATGAGCATGATGATTTGAAATGCTAATCAGCAATCTCTACGCTGAAGAGTGGGGGAATCAGCGTCACCCATCTGGACAGCATTAGCTGAACGAGACACCAACCAGAAACAAGATTTTCCATCAAGCCCAAACTCGGCTCCATTACCAAGTCTGCAAAGAACTTCAAAGTGAGCAAATGCATACTTTCATAAAGTAGACTATTCCCCTAAACTTATGTCAGATCATAATGCCAGTTGTGTTTCTCTTTGTTGCATACAGAGGCCAATGTCATTTTTTTATTTTCCATAACACAGTTGTTTCAGAGAGAGTACATAGTAAAGTTGTCTTGCCTTACACATTAATGGCTTAAAACTCCCAGTTGTAAAACCAAAAATTTGTAGAAGTGTCAATCAAATTAGTGAATATTGCTGTCAGATTAACTTACTAACTAAATACCTGTCCTTTGAAAATATGCTCCAAGGTCAAAGCAGATGTTCTGCTGTAACATTCTCATTTAAGGTTTGCTTGTTATTGTGTATATATCTTGCTTCACCAATCTTCTGTGAAAGATTTACATATAAACAGTGAACTTACTTTTATCATATGCCATCTTGTTGCTATTAGTAACTTAAAAAGCTGTTTCCTTTTTACCAAATGGGGTCATTACAGCATCTAGCTTCTTACTCACATCATACATATCATGCAGTGACCTCACTCCCACTGAAAAGCATGGCATGAAGAAATATTTTATTATAAGGTGTATTCACATATGAAGACAAAATAGCAAATTTCTAAACAACTCTTAATTTGATTAATTTTGATTTGTGCCATTGAAAGAATAGTGGCAACTAGCTCTCTATTTCTCTCTTTTGCCCACCTACACAGGTCGCCCCCGTGTCCCATCATGCTCTCTGGACCAGAGCCTGTGGTCTGAAAAGAGCAGGAAGAGGGGGACTTTAGGTGATACCAGATTGTGCTCCTGGTTCCTGGTGTTGTACAAACACTGCCATTTAGAATAAAAGAAACATGAAAGCACGTTTGATGTTCAAGGGGTTGACCTTGCTCCCAACAGCAACATAAGCCTGATCAACAAGCCTTTGTGGGCCAGAGGAAATGTAGAAGTAGCTAGGCAGGAGTGGCAAAGGGACAGTCCTTTTGAGATTCTTTTTTTGGGTAGACAGACCTTGGTAATTTTTACTCCCTTTATTTTGATCAAAGAGAATGCAAACCTTTATGTATGGCTTAAGCCTCTTTCATGCATGCACTACTCTCTAAATTGTATGCTGACTATGGACTAGGGTGCAACCTGGGTGCAGTCCTGGGGTATGAATGGTGTCCCCTGATTTTCTGAAGTATTGGTTTCCAAAACAATAGGTCAAACAATGGGTGTAAAAAAATAGGTTGCAAAAAAAGTTGAAAAAGCTACACTAAAAAAAAAATGAAACAATGAAACCTCAACAACAAAAAAATAAAAAATGGCCAAATCATTTTGAAATAGATTAGAAAGATAGATTTGGAGGTTGGGTCATGAACATTTAGAAATAATGGTCTAATGAAACACTTCTCCAGGGCACTGAAATGTGTGGGCCTGTTGTTTATGTGCGTGTGTAGAAACGTTTAAAATGTGTTGTGGTGTGTACCAGAGATTGATTGGTACTTTGTACTCTCTGCTTCTTTGTCTAGAGCCCTATTTACATGGTATAAGCAATACCTTTGAATCTCTGTAATTAAGAAATTACCCCCTGACGTCAGTGTTTATAGTAAAGCATTCACATGGGATAAGTGATGTATATTATTTACTGCATACTACTTGATATTCTGACTTCATTCCAGATAACATGGATTGACAATCGCACTGATTTATGATAAAATTCCCCTTTTTGGTTTATGTTGCTATCTTGACCCAATCGTAAGCTACAACGTTATATCTTTGTTGCTTTACTATACTGACAAAAACTGCTCCTTACCGCATGCTCCTTACGAATCATATCATCAGTTTTATCATCTTTCAAGATTTTGCTTTTCTCATGAATAGCAGGAATGTAATTGGCACAAGCATCTAAACTTTCCAAAAGAGCTTCCATGTTGCTCCAAATGCCAACACTGCAATGACAGCAGGGGTTGTGCTTCCAGGTCATGTCATCACTGTAGTTTGTTCTCTCTTTTTTTATTTTTTAATTGGAGAAAAACAGTAACTGGAACAACAGTAACAGAAAAACAGTAATCCGAATAGGGCTTAGGACTTTGTTCTTTGAGATTCTTTGTTCATGTTTTAGGATGGCTTGGTTACTTTGTCCCCCAGCTGCATATTGAAAACACATAGATTTCAGCCAGTCATACCCCACTCTCCTACTTGTCAGTAAAACCAACTGCACCATCTTATAAGCTGTATAAATGAAACATATCCCTCAGCTTTCTGACATGTCTATGTGTGAACACTATTGTCAAGAGATTGTCAGGACATTATTCTCCTGGCATACTCTGGAAGACATGTACAAAGGATACCCTAGTTGAATACGCTGTGCATGTTCCATTTGTTTTATTGGGCTTTTAGAGGTACGGGGCTAGTAAGATTTTATGGCACTTGGCACTTTTTGGATTGTTTTGCCAGTATATAATATATATACTGCTTACAAAATATCTACACCAGTGGCACTGATGAAAAGACAGGAGGCAGAGCTGGAGGTAGCAGAGCTGAAAATGTTGAGGTTCTCTTTGGGAATGACAAGAATGGCATAGGATTAGGAATAAGTACATCAGAGGGACAGCTCATGGTAAATGTTTACATCAGAGCAGCCAGACTGAGATGGTTTGGACATGAACCTGAAAAGGTATATAACATCACCATATATTACAATACAATTATACATGTAAACAAACTGTTACCATAGGACAAAATCATGCAATATTTACATCTGTGACACTGGCCTACACCTTCTGCAGAAGATGTCATGCAGCTATTAAAGTTTTATTATTCAGCAGGTTAACAGCCTTAGTGCATTCACACCATTCTCCTTTCTTAGGTGCTCTCAGGGCAACCATTCAAAACCTCCCAGAAATTCTCAGTGCGTGGGCTAGGCAACTTTACACGCCTGTAAATGCGAGTTTTTGTGAACAGCAACAAGATATAGTAGCCTACACAGTACTTTCGGAAGTGGATATGAAGGTCCTGACGTCCAACGCGTCTGACAGGTTGAACAGAATTCTCTCCAAGCATCAAACATGAATCTCAGCATGTTCTGCTGCCATGTTTGACTCAAAACAAGAAAACGCATTTCCTCAACTTCATCAGATGTCATTATGAGAGCACACGTCAGGCATATATGCCTCTGTGCGGGTGAGACAATAAGAAAGGAGTGTGTGGCGGTAAAGACGGCATTGTAGTAGAGATGATTACGCACCTTGATCTTTCCTATGGCAAGAACAAGACCTCAATCTCTCACTATCTCCTCTTTAATCAAATCCTTACCTTTTCTGCTTGGCTGCCACAAAACTGTCACCAGCTGAAAATAAGCCCCTGCCTTATCAAAGAGCAAGGGTTCAATTGATTTCTAGGCTAAGCGATTCCCCCCCCCCCCCCAAAGTTGATGCAAAAAAAACAAAAAAAAAACTCGGGCAAGAGAGATAGAGAAACACCTGCATCCTCACATCAGCCAAATTAATTCTGACTTTTAATTTATTTCAGCAGGAAATGGAAAGCTACACCCTAAACCACAGTCAATAGGCGGACTGGAGGAGGAGAGGTGTAATCAGGAGGCTCCCCAAGTCCGAGGCCTCACTCCTGTCACTTTTAATAGCCACTCAGACCACACAATCTGCTCGGCCCGATATGCTCACGCCATTCCCGTAGATGGAGCCCACAGCCATCCCCACCGCACATAACCCCATCCCATATCCTGACTAATAACAAATGAACATTTCCAAACTCCCCGGTGCTCCACATGAAACAAATCCTCGCCAACAAGCATTTCCTGGCAAAAAAAAAAAAAAAAAAAAAAAAAAGAAAGAAATGGCGAGATTGGCACATTTCATTAACATTCAGAGTGCCATTCTTGGCTTTGATACAAGGAGAGATTGGATTTTAAGTAGCCTGGCTTACCAGACCGGCTACAGCTTATTGTCACTGCAACACTATGCTCAAGTTTGTTTGGTTCTTTGTATCACATTCTGCTGAAATTACATATTAATGGATTTTCTAATCTCGCAGCGCATCAGAATGTTCAAAACACACACGCGAGAATAAAAGGCCTCGTTATCTGCGAGTGCGTATTCATGTGACCGAGAATTGGACCGGCGGTGGTGCCATTTTGGGCCGTCCAGCAGGTGAATGGAGATTGGCTTGTCCTGAGTGTCCCTGGCGCACAGATCAAGTTTTATCTGCAAGCCCTTTTCTCTTCCAGACCTTAATGAAGCTTTCTGAAAAGAGATTAAATGGCAGGAGAGGGACAAAACAATAACCATTACCAGTCACCTTCATTTTGCCTTAGCCGTTAACATAGCGGGCAGCTGTTGCTATGCGGCACTCACAATGCTTCACACTTATTCAGAGTATGGGCGCGATTGGAAATGGTGTACAAACAACACAAGAGTACAAACTGCTCAATGCACACTTAATAAAAGATAGAGGACAAACTGTCAGTGTGGGTGGTACAGTGGATGCTGTTTCAAAGGCACAGAAAGTAGCGTCATGAAAAAGGGTATAGGCAGATTTATTAGCTGTTTCTATCAGGAAGTCAGGGTGTGATGCACCATCAATCATAGTGTCACACAGCTGAGGCTCAGGAAAACATCATATGTTGCATTTGAAATAGTGTTGACTTCAGAGTATGAGAAGATGGAAGTTGACACACAAAACTTCCATGAACTAGTCACGCTATATTACAACCCACAATGCAAGATCTACAAATGGTTTAGTGTTTTCTTTATCAGTTGGTCATTTCCTCTTCACTGTAATGCATCATAAAGGTAGGTAGGTAGGTAGGTAGGTAAAAGGTGTATTTATTCTGGCTAACTTTTGGTCAACATTGCAACATTGGAGAAAGCCAGAGGTGTGTGACCTTTTTCAAAGAAAAACAGATTGGGAAAGTCCCACCTGTGTTAAAAAAAAAACAAAGAACAAACCTAAGGAAATGTTTTAGCTCAGGTTCAGTTCAGTGTTTACACCAACAGCCAGAAGTAAAGCTTTTCCCAAAGGTTCAATAAAGTAGAGGTATATTTTTCTTTTTATCAGTGACAATGTACAGTATAATGTAGCCCTTTATGACAAATTCAGGCTGAAATTTATTTCAGACAGACAACATAAAAAGGTTATATTGGTTCAAGAAAAGTAGAGGAGATGCAAAAATGTACAGACAAAATGTACAAATGTACAAAGTATTAGTATTGATATTGCAATACTGACCTGGTACCAGATTGGTATCAGATCGGTAAAATATTTTGCAGTATTATCCACCCCTACTATTCACCCAGTCTCCTCATTTCAGATGCTAAAAACAAACAGAAAATTTGTTGGGTGAGTCCTTCATAGTTTGGATACTAGAAGGCCACATGAATTTTCATCTTACATAAACTTACATAGTACAAAATTTACATCTTTTCAGCCAAATATCACAACAACAGAGGTTCCCTCAGACTGTACAAGATCAGGGTAAGGAAACACTCAAAAACTCGTGGGAAAAAGAAGAGATAAGGTCCCAAATTGTGAGTACCATCTAATAATATCCCATAGCTTACCAGTTAAATATTATTTATACAGCATAATGTAAAATATAAGAAATCATTGTTTTAATTATCCTGACTACTGCCCCATCTTATCACTTGGCTTTCAAGAAAGATTCATTAGAGCAGTGTTTAGAGCCTCTTCTTCCAATAACATTGCATGGGTTAAGACAGGTCAAATTTAGTGTGTAAACAAAGAATCCTCAAGAGCTCCCTCACTATCATCAACAGCCCAGAGACCAAACGTTAGTATACTAGGCTCCCCCCCTCTACACTGTGAACTGCAGCATCTGTCTTTGTCCTCACTTTAACACTGGCCTTAACCTTGTGTGAAGACAAATTCAAGTGTCCTCCCATTTCAATCAATTGGCTCCCTTTACAGAGGAATCTAAATCAGCTTTTAACGGGCTTCCAAATAGCACCCACTGATATCAGATACAGTCTGTCGGCACAACCAGCTGTGAAACCTAAGATGTTAAGATCTCCACTGAAAATGTGTGAACTCATCAGTCTGTGAATAGGTTTCTTCCTCTCCTTTTGAATGCAGGCAGCTCCCGATCGATCATCCATTATTCTTGAATTTCATTATGTGGGAAGAACAGTATCAGTAAACACGTTAATACAAAGTTTACGGTACAAGTGCCAAGGCTACTACAAGTGGCACCTCTTCAGCTCTTTTGTTGCTCATGCTTTGTGTTCATTAGATCATTTATTATATTCTGCGAGAGAAAAGAGGGTAGTTGTATCTTTCTCAATAAAGCAACATTATCAGCGCAGTCAAAATAAAAGCAGGTAAAAGCAGTAATTCAAATGTCGGTAAAGGGTTTGAGAAGAACAACATAAACTATAAAGGGTCACTGTACCAACTGTGAGCAGCATTAACAGCACACTGACTGATCTAACCAAAAGGAATACTACTTCATAAACTACTGGACTGCAACTATTCATTTGTTACCACAGTACAATCAGCGGTCTCAGATAAAATAAGAATGTCCAGATTTCTGAGTGGATCATGTCCTCTCTGGGTTACCGTGGGTTCTCTTTGGGTACTCCAGCTTCTTCTGAAAGCAACCGCATGGGAACTCTGTCACATAAATACCTCGGCAGTGTGTGATGTAGTGTAAGCCCAACATCCAGCAGCTACAACAAACCAAAACAAACCAGTAGCATGGAGAATGAAGAGAGCCAGATCACACTTTTTTATTGTGGAAATAATAATAACAGTGTGGGAAATTCAACATTTAATGATCATAATATAATCAGAGAGAGCGAGACGATGAAGGATCCAGTGGCAGTTGAACCACACTTTGTGACTGTAAAAAGAAAAGCGGAGCTCTGTGGACAAAAGATACAATGGAAGAGTTTAGCTTTAAAATTAGCAGCTTGTATGTGTGTTATGAGGAAATACTTAAAGTAAACTGCAAAAGACAATGGTGTTCATGTGCATATGTTACCTACAGCTCTACTTAATTACATCACCAAAAGGTTCCTTGGCCGCCTGCGCCAAAGTAGCTAAAAAGGTCACAGGAACTGTGGTCCCAGTCCACTGTTCATCATGTTCATCACGACAAATGGAGTAGTTGCTCAAAAGGTTATAGGAACTGCAAAAGCTTACTATTGTGCACATGGGTCTTTATGTTAGCCCAGCGACTACCTAGCTACTGCCTGGAAGTCTATCCCAGCAGCTAAAAAAAATGAATGAATAATCATAGACAATTTGTTTTATTTGCCACATTAGTCTTAATGAATATGTATTTGGTCAGAATTTGCTTTGAAATGAAATCTTCATGCATACACTATTTGTTTGTAAAGCAATTTGCGTTACATTAGGCTAACAAAGTAATAATATGTCTTTTTCCATTAGTGACCTATCAATAACATTTTATGAAAATTTGTTTGTAACCTTTGGAGTTATGACAGACAAAATTGGCTTCATTTAGAATAGGAAAGAAAACAGCAAATTAAGTAAAACTTTAATTAATTCCAGACAAAACGTTGGTGACAAAAAAAAAAAAAAAAAAAAAAAAAAAAAGTCCTATGCTTACAAAAACAGTGGCAATCTAATTAAATTCTTTGCTTTATTCAACATCTAAAAATTACAGCATGACAGGAAAAACAAAAAAATATTCTTAGGTTTATATGTTGGAAAAAAAATAAAGGTTAATATGAAACTATGAGATATGACTTATACATTATGACTAAGATTAATTGTTTTTTTTTGTTTTTGTTTTTTTTTGGGGGGGGGTATTTTTTTGTTTGTTTGTTTGTTTTTTGGGTGGGTGGGGGGTTGTTGTTGCTCAATGTCCATCTAACATTAAACTCAATGCTTATTTTGCATTGGGAAATGATGGATTCAGTAGACCTCGGTCTTTATGGAGCTTGTGTGTGTGAATGAAAGAGGCAACAGCGGTGTTCATTGCACATAGATATATTGAGCAAAAGGGAGAGGTAATGGAGCGAAATGAAAACAAAAATGAAAACAGTACCATTTAACACAAATCACATAAATAATAGGTAAGTTCATGACCTTATGATTCAGTTGAAACAGTTTATACCTTTGTGATCCTTTTGGCTCAAATTAAGATCAGTGTCCTTTATAAGTTTAGTTCATCTAATCCTCAACTCAAGTAAGGCTTGTTAGAAAAAAAAAAAAAAAAATCCAATACAAAAACAAGGATATCTGTATCCAGGGAAAAATTAATCCTACCAGCTACCGGAATCCATGATCCGAAGGGGGGGACAAAAACCTGACCTACAAGCAAGGTCAACAAGGCAACAATTAGCATTTCATCAACAGTTTACAGTTCTAAGTTTACCGGCAAAAATCATGTACACATTTATATTTAAATCAATAAGTCATTACAATTCAAAGTAATCTCAGTTGCACAACATTTGTATTCCATTAATTCATTAACATCAAAACTCCATTAGCATTATGCTAAAAACAACTGTCAATGCCACAGGCATTCATATGGTAGTGCAAGCTGGCATTTTGACAAAACAGTCAAAACAACAATGAAAATAATAAAATGCTGAATTCACATAATAGCCGTATTGTAGTGGAGGTCAGAATGTAGTAATCTAAGTTTACTTTAGGTTATTTAGGTCCTCCATTATTTTTTAAATCAAGCAGCAAACTCAAAATTTCCATCATTTACTATAAGGTTCCACTCAATGATCAGTGGTAGCAGTGGCACAAACTACGGTGGAAAACAGCTAAACAATAAACAAAACACTATTAACAAAAGTACTTGCGAACTAACAAAGTAAAGAGGCTCACTGCTAGGGGTTGGATGATAAACGATTATATTGCTAATCGCAATTAAAACAGTAAAGACTAAATGATTGTGGCGTGCGGCCTCTGCTATTCACTACGTTTACATGCAAAGCATTCTCCAAGAAAGCTCAAAACTTGTCTTCAGTCCAGTTTCTCCAGAACTGGTCAAAATACTTGATCTACAGCAGAGCAGACAGATGGACTGAGGCACACAGTATATCATGAGATGTTCAAGCCATCTGGGGATTTAGCAGTACCACTAAATGTTTGTAGTAATACATGCTAATAAACATGGCTAATTTACAAGGCAATCATACGTATACCATTAAATATAAACAGTGACACGTTGACTTTCCGTATGAAACTCAATAAAGTTGGAAAATGCGTTCCTCACTTGGTAAATGCGTCTCACACAGCCCCATAAACGTATTTAACCTACTGCTAACATGCTTTCACTTTTAAACTTTTACAATGCGATGATTTATAATGCTTATTTCTGTGATCTATAAGCGTTGTTCTGACAATAGTACTACTGAGTGCTGTTTGAATGCCACTCCTAGCTTCAGTGAAGTGCACTGTACACGCTGCAGCAGTTCAACAAATCACTGCATTATCCCAAGTCACTACAGCTGTTGTTTACATGTATATTCTTGTTATATATTGTATATGGTAAGGCCGTACCGCCTTATGGTTGCCCGATCCCCCCAGACCTCGCAGGCTAAGCAGGGTAGGGCCTGGTCAGTACCTGGATGGGAGACCGCTGGGGAACATCAGGAAGCCGGTGTGAATGTGAGTGAGTGGTTGGTGGTGGTCGGCGGGTCCGTTGGCGCAGATGTGTGCAGCCGCGCTTCTGCCAGTCTACCCCAGAGGAAACTGCAGCTACAAAACGTAGCTTACCACCACCGAATATGGAGTGAATGAAATACCCCTTCCCTACTGTGTGTAAAGTGCTTTGGGTGACTTGTGTCATAGTTAAAGCGCTATATAAATACCATTGCCTTCCCTTCCCTATTCTACATTTTGGCCAAAAGGGGGAGCCGTATGTTTGCAATAATGTATCCTAAAATAATAAACTTGAGTCTGTTGTGTCACTGTAAAATAATTCCAGTATGTTTTAGTAACATTTTCAAACTACACAAATAATTTCATAATTATCGGGATAATATCGTTAATCACAATTATTGTGGCAAAGATAATCATGACATAAAATTCTATTATCATTCCATGGCTACTCACGGCTAAGTAAGAGTAATAATTTTCCATGTGTGGGATGGTTACAAGCCAAGCTGTTCTGAATGAGTCCCGTGCACAGCCAGAAGCAGAAAGGCAAGAGAGACCAGAGGGGGAGTCCAGCATATTTATTACTCAGTGATTGGCGGACGGCATATACGAGGCAGTACCCCCTTGTCACGTGTCAGACCACATGGGTTACACATCTTTATGGCCATTTTCCATTATAAACACAGGTAGTTTGAGTTTTAGTACACTGATAACATCATCTGCAGCATTGCACTACAGAGGAGCAATGACAGCCACGTCTCGTTTTATATAGCAGCAAGGTTTTACCCCCTGTTGAGGTGCCTTATCATCTCTGTGTTAGCTATTTATTTTTTCCCTGTCACATTGCCACATTTGCGCTTCCCAGTGTGATGTTCCTCTTTAGCGGTGGTCTCCTGACTTCATGGGTGCAAAGTGTACCTGGAGTTTGTGTCTCATTATTCAGGGTGGATGAAAGTAACAACATCCAGATCAAACACATCAGTTAATTGTATAAAAGAAGACAAACAAAAGTATTTATTAAAGGCGGGATCACGTACCAGGTGTTTACACCCCCAGCCGGCTGTCAGTGGCATGCACAAGGCTTTCTTCTTGCTGTTGTTTACTTCTGTGTTCTCTCCTGTCTCCGGCATATAGCTCACATCTCCCTACAGTGTATTCTCACCAGGGAAATGGAAATTTACCTGCATGCATGCTACAGAGCTGATGTTTGAAGATATAGGATGCAACACGGAATTTATTATTCAAGCTTTGATGATATGAAGTAATAATGAGAAACTTCTGTTCATCCTTACATTAGTCAAGAGACAATATTTTAATATAAACGGTGAGCTAACCTGGTTTATACATAAATATGTAAAGTCCCAAATGTTTTTGGTGCATAAATATGTGATATTAAGTACAGTATTTTAAGTGTATTGATTTGGGGAAAATTTAAAAGCAACAACTGAATACAATATGTAGTTACTGTTCAAACAAAAAGTTTTTGTAAAAACAAAACAAAAACAAAAAAAACATAAAAAAAACCCACTTCACTTTCTTAAACTATTTGTATGACACCATTGTACTACAAAATTAAAAATAGCTTTGAGAAAGCAGTGGAAACAGAGCTCGTGGGAGAGGCAGGGGCTTGTGGAACCAAGCGGTTTGAGAGCTCAGAATGTCTGGGCCAGAGAATAGAGGTGTGAATGAACACTATTCCAGGTATGTTTTTGATGAGAGAACAACATTATAACAAGGACGAAAGCTCAGAAAAGTCACTTTTGCATCACATAACCCCTTTTAGTTTTAAATCGCTTTGTATAGAAGCATTTAGCATTTACACCATACCAACTTTATGTATAAAGCACTTTAAAAAATGATGGGGTGCACGGTGGCAGAGCGGTTAGCTCCCAGCCAGGAGATCGTGGATTCAAGCCCCAGGCCGACCACACACCATCACATGATCTCTCTGGGTGGAGTCTGCATGTCCTTCTCTTGTTACTGTGGGTTCTCTTGTGGTACTCCGGCTTCCTCCCACTGTCCAAAGACATGCATGTGTTAGGTGAATTGGTGACTCTAAACTGACCCTAGTGAATGAATGTGAGAGTGGATGGTTGTCTGTCTGTGTTCGTCTCTGTGTTAGCCCTGCGACAAGCTGGCCCCTGTCCATGGTGTACCCCACCTACGGCCCAAAGTTAACGGGATAGGCTCCAGTCACCCGCGACCCCTAACGGGCATAAGCGGTAGAAAATTAATGAATGAACTTTAAAAACAGTACAGTTGGCTAAAGTGCTGTAGACAACTCATTAAATAAATAAACAGTAACAATACAAGAGACAAAGACACATCATTATACAACATAAAATAAAAAATGTGATACAATAAAATAATACTTAAATTAATAATAATAACAACAACAACAACAACAACAACAACAATAATAATAATAATAATAAAATTAGAGTAAAAACAACAGGAAAATAAAACCATCTCACACTGTGTTAAAAGCCAGTGCAAAAAGAGGTGTTTTTAAAAATGATTTAAAAACACACAGAAACTGGGCCTGTCTGATCTCTGATGGCAGCTGGTTCCACAGTTAAGGGGCAACTACACAAAAAGCATGGTCCCCCTGGAGTTTACGTTTGATTTTGGGGACAACATGTTGCAGCTGATCTGCTGACCTGAGAGCACGTGAGGGGGCATAAAGGGGGATCAGGTCAGAGAGATATGAAGAAGCAAGTACCATTTAGACACTTAAAAGTAAATATAAGAATTTTAAAATCAACTCTAAAATGCACTGGCAGCCAGTGGAGCGAGGCTAAAGTTGGTGAGATGCTTTCATGTTTCCGTGTTCCAGGTAAAAGTCGAGCGGCAGAATTTTGGACTAGTTGCAGTCGAGAAAGTGCATTTTGGCTCACACCAATATAAATTATAATAGTCCAGTCTAGTTGTTATAAAAGCATGAATTACGGTTTCAAAATGCTTCTTTGACAAAATGGGTTTAACTTTTGCCAGTTAAGAGGCCTTTTGCCTCTTAACTGGAAAAAAACTCGATTTAAAAACAACACTGATTTGCTTATTTAGTTTTAGATCAGGGTCCATTTTGATGCCCAGGTTGGACACAACTGGCTTCACAAAGTGAGTTTAATGGTACGTTCACACCAGACGCGAATCAGGCGCGAGTGATTACCATGTTAAGTCTATAGAAAGCCGCGTTCAGGCGCGAACAAGCATCCTGCGGCGCGAGTGATGCGAATGGCGCGACGAGAATCAAGCGAATCCCGCGAATAGCGCGGCGCGAATGACGCGAATTGAGCGTTTGACGCGCGAGTCCCGCGAATAGGCGAAGACGCGAATCGCCGTTGGACGCGAACAACGCAGATTCGCGTCCAACGCTCTGGTCGCGGAAGTTGAAAAATTTGAACTTCTGCGAACATTCACGGCGCGTTAACCAATCAGGGACCTGCTGTAGCAATGATGTGGTTACGTACGACGTAACAGGAGGAGATCCCTGCCTCGGAGATCCAGCAAAACAATCATCGAGGCTTCAGAGTGAACCCGGAGATAAAAGCTGCAGCCTACAGCAGCTCTTCTACTTTTATGAAGACAGGAAACAAAAACAGCCCTGATAGAAAACACTATAAATAAAATAAATATGGCTGTTTAGGTTGAGTGTGGTTATAGCTGTTATATGTGATACGAGCCTGTGACAGAGGCTCACTCTGATCATCGTGACATCAAGAACACACAAATAAATACAAATATAAAGGGGGGTTAACTTTACCAAAATAGCCTATTGAGATGTGCTCGTTATATTAGCAGTTAATGCACTCTCCAGAACAACAGAAACTACAGAGCTGGAGGACTAGACCTAGACCCCAAAACCACTAGAGAGAGCTAATGTACAAGAAATAACCCCAGACTGTCTCAACTCTGTCTCTGGGGTTAATGCTGCTGTACAGCAGCAGTGTCCTGGGGAGAGGTCCTGCAGCCACACGGGACACAGGTGACCAAACCCAGACAGGCTCGTTTGGAAGCAGCCCTAGCGGCCATGCCCCTCATTTGACGCGAATGAAGCATCCAATTCGCCTCATTCGCGCGAGTGAATTCAAAATGGTCACGCATCCAACTAGACGCGAATGACGCGAATTTGACGCCTGATTCGCGTCCGGTGTGAACGTACCAAAAGAACCCAGGTCCACAAGGGAGCTGTGAAGTGGACCACTAGGTCCAAAAACCATAACCTCTGTTTTTCCTTGATTAAGCTGAAGAAAATTCACTGACATCCATGCTTTTATGTCACCAATACAATCCAAGAGAGGTTTGGCAGCCTGTGGGTCATGTCTGACATGTCATGGCATGTTTATACTTTGAACTATGTTATGTTGGACATGTAAAAACACATAGACCTAGAATTATATATGGACCTTATTAGGACTTCCTCACACATTGCTAAAATGTACATGTTACCATTATAGACTTGCATTATTTAAATGTATATTAGGAAAAGTAATATAACTTATAACTTTTGGCTTCTGCACTCCTCCTCAATCTGCCAGTTGTACAATACTCAAGTCTATCTGTATACATATTATTCTGCCTAAACAAAAGAAATTAACAAGTATTTAATTTGTGGTCATAGAAATGAATAGAAAATGGAATTGCTTTTGTTTTTCATGACCTTAATTGTGTAATATGTAAAGTAAAATGAAAAAAAGAAGAACATGATTATTTTTAATTGTACCAAATGTTACTGTCAAAGAATTACTTTTAAATACGGAGCTAATGTTTCTTTGTTCTTGGTGTATACACACATTTACTCTGTTTTCTATATTGATGAAAGAGTAAACATTGCTGCTGCTGTATAAATACTATATTCTTCCCAATCCTTGTGGTAGCAGTGAATACGACATTCTACAGCTGAATAAACTGAACACAAGCCCTATTCAAGGCTTTCTGTTCTTTTGCATGGTGACTGATAGAAAAGTTTTTTGGAACGCATTGATTTTAACTTTCTTTCATGGCCATGGACTATTCATCCTTCTACAACCTGAACTTCTTCTTTGCAATAGGGAAAAGGAATTTTGAAGGTCGGAATTGTTTTTACTCCATTAAATGTGCTATACAACAAAATAAGAGTGTTGGAATGCATTGTACAATGGTCTCAATGCAAACACTTAAACTAAAACTGTGCAAATAAAGCATATAGCTTCCTGCACATGACTAGGAGATGACTTGCCCTTAGCCTGGGGTCGCCCAGACAACGAGTCCTAATAAAGATATGCAGTGGAGGATGATAATGCATATTCATAAGTCTCTCATTTTCTGCTTGGAGACCTTTCAGCTGTGCCACATTTCACGACAGAAGTGCACATTACAGACATATTTACAGTGTGCTTCTAATACACACATGTATATTTGTATTTGTTTACAAACAGGGCCAAATACAAAACATGCTAATAATAACTGTCAGGATGGTAATATGTTGCCGATGCACACGCAGCTGTTTTAATCAAACTGGCTTTATCTGAGGCTGTCGAAAGATGACACGCTCGCATCTTGTTATGGCTCCTCTGCTCCGTTCGTGATTACTGTGTGTAAATTCTGCTGTGTGTCAACAAGGCACATGTGACCTCAACTTAAATGAACAGTAATTGGATATCCTTGCACAGTTATGTTGAGTTCAGAAGTTAGTTTGTGACAAATTGTTTTATTATACTCCATTAATTTTCGTCTCTGTCCACTGTTCTACCACCTGAGCCCCATTCTGCTCAATTTACTGATTTCACCATGCTTTTTTCATACTTTATTTGTGGAGTTCTGTTGAACACAGTGTACAACAACACAGCTAAATGAGAACTGTTAGTAAATTAGAGATAACTGGGAATTTATTGAAACAGACTAGTAATTAAATTAGGAGTAAAAATGGCAAAATGTAAGCAACGCAAGTGGACAAAAAGAGCTTGTGAACGTGTGGATATGTCTATGTGATAACAGAGTGCATACTTCTGATCGAATAGGTTAGCATGTGGGTAAGTTGTATGACTCCAAGGGTAGATGGAGACGTTAGCTTTCATGTGTGTAGAAATGTTGGTGCAGCTCTGTAATGTCTATTGCAGCAGCATACAGCAACTTGATTCTTGAGACTTCACAAACTCATAAAAAACATCTTGTCCAGCCTAAGCCTATTCTCCCATTGTGTGTGAGAGGGTTTTAGGTTTGTCAAGAGCAACAAGCACTCTTACCATTCCATTTAACAACATGGTTATGCTGAAATACGTTGGCGTAGCTCCTTACATTGTTTTACTATGTGGCTGTTTGTTGTTTGGTCACATGAGTGGTAATGTTTTGCTGAAAGAAATCAAGGTTGAGTAGCAAGGTCACTAGCTGGAGCTTCATTCAATTACCTAACAAATATTTTACTGAGAGGGCCTCTTTTGCAAATGCTTGCAATGCGAACCCTCCCACATGGTTCTGTGGGGCACATTTTCCAGCCAGGATGTAATATCTAATTTGTTATTAACTGGGAATGCATCCAGGTTTTCAAAGTGAGAAATATACTAACCGTATAGTTCCAACTTTTGTTATTGAAGTTGGGAATGCTCAAGTCATTTACCTCTGCTGAGATTGGGATAATAGATGAATTTAAACCACTCTTTGCTCAATCAGACATTCAAATGCTTAGAAAAGAAATTCAGACTTTCTTGGGGACCAGACGAAATACCTCAAAAGTCTGCTGAGTTGCTAGCAAATGTTTCCTCACCTGCACATCTCTTCCTTTTAAGTACTATCCTGTTTATTCTATTTACTCATGCATTTCTGAATCATATCCATCTGTTAGTGCTGTGGAAGCTTTTAACTCATGACATCTGTTCATAAAAGTGGATTTTTCCCTAAAAGTCATCCCTGCTCTTAAGATTCACCACACTGTCAAAAAATAAAATAAAATAAAATAAATAAATAATAATAATAAATAAAAAAAATGTATACTGTTTATGCAGTAGTCTTGCCAAGTGGTACTGTACCACAATGGTAAATTCTATATACTCAATTCCTTAAAATCAAATACTATTGAGACGCTTATTTTAGTAGATAACACATAATCCATCCATTAAAGATCCATAGAAAATGCATTGGTTGTAATGAGTCAATCAGTACTATATTGTGTAGCAGTATACTGTTTAGACTGAAATAGGATTTTGAATGAACAGTGAAATAAAAATAGATATACTGTAACATGCAGTCTTGTGTAAATCAAATTATCCCAGAATGAAAATTGGGGTTTGAGACCTTTGTCAGTGTCAACACTGATACCAGAACGCACACACCCTTATGTTCCCCAATCCATAGAAACCAGGGAACATAGTTCCTGGAGAATGGATGGTAAGTAACTGGACATTAAGGACAGAGTTAAGGTTATGAGCCTGTACTTACGTTATCTGACACTTATGTTTCCCTGTTTCTATATACTGGGCAACGTATAAACGTTATGCGGGACAAAGGTACGCACCCGCACATTGGGTGACCACCTCAAAAAATATAAATCTTACACCCCAACCATAAACTTCAACCCAGATAGGATGCCCATAACCATTTATTCTATATTTTACACAATAAATTGTGATTGTACCTTGTGATCTCACTTTTAATAAGCTCCACTGAGCACCAGTGAAAAAGTGGGACATTATCTTAATAAGTGGGACAGGGGGACAAACACCTAAATGGCTGTAGGAGGTACAACCAAAAGTGGGACAGGTGGTCACTAAACCCGCACACAAAACAGATACTTAAGGTCACATACAGTAAAAGCCAAAATACTAAGCCATTATGTTTGGAGTTCAAGACAATAATGAATAGTCATAATATGAATGATTAAGAAACACTTTAGGATAAAGGGTAAAGCATCTTCTATAAACAAACCTTGTCCAGAAGACCTTACTGAATTCTTCTGGATGACTGCGAGCCAACGCAGATGACTCTGGAACAAGGTTTTGTAGTATACCCAGTAAGTCACAGGCCACTTTATCAGGTACACCAATTGCTTATCTATAAAAATGCAACTGTCTCTCAAGAGTGTGCTTCAAATAATGAACTGGATTATCGTGAGATTTTTGACTTCACAAAATCCATCTGGTACTGCCAAATCAATGTTAAGCAAGCTTAAACAAAAGAAGATGCAGCATTTAGGTATCTCATTATAGAGTGTGTTAGAATAATGACAGATTCGTACTATTTCACCATTGTATCTATGTCCCATCAGCCCATGTCATTTAGTGTTCCTATATTTTTATGGTAAAAAATTGCCATCCACTGCTATCAGCTTTCCGGTATATTTGACAGTTGATGTTTTTTTTTTTTTTTTTTTTTTACAGTGCGCTCTCTGATTTGCAGGTGTGAATCATCTCTGTCAGTCGGGAACAGGGGGAATACTCTCAGTGTTATTTAAAGCTAAGATGTTCATGCCATTTAGAAAGCGCACAGCTCCGACTTAGCCATCCCTCAGAGATCCTTGGTTATAGGTGGATCTCTGTTCTCTCTACCTCCATCGAGGCTTGCCGCTGTCGAGCCAAAAACAACGTAATCCCTGCAGTAAAATCTTCCCTGTAACGGCTCACGATTGTCTCCTCCCTGTTGAAACTGATTCTACATCCCTCAAGTTCATTTTCTGCCTGCCTAAAAAGGGATTCGGCTGCATTTGGTTTTCATCAATGCCGGAACCAATGGCTGCAAAAAAAAAACAAAAAAAAAAAACAAGGCAAGTGAATAGAAAAGTGTTGGCGAAAGGGATATGCACGGTACATATTGACGGGCATTGTTGGCAAAATGGAGAAGCAGATTGGTTCTTTCTTTGGCAATAAAGATAATACTCTAAAAAGGCCCATCTGCCTTATTGAATTACAACAGCCCACAGCGTGCACACACACACACACATATGCGCGGGCTTCCTATTTAATATACTCACGTCACACACAACACACATATGCTAAGGGCTACTTCCCAGCTGTGTCTCCCATTCATAAATGTCAATGACACTGTGCTCAGTATGATAAATTTGGAATTTGTCCGTCATTTGCATAATAAATGATCAACATGCAGATCAGAGGTTAACAAAAGTGACTCACGGCTCAGCTCTCCGATAGAGGTAGGCATCGCTAATGAGCTGTTAAGGCTAATTGTTTAACTCTTGATACAGTGGGAGCATGTGGTTTTGGAAGATGGAATCGTAAAATATGACAAGAATTGGGACTTTGTCAATCTATCAATCACCTTACAGTGACCCAGGTTGACAGAAATGCTTTACAGAATACATTAACATTATGACAGAAAACAACATGAAAATTTCTAAGACTTGGGGGCTTTTGTCCATAACCATAACCCAACAAATCCTCCCAATGTAAAATGCTAATAAATCTATTCTAATGCTAAAACAAAAACCTCAAGTGGATATGCACATAATGAGTCAGGTGTAAAAGCCCCATATTGTGCTATGGCAGAACAAGATGGTGAGCTTACAAACATGGAGTGGCCAGCACAATCTCCAAACTTAAACCCCATGAAGCTAGTTTTGGATGAACTGGGTAGAGGAGTGAAAACAAAGCAATCTAGAGACACCACAAATTTATGGAACTTCTGCAATAGTGTTTCTGAAAAATATTTGGTTTCCACTGTAGAAAGAATGTCACGAGTGTGTTCAGCTGTTACTAACTAAGGCAGCAACTTTAATGAGTCAAAAGGTTTGGAACACATTTTGGTTTATAAACTGATTGAATGATTTATTCCTCAGTTTTGGTTGTTTATTATTTCTAAGTCCTATCTAGTTCTATTAGTTCTACACAAATGGGCACAGACTGAGTGATGGAAAAATAAGTATCACCAAGGTTAGTCTGTCGCCAGTGGTGTGACTGAAGTGTTAAATTTATGTCATGCAATGTATATTTTTTGTTGCCTTGTGTACACTAACAGAGGAAGTACTCTTTTTTCCCCTCTTCTGGAATATACAGTTGAGCTAATGTATGTTGTTATAATAGATTGTTACAAAAGAATAAATAACTACGACCACAATATAACTAAGTATAACCAAGGGAGGGATATAGCCACTAAAACCCAATAGCTTGTCTTTCCTGCTACACTTTTGGATTATTACCTCGACTTTGTTGTCCTTTGAAGGAAACATAAAATTCATGGCCAGACAGAAAGCAGCTTGCTAGGTTAATATCTTGGTTCATCTGCTGTAATAGGCAAGTATTACTGTACACTGCAAGAATGTTTCTATTTTAAACACAAAAGAACGATCCAAAGCATAGACCTCGGTTGAAAGCTTTTTCCTTCTCCTTGACCATTTCATCTCACACCGCCGCCTCTTTCAAGGTCCCTGCCCCGCTCATTGATGTCATCTGCCCCCAAATCACCCAAGCATGCTACAACATCTGCTTCAATCCAGGCCCGCCAATCCAGCGCGCCACACTTATTCACAATATTTACGCCTATTTCCTATAATGAAGGGGTTAATTATGCTCACGAGATGCACCCAATGCTCTTGTCTTGAGTGTTCCGGGATGGGGGAGAAGGGGAGGGACACAGCTGTAGGTCTGCGAGCCAAACCATGCGCTAAATATGTCACCTAGAATTAGACCCATCGAGTGGATGGTCAAAGGGAAGTGTGGCCAAGTCGGAAGTCGGGAAGGAGTGCGAGGGTATTAAAGGTCTTATCTAGTGGCCCACGTGAGATGGAGCAAGTCAAGCAGAGGTCCCACTGTGTCTGGGAGATCAGCTGCACAATAAAATTTTATGCACCTGCGAGGAAGCGCATGTGTATTTCATTTTAAGTGCAAAAATCGAACATGTTCTCTCTTTTGTTCTACTTTTATGAGGTATTACTGTCTGCCAGATACGCACAATACATGCACAGAATTCACAAGTTTGGAAAAGTCAGTATACTCACTATGATAGCAGTAATTTAACACTGAAGACTAAAAGGAAAAATACAACTGCTCACACTGGTTTAAACACAGAAACACCCATTATTTAAAGGTCCTATTTTGTGCTTTTTTCAGGTTTTTTGAAATTGTGTTGGACACCTCTGCATTTGTATTTCACATTTATAACTTAAAATAATGCCTATGTATGGAAAAGGACTTCTAATGGAGAACTGTTACTTTGACTTTGCAGAGAAAATCCACAGTGGAGAATGGACAGAGCATAAAATGGCTGTTCAGCATGGCTATTGGCAAAATTATGCTAACAGATAGATAAATGAGCTGACTGCTATGTAGAGACACCATTGAAATGATCAGAATGGGTCCAGTGATGGCATATGGGGTTTAGAAATGCACAGGAGCACTTCTACATAGAGAGGGGAGACAAAGCATTTTCTGATGTTTCGAGAAGGACAGTGGCTCAGCAAACAGGATTACTCAAACATGCGTGAATGAAACAAAATGCTACTCGAGGTATAGGTTTGAGGAGCACGCAACATTATAACAGGGTCAAAAGGCCAAAAAAGTTCAAATAGGACCTTTAATTAAAAAATAGTCTTTCAACTTTGTGGATGCCTTGAGCTATATTTGTAAAATTAAGTGATTTTATTGAGACAAATATGTTTGTCATTTATAAATCTGTAGTTTTCCATGTGAATTGTTGAATCTGCATTTGTGGATCGCTCCATTTGTGCATTCATCACGTCTGCGCATTAGAATATTTTTGAGACATTGGTCCTGCATTTTGAGACAGCTAGATTTATTCACAAAAGACATCCTGCTCCATTAATGACCATTGCAGATTTAAAAATGACAAACATGATACATTTTTTTTAAATAATTAAAAATAATATATTTGCAGATTTGAATTTATTTGCAAAAATTGCTGCATGCAAATCACAAATGAGTGATTTTGAATAAATCATTGGACTTACATCAATACATTTACTGTTGGATCAATTACTTTTATTGAGACAAAGTCAGTTAGTCACAGGAAATAATTTATTATAATTTTAGCATTTGGATCTTAACCAAAACTGCTCTCTCTAAGAGTTTTCCATTTGCATTCACAATATATTGCAAACATTTTTAGTGTTCTTACTATGCACAGCACATGCACAGAAGTTTCATTATCTGCTTATGATAACAATCATTTCAGCTGAATTGAAAAAAAATAGTCTTGCTCATGCAGGTTAACAGAGAATCACAAACATTATTTAATAAACAAATACTTTTAGCATCTGGATTTTAACCAAAACATTTGTGAATAAGACTTTTTTATTGAGGAAATCCCATTTGCTTTTACAATGAATTTCAGTATTTCTAGTGTTATTTTCCCAGCCAAGTAGAATGGCAAAAATAACTATATTACACAGACAGAATGTTGCAAGTTAACACTGACTAAGCTTTGGGCAATGTTTTGCATGTTTTTCATTTGATTTTAATCAGACTGGGATTTTCCTCTGTTCAAGGCTTGGCAAAGAACAACAATTAAATGTTCTCATTGAAATGCAACTAGTTTGCTGCATATCGTTTCGATCAAACATTGATTATACCTGCGAGCGTCTTATCATTAATTTGTCAACAACATATATTTCATTTGCACAAATGTCTCTTGGCAATGTACACTGAGATATCACATCCTCCAAATGTAACGGCTTTACTTCTGTTCAATACTACAAACAAGTTCTTGTTTTTTATCCTTAGCAAACATAAAAGGATTTTTTTTTTTTCCCAGAGTCCAAGATGTTAGGATGTATGATAATGATGTTTAGTACTAATTAAAGGAAATTGAAGTGAATAGAGTTATTTCTCAGAGGACGGAGCTTAAGCGTTTGTCTGATGACAAACACAAGAGAAATCCTCAGACGGCGCCAAGGATCACAGAGGGAAAAATTAATGGACGACTTTCAAAACATCAAAGCGCTAAATAGCAGCATGTTATTGTCATAAAAAGCATTAAAAGTTTATTAGAGTTAGATTTATTGTTAACAATTTTCTTATGTGAAAAAAATAAATAAAGGATTGTTTCCTTTGGGAGGAACACAAAGTAAGCAAAACTGCAGGGTGCTTTAGATGTTGTCAGCAAAACTCCTCATCTGATCTGTGAATACAAACACACCACTACAGTAATTGGTAACAAAACTGTTTTCAATGCAGATCCATCCATCCATCTTCTTCCGCTTTATCCGGGGCCGGGTCGCGGGGGCAGCAGTCTAAGCAGAGATGCCCAGACTTCCCTCTCCACAGACACTTCCTCCAGCTCTACTGGGGGCACCCCAAGGCGTTCCCAGGCCAGCCGAGAGACGTAGTCCCTCCAGCGTGTCCTAGGTCTTCCCCGGGGCCTCCTCCCAGTGGGACATGCCCGGAACACCTCCCCAGGAAGACGTCCAGGAGGCATCCGAAACAGATGCCGGAGCCACCTCAACTGACTCCTCTCGATGTGGAGGAGCAGCGGCTCTACTCCGAGCTCCTCCAGTGTGACTGAGCTCCTCACCCTATCTCTAAGGGAGCGCCCAGCCACCCTGCGGAGGAAACTCATTTCGGCCGCTTGTATCCGGGATCTTGTCCTTTTGGTCATGACCCAAAGCTCATGACCATAGGTGAGAGTAGGAACGTAGATCGACCGGTAAATCGAGAGCTTCGCCTTTCAGCTCAGCTCCTTCTTTACCACAACAGACCGATACAACGACCGCATTACTGCAGACGCTGCACCGATCCGTCTGTCGATCTCACGCTCCATCTTTCCCTCACTCGTGAACAAGACCCCAAGATACTTGAACTCTTCCACTTGAGGCAGAAACTCCCCCCCAACCTGGAGAGGGCAAACCACCTTTTTCCGGTCGAGAACATGGCTTCGGACTTGGAGGTGCTGATTCTCATCCCAGCCGCTTCACACTCGGCTGCAAACCGCCCCAGCACATGCTGAAGGTCTTGGCTTGATGAAGCCAACAGGACAACATCATCCGCAAAAAGCAGAGATGAAATCCTGTGGTTCCCAAACCAGACTCCCTCTGGCCCCTGGCTGCGCCTAGAAATTCTGTCCATAAAAGTTATGAACAGAACCGGTGACAAAGGGCAGCCCTGCCGGAGTCCAACATGCACTGGGAACAGGTCTGACTTACAACCGGCAATGCAAACCAAACTCCTGCTCTGTTTGTACAGGGACCGGACAGCATTGTTCCTCCTGAATCCGAGGTTCGACTATTGGCCGAAATCTCCTCTCCAGTACCCTGGAATAGACTTTCCCGGGGAGGCTTAGAAGTGTGATCCCCCTATAGTTGGAACACACCCTCCGGTCCCCCTTCTTAAAAAGAGGAACCACCACCTCGGTCTGCCAATCCAGAGGTACTGTCCCCGACTGCCACGCGATGTTGCAAAGACGTGTCAGCCACGACAGCCCCACAACATCCAGAGACTTGAGGTACTCAGGGCGGATCTCATCCACCCCCGGTGCCTTGCCACCGAGGAGCTTTTTAACCATCTCGGTGACTTCAGCTTGGGTGATGAACGAGTCCACCTCTGAGTCCCCAGCCTCTGCTTCCTCAACAGAAGACGTGTCGGTGGGATTGAGGAGATCCTCGAAGTATTCCTTCCACCGCCCGACAACATCCCCAGTCGAGGTCAGCAGCCCCCCACCTCCACTGTAAACAGTGTTAGCGAAGCACTGCTTTCCCCTCCTGAGGCGCCATACAGTTTGCCAGAATTTCTTCGAGGCCGCCCGATAGTCCTCCTCCATGGCCTCCCCGAAGTCCTCCCAGACCCAAGTTTTTGCCTCCACAACTGCCCGGGCAGCAGCACGCTTGGCCTGCCGGTACCCGTCGGCTGCCTCAGGAGTCCCACGAGCCAGCCAAGCTCGGTAGGACTCCTTCTTCAGCCTGACGGCATCCCTTACTTCCTGTGTCCTCCACCGGGTTCGGGGGTTGCCGCCACGACAGGCACCAGAGACCTTACGGCTACAGCTCCGAACAGCCGCACCAACAATAGAGGTAGAGAACATGGCCCACTCAGACTCAATGTTTCCAGCCTCCCCCGGAATCTGGTTGAAGCTCTCCCGGAGGTGGGAGTTGAAGACCCCTCTGACAGGAGGTTCAGCCAGGCGTTCCCAACAGACCATCACAATACGTTTGGGTCTGCCGAGTCTGTCCGGCCTCCTCCTCCGCCAGCGGATCCAACTCACCACCAGGTGGTGATCAGTTGACAGCTCAGCCCCTGTCTTCACCCGAGTGTCCAAGACACACGGCCGAAGGTCCGATGACACGACTACAAAGTCGATCATTGACTTCCGGCCTAGGGTGTCCTGGTGCCACGTGCACTGATGGACACCCTTGTGCTTGAACATGGTGTTCGTTATGGACAAACTGTGACTAGCACAGAAGTCCAATAACAAAACACCACTCGGGTTCAGATCGGGGAGGCCGTTCCTCCCAATCACGCCCCTCCAGGTATCACTGTCATTGCCCACGTGCAGATCATGTATCAATATTATAAAGTTATATTCGCCTCCATTTTTTGGTTACATTGGTGCATAGATGGTAGAACATAAATGTCATGGTTCACTATACTGTATGTTACACTGTAAACAAGACAGAGGCAGATTGACAGAGGGTAAAGGTCAAGGCTAAAGCGGCTGACGGCATAACTCATTCACAACCTGCTTCAGGAACAGGTTACAGGCTACTCCAGATGTATGAAATATAGACTGTACATATTAGTGACTGACACAATCAGGTCTGAAATTTTATATAGCAGTTGTTGTTTTGTTTTTTTTATTAAAAAAAAAAAAAAACTGATATAGCAATAGCATGTTGATAAATTACAGCCTGCAACTGATTTGACCTGGGCTCCAGTAAACAGTATGTGTCTTCAGTGTGCATTGCATTCTACATTGTTTTGTATTATTCTGTGAAGTCCTGGTTTCTATATGAAGACTCATAACTTTTATTCTTTTTAGCACCATTCAAGGCACTTTATAGGGTATCAACAATTTAAGATAGTATATTAGAAAATTAAGCAGTGGCACTTAGAAAATTACCCTCTGGCTTCCAATACCAACACCAATAGCTTCATAACACAAATGTTTTATTTTTTGTTTTGTTTTGTTATTTGTGTGTGTGTGTGTGTGTGTGTGTGTGTGTGTGTGTGTGTGTGTGTGTGTGTGTGTGTGTGTGTGTGTGTGTGTGTGTGTGTGTGAGGTGGTCTTAGCATTAAGAAAAAATACAGGTTAGTGGTTGTTGGCACCCAAGGAAAAAAAAATAAAAAAAATCAGCCATTCTATGTGCCACTCCCAAGCCTGGTCAAATCTGTGCTTAAAGGCTTCCAGAGTAAAACTTATACCCAAGTACCCATGTGAATGTTTGACTATGGAGACTCTTGAAAGAAAGGGTGGAGCAGAATGAGACTTTCTTTTATGTTGAGGCAAAGCAAATCACTTCTAGTGAGTGGCCCTCTGGATATATTTTTCAGTGTGTGGCCCTTAATAAAAAAGGTTTTGACAGACCTGCTACACAATGGCATGGCAAATTATATAGTTAACCTTTTTTTTTCTTTTTTTTTTTTTATGACGATACTTGCTAGTGGCCATTTTTTTGCTTGTGACCTCAAACAATGTGACTTTTATTAAAAAAGAAAAAAAAAAAGAAAAAAATCTACCACCTTGATCCAAGAGCTTGGCCACAGCAGTGAAGAAACCTTGCTTTAAATTAAGATAAAGTGTCACAAGCGGGTACAGTGTTCTAGTTATAACTTGGCTGGAGGTCAGAGGTCACACCTGGTCCATTCTTTCTGCGCTCCAACCTCGTGTCACACACTTCCTCTGCTGAGGTCAGTCCCACAAGGGCTCCATGTCAACACTGGACCTGTGTGTGCCTCATACGGTCACCCTTATCCCACATTTCTGGCTCTCACTTTTTTTATCCTAGTTCTGGTCATTCTGGGTCATTGCATGGTGCGACTGAATCTATGGTGTAATCAGAGAAAGAGGACAAAAGACGTGGTTGTGAATGTCTGCTTCTTCTGCCTGCCTTTCTCCAAATGGTAGCAGTATACTTTTATAGACTGTCATTTCGTCTTTTTTACATTTCTCACAAAGACAGTTCTCAGTGAAATGGTAAAGTGCATGAAAGCATAACTAGATGTGCATAAAAATAGCTAAAGCACAGTTGGAGAAAGAGATGAAAGAGACACAGGCGTTACCATGAATCCGTCACTACGTTTACATGGAGAGCTTAATCCAGCTATGTTCAATGTTCGTCTTTAGTCTGATTTCTTCAGAGAACTGGTCAAACCACTCTTGTTCCATGCCCACATGCAGAGCAGAGAGCTTAATTACTAAGACTACAGCACTATGAGGCATTCAAGTGGTCTGCAGATTTACCAGCAGCGCTAAAACTTTGAAGCACTAAATGCTAAAAAAAAACACTTATTTACACAGTTCTTAGAGTGTTAACAAGAAATATAAATTGTAAAACTTTTACTTTACTAAATAAAACTTGACAAAGTTAGACGAAAGCAATTCTCGCATGGTAAATACATCTCACGCAGCCCCGTAGTGACTGTGGTGACCCCTGAAAGAAAGGGAGCAACCAAAAGGAACTTTCTTATTCCAAGCAATGGCACTTAAAGCTATAGTAATAAATAAAACTGTCCTCCTAACACCCCCAGCAACAACTTGTGTTTCTTTTATTTAAAAGTTAGAAAAAGTGACCCATTGCTTACCACAGAATACATCAGTCTGAAGTTTATAGATAACCTTACACTCAACCTAGCTTACAACTTAAAACAAACTCTTTAGGTTGTTTATAATCTGGTGAATACATTGCCAATTCACAGTATTTTTCCCTTTTATTTTGTTTCTTTTTTGCTACACCTTGCTATTTCTCTGCATATGGAGACATTGTCTGCACTGGAATAGCCACCTTCCTTGTAGAATTACCCACCACCAAGGAAAGAAATTAAAGTTCATAAGCTATGCACCAATAAGACTTCATATATGCATACATGTAATTGCCCAAAGCTTCAAATTGTCATCCTCTAAAATCTTCCCAAATTCTGATGTCTGACCATTCCAGCATAGAAAAACAAGCTTACATTTGCTCACAAGCTTACACTCTGTCAGTATCAGTCAGACATACAAAAAGACCCATGCGGGGTTAGACTATTTCCAAACATGAAACACGGGTGTCCATCTCGGTCACTAGGAGGTCCTGTCTTTGTGACTTGAAGCATGACTCTTCTTATCGGCATGTACAACACAGAGCATTGTTTTGGTAAAAATGGGAAGACAGAATCCATCTCCTCTTGCATTATCTCTGAAAGGGAGGCCAGATAGGGGGTTGCTCTCAAGTTGTGCACAGACGAACACATCAGTGGCCCTCGCAGCAACCTTCCCCCACCCTGCCTCATCTCTCCTCTCACAGTCCTCCTCAATGGGGCTGTTGCATATGCATAGGAGTCAATATGTTCAAACCTATCGCCTTGGCAGGTCATCCACAGTGTAATCTGCAAAAGGACGCTGCGGCAGGCAAGGGAAATCCAATTGCATGTTGCGAAGTCACTGATGATTGACCAGCTGCTCTCTGAGGGCTCCATCTTCCTCTCCACACCAGTCGCTGAGGCGTAAGATGTCTGGGGTGGTTCAGCCCCAGCCCCCTGTGTCAATTGTGCTCTATTTAACGCAGTGAGGACATATTCATGGGCCAAAGACAAAGTAAATAAAATTGCGTATAGAGCAGCAGAAGTTACATCGTATGGGCCTCTCCTAAAAGTCAACTATCAAGTTTAGAGATCGAGTTTGCTCTCCATGGCAGTGCAGTAGAGAAAAGGGGAAGCAGCAAAAGCCAGTTGTTGAAACACTTGCAGAAAAAGTCTGCGCTTATGTGCAAGGTTTGTTTGAATGTGCTTGTTAAGGCAGATGTCTGT
The DNA here is from genome assembly GCA_020698575.1 of Bostrychus sinensis. NCBI lineage: Eukaryota > Metazoa > Chordata > Actinopteri > Gobiiformes > Eleotridae > Bostrychus > Bostrychus sinensis. The sequence continues at coordinate 15,318,698 of CM036242.1, forward strand.
AATTGGGATTTTACAGTTTTTAAAATGGCAACAAGATAAGGACAAAAATCACACAGAGGAATGAACAACAATGCAGTTTTTTAGCAGGTGACAATTACAAGGAATCAAAGCAAACAAACAGATATGAAATATGTTGTGAAATTCGCTGCGTGTTACCCAGCGCCTTCTTGTGTATTTTGGATATGAGATATTTTCCTCTTCAAATAGGTACTTCAAATAACAGCTGTGATAGGTCAGTATCAAATTAAGCGATGGCCCACACTACTAAGGTACCAGACATACAAAATTATAAGAAAAAAAAAAGCTGTAACATTAACTCATTTCTTTATAACATCAAGTACTTTTAGATTTTCAATCAAAGCATTGAACCATTTCTTCTGTACAATAACTGCAGTATGTGTTTTTATTGTAAACAATGCAACCACAAATAAAGGACACCTACAAATATTCATTCTACATTTTATAGAAGGAATACTGACCTGACCTTGTTGTTCTTAACTTGAATCTCAGTTTTTGTAAGATCCACTGAGCACCAATGAAAAAGAGGGACATTATCTTAAAAAGTGGGACGGAGGGACAGATGTGTAAATGGCTGTGCAGTACAACTAAAAGTGGGACAGGTGGTCACCCTAAAAACACAGTTGGTACATTAGCCAAGTAATGTGTCTAGAAGGATTATTTACTGAAGCAAAATTAGAGCTCTATTTCCTAAAGCAGTGTTACATAATATTTACTCTAAATATTGTTTGTGTTTAGAAGTGAAAGAAAGAAGTCTTCAAATAATTATGCATATAAAATGTACTTTGAACAAATGAAAACCTGTAAAAATGCATATACATACAGCGGGTAAAATTAGTATTGAACACCATTGTCACCATTTTTCTTAACAAATATATATTTCACATTATGGGGGGATAATGTTCTTTCTACCTCCGGCTCACTGGAACCTTCAGAAGTTTAAAAATCATTCTGTAACCATTGCCTATCAGCATGTTCTGCAACAATGGGGTTGCAAAAGTCTTGAGAGAGCTCTTTGCTTTTACCCATCGTCAGATGTTTCATGTGAGACAACTTTGTAAAGGGAATCCTTTTTGATATTTCAGACAAGAGGCAGGATTGCTTTCTGAGACTTTTTTCCTGTGTCATTCGATTTTATTAAGCCAGTAGCATCAGAAATATATTGTTGAGTAAAGCGGCAATGTGTTCAATACTTTCCTCGGTGTACCCATTTGCACTGGTTTGCAGCCAATATTATTACTCATGCATAAGCACCCATTCTATTTTCTATTAATAATTTCATTATCCATTTTGCATGTAATTGTTTGTAGAAATTATAATTCACTATATTGTATGCAACCAATTAGAGAAGCTAATAAACACTGGGTGCGCTGCTGATGTACATGTCATTGTATCTCAGAAGTGCAGAGTGTAAAATATTGTTATATACTGTATAATTAATGTATGTATTCATTGTATAATTGAAGGTTAGAGGCAATGAAATGAATTGATTTTATTCCACGCAATTTGCCTTTTTAGAAAGTTAGATTCCTATCAGACTTTTATTCCACCTGGTTTGTTTAAGGACAGCCTGATATGAGAAGAGTCAGCTCTAGGATGACACTAGAATTTACTAGAACAAACTTATATGTCTTTGGTGATAGCAACATTACAAAGACTGAATTAACCTTACTATCTTATATATAAAATGGTAAATAAACGGTCACATTTAGATAGTGCTTTTCTATCCTCATGGGTACTCAAAGTGCTTTACATCAAGGAACCATTCACCGATTCACACTCACATTCGTACACCAGTGTGTGCAGACACTGGAGGTAAAGTGGGTGAGACACAACGACAGTATGCAACAGTGGGAGTGGGGTTTGAACTGCTAACCTTCTGGTTAGTGGACAAGCGGCTCTACCAACTGAGCTACTGTCACCCACATATATGTCCTCTCCAGTATAAAATAAGCTATAGTTGCTGGCCATAAACAATTTTGCATGCAAGTTAGCAAACAGTGAGTCTAAAAGGCTGTGCACATTCAGAGACGCATGCACCACAAAGTAATATTCTATGTAACACTGTGTAAGTCTACATGCCATCTTTGCGCTTTGGAGGTGTTGCAAATAAAAGCATGCTGTTTTTGATGGGCAGCCTTAGTAAAACAGTGTGTTTGAGAGAGTGCATGTGCAGCCTTTTGATGGTGCACATTCAGAAAAGTTAGGTAATGGATCAATGTGCAGGTCTAAGGTCTTACACTAAGTTTCCTCAGTTTTTCAAATGGACCTGCTTACAATTTCAGGCTTAGCTACCTATAGGCTATCCGTTGCTAAGCAGTATTGTGTAGATGTCTAATCCTAAACATGGAAAGACTTTGATTTTAGTCCAAAGCACCATATTTGGTTGTTTCAGTCCTAACACAAGGCTGTCACATGCACGTGTGTTTCACAAAATTGCGTGAGCCGGAGCTGCGAGGAACCCCATTGTATGCTGCTCTGAATGAGAAATTGGTTTTGGCTAAGGTCTTTGCGCCCTTTCAAGCTTGTTCGCAGTAACTTTCAGCGTATGTTTTCTTCACCAAACCCTCACATGTCAAACCTCCTTCTGTGCTCTCTCGGCTCACTACCTCCAGCTGCTCCAATGGAAAAAAGGGAGACTGCTGCTGCTGAAGGAGCCGTACCTCCGGGCCACGGCATCCACACTGGGCTCCACTGACCACACAGCTCCCCTATGCCCTGCAGCTACCTGGCCATTGCTCCAATTTCACTGGCTTTACCTCCCGGCGCTCCAACACTGGTGTGACCTTCCAGCACCAGTCCAAACATGCTGCAGAAAATACCTGTTTTTACTCCACCACCCTTCAGTATATATCTTTTGGCTTCATGCTTTATCTCCACAGTTCACTCACTTCGCTCCACAGATAGACATTTAGAGGGGTATTTGGCTTTTCTTTGGAGGTAATATTGTCTTGTTTACTGGCCTCTGCTTCAATTTCACCAGCTTTCCTTCCCAGGCGCTCCAACACTGGTGTGACCCTCTGGCACCAGTTCAAACATACTGCAGAAATTAACTGCTTTAACGCCAGCATCTTAAAAAAGACAAACGTATCAATAATGTAATTGTGTAATGACCAGGGCTTGACATTAACTTTTTTTTCTCACTGGCCACTGTGGCTAGTCTTTGTCAATAGTTGCTAGCCAATGAGGATTTTTACTAGCCAAATTTTATTCACTTAGGTTTCTGTGTATATTTTATTGTGCTATAAGCTTAAAGAAATGTAAAATTTGGTTTATGGACAGGGATTTATCAAATATTAATAAATAAGTTTTGCCTGCACAGAATAAATGTTATCTCTGTCCATGTGGCATTCTCTGAAACATGTTTAGTTTTTTTTTGTTTTTTTATTACAATCAGGGCTAGACACTTTTTTGCTTACTGGCCACTGTTAGAAATCTTTTTCAGAAGTCAATAAGCTTAATGAAATGTAGAGCTTGGTTTTATGTGTAGACAAGAATTTTTCAAATATGTGGACAAAGAGGCAGCATCAATTAGATTTTTTTTTCTATTTTAATACATGTTCTTTTGTTGTTGTTGTTGTTGTTTTTTGTTTTTTTTTTCTTATACCATGTTACATTACTCCGCTCGAAATCAGGTCACTCAAACATAGCAAAATGAATAACCTCTAAAGTTAAGATACATGCATAAAATCCAAGCAGAAAAAAGAGGCTAGTGAGACTAAAAGTTCTACCAGCATTTGGCCGGTTGGCTAGTGCTAATGTCAAGCCCTGGTAATGACTCAGACTTGGAGATTCTCTAGTTCAGGGGTAAATGCTCTTTCAACTGAGCCACAAAACCCAGAATCTACTAAATATGTTCTTTTAATAAGAGAAGTGAGAATCAAATATATCCAATGTATTAATTAAAGCACTCCAAATTAAAAGCATTCATACTTCACAAAAATGCGCTCAGTATCTCTTTGCTTTATCCCCACACTTCACTTTCTTTGCATGGTTAAACCACAGAAAGACATTTAATATAGACCTATTTGAGATTTTCTTAGGTGGTGATATTGTTGTGTTTACCAATACTTTAAGCAATGTGTTATCTGCCAAACAAAAGTTGAAAGAGCAAAATTCCTCTGGAGGTATAAGTTTGCACCTCTGATTTATTGGCTGAGGTGTTGCAGTGCTCAGAATATGGCGCTTTGACAAGTGTGACAGTTGGCAGATAAATTTCCTCTCCTCTTATCTGAAGAGCCTCAGGACAGACATCCACAAGTGACAGTTCTCTTAATATTATTTTGATATCCTATAAAAAAAAAAAAAGAATAAGCTTACTATTGAGTTTCCTAAACAAAATCTACTTATTGACAAAATGTTGGACAATTTACCGAGCATCTCCTCTATCTACATGTCTTTAGTTCAAAAGTAAAATCCCAAACAGTGCATTTAGATGGGAAATAATTATAAATAATATACAAAAGTTTCAATGTGAATGAGTGGAAACTTATTGAAAAATTAGCAGAGTTTGTTTGGCACATTTGTAGGCATACAATATTGTGTTCCTCATACATATGCACACATTCTATTTTCCATGAATAATTTCTACTATTATGCATGTAATGGTTTGTAGAAATTATAAATCACTATATTGTATGCGAATAATTAGAGGAGAAGCTGATAAATATCCTATAATTTATATTAATAAATACCATTTTATTCCACTTCAAAAGTGCCTTGTGCAAAATGTTGTTGTATAAAACTGAATTATACAGTATATTTAAATGTTAGGGCACTGAAATACATGTGTTTGTTTCACTTTTTAGAGTGATGTGCCTGCAAGGCCACCATAGTTGTTTTTAAAAAAAGCAACAGAAAACCACAGACCCCATCTTTAAGAACATGTAAATGGATACAAAACAAAAGTTCCAGAGTTAATCATTATTAACAATTGGGATATAATATAATGTACTATTGATAGTACGTTTCATAATAACATTACATCTTTATCAAATTGAAATAGGCCGTTGAAGTGTCTGGTAATGAAAACATCAGCAAAACTCAAGCAGTTGTATAACGTTTTTCAAGATGACCTATATCTTTAATCATCTAAGATACTACAAGGACACCTACACAAGATGTTACCAATGTAGAGTACATGCAATATAAGCACTGCTCCTTCAATTACCAACTTATTTCTTTCTCAAAAGGCTTCAAACTGTAGCTGCTCTTTTATTCTGCAGCATATACAAGAGTTCGACAACACTACATACTGCTATCATTAAAACCTTTATTGTTTTCGTAATAATTGTTATGGCTGCATATTATTGGCCCCTTTCCATGTTCATGCATATGGAGAAGGCCCCTGGAGTAAACCATAAAGAATTTCTAAGTTAATCTGTGATAGATTTGGTTTAGATTTAGTGATCACTTTTTGAAAGGCAGATTTGCAATCTTCATAAGAATCCACTGTGTCCCCCGTGTTCAATAACTGCACATAATTCCATCTGGGCCGAGTTGACAATAATGCATCAGCAGCTTTTGACAAATTATTGATTCCCGACTCAGTATGCATTAAATTCACGGTAACTGTATGACAGAAGGCATAATTCAATTCTCCTTGCACAGAGAGCTCTTTAGTCAAGACTATATGGCCTCAGAATGGCAATGCACTGGGCTGCGTTATTATACCTATCAAGCACAGTAATGATCTACCTCAGGGGCACAGGTACAGCTGCAAGGTAATTTATGGGAGCTAGCAGAATTCTACAGGTTAATGCCCTCCATCAAAATAGAGAAAACGGCACATGCTTGTGTGCATGTCATCTGGTGTTTCTCTGTTAACAATGCCCTATTATGCTACACACTTGAATGTCACTTCTGTTGTCGTTCCTCCAGATGCCACATGGCACCTGACTGCAAGGGAAATTATATGTTTACGATGGCTGAGTGTCTGTGTCAAAGTGTTGTAGCTGTGTAGAATTGGAAACTTATAGAATGGTTTGGAACATTCTTTGCAAAGAACGTACATTTTGATAATCAGATCCTATAGGTCATTTGGTGATTTTTGAGCTGAGGTCTTTATTAATGGAATAAGTTCAATATTGAATTGTTAAAAAGGCAGTCTAAATGCTACAGCTGGTGGCTGGAAAAATGTCTGTTTAAAGAGCCAATTTATAGTAGTGTTTTTGATAAAATTAGACTTGCAAACAATGTAATTAAAAAAATAGATGGAATTACTTCTCCAATCATTTAATCATTTTAGAGTACCACTTAACCTTAACTTTAAACTAAATAACTAACCTAACTTAACCTTTTGTAATTTTATACTGATGGTGTGTGCAAACTGCATCACATTGTCCTATAGACATTAGATGACTTGAGTTTGAGGACACAGTGAATTTCAATGGGTTCTCTCCAGGTACTTCCACTTCTTTCCACTTCCTAAACGCAAGCATTCACATGGTAAATTTGTAAATCTAAATTGCTCCTATTCAGTGGATGTGAGAGTGAATGGTTGTCTGTCTCCATATATCTCTTTTGTATGTCAGCCCTGCAACTAACTATTGTCCTGGGTGTAGGCTGCCTAAGGCCCATAGTTAGGCTCCAGTCATCTGCAACCCCTAACAGGAATAAGCAGCAGAAGGAGATGAATGATTCTGACAATATTTAGTTTGCAGCCTTTAGCTTGTGTAGCCTAAATGCTCGTATAAAGAGAGGAGCCAGGCATTGCACCATTTACTAATGACCTCTAAGCACACCCTGACATCTATCCATTTGCCCATTTTGTCTTTTGTTTTGACGGAACATTTGATTTTTGGTGGATAACGCCATTATGTCTGCTGAAAATGTGTGTGGCTTAGCGTTTCTAGGAAAAATGTGCGCACAGCCTGTGTTGTTTAGCAATAGGTAGAGCACAGGCTTAACATAACACATGCAGACATTACACATCCACATAGAAATCTTTAGGAAAGTTAGTTTACAGAGATCACATCGATGCAATCACAGCATGTCCTCGTCTACTCCTCCCTTGTTAATACCTCTCACTGCTGTATGCTCCAATGGACAAAACTCCTAGACACATTGATACATGGTGCTCAGCCTCAGTGACGCGAGAGCCCCCACCACACACTGTCACCTCTGTCACCTTACCTTCCCTCACCCCCTTGCTGCGTCTCCTCCTTTTCCTCCCCGCTGGCTGCTGGGGTGATGGGTCATAAATCCCCCCAGACAGAGCCGTGAAGGTATGGGGAGGGGGGCTATCGAGTAGTTTGAGGGGGCAGAAGTGTGTGGCAGTGGTGGTGGGGTTGTAGCTAAAACACAAACCTGAAGGAGATCTCTGCTCATGCATAGAAAGCCGTTTCCCCCTCACCGACAATGTCTCCCCCGGGGGTGCCAACTCGCTGCATGCAAAGCAGTCTCTTCCACTCTTAAGACAGCGTGTCGATCTTCTCCCTCCCCTCCCTCTCTCTCTCTCTCTGTCTCCCCCCTGTGCAAATGTGTTACGGCTCTCGGGGAACTTTGTGGCTTGGGATGGAAAAAAAGGTGAGTGTGTGGTGTCTGGTGGAATTCGCTACCCTCCCTTATCATCCAGATGATCCTGAATGCCAATTACCCCACGCCACTCTGCAGGGAGAGGCCTGTCACTCAGAATTTGGCATCTAGATAGGCCGTCTAGGTGGTAGCCTTATACTTTACACTGTCTGATGTATATTATGGATATCTATGGCTATGCAATTGTAAACATTTTTTTTTCCATTTTTTTACATTACACCATTTGCAGACAATGTTCAATAGCAAACTGGAGAGCTAAAGTTACAGAGTGTTGCTTTAAAGAGTTAGCCTAATAATACAAGCCCTAATACAGCCATTCTGAAGCATCTGTGTATACATAAAACACTCACTTACAGGCATCCAGTGACATAGGCCAAAGTGGATATATCAGCGGGTTGAGGAAGCATTTGGCGCCGAGCTCCACCAGTCATATCTACTCTTTTTTACAGGCACAAGCAAATCAATAAAACAAGAGCAACAACCTTTTAAGCTGTACACTGTCAAAATAGTGAGAGTGAGACAAATAGAAGTAGAAAGGGAAGCCAAGCAAGGAAAAAAGTGCTGAGGTGGAACATTTTGATTTATTCAAGCTCATGCACTTCTGATTTATATGTGCTTTCACAATAGGTTATCACCAAATTCAGCAATTCTAATGCGCCCTCATATGTAAATACAGTATATGGAATTGTTTGTTACATAAAAATGACTATGTGGCAGCATATTCAAAACAAAATAGTGTTGCTCTCAGGTGTAGTGGTATGAAGTATGTCTGCAGGGCCAATGAAGCCACTGAAAAACCTGCTGCTAACTGTGATTATAGGCAAGAAGGTTCTGAAGCTTGAAAACACAGTATTGAGTTTTTTTCTACTTGCTGTATGTAACCAGCAGCAAATAGCTTTTGGGGGTTTAGCATCATTGAGCCTCATTCATGAATGACAGTAGGTAAGTTTCTACTATAAAGTATGTTCTATGCTTATACCTGGTGTATACTACCACTGATCACTATTATTCTATTAAATAGTATTTGTAGAAATATATTGTCTACAATCAGAATAAATTTAGCATCGTTTGTTGCTATATAAGTCTGAAATTATTATAAAACTGCAGAATTTCAGTGGATTAGAGTGCCCCTAACTACTATTGGGACTTGTTCTCTCAGAAGAAAGTTTTGAAGTTAAGAAAACATTAGAGAATAGCAAACATCTTTCTAAAAAGTGCTTAAGTACAAATCTTTGCATGAGAAGGGTTCATGAATGAGACCCATTGTTTTACTGAGAACACCATACTTGCATATACCAGACCAAACTGAAAATATCTTCTCAATCATAATGAAGAGTTTTAAGGAGTGAAAACCAAACTGCAAACTACATAATTAAATTGGCGTCTTGACACAAATAAATTCAATTCCATAAAGAGCTACAAACAAAGCTGAGGGTTTGAGAGAGTTTGCACACCCGCCACAACCTGTTTACAGCCATAATGAATGGAAAGCCATTTTAACCTTTAATAGCAAATCTGGATATGTAGTACAGATATCTACAATCTAGTTTCTCCTAAACTCAATTACAATTTCAGATATCCACAATAACATTCCTCCTATCCACACTTTAGATTAAGGATGTCCACGTCATTTCGCCAAGGACAAATGACGTCACGTTTTCCATTCATTTCTATGGGTGACCTCATTAGACATAGCTATAATTCAATTAGGGATATCCACAATGTTAATTATGGATATCTACTACTGAATTACGGATATCCCTGACTGCAGTTTGAGATATCTACAATGCAATTTTGAGTGGTCGTAAGATATCTAAAACTAAACTAAAACCTTTTAATTAAAGTTATCCACAATTATATTTATAGATATACAAATGTGTGTTTTGACTATCCAGATATTATTATTAGATATCTTAAACTGTCTTTGGGACTAGTCAACACTCAAATAAAGATATCTTAAATTGTAGTTATGACTAGTCATAATGAATAGATCGCTGTTACTGAGTTGCAGATATCTTCAATCATTTTCTGATTACAGTTATCCACAGTTGGAGATATCTTCAACAGTTGTTTTAACAAGTCAAAACATTTTTACATATATCCATACTATCCTTACTAGGCGAAATTACATATCAGATACCTCTAATTACATATTTTTATTATAACAACACCGATATCACTAACGTCATTTTGACTAGTCATAATTACATTTAGAGTAGTCAAAATGGCAGTTAGAGCTATCAATAATTCAGTTTTGACTAGTCACATTTACAGTTAGCAATATCCGTAATTCAGTAGTAGATATCCATAATTAACATTGTGGATATCCATAACTGAATTACAGATATCTCTAATGAGGTCACCCATAGAAATGAATGGAAAACGTGATGTCATTTGTCTTAGGCGAAATGACGTTGTGTATGGGAAGTGCTTTTACCATATAATAGCAAATTTGGATATGTAATGCAGATATCTACAGCCCAGTTCTTCCAAGTATAAACTGCAATTTCAGATATCCACAATAACATTCCTCCTATCCACACTTTAGATTAAGGATATCCACAACGTCATTTCACCTAGAACAAATGACGTCATGTTTTCCATTCATTTCTATGGGTGACGTCACTCTTTACTTCCTCAGACAGTAAAGAGTGAAAAATGAACACCAGCTGGAGCTTTCTGCAGTGTTGTCTCTGTGTGGGAGCTGGAGCTCATGGTTCTGACCATACATCATTAACCCGCAGTACCCCTGTTGTCCACAGGTGTCGCAATTCAGTAAACTGTATAGTGAGCAGTATTTACTTTGTAAATCTTCAAACATGATTGAATGACTCTTATATGAATCCTGTGAACATCTGACAAGGCTAGTAGAGCACAGTTTACAATGAATACAATGAGGTATTTAGCTTTACTGTGCATCAGTGATACTGAAGAACTTGGCCTTACTTTTAAATAAGGTCGGGAATAAAAAACAAAACAAAAAAACAAACAAATTAATTGCAAATCTAAAAAAAAATAATTGCAATTAATCGCATTATGAATTCACGTACTACACAGATTTGTAAATTTAGAAAGTTTGTTTTGAATTAACCTTCACATACTTTACACAATGTGGACCTGTTTTGTACCTCTGTCTGTGTGAGTTTAGCTCTGTTTGCTGCGTGTAAATGTGTGCATTAACAAGAACTCTGTACCAACAGAGAGAGGGAGAGGGGGAAAGACCGATGGAGGGCAGTGCCTGTGAATGAACTTAAACAGCTCTGATAACTTGTCTTTACTGACACAGTGTGACTCAGGCTCTTTCCGCTTCTGTCTGTAGCTTCTGTTTTTGGAGACAGGTTTTGTGATGTAATGCTGTGCGGTTATAGCCTATTTTTATTACTGCCACATTAGCTCAACAAAGAAAGTGTAGTACTACAGTGTTTACAGACAGTCCCACCTGTTTAAGAAGCTCCTGCTTTGACTGTCCCATTTCTTTTGGTGAAAGTTAAATGTCCCAGTACAATCCTTCCACTCTCTGCCGTGCTCCTGTTGCTCTGTTGAAGGGTTGCTCACTAAAACAGCGGAGGAACAGCCGCAGCTTCTGCAGTGCATTATGGGAGATGCAGTTCAAACAGATTGCATGCAATATATCAGCGGGCCATTTTTAATAAACATTAAAAATGATTTTGCGGGCCAAAACAAATTATCCTGCGGACCAGATTTGGCCCGTGGACCTTGAGTTTGACACCCCTGTAATAAAGGATTTTCTGAGTTATCTGTAGAAATTTGCAAGCTTTACCAGGTCATCTGCTTTCCAGCATGCAGTGATACGCATATTGATTTACCATGGGTCTTATGCCAGATGCCCTTCCTGACATAAGCCTCTCCATTTATCCAGGACCGACACAAAAATACACCATCTAGTGAACCCCTGCTGCTGGATTTATTAAGAGATGGCAATTGCTAATATAATAAGTGAAATGTCTAATATTAACAATCATAAAATCATAACATAACAGTGCCACTGAAATCTTTATTCTTGTTTGTGACAAAACACATAGTGGCTTGTACACTAGAGAGAAAATAAAAGAAAAATACTAATCAAAAAGCAATCTCTGCCTTTTGACCCCTCCGAGCTGCCACACTGCTGTTTCCCATACCTGTGCCTTTGCGGTGGTGGCCTGCATTATCTCCCCTTCATCAGTTTTTCGACCACTTTTTGATGATTCTAACAGCAGCCGCGCTATCGGTCACTTTGCCGAGCAGATGCTGCCCAGATCCCTCTACGTATTCATCTATTTCGTCTTTATTGTCAGCCAGCTTATCCGGCCACTGATGGAATTGTTAAAAAGCAGATATGAGCAGAATCTAGGAGGGCCGGCCTTTGTCGGAGCATGCGTCCCCATCAGATGAGAGCGTGGCGATAAAAATCTGAGCAACGCCTGCAGGTCGTGTCACTCTATGCATAACAATCTAGCACTGTTTGGCTCAAAGAAAAACACTGGGAGATGGACGGACGGCTGCTGAAAAGAGCTGTTTCAGTAATAAATATGTATAAGGTGACTCTGCTTTTTGGCTTACCTGAATAATCAATATTGCAATGTAGCATACAACGCATTCAAACAAAGAGATATCAAGGTCTTGTTTGTACTGCATTGACGTATGCATTCACAGCTTGTTCGGTATTCCAGTGTTTATGTGCTAATCCGATGATCTTTACAGTCTGTTACATGACATGGGTCAAGTTCATCTTTAAACTGAATGCAATAGTAAATTATATGAATAGTTTGTGCGAGCTGAGCTATAGCAACAACTATGCGTGTCTTGCCACCATTGTCTGGGAATAATTATATAGTAGTGTACTCTTTGTGCTGGTCCCAAGCTTGGATAAATGGTTGTCAGGAAGGGCCTCTATAGCTTAAAAACTTATCCAAATCATTATGCAAGTCCTGGAGAGAAGAAGTCTGGGAATAGTCAAATGAAAACCACCAACAGAAATTCTAATATTTGTTTCTATATTTGCAGGTAAACTTACTTATTTCACATGAGGAATTTAAATTTCCCTGAGCAGAACACTGGTAGATGTTGCACTGTCAAGAGGGGGCCCTCTCTGTGTAGAGTTTGCAAATTCTCTCCCAGTATTTGTATGGGTTAAGTCCTGGTGTTCTGGTTTGCTTTACCAAACTCTCAGTGAGATACCAGCTTGAAAGATAGCTCTTGCATCGTAATGTATGCTTTTTAGTCTCATCTAAGATTGATCATGTATCTATGTAAACCGATTTTTATTATTTATTATTTAGATTAGATTAGATAGATACTTTATTTATCCTGAAGCAAATTCAAGGTTAATTTAAGTATGCATCATAAATTATTCTTTTGGATTGTAAAGAAAGGTATTACACTTATTATACTTACAATAACAATATTATTTTATTTGTCAGTAATTTCTGTTACAACTGTCAATAGAATTAGAATGAATCAATCTGACCAAATACACAAAAAACATACAGTGTCATATATTAGCAGGGGAGGAAAGGATAAGGCTTCAGACAACAGTAATAGTGCGTCTGCTGAGACAAAGGGAATGGAGAAAACGCCTCACCCTCAGGTACATTGTTGCTTTGTTGCTCATTAAACCTGCATTGTTTGAAGTGTTTAGCTGCTGAGCTTGTTGACACAGAGGTGCCGCGGGATGCACATGAGGCAAACAGGTTCTAGTGCCAAGCAAGAGCCCAGCGCCTATACAGCTCAGTAATGAGCCCGGAGAAAATGTAAAGCAGGCGAAGATGAAACAGACTGTGTGATCCATCAGCTGTTCAACCTCAGATTTGTAACAGCTCCTCAGAGTTCTACAATGGACTGACGAGTGGAGTGGGCTGGACTGGGGCAGCCCAGCCTAAGAGGAGACACTGAATATCAGGTAGTGTGCAGCTCTGTACACAAAAGCACATGTGAATATTGAATTTTGCTCTGATCAACAGTTGCTTTGTTCAGGCTCAGATTGAATTATCTTATATGGCAAGGCCATTATGCTGGGGATTATTACATGCTCTCTAGGAGATTTGGTTTATTCATCTTGCCTTTTGTTGGCAATGACTGGAGCACTCCCCAGAGAGCAGCCCACAGAATTGATTTTTGACAATCCATGCTTCACCTCCTCGAGTCCCCACTCTTCTGTGACACTCCAGCAAATCAACTTAAAGGCAGAGCCTGACAGCACCTTGCTTCGCACACCATATAAACAGCTATTATTTCTTCAGAAAGCTCTTTTTGTCTTGTACAAGGGCTTCAAAGCGAGCGCATCCCCGTTAAGACACGCCACGCTTTAGAAGGCACACAGTGGGACTTTGAAACCAGAGACTACAAGAGTGAAAAGAAAGGATGAAGGGTGAGAGGGGGGTAAGTTTCTCTAAAGCCTGATTAGAAAGAGCTTTCTGTGTTCTGCATCCCAGGTGACAGTGTAATGCTTCAGAACAGGTGAACAACCTCCAACTCGGAGCTGTCAAGGTCACACAGTCAGGATTTGGGATTAGTACGAGTTGTAGAAAAGTTGTGATGCTGCTTTCAGTTTAGTGTCACAACTTTAGCTCAACATTGGCAAATCCCTCATTTCTTCCTTTCTTTTTCTATGTAGGCATGGGGAAGCAGATCATTTATAAAAGCTTGAAAACCTTTAGCATCTGTTGTTTTCCAGTATGCAATTAACATAAATACAAAAACAAACAAAGTTTTACTGTATATTCTGGATCCAAAGTGTGTGAGGTCAAGACCAAGTAAGGTTTTGTTTTTAGAGCACAGAAACAGTACAACTCCCAACCATTTTCAAAGATAGAGATGTCACCATATGTTTTTGATGTAATACGGTCACTATTACTGGTAGCAGTCCATGATGCACAGTATGTACAAGTGCGTACAGGGATTCGCTAACCTATTGCTCCACACTAGCTAAAGTTAGGCCTGTTATGGTAGCATATAGTGAAAATAGTAAGTAAAGTTAATTGTAAATAATCTTGATGCTTATAAAAATGCATCTGCCTCTAGATGCAGATCTAATCTATTATTTGTTCTGTGTGTTTCTAATAAAAAAGTATCTGATAAACAGGCTTTGCCTTCAAGCAGATGCACTTAATCAATCCCAAATTGAAATTGTGATGGTAAAGATTTTTATTTAACTGTGCACGAGTGATTCCGCTGTGTCACATTGACATTCTGATGGATAAATAGCATAAAAATGGTCTGCCTGCAGTCAACGCCTCTGTGTTTCTGACATGGCCATTCCACGTCACACTGCTTGAAAAATGAGCTCCGTGGAGGCAGGCAGTCCTGCTATGAGATTGCACTTCATAAAGGAGAACAGCACACTGGGGTGAAATTCCACTGTAGGGTTATGGATTTTCCAGTACATCACTGATAGATTGCACTAATATAACCTCAATAAAGAGTTTGAGAACAACTTTATGGATGTTTTCCCTCTTTTGTCATTTCATTTTTCTCCTCTTTGATGTGTGCTTCTTTTGATTCTCACTCTTCATCTGCCTGTCACTCACTGTAACACACTCCGCACATTAGTCATGCGATATGAGCCTCAGAGTGTTTCATCCAAACTTTCACAACTAGAACCTCCAGCAGCTCATTTTGTTTGTTTTCGCTTCCAGCAACAGCAGTGAGATGTTTTGGAGACTGTGATGTGTACATTGCACATAAATTCCTAAATAGCAACACTTGGCACCAAAGACAGAAAGGCTGCTTTTTTTATAGATTCCTTGTTGATTTGAGAAAAGCAACAACTACAGCTTGAGCTCAGCTTCAGTTTGTGGGAAGGATTCAACAAAATGGAGGACTTTGAATATAGGATTGCAGATTGCTGTAGGATATTTTTGTAACACCTACAATTTAACTTAGTAAACGTTAATGTTTAATTTATTTTTGGCAGTAATTCAAAATGATATTTATGGCCTTGCAAAAAGAAATAATTTGGCTTTGATGTGTCTCATACTGTATATACTGGTATGTCTGCCTCTTCAATTTGTGTGCCATTAAACACCACATTAACACCACACCAAATGTTTGACTATGTTGGCTATTTGCAAATACAAAGATACAGTATACTAAATGAAAGATTTATAATGTTTTATGTTCATGTTTCAAAAGTAGCATGATATGACTACACATTTATGGCACCAATATTGTTGATTTTAAAACTGCTGTTTCATTTCCTAGTCAAACAAAGCTAAGACCAGAATCACAGATCAATAAGTGCTTGTTTTGGTCTTTTCTGGAACTGATGATGCGGGTTCGAAGACCACAAGGGTGTTATTTCAGTTGCTTAATATTTATTTATTTATTGAACAGCTCTGAGAAATGCTTTAAAAGGATTTTATATATATATATATATATATATATATATATATATATATATATATATATATATATATATATATATATATATATATATACATAACTGTGCCTGGAAAAGAGAGTGAAAATGGAACAATTTTTGAGAAGAGCCGCATGTGTGGTGTGCACCTCTGATCTCCCATTTGCCCAGTTGTAGTGCAGTACCTGCTGCGCCCATCTCTGTGTGCTCTCTCTCTGGTTGTTGCTTCTACCTCTGGCTTCTTCAGACTTCTGGGGCTCCTCTGTGGCCCTTTTCTCCATGCGGTCAGCAGGACCGCGCCCCCCACCCCTCCCCTGACCGCAGCCTGTTACTCTAGCACACATCTCTCCATCAGTCTCCTAGCCGTTCCCTCCATCACTGTCCTCCCCTGCCACCTGAGGGAATGATTCAATCACCTATGACCCGATCTATCTTTTAATGATGCTTGGACACTCCAAGGCCCACCTGCGCCTTGTGAAAGCCGTTTCCTCCAGTTGGTATTCCAGCCTTGCTGCGTCTACACTAAATCGGATCCCGCGGGGTGCTAGCAGATGCAAGCATGCGACCATCCCCTGCAGTTTCCTCCTCTATATTCCATCTCTTCGGAGACCTTGACCACTTTTGGGTTTGTTTATGAGCGCGTGTTGGGAAGAGTCCGGAGGAGGGAAGCCATGCGCCAGGAAAAACATATGGCACCGCTGGGATACAGACACCTGCCGCTGGACCGGTGAGAGCACTTTCGGAATCATTAGGAATTAAAGGAATTTAATGACTTTGCAAACAATGCAAATTCATTTCCTGGGTGGGTGAGTTAACCCCCACACGGGTGACTTATCCCTTCTGTGATGCAACCTGGTGTGTTTCTAGCATAACTCGGTGGGCGGAGGTGAGTCTGGGGTAATAATAAGCTGCTAGATAGAATATGGAAATTAGCAATGCAATGGCTGCACTGTGACTCTGCTATAACAATAACAACACACGGTTCCTAGTTAATAAGATTGTTTTGGCCCTGACACAGAAAGCTCGTAAGACAAGACACCTATTTGCAACCCTTATGAACTACCATTACACCAGTAAGTACTGAATATAATGCTCTAAGAGTCCAGCATTCTATCCACCACACTGGCAGGAAGGCCAGTGGAAAATGTAAATGGGAGAGCACAAGTTGCACCTGACCCCAGCAACTACAGACCTTAGGTGGGGTAGAGCCTAATGATAAGTTAGTCACAGCGCTGACACAAAGAAATACACTTTGAAAATACAAGACAGACAACTAGCCTGGTGAGCCAGCCTCTCCAACTTGCTGTTCTCAAGCTAGACAGTCTTGTTCCCCTTTCAGAGTGAAGCATGTGGCTGCAGGCAGTTTGGTACTGGCCTATTGCAGTCGTTTTTCTGCAAAGCAGAAGAGATAATAGCGCTAGCTACCAAGCTAATTTAGCAGCTTCTCTGAACTGATTAACGGCATTTAGAGCTTTTCTTTGTTACTTTTTGTTTCTGCTGAAGTCCAGGTTATTGTCCAGTCCTCTGAGTGTTTTTTGTTTGCTTGTTTTTTTGTAATTTTTACCAACAGTAAAATGCTGCTGACTTTCTCTGCAACTCTTTATACAGCTGGCTTCTGCTGCTGTCCCCGTTCAGAACTAGGTACAGAACTGCTCATAATACAGCGTATTCTGGGGTTTTATGGGAAAAAAACAAAACAAAACTGTAAGTATCCAAGATTGTTTGGTCAACAGTGCAACACTTATGTCCCGCCCTTCATTTTTCTGATTGGTTAAACCACCTTTCATTGTTCCGCCTCAGAAACGAAATGTTACCAAAGGAGTACCAGACTAACTTCCTTGTATAGAATAGGAAAAGTTTGTCTGGGAGGCCAGGCTAACAACCATTCACTCTCTAGATTCATCAATTCTCCTAACACATGCAAGACTTACCGAATCCATAATAACATAGGGAGGACTTGCACACTCAGAAAGAACATAATCTAGCTGACCAAAAAACCACTCTTCCACCAAGCACACTTACGACATGTAGATCTATAAATACAAAATAATGAGTTGGAGGTCACAGCAGGTGTTACTTGGTAGGATATTATTACTCCATTTTCTTTTTTGATAAAAGTGAAACACAGTGTACAACAATTAGCTTCAGTATGCACAATACCACAGCCGTTTTTATCCCTGTTTATTCAAGTTAAAGCCATGTTTTTAATTTGTTTTATTTTCTTTTGCACATTCTAATTAAACCAGTGAGTCATATTAGTAACTTTTTGGCTAATGCTAAAAATAAGGTTTTCATTTTTTTTCAAATTCATAATTAATCTGCATTGTTAATACCCGTGTAAAGGGTTAATGTACATTTTACATCACCATTTGACAGTATTATATAGAAAAAGTCGAAATTTGAGCTTTCTCTCTGGAAACTGCGCCTTACAGGATATGACGTAGACAGAGGGTGAAATAGAACTCAAGCCTGAGTTTAGAACTGGACTTGGGACTTGGATCGGGACAGTGGCAGTGGTCTTTGTTTTCCCAGGAGCTGGCATGGGCTCAATAAATGCACACAACCTGCATTGTGTGCATTTATTGCAACCTGGCTGGCCATGGATCTAAACTGGTTTAGGATTTACAGTGAGACCGAGCGGGACCACAGCGACATGCTAACATTAGCTTAATAGGCTCGGGACAGGCTCCAGTTCTGCAGGCTTCACCAACACACACACACACAAAAAAAAAAACTTAAATAAAAGTGTTAACAATTTTTGTTTTGCTTGTTTAATATTTTTGATTTGATCATAACATTGTGAGAGGGCCGTGATACCCATAAACAGCACAGTCAGAGCCCCCACAGTTCCGCACATGTCCCAGGGGGATAAAGTGACATAAACACGTTCTCCTGTGCTGCCCGAACCACACACTGATTGGATACTAATCAAAATGGGCAATTTCCTTATTTGTTTTGATTTATGGAGTAACATTAATTACTGTGACCGAACACATTAGCTTTAGCAAAACTTACCTGGACCCCTGCGCTGTCCTCATTCATTCAGACCCAAAGCTCCATTTCTCTACTGTGAACAGTTTCTTGTTATATTGGCCTCTCAGGTCAGACAGAGTCAGAATGACCTGGTTGTGGTCCGTATTTTATTTGTGAAGAGAGCCGTGCAGCCTACAGTATAACTGTAAAGTACTAGATTGTTTACCTTTGATGACGTCACAGCCGCTCTCAACCCTACAACCCCAATTAACCAAAGTGTTGTATAAGAGAGAAAGTGATCAAAATCTTGATTTAAATGAGGGCTATATGGGTGTGACTTCAATAGTAATCCAGCAGCATGCGGTCAAAGTCCAATCTTTGTGCTGGTCCCAAGCCTGAATAAATGGGGAGGGCTTTGTCAAGAGGTGTTTCCGGTGTAATAGAATCAGATCAATATTCGCGTCACTGCATGCTGTGGCAATCTCAGATAGGAAAAGCCAAAAGGGAAGAAGATGTACATGTACGAATCTTACTTCCTGGAGCTGTACAGTTGCACTGCAGATGAACTTAAACAAAGCTAATGGCTGGTGGTCTATATTTAGCTGGACAAAGAAAGAGCAGCAGATTATGTAGCACCAGTCACAGTTGGCATTATCCAGCCACACGGAGCTTGGACAGTCTGAGAGAGTACCCGAAAGATTCATTTTCAAGAGCAAATATCAGCGGGTCTTTTAATATATGACCGAGCCACCTGGAATGACCTGCCACTAATAAGAGAGAGGCAGGGAAAGTCAGGGTTTAAGTTTTTATCCACCCACCAAGAGTCAAAAACTAAGTACTGCTTTCTATTTTAAGCAATGGAGATGTGATTTTAAAGGACATTGCATAATGACAACTCTCTGACAAAGTAGGAGGCATTTCACTGCGGTACTGTAATTGTTGGAGCACCTTTGTTACAAAATGTCAGGTGAATAATACTTGTCGACCACACAACACGTCGCCTTTTAAATAGATGAAGAAAAAAGCAAAATTTTTGTGCAAATTAAGTCAGGGTTTAACATCAGTCCTTTTGGAACTGGTTCCTTCTAAGTGTATGTTAAAAGGATAGTAACATTTTTATTATCTCTGCCATGATTATGAAAGGGCAAGCATTAGTTTGTCTCGTGGTCCATTAGCAGCCACACTTGTGGGCCTGGATCGCTATTTGGGCCCTGGAAGCCTTAACTCAATGTTTCATTCATATTTTGATTAAACTTTCAGTTGCAATGGTCTGTTTTTGGTGTAATTTTTTTATTTTTTTTATTTTTATTTTACAATGGCAAGAGAGGTTCAGTTTTAATTATTTATTTATTTATTCATTCATTCATTCATTAATTCACAACAACAACAGTAGCCTCAATCAATTCAATTTAGGTGAAACTGCATTACATTTTGAAACTGTACTGTCAAGGGAAAGAGTTCGTTATAAGTTCTTCTGTTATTTTTAATGTAAGACAAATGATTTAGTATGTATGAAGTAAGTAAACCATGTCATAGTTGGCGTCACAAAACTTGAAACTTTAAAACCAGAAATTGGTTGAACAAGTACTAAGCTAACTAGTAGCCAAACGCAGGACTGAATGTAAGGTAAGGTGCTCTCCACTTTGCCATCAAGGTACTCAGACACCTCTGCATTAGCATTTCACTTTTAATAACTTAAAATAATGTATATGTATGGAGAATGTCTTATTTTAAAAAGCTAATACCTTCAATTTGCAGAAAATGCTTGAATTAGGTGTGTGTTGCCCTCTTCTGGCAATAGGTGGAAATGGACAGCATAAAATATCTATTTAGCATAGCTATTAGCAACATGACGCTAACAAATAGATAAATAAGTTGACTGCTTCATAGTGACGCAATTTAAGAGCTGTGTCCGGTTATGGTGTATGAGCTTTAGAAACACGCAGGAGCACTTCCTGGTTTCACTTGTCTACATAGAGCTGTGAGAGTGACTTTTTCAGATCTTGAGGAGGGAACTCAGCTTACAGGATTACTCAAACATGTGCGACTGAAACAAAATACTACTCCAGGTATGTTTTTGGAGTGGAAACAATATTATAACATGGTTAAAAGCTTGATTTAGTGAATAAAAACTTAATTTAGCATAATAAGGGACCTTTAAGTAAATTGTTTAAATAGAAGTATGTAGTTACTTTGCACAAGCCATTTTGTTACACCACATCAGCTACATGTTTTATCTCTTAACACTTTTTTGCTAATTGGGCATTTTGATTGATCCTATTTTTGGGCTTACCTAACCCACTCCATATTGTTTTTCTCATTTCATGAATCATTCTGCTGCAGCTTCCAAACTTGTCTAGTTGACTGTACAGCTCATAAACGTGGCAGGCCTGGGCAAATGTGTGACTGTATCAGTGAGGCTTATGTAGCTTCAGTTGTCCACATCCACTTGACAATGCACCGGTGTACTCAGGTGAGAAGTGCTGCTGAGATTTGCATTTACTGCCCACTCTGGCTGTGTGTGGAGCCAGAAGAGGAGGCCGGATGTGGTGGAACTCAAGGGGAGACAGTATTCGGATTAAATATTCATGCACACTCGGACGGGGGAGGGGCACTTAATGTCAGGTGCTAATTAAGTAAAGGTCAGACACTCAAATTTTGTTTGTTGAAACAAGTTGTTCCTTAAACCTCTACATAGGAGTCAGCCCGTGTGTTTTCAGATGAAAGGAACCATCCTCAGCTGACAATTTTGGAGCACGATTCTATATACAGGTGCTAGCCAGTAAATTAGAATCATCATATAAAAGTGCATTTTTCTCTCAGAGATTCAATTCAAAAAGTCAAACACACATATTTATAGTGTCAGTACATTCAGAGTGAAATATTTAAAGCACTGTTTTCTTATAATTTGATAATTATGGCTTACAGTTACAGAAAACCCCAAATTCAATTATTCATAAAATTAGAATAGTTTATGAGACCAATAAATACAATGATTAAAACAGTAATGTTGGCCTTCTGATAAGTATGTACAGTATGTATGAGTAGTCAGTACTTGTTTGGTACTTCTTTTTGATCTTTTTTTTTTTTTTTTTTGCCTCAGCGTGGTGTGTCCTGGTGGGGATAAGCCTATGGCACTGCTGAGGTGTTGTGAAAGCCCAGGTTTTGTATCTTCCTCCAATACTCCATAGACTCTCTCGGGGGTTCAGGTCTGGAGAATTTGCTGGTCAGTCTGTCCCAGTAATACCATAGTCAGTCTGCCCAGTGTGAGTCACTTAAGGCAGTGTGGGCCAGGTCCCAAGTCCTGCTGGATGATCAAATCAGTCTCTCCATAAAGCTTGTGAGCAGAAGGAAGCATGCAGTCCTCTAAAACTTCACAGTAAAAGGCTGTGTTGAATTTATACTTCAGGAAACACAACGGCCTACTCACTTCCATTAGAAAAGATGCTGCTGACACTGTCTCTGGTTCAGGAAAGCCCTGACACAGTTGTAGATCTTGATACATGTGTGTATGGAGGCTCCTGATGCACTGACTCCAGCTTCAGCCCACTCCCTGTGAACCTCTCCAAAGATCTGCTTTGGGTTTTTCTGTAAATTTGTCCCCAGGATCCAGCTGTCGATGCTGCTTCTCTTTTTTTTTCCAACACTTGTTTTCTTTTCACTCAGATTTCTAGTAATCTGCTTTAATACAGCACTCAGTTAGCAGCCATCTTCTTGATCACTAACCTTTTGTGGTTTGTTCTCTCTGTGGCGGGGTCACAGACTGGACAACTGTCCGTAGCCCTCCTCATGATTGTGTAGCCATTTGAACCAGACTAAGACCATTTAAAGGCTCAGGTAACCTTTACAAATGTTTCCAATTCATTTTGAGTTTGAGTGTGATACCAATAGTTTAAAATATTAAACTTGTTTTACAATATTCTAATTTTGTGAATAATTAAATTTGGGATTTTCTGTAACTGTGAGCCATAATTATCAAAATTATACAAAACCAATGCCTAAAATGTGTCTGTACTGCAGCTAATATATGTGTTTGACTTTTTTAATTAAACCTCTGAGAGAAAAATGCACTTTAATATTCAAATGTATTGGATAGTATATGTACATGAAGTACTAGAAAAACAGAAAATAAGGCGAGACACTGCAGGTGAATAGGAAATAAACTAACTAATAAACTAACAATGTAAATGTAATCAATGTAAAACTTTTCCTGTAGATTAATTGCATACAGAGAGAAAAAAAATGTGCAAACTGTGCATTAAATACATAAGAATGCACAAATTAAATACTAAAAAGATTAATCTGAATATTGCAAAGAGCCATGTTTAAAATTATTTATTCATTTTGTCAACATGTTCAATAAAAAAGGCTTTTACAGAAGGGATTACGGATATTTTATTTTGTCTTTCAGAAAAATTAGAAAATACATAGCCTTAAAAAAAGAGTAAAAAGGCCAATAAATTAGGCTAGGAGTTACATATCCACAAACCCTTCAGTAAAAGCCTTCAAAATATACTTAAGTACAAGACTGAAAATTTGGTGCTTACTGAAGTGGATATATCTGACTCAGAGTGTGAGGAAAACTAATTTTGAGAAAATGGCCCTTGGAAGCTGACAAAATTTATTAAACTAAACCCCTAATTTCATTGATAGAGCCAGAGAAAACTGGCCCAAAACCTCAAAATTATTTAGTGTCTCCTCTTAAATTTCTGTACAAATCTGCTCAATAGATTTCATCTCCATATTCAAACACCACTTAAAAACTATTTCTTTCAGACACGCTTACCCCACGTAACTAGTACCTTATGTTTTCTGAATATATTCCCACATCATCATTGCTTCATTGCTATATCATTGTTTTATCTTAAAGTGTATTATATGATTGTGTATTTTTATGATTCTGCACTTTTATGTTGATTAATCTTGTTGTCACTGTCTATTTATTGTATCCTTATGTAAGGAGACCTTGAGAGTTTTACTTTTTTTTTTCTTTCTTTCTCATGCAGTTGATGTTGCACACTTACACTGATGAATCCTTTTTAGATTTTAATTACTACTTATCCATCTCAGTTTATGTTTCTTATTGTATATGATCAGAATTATTTTGCATGTAGCAAAGAAAGAACTCCAATGCTCTAAAATTAGTTCTTCTTACAATTAATATTACATTTAACGGTATGGTATATGTGGTATGTTGTTTTGATGTCTTCTCTGCTATTTTAAGCCCCGATCACATAGCGCTGCTACAGCAAGATAAGTGAACGGAGTAGGATTTGTTTGGAATAAAAGAATTAGCATTGTACAGAAGAACTGCTTCAGTCATGCAATCACTGTATGTATAATTGAGATCTTACAAATAAAACTAACCAGGAGTGCTTCATACACAGTCATTATGAGAAGAAGTAATTACAGCTACTTAATTTTCATGAAACACTAAGTAGCATAGCAACAACATTTCAAGTACCAAGCTCGTGGAGTTATCAAGGCTCTAGGTATTAGGCCACGAATGTCTGATAATGTAGTAGTTTTATCAGTCCTAAACTTTTCTCGTCTTTTTGTCTCGTGGATGAGGTCCAGCGGCTGATGAAGCATCACTCTACTTGAGAGCTTCTTTTGTATTGAGAAGCATACTGAACTGATTCTTGATTAACAATTGTAATCAATCCTGGGCCTTTACCCCCTCAAGTCCACTCAGAGCTGGAGCCAATCTCAAGGCGCTGGATAGTGTGGAGCGCTTTTGCCACATGCTGCTACTTTCACGAGCCAGGGCCACTTAGCACCAATCAGATGAAGGGTCGTGGACAGCCAGTGGTGAAAATCAGTAAAGAAGTGGGACGAATGCAATCTGAATATTAAACTGAATAAATAAAATAAAATTAAATAATAAAAATATTTATTATCATTTTGGGGTGCTGATACTTTAGGAGTCCCAGGTCCCTTCAGTTATAATATACACTTATCTGCTTCCAGCTTTTTGTGTGTCCAGAGAAAGTTATATGCAGACCTTGGTTACAGGTGGTTATTTCAATTACTGTTGTTTTTCTATCATCTCAAACAGTCTAGCTATTCTTGTCTGACATTTGGCATCAACAATACATTTTCCCCACATATTTACCATTTACTGGATATTTTTTTCTTTTTCAGACCATTCTCTTTAAACCCTAGAGATGGTTGTGTGTAAAAATCCCAGAAAATCAGCATCTACTCAGACCACACCAACATCCATGCCATGTTCAAAGTCACTTCAATTATGTTTTTGTATCCATTCTGATGTTTGGTTTGAACTTCAGCAGTAACATCCAGTATCTGCATGCTGCCGGCTTCCATAGGATTGGCAGATTAGATATTTGTGTTAATGGGCTGTTAAATAAATCTAATAAAACGGCCAGTGAGGCTTGAAAGACTAACTCTAACACGCAACTGATCATACTTATATTTATTCACTATAAGGTACTCAGAGGCACCATCTCACTGACTGATGAATGTCTTTGGTTAATGGGTATCCTAAGAGAGAACCCATGGGCAGCAGTTTCAGATTTGACACATACAAATATTTTGTTTTCCTCATCACTCTTTTTAGACTGAGGTTGGAGTGCCACATTTTTTATACCTAATATTGACCATGTACAACAATCTCACTTCCATGATGTATACAGACACCAGAACTAAAGTGTTGTCTCCGGACAAATGTACTAGTGAATTCAAAATCAAAGGTGTGCTACAAGAGGATACCTTAGCACCCTAGCTTTTCTTCTAAGTACTTGACAATGGCCCACTGAAAGGTCATCATCAATCAATAATGAAATAGGTGTGGGTTATACCATCACAATTCTCTCTAACACCATTTGACAACCTCAGCAGATCCTCTCAAGTGTAAAAACCAAATGCAAGAAAGTGGGTCTTCACCTACATGATAAGAAAACACAATACATCACTTTAAACATACTGTCACCATATTCTCCTCTTATGACAGCTACAGAAAAAGCTCTAAAAGAGGTACAAAAATAAAATATCTTGACTCATAGGTCCAATCGTCTAAGCAAGACATTCAAATCAGAAAAGCTCTCACCTAGAAAGCTAAAAACAAGTTTAGTAATATGGAAATCCAATCACAAAAAAAGGAAAATTAAGATTTTTTACCGCCATAGTCAAGACAGTTGTATTATATGGTACTGAGAGTTGGATGTTAACAAAGCAAATGGACTGGTCTGTAAATGGCACATACACCAAAATGATAAGAACAGTTTTTAACATCAGATGGCAGGAGCATATCTCTAATGCAGAGCTGTACAAGGGACTCCCATCAGTTAGTAACAAAACAGCTGCCTGACAAATAGGTGTCACGGCTCAGTGTCATCGCCGTCCCGAAATTGCAGCAAATAAGGTCATATTATGGGAACCTTCTCACAGGCACAAAAATATGGGAAAGCTGATAAACACCTACATCGACATACGTATTGAAAAACTGCTGGAGTCAAATCAATAGAAGAATGTGCAGCATGCATGGAAGACAGAGAGGTCAGGTGTGCAAGACATCAGGCTTTTCCTCTGGTAAGTAAGTCACTTTCAAAATCATGAACAGACATTTTAACGATTTATGGACATTGGACAGCCCAAAAGTCGCAGTATAGTTCTCTTCAATCACTGGAATGCCTTTTGAAGTATAAAGTATTGTGCAATGGCTTCTTGATTATACTTAAATGTTATATTCCAGAAATGAATTAACACCTCATTATGTCTCGAATACCACTTACTGTACTCTGTGATTCCAAAGTAAAAAAATTAATTTGTGCTGTCTTATTTCAATCGCAAACTGCAGCTTCGAAGCATTTCATTCCTCACTGTGACAGGTGGTACTTTTGGACTCGCCATAAATCAAAAGGCAAACAGCACACTAAGCTAATTATTCCTGGGTTTTCGGCTCCGAGCTCCAGACCTATATGCAGTCTTTCAGCATGCTCAAATATTTGCATTGCGATCATGTTTGTTTGGCTGTGTGGTCATTGATTTGCTGTGTGCAGACATTCTTTGAGCGAGACCAAAATAGCGCTTTGCAAGTTTATTCATATTAAAGGAGAGGGTGAGAAACTGCATCTGGCAGGCGTTAGGTGCTTATGGCTGCTCTGGTGTGTAAAGTGTGGTTCTGTGGGGGCATAGAGGGGGAAAGAAAAGGCCTATGTTTGTGGTCACAGCTGATTAATATGGTAATATGTAGCGTTTCCAGCTTACAGGTGGTTGTGTTCATGGGACAAATAACTCTTTGGGGAGCCCTGGGGCAAAAACAAACCACGGGCGTTTATTGAAGCCCATTTCTTCTGTGTGTACCTGGACACTTCACTTGACCGTCCGTGCACAAAGACAGGCAGCCATTAATTATAGTGTGCCTGAAGAACTAATTGAAACCGGTTTACAAAGACTGCATAGCTCTTATTATCTCGTATTTGTTTACTGTCAGTTCTGGCTGGATATTTCTATCATATGATCTTTACATGTTAGGTTACTTTTGTAGCAATAAATGGGTCCTTGAATACTGTACTATATTTAAATGCTATTTCTAAATCAAAACACACACTCTGGACCATTTGCTTTTTAAATAAAGGTCACAATTTTGCTCATTTACTGATAGAAGACCAGTAGGATTTGTGAAAATTAGAGCATTTTGACACTTTGGAGCTCAACAAGAAGATCATGGGTTTGATCCCACCCTGGCCGACTCATGACTTGTCTGAGTGGAGTCTGCATGCCCTACCATGCTACTGTGGGTTCTCTTTGGGTACTTTGGCTTGCTCCCACCATCCAAAAACATGCATGTTGAATTAGTGACTCAAAAGGTTCTATAGTGAATGAATATGAACATAAATGGTTGTCTTGCAGTCTATGTCTCAAATTGTTAGCCGTGCAACAAACTGGCCATTTTTCAGGGTGTACCTGCCTTAGGCCCATTGTTGCTGGTACTGAGTCCACCCAACATAAATAAGCAGAGAACGATAAATGAAAGAATGAATAAATGCACTAATTTAGTTAAAGAAGCAGTATCAAGAATCAGTTGTTTTGGGCATGCCTTGGTATACAAGAGCTCTACATTGAAGGATGACTTCTTGATTTCACATTGTATGCTTTGATCACCACTGACCCTGGCCTTGATGGGGCATAGTCACAAAACAGACTGAATATTTTCAGGTGTTTTTCCTGTCTAAATATGTTAATGTCTTTTTCTTTGGGCAGCAAACACAGTCTTGCCCTTCAGCATCTTTATTCTTTAATGTGGATGCAAATTAGGCCCATTTGAACCTAAATGTAGACAAATGTGGATTTTGTTGCTGAGGCCTGCTGACTAGTGCACAAGCCCGTGTGCATACCAATGATGTTCTGTCCCACAATCCACCCCGCTCTCTCTCCTTCATGCCAGTGTCTCTCACTCTAACCTTTCTGCCTTTAGTAACACAATCACCCCAGCACCACTCTCCACATTCCTCTAATGCTTTGCAAAGAAAGAAAGATGGAGAATCATGTTGATAGTGGCAGGGACAAGCAGTGTGCAGGAGGAGGGGTTATATGTATTCATTTCTTTTATAGCTTATTAAGAATGATTTTCAAGGACTTAGTCACATTGTCATCCCTGGCAGCCTTATGCATACAAGCTATGCCCTTGACAATAACAGTACCATGCCGTTAGTAACAATGTAATGAATTTTTATGCATCAGATTTAACACTTTCATGGTTACTAGTTGTTAACTACCAGCAGAATCAAGTTAATAATAAAGGGACATACAGTATTAGTGAAAAGAAGAAAAAACTCATGAGGCTAAACAGCTTACACTACTGCACATCATGACAGAACTTTTAACTCCTCAATAAAAAAAGGATATTATTAAAACCAAAAATAAGTCATTTCTAGTAACCTGACCCACATCAAGTTTAAAATCATGAATATCAAATCAAAGTCAAATCAAGTGTTTTTGGAATATTAGTCAACCAAGTCTCAATTCCTAACATTAGAGACGCCGAGTCTGAACCAAGTTAAGTCATGTGACTCAAGTCCCCCACCTCTGGTCTAAGTGCATGTTAGGAACGGTTATTTCAAGTTTTAAATTGAGTCACTTTGTGAACTAAAACATTGCATTTGCTGCCGAGAGTACTCAAGTCCCACACTCAAGGCGAATCACTGGCCTAACTTTTGAGAGACTGTTGACTTGACTCAAGTTTAAGCCTCACTGACAAAACTTGAGCTCAAGTCATTGTTTTGAGGCCTCAGATTTAGACATGGACAGTCACTTCAATTAAAGTCAGTTTGTGTCTAGTTTTTTCTTTGTTTTTTTACAGTAAAAGCGAGACAGGTAGCACTGCAATAAATTCAAGTCTGAGCAAAACAGATGTTCTGTTATGAACGCCTTCCTCAACCGAACGTTTATCTCTCAATGTTGTACTCTTATAAGTGTATTTTTGGTGACGTAGACTAACCTTCAGTACAACTGGACTTAATGTCAATAGATTTGCACTGGACTTGGACTCAACTTAGACATTTTTTATATTACCCAGACTTGACTCTCACTATAAGTTAAACTTATGACTTGTCTCAGACTTTGATTTGGGCTTTGACTCCAACTTCAAGAGATAATGGCCAGTATAAAATTTTAAGTTTAGAAAGCTAAGAATATCCCATTGCCCTTTTTATTCCCTTCACATGGTTTTACACATGCAAGGTCTATCATTTTCTAAGACAATATTTGCTTTGCCAAGTTAATGTAGCACAATGCAGAATTTCAGGGCAGTAAGAACTGCTCGAAGAAAGCACTACTTACTGTTTCTTAACTGAGTATTTTAAGTAAACTTGGCATCAGGAGCACATATAGACAATAATCCCCCAGTGTTCAGCGCGCATTGAAATGTGCCTTTACATCTCACCTTTATGTAGTTCTTCGAGCCGGAAAGATGAGAAACCATTTGACTTTCCCTCTCTTCAATGAGGCCGCTGCTGTTTGATGGGAGGGATCAAGTGCGCCCTGTGGGTAGAACCATCTCGGCTGCGTCCCTAAGAGATCTGAATGTTTGGCTTATGGCAGAGCTGCACTGTTGCACTCTTCAAAGGTGTTTTTGACTTTGTTTTCTGCATGTTTGACTTTTTCTTGGCGTGTGTGAGTGCGGATATGTCCCCAGAGTGAATTATTATTGCACCTCAGTTGACTTAAGATGAGATGTGTGAAAATAAGTCAAGGCTAGTTTAATTGAAATAGTTTTTATCCCTAGGGTTTTTCCAAACCAATTATTTCCAATTATTAGAGTGCACTTAATGATCTTAATTTATTTTTGGAGATGGAAAGTAAATATTACCCTTTTGTACTCAAGTTAAAAAGCAATGATATATATATATAAAAAAAAAAAAAAAAAAAAAATTGTCCTCTTGCCCTCCGCGGGCAGTTTCATCCATCCAAGCTTGGGTCCTCTACCAGAGGCCTGGGAGCTTGAGGGTTCTGCGCAGTATCTTTGCTGTTCCTAGGACTGCGCTCTTCTGGACTGAGATGTCTGATGTTTTTCCTGGGATCTGCTGTAGCCACTCTTCCAGTTATATATATATATATATATATATATATATATATATATATATATATATATATATATATATATATATATATATATACATATATACATATACATGAAATAATTTTTACCAAAACTTGACCAATGCCTAAAACTAAATTATGTCTATAATTCCAGTTTGAATTTTGACTAGTCATAATTCAAATTAAAGTATACTTAAACTCATCTTAAAGATATCCATAATGTATTTTATAGATGATAGTAATGTAGATAGTAGATAGCAGATAGTAATGAAGTTTTAGATTATGTAGTTTTAGATATCTGTTATGTAGTTTTAGATATCCGTAATGTAGTTTTTGATTATGTAGTTTTAAATATCTGTTATGTAGTTTCAGTTATCCATAATGTAGTTTTAGATAGCCATAATGTAGTTTTAGATTATGTAGTTTTAGATTATGTAGTTTTAGATATCCATAATGTAGTTTAAGAGATCTATAATGTAGTTTTAGATTATGTAGTTTTAGATCATGTAGTTTTAGATATCTGTTATGTAGTTTTAGATATCTATTATGTAGTTTTAGATTATGTAGTTTTAGATATCTGTTATGTAGTTTTAGATTATGTAGTTTTAGATATCTGTTATGTAGTTTTAGATTATGTAGTTGTAGATATCCATAATGTAGTTTAAGATATCTGTTATGTACTTTTAGATACCCGTAATGTAGTTTTAGATTACGTAGTTTTTTTATATTTGTAATACATATATAGATAGATCCATAGAAGCTGGAGTTCTTGGAGTGAACCCACCCATCAGTGACCCTTCCTAAAGTGTCAATACTCAAAATTCAACCTCAAATGTGCAATTATACTTTCTTAAAACCACTGTGCAAAAATCCTATGCACTATTTCCCTAACTTTCTCAGTGTCCGATCTGTTTTCAAGGCTGTCTTGAAGTCAGGGCGCAGGTGTTTCAGAGAGGTGCAATTCCATGAGATAATTAGCACAAAAACCTGACCAATGCTCTGTGCGGCTGTAAACGAATTTCCTCTATTATAACACTCCTGGCAAGAATTTTTAATAACTGCCAGCTTGGCTTTTTTCTCAAATAACAAATTAGTTAAATGTCAGGCAAAATATAAAATAATTAATAAACAGAAGCTGTGGATATTGTGTTCCTTGTTATTTTCCTTTATAGTGTTGAAATACAAGACGGAGATTTCAGGTTCAGAGCTGGAAGCAGGCGATACGTGACAGGCATTGTTTAATATTCAGACGCGAGTATGAGTGACACACGTTTAATGGAATTAGGTTTGCAAATAATTCTGAGCTAAATCAAACATTCAGCCTATATTTACACAGTGCGTCTGGGCGGTTATGTAAAATGAATGCAGGCTACAATTAAAAATGGCAGGTAATAAAAGAGCAGGAGGATTGTGGTTTTTGGACGGTTTGAGGTGTTTCATGAATGCATTACATGATTGAAAGGGCGTGATATTAAAAGATCGCAGTGAAGCAATACTTTTGTTTTGTCAGGAGTTTGAGGGATTTTATTTGTAAGGAATATATTTGTAGAAGCCAGGAATTCTTGCAATGTTTCTTTTTAGTTGTACCAAATGACTTGCAACACTTCAAAATGATAGTCAATTACTAGTATATTTTGTCTGCACAAAACTACAAGATAAGGGAAGCTAACTGCAGCACATAATGAATAGCTGTTAGAACAAAAGTCCCATATAATTTAATGTCAATCGAGTTTCATAAGAAATTGTGAAAGGAGCCCACAGCCAAACAGAGAGCTCCTTTGATGCTAACGCCTCATTCCGATTCAACATGTTCAATTAGCCAAAACTCAGTCCAACAGACTCTGCATTTTGTACTTGTTTTCAATCCAGTTGCATTGAATCTGAATCCAACGGAGACCAGACAATGTATGGAATAAAAAAAGGAGCTAGGATGGCTGCCCAGGTTCTCCACAGTCAATACAGTTAAGAAATACTCAAGTATAAGAAAGGTTATTGTAAAGATGAAAACGATTTCCTCCAAACGCTAGTGTAAAATAGCCTACTGTGTGCTTTTCAACTAAAAACAGATGTCGCATTCTTGTGTTTTTTACTTCTAAAGTGTGCGGTATCTGTTGAAATTTGCAATTCACTTTACATTGTTGGGCTACCTGTTTCTTTTGCAGTTTTGGGCTGTATTCTCACAACCACTGACTTTAAGTATTCGCATGCAGATACATACTATAGGTTAATATATATGGTTGAAGAATAAGGCATTGTCAAAGGTTTTAAAAGACAAAATCATAATAAACATGCCGAGAAAATTGTACTTGGGTGTTGAAAGGTTATTATTCCATGTATTTAGGTAGTGTTTCATCAGTGCAAAAAAGCTGTAATTATGAATTGAATCATAGCCTGGCCAGCTGGATCATTCTGTTTCATTGCAATGTGAAAATGACCCAGAAACCTATCTCATTTGAACCATGTTCCACCAATATTAACCCTACTAACCAGTCACCACTGTTTGAATAAAACAGATGGTGTTGATGCGGTGCATTGTTTCTATGGTTGGTGGTATATTTTTTCAAATTATGTAGTTGCATTTTTTCTGCATCCATTTGTTCCACCCCTTGGAAATAAAACTTGAATAAACTGAGACTAGACTAACTCTTTGTATAGGCCTCTCTCTTATTAGGGGTCGCCAAAGCAAACCATTTGCCTCCTTCCAAGTTATTTGCATAATGATACATTATACAATACTATAATTGTATAGTATTACAATATACAAAATACATTTTGAGTAATTGTTAAATGGCTTTTCAGTTTGTTTGGATACATAATTCTATATAAAGCCTGACACAGGTTCATAAGTATCCCAAGCAAGCCCTATTAAAAACAAATAGATGTATATATTTTAATAATTATGTTTAAGATGAGACACAATACAGAGTCATACTGCCAGACAGAGACAGGTCTATGCTTTTGAAATGCATTACAGAATCCACTGGGAATTCGCCCAATCAGACTGTTTAATATGAGCCATGGATCTCTGGTGTTGTTGTTTAGATCCTATTCAAATGCACCAGTCACATCACTATAATTGGAGCATAAAAGCTACAGGCCTGTGCAATGTGAGTGATGGTTCCATGAGTCCTTTTGTTACTCCTCATCTCCCTTAACTTTACCCCATCTATCACAACTTAAGAATTAATCAATGTATTTATAATGGCCTTGGAGCCTCGTGGCATCTCTCGCGGCTACGCAACCAAATAGGATGCAAAGCTGTGATCCTCAAAGAATTTCCATCACAGGAATAATGCGGTCCCAGGGCACCGCTGCAAACGCTTGCCCCTAGCATTAGGCACAGATAATTTAAACACATAAGCAGGTTCTTAGCACACCTTAATCAATGCCAACAGTGTCTTTTAGGCGGGAGGAAGGCGAGGCAATAAAGAGATAACACTGGTATAACCTGGGGACTCGCTGCAGAAAAAAAAACTGTAGCGCAGAAGCCCTGTGGGTAATGAGAAACAAAACTCCTGACAAAGACGTCCCCTTATGGAGTTTGAGCACTGCACTGAAGTCATATAATGAGCTAGATCATACTGCACCATTGGAGGATTATATTGGAGAAACATGTAAAGGTATGATAATTATGTTGATAAGACTATTCCATGAGTGATGTCTGAAGCTGTGTCTGCACTTTGGTGAAGAGTAGTATTTTTTCCCCATTCATTTTTATAAGGGAGCAAAGAAAAAATATGAAATAAGGCATTTTTACTCTTCAAAAATTAATAATTGTTTTTGATATATTTATTTATACTTAATAACACCCACATCTGATAGTCAGTTTATTTTGCCATAGTTAACTTTGTTATTAAAGTAGGATTTCTGGAGATTACATCTGAGCAAATACTAACACCTTATTGTGGTCCTGCATATTTTTGTAAGTACTTGTTCCGCGTAACAGAAAAATTCAAGAAACAATGTCAGGTGGGTAATGTTGAATGTTATGCTAAATATCATATATTTTTAACTGGTTTTGCTTTTCTTTTCTTTTTTTTTTTTTTTTTTGTCTTTTATTGTGACACACTTTGTGACTGTTGTCTGAGAAAGGTGCTACTGTATATAAAAAAAACTTTACTTACTTACTAAATCCTCAATAGAAAATGTACTGGGGTCAGCTAAGCTTACCATTTTTGAGCAAAGCCATATTGTTTGCAAACTATTACCTGAAAATGATAGGACCTGCAATATGTGAATTTTAACTTTGCCATAATATTATATTCAAATGTATAAAGACACCAGGAGTGCCTTCCACTAGTCAAACCTACAAAACCAACTTATTCGTTATGACTTGTTAATGTTTAATGGTTGCTAATTGATAGAAAATGCCATACTTCACTGTTAGACATACAGGATCTGCTGACACAGAAAGTTCTGTTTTCTCTTTTTTAAATTGGAAAACATTGATAAATATTGGCAAAGCATTCACAGTGTTTTATAATCACTAATGCTTAACTAAAAGCTTTAATGTCCTGTACAAAGTAAACACATTTTGTGGCAGTAAAATTGGTCCAGTTTTATTTTGTGTTAACAAAATAAAAGCTCTGTTGTCATTCATGTTGTAATGATGGTAATCAAGGTAATCAAAGAATTTAAACTTTTCATTTTGTAATAAATTGAAATATTCAGCATGTTCAACAAGTTCTTTCAATTCTTCAGTGTTACATCTGATACTATATATCTGGCTGAGGCATTGATAGCCCCTTCCCCATGTCTCCATTGAAACTGATATATGGAACCATTTCCCCCAAACCAAACATGCCTGGAAACATTATTAGTGCCATTTCCTGTTCTGTATTAAGGTGAGGAGCGCTGAAGGCAGATCGGGGAGAGCCTATCCCGGTGATGAAGTGCCTTCCTCTGTAGGTCTCTCTCACATCACAGCGGAAATGTGGGAGATTTATCAGAGCTGGCCCTCTCTGGAGCTTTACCACGGGATGCTGCTGCTGCTGTGGCTGCTCTTTCTCAGGGAGCAGGTGTACCATCGCCACATACACTCTCTGAATTATACCTTTGATAGCACTGTCAGAAACACAAAATGAGAGAAATGATAGACAGTGTTTGTCTGTATAAATAGAATAGAGACTGGACTAACAGATAAACCCATAATATAGCTTCAACAATGTCCAAATTAAAAACTCGGGATTCTAGATAATGTGTTTGTGTTTTAGCACATAACTCCTTGACCTTTCCAACGCCCTGTCTTTACACTGCAGCTTTTGCAAGTACCACAGCACTTTTTTTTTTTTTTTTTACTTTGCCCACTGCAGGTAATTAGGTCTGCAGGAACTTTTAAATAAGCACCAGGGCATTTTAAGGCCAACCTGGACGTTTTGTAACATTGCAGTTGCAAGAAATGTGTACAAGGTCCAGTTCACAATACTGTTATTATTTTAGAGAATTATAAAATGTTACTAGTTAATTAGAGCTTTAATTCTGTGTATTCCTTTTTCTATTCTCATACTGCGATATTATGCCATCCTCATGTTAACAGTTTCCCAAATAAACCAAAATCTTGTCATAATGAAGTGAATTTGGAAAATAATGAGTACAACAAGTTTTGCTGTAGAGTCTGAGCCTGTGTCCAAGTATGAGTCAGTAAAGACTGGTCAGTATCATGTCCGACCAGAGTCATTAACACTTGATGTAGAAAAAATTGAGGACAAAAAAATTCCAAGTCGAGTCATCTTGAGTTGAATTGTGATTCCAAGTTGTGTCCAGTCCAAATCAATTCAAGTTAAATGAAACGATGGTACTTTTGAGGGTGCAAAACTGATATCATGATTGGTTGATATTTTACATTAATTACATAATGTTACATAAAATTAAGTCTGCTGCAGGAGTTATTCTATTTCTGTCTCACAAATTACATTACAACTAATCTGAATCCATGAAGTAGAGAGTGTCATATCAACTTTTTGTCCCAGCACTGACTGATTAAAAGCTTTCATTTACACCAAATATAACTGAGCAGTACATCTCTGCCACGACCTGGGAACTTTGGCAATTTTTCATAATGTGCAAAAGCTAATGGTATACAAGTATTTTAAATGTCTGTTTTGTGTTTTGCATCTGCTTAGTTATGCTTCATGCCTGATAACAGATCAGCAACCTATGGTCCATAGTGCCCACTGAACTTCTTCTACATCAGTGTCTGCTTTTGAATGGTCTTGTGCACTAAATGGCAAACAAGACTATCTCACAGAATAATGTCTGATTAGAGTAAGATGCACACAATCAAATTGTTAGCACACACACACAAAAAAAGAAACTTAAAAAAGTTGCTTAAAGTTCAAAAAACACTAAAGAAATCAAACAATACAAATGATTGAGAGTTTAACATCTGAATACAAAATGTAGGCAAGAGAGTGATTGCCTGAAAAAAGATGTCTTTGGTGTAGGCAAAGGAACAAACCATGAGCCAAACATGTCAACTTCACCAGACACAGCATGTGGCCTTCACAATAGCATGCCTTATTATGAGCCCTCATGTAATGTCTGTTCTGTGTCCGCTTCAACCTGTCATAGATGTCATGTGCTCTCCGGCTGCGTGGAGTACCAGTGCTTTTAATCTAGCATGTCCAATAATGTTTACTGCTGTGTTGATCCAAGTCGAGTTGATCCAAGTGCCTAAAGGTGGGAATGGGGGAAGTGTGCCATGCTTGGCATTTATGTTGCACCGGTAAAGGGCACACATAAGGTTGATTATGAATATAGCAGGACATTTTAGGGCACAGAAGACATGGACTGTGTATTTAGTGGTTTTAAAATAAGCCACGATGGACATCACCAAGTTTAATTTAATTAACAAAATGTTGGAACACAATAACACACTGTACAATACATTACCTTTTCAGTTACTCCAACACGAAACCTACTTATGTGAAAGTTTTTTTTTGTATAGTACAATAAGGATAATGCAAAATATGTCTCTGCAAAACTCGCATTCAACACTTATTGTGCATTTATATTTAATTACTACATTAAAGCTCATAGTTGAATACATGTAAAATAGCTCATCATCGCCCCACTGAATTCTTAAAAGCCTCATGCACAAACACACTCGAGCAGCAGTTATGTCCAGGTTCACAATTTATGTAATGTACACAGGTGTTGTTAGCATTAATTAAAAGTTAGTGGACTGAATCATCGACGCATCACCTGCACAGGTTGCATCAAGCTCATTTCTTTCCTTAATGCCCATTTCCTGACAGACTACAAGTACCAGTGCGGCGCCATCACTCAGACAAACAATCAACAAACTCTCGAGCCGAACAGTGGCACACGTCTCAGGACTTCCTTCTGCCAAGACTATAGAGCCTTGTTAAGTGAGGTTAGATAAAGCCATTTTTCATTGAGAGTGCAGCCCAGATTCACTTCCTTTATTACAGGGGCCATTTAATTTCTCCTTCCAACAAACTGACACTTAAATCTTTTCCCTATAATTACACACTATTAATGTAATGTAAATTTGCATCACAGACACACATTGCAGAGGTAGAATTATTGACTGGCTATGTGCATTTCCTGGAGTTTTAATTGGGGTTTTTAATTACTCTAGTTATGTCAGATATTATCGTCAGTATGAAATTGTGCATCTACCTCATTTCCTTGTTTTGTTTTGTGATTCTGTAGTGAAAAAAGGCAATCAACCAAGGAATTTTATGTCAGAACCTTAACCAAAGCAGAAACTTTTTTAGCTTCAGTAAACTGTCCATGTGGTGGTTATATGAATAAAGAGCTCTGTATCTCCCACTGCTGTCTCATGGGATGAAAACAACACTTGCAAGTATGAAAAGATGGTGACCCGGTGTCATGGACGTCTTGCAAGGAAGTGGCACATTGCGATCAGTTAAACAATCTAGCAATGGCTTTATTTCTTGGTTTTCATCATGGTCGAGTGGCCTAATGTCAGAAAAAAAAAATGTACGGATATATGGAGGGGAAAACAAGCAGTGAAAAACAAGTTACTGAGATTTGCTTTCATGAACCAATTAACAGGAAAAAGTTCTTGTAGATTAAATATCAGATTTGCAAGAAAATATGTAACTAAAATTATTGATTCATTCTCAGACTTTTAGAACTCGCCATAAGTTAATAATAATTCATCGAATTTATATAGCGCTTTTTTGGACACTCAAAGACGCTTTACAATTGATCAATTATTCATTCACTCCTCAGTCACACTTGGTGGTGGTGAGCTACTTCTGTAGCCACAGCTGCCCTGGGGCAGACTGACGGAAGCGTGGCTGCCAATCTGCGCCAATGGCCCCTCCGACCACCACCAAGCACAGCCACACAGGCAAGGTGGGTGAAGTGTCTTGCCCAGGGACACAACGACAGTATGCGCTTCAGATGGGATTCGAACCGGCTACCCTCCGATTGCTGGGCGAATGCTTAACCCACTGCGCCACCATCGCCCCATAAGTTATTCTCAGTAGTGCAAGAAGTGCTCAAATTAAAGTAGCATAATAATGTAACATAGCTAAATACAACTATATATGAGATTATTCTACAAAATTAACCTTAAAATGAACTGGTTTGAAGGCATAATCTTGATTTGGGTGTTTCTGGTCTAAATACTGTTAAAAATACATAACCAAAAAATACCTTCATTCATTCATTCATTCCAAACCCTCTTAACTCAACACCAACATAGTGATATTTCCTGTTTTTATTTGATTAAAAAGTGAATCAGAACCAAGTCTAAACATTGAAAAAATTAAGTCTTGAGTGTGGCTTAAAGTTCTGTGTTAGTTCTATGTATTATTCTTTTCTGCTTAAATAATGAATAAATGTGTTGCCAATATTTATGCACATTTCTTTGTTTCCCCGGCTTTTTTGGCAGCCATTGATTCAATACTGGAAAGCAGTGTCGACCAACCAGCCAATGAGAGCATCCCTAACACAAGACATCTCTGCAAGCTGCATAGAGAGAAAAAATTGTGTCAAAAACAATTGTCCTCTTAAAATTTTCTCTTATGTTTTGCAATTTATATAAGAAAACACATCATTAAATCTGCAGATTTGAGCAATATCTGTATTCCCATTTATTATTTATAGATGCCTCCTGACTTGATACTACAAAACAAGAAATCCTCTCCATATGAATAATTCCTTCACTTTGAATGGTAGAATGCAGGTGAGGGCTTGAACTTCAATGTGTTTTTTCATCCCCAAAACAAAGACAAAGTTCCACCTTTGAGGGGAAAAAAGGAGATGCAGTGCATTCTGGGAAAACAATCACCATCTTGAGAGTGCAATAAATAACGGATTGAAGGATGACATTCTGAGATGTCATTTCTGCCTGTAATGGCTTGGTAGCTCTGACGTCTTAGCTCTCTATTGTAAGGTAATTGAGGTATTATTACATTGTGAAATTGGGTCAGTTTTACTTTTGGAGGAAATAGGCAACAAGACAGAAGGCCTTTCTTTGGGTGAGATTGCCATCAAAAGCACATATAGAGCTTTAGAGAGATGATCGATACACTGAATCAAAAGTAGTGGCTGTGGGTCGTGACCTTTGAGAGGATTTCAAAAACCTAGTGCTCTCTTTGTGACATTTTGCAATGTATCATTTTGTCATTCTGTCCTCTTGCATTGTACTTTTATGCAGTCTTCTGAGAAATGTTCCAAGTCAGTGGTTAAAGAAAGATGCCATTATTTTGTAAAAGGGGGCCCGGTGAGTCACATATGGATAAGGATAAGTTATTTTTCAGAGGTGGAAAAAGTACTTAAGATCAGTACACAAATAAGAGTACTGTTACAAAATGTTGTTACTCATGTAGAAAAAAAAGTACTCAACATTACAAATTAATTGATCTTCTGCTTATTGCCATTAGGAGTCACAGGTAGTGGCCATTTAGTCCCAGGGCTGACATAGAGGCATACACAGGTAGACAACTGTTCACTCTCACATTCATTCAGTATATGTCCCATTGACTTTTTTTGTTGCTGGGGTGAGACGCACATGTGGGCCAAATTTTGCACATTTATGATGAACTAATTTTTTTCTTCTGCATGGAGGATTAGTTGTGTTTTTCCATTAGAATAAAATGGGTGGTTTCAATCATTGCCACGGCAACACCATAAAAAAATGATATAGGTCTTATTGGCTTTTTTGATCAGGGTGACATAACAGAATTTTCTGCCAAATTTCGTACATTTCTAAAAAAGTAATTTTTTGCGTGCCATATAAATATTTGCTTCATTCTGTAGGGGGCGCTAACGTGCCAAATTTTATTTCTTCTTTCTAAATGGATCAAAGACTGGGATGTTAATAAGTGTTTTAAATTTGAGGAAAATTGGAGTTCGCTTGCGCGAACTGTAGCATTTTATGTTTACATAAAAATTGATAAAAAATTCGTAAAGTTTGCGACTTCGCACTATTCGTGCTCGTCAGCTTTGCCCATTGAGCTACTTTAGCGCTGAACAATTACAAATATGCGTTTTTCCCACCACATACCTATATGCACTGAAAGTGCACAATGCCATGAGTGTGTACATGAGTGTTTGGTGAGGGATGAGCGCTTCGCGCTCTGTTTTACGTGCGCTTTGCGCACTGCTGTTCAATCACAATAGGCCCTGCGCCATCTCTGGGGGCTCGGGCCTAATAATAATAATAAGAAGAAGAAGAATATTCCTTACAATAACAATGTAGCCGCTTTCGCGGCGACCACGATATATATATATTTTCGGAAAGCTCGCGCACATTGCTACTTGTTCATGGGGGTCCTGGGTCAGTGCATGGGCTTCGCTCATTGAGCTAATTTAGATCTGAACAATTATAAATATGCGTTTTTCCCACCACATACCTATATGCACTGAAAGTGCACGATGCCATGAGTGTGTACATGAGTGTTTGGTGAGGGATGAGCGCTTCGCGCTCTGTTTTACGTGCGCTTTGCGCACTTTTGGGGCAATGTGCTTTGCGCACTGCTGTTCAATCACAATAGGCCCTGCGCCATCTCTGGGGGCTCGGGCCTAATAATAATACATTAGATTTATTTAGCGCTTACTAGATACTCAAAGCGCTTTATTCACCCCTCAGTCACACTCAGCGGTGGTGAGCTACTTCTGTGGCCACAGCTGCCCTGAGGCAGACTGACGGAAGCGTGGCTGCCAATCTGCGCCTACGGCCTCTCTGACCGCAGTCACGCAGTCACACCTTCACATTCATACAGGCAAGGTGGGTGTCTTGCCCAAGGACACAACGGATGTATGCAATTCCAGTAGCGGGGCTCGAATCGCCAACCTTCGGGTTAGTGGGTAAATGTCATACCTACTGAGCTACTGCATACACTATTTTAAGTTATAAAACGTGAAGTACTAATGCAGAGATGTCCAAAACTCTTTCCAAAAGCCTGAAAACAGCATAATATATGACCTTTGAGTAAAAAAGTACATTTGATCTAAGACAACCACTGCTGCGACTTACTACACTTACTACTGCTACTACTGTGCTCAAAGCAGAAATCAGTCTTGTCTTTTTTTTTCTTCAGAATTTGCCCAATTATCACTTGTTTTTTTTTTTGTTTTTTTTGTTGTTGTTTTTTTGCCTGTGTATTTACAGTAAAAAATATGGTTATAATGTAACACGTAAAAACAACTAAATGTTACTTTACAAAATTAAATTCCTTGACATAAACTATTTTAGGGTGAAATACTGCAAAAATAACGCTACTGGGGGAAAAAAGTACAGTTACAGTAGCTAACTTATGGATTTATTATTGTTTTCTCCTAATGTCGATGTCAAAGGTTTGGGATTTTTATTATTTACTCTCGCCAAAGATTCCTGGAGCTAGCTTAGCC
The DNA here is from genome assembly GCA_020698575.1 of Bostrychus sinensis. NCBI lineage: Eukaryota > Metazoa > Chordata > Actinopteri > Gobiiformes > Eleotridae > Bostrychus > Bostrychus sinensis. The sequence continues at coordinate 15,360,999 of CM036242.1, forward strand.
CGTCTCCATAACCAGGCTGTAAACCTGAATTATCATTTAAACGCCTTGACCTCCTCCAGTGTATTGGACACTGGGCAGTTCTGTGCTTTGGCTTGTACTCATTTGGCAGTGATGTGACACATTAGCAGCTGATTTACCATCACATAAAACTGTAAGGGGCGTTAGTGATGTTCTGCGGTTCAAATATTCAAACGGTCCACCAACTTATAGACAATTAAATGCAGCTATAGTGTTATCACTTTAAATAAATCTTTTCTGAATGCTTTAAACTAGTCTGAAAAGAAACATGGAAAAGGTTTTTGAGCTCCAAAGAGGTTGCATCAGTAGTCAGTATGCTGACATCTGCCTTTGTTGTCTTGTAGCAGCTATTAATAGAAATATGTCAAACAAGACGTCACGCATTATACCGTGTTAAAGGTTAGCCATACTGAAAGCACAAATCTGCTGTCATTTTCAGTCCTTAGACACAAAAAAAAAAAAAAAAAACACTTCATGCAGCCCTTGAGAGAAGCTAACATGCATCTTGATGTCAGGGCTGGGTTGTCAGGAAATCAGCCACTCTATGTGTAAATGGACTATCGCATTCACAGGTGACTGCACACTGCTGTCATTTCAGAGAGGCAAAAATACAGTGGAGCGCTCAGACACTTTACCTGCGTGTGTTTCAGTGGGTTTGGTGAGTGACGCAGCAAATCTGGGAGCATGTTTCCAAAAGTTCAAATGACAAAAACAGAGGCTGAGTTATGTATGGAAGATTTTTTAAAACTTTTATAGGTCAGAGTGACTTGTCTGACTTTCTATGCTGGACCATCAAGAATATTAGAATAGAGTGGACAATCTGCAATCTACAGTACACAACATAGCTTCTCAGATAGAATGTAGTTTGACAGCTGTCATTATGAGTTTGGATCTAAACTACAAGTCTCTAGAGAGGTCAAAATGTTTTTTATTGAAGACGTCAATTCGTATAGATTATACAATGTATAGAGCTATAGATTAAGCTTCATAAAAGGATGGTGATTCTTTTTTCTCATCCAGCCCAGTTTCAATACCATATCATTTCTGTCACCTAGCTTTTGGTTATGACAAAGTGGTAGTTACCAATACATGTAGCTAAATTCAGCCTTGAAGACTCGTCCCCTTCATCATTTGTCAGTCTCCACCAATCACCACCTACATTTAATGTGTCCTCTTATAGCGAGCTATGTAGCTCCATCACCACCTCAGCAGCGGAACATTCCTCCTCTATTCTATCACTACTTCAACAGTAGAACAACCTGACTCCATCTCACAACCATCTCTGCAGTGGAACACTTCTCCTCCACCCTATCACTACCTAAGCAGTGGAACAACCCTTCCTCCACCTCTTCACCACCTAAGCAGTAGAATAACTCCTCCATCCCATCACCACCTCAGCAGTAGAACAGCTCATCCATCCCATCACCACCTCAGCAGTAGAACAACTCATCCATCTCATCACCACCTCAGCAGTAGAACAGCTTATCCATCCCATCACCACCTCAACAGTAGAACAACTCATCCATCTCATCACCACCTCAGCAGTGGAACAAATCTTCTCCACCCCATCACCACCTCACCAGTAGAACAACTCTCCTCCACCCTATCACCACCTCAGCAATAGAACAAACCTCCTCCATCTCATCACCACCTCAGCAGTGGAACAACCCACTTCAACATCAGCAGCTCGCATCACCTCATCTCATCACCACCAGTGTCTAAGCTATGGCAGAAGACTTGCCAAAAATTATACACTTCTCTAACCCACTGCACAGTGTCTCTCTTTAAATAAATACCATCCTAATGCCTTTGTCTCTATGTGAGTATGGCTTGTTCTTGTGATAAAATGTAATTTCGCATAAATCCCCAAATTCCACTGCAAGCGTGAGCGCAGCGCTTCGCTGGAGATACGCCCCAGTTCTATTTTCCTGCTGACGGCGCTCCCGGTCCACGTCAATCTACACAGATCAGATCGCACCAAACCGGATACTGAACAAGTGTAACTTCCAGATTTTTACAATAAATGTAAAAAAAAAACAAAGACACAGAGTACATAACTTTTAATTACGGTATTAATATATATGCTTATGTGGTTGTAAAAATGTACAATACATGTAAATTTATTGTTAATAAAATCTGTTATATATACAAACGCACATGTTCTTAAATCAAGTTCACATCCTGTCGCACTTGTGACCCTTTCTGTCGCACCAGAGGCCGACAGTTCAGGTCAAAAGTGATTCCGTTTGTACAACAGTCATAGAGCCATGGATAAGGAGTTAAACTGTTGTTTTCTGTTCTTCTTCTGGTGAATGAAGATTGTTTTGGTTACGTTCCCTGTCTTTATTGGAGGCCTTTATCACGCCATATTGCAATTCCCGCGCATGCTCCCCCCAGCTGCTCAGAGCTCCGTGGCGCTGCGCTTGCGCCACTGGAAGCGTTACAAAACGCTTCCAGTGGGCACGGGTCAGCGGCGTCGGCCGCTGGCGCTTCACAGCGTGGCGCTTCCGCTTGCAGTGAATTTTGGGGAAAGGCAGTACTGGTAAATGTTGTAGTTTAGAAATAAAATTAAATGGTGAGACTACCACATCTTCTAAATGTAAAGTTTGAAATGAACTGGATTACTGAAAACAAAATCTGGTAGCAAAAATGAGCTACTGATGAATTCTCACATTAAACAAGTCTGTAGTTGAGCGTTATTTAAATAATAGGCTACATGTTGGCATTTTACATTTAGTTACATTTCCTGCATTTAAATTTCACACAAATAATTGGATTTTCATTGCTGCATATGTTGTGTTACTGACTGTTATACATTTAACAAGGGCCCCTCCTATTCATGTCCATGCTTTCAAACTAGAGCTTCTCTACTTCAAAAATAACAGATACATGACATTTGTTCAAAAATAGATGTTCATGATTATATTTATTAAGTGCAAGAGAAACATAATACTTAAGCAAGGATGTGTTTGTGCACATCAACAAACCCTCATCATTCGCCGGAAATTGATACTGCGTTGTATTGGATTTTATCTCCTCTTAAATGCTCAGTACAACCAGGATAGTCCATCACTGAGGAGCTTCATGAGCATACTTAGATATTTGCTCTTTGATATTGGCCACACAATCAATAGTGCTTTGCTTTTGCAGAGATAGCAATATTACTCAATTTTCAGGGTTAGGTAATATTAGTCTGTAAGAGCCTATTTATTGATCTGACCACACAGACCTTTGAACATTCAAGAGAACTCCTCTGCACTCCTCACAATGATCAGCACGCTTTCATTTGAGCTGGTATATGAACGGACTAAAGAAGTAAAAGCCCCATTGATTACTGTACAATTAAGATTAGTGGGATTTGAAAGTATAAGTGTGTGTCTCTTTGGACAGTGGAAGGAAGTCGTAACACCTGGAGAGAACCCACAGTAACTCGCAAAGGACATGCAGACTCAACTAAGAGAATTCATAGTCAGCTTAAGGATCGAACACACCATCTCCTTACTGAGTGATAGGAGCACTAACCACTGTCACTGTGCAATTCAATGAGAGTAGTCAAAAAAGATCTTAAAGTCTCAACTGCTTCCATCTGGAGAAAGATTCGTAGTTCCCAGATGTTAAACAAAGCAATTTGAAAACACTTTCATCTCAGCTGCAGTTGGAGTCTTTTTATTTATTTATTTTTTTGTTGTTGTTGTTTTAGCTTTCTTGTTCATGTTGTGATACCTTTAGATTTTGTAGTTAGCTCTGGAGTACTATTTATATATCTATTTTTGTTCTATATTGTGTTTTTACTTTTAGATACCCTACCTCTAACTGCAAACTAATTCTGCTAATGGGTACAAATAAAGAAACCTGAACCTAATTCAAAACAAATTCACTTTCCTTCTAATTTTATTTCAATTTATTGTGATAAAGCTTGAACTAAATAGTATAATTTGCTTTTTGGTAAACCACTTCGAAATGCTCCGCCACACTTTTTACTTTTTACTCTAAAAAGTAACTAGTGCATTTCTCTAAAATACAAGAAAAATCCTTCCCTCTGTATAAATAAATATTCAAATAGTATCATCTTCTTTATAAACTAAAAGAACATTGACTTGGTGGTAGCCGATGGCTCAGTGGCTCTGTGATAAATTGGAATGAAAAGCGAAGCAGCTGGATCCAGACTGACAGCTCCAAGTCAATGAGCAGCCAGGTAGAGAAGCGTAATATCTCCTAAGAGTCTATTTTTCTGACTGACAGACAAGTTCAACAGGGTTACTGTTTTCAGTGCATACCGCGCTTCTTCAGCCGTGCAAACCCGGACCCTCTAAGGGAAATAAGAAGAGACGATGCTGTCAAGATGCCTGATGAGGAACGAACACACAAACGCGGGGAGCGAGATTGAGATGTGGACTGCACCATTTAAACAACTGACGTGGACACATACAGACGTACAATCAGACACACAACAAAGCTCTCTATTGCCTTGTGTGTCGTCTTACACTGCTCACTGAACTGAGTAATTCTACTTCTAATTATGTCCATGTAGTTCCATCTTCAAAACATGCAGGATTTCATCAAATGTCCCTGTGGAAAGAATTACCATTATTATCACCACATATCAAAAATACAAAAAAAAAAAAAAAAAAACACAGTTTCCTTATTATCATCTTCACTTCTACCCTGGAGGTTCTGTATTCACTTGTGATTCTTCATGTGTTCGTTAGTCTGTTGCAAGATAATGTGAAAGGTAATGGTTGGATTCTGATTTTGAAATGATTCTGAAATGAGTAATAGGCCATGAAAGAAATTATCACTTTTTGATGTGGGTCTGAAACACATAACAGTAACCCTAGAAAACTATATCTAAAAGTCCGAATTTTATGGGTCCTTGGGTAGCTTCAGGTCTCTCACTGACATCTTTGAAGCTAGTCATTTTTCCCTGCTTCCATCCAGGTTATTTTATTTATTTATTTTTCTTACAGGTACATGTTCAGGTTATTTTCACCCGCCGTTATTTACAGAGGGTAAAAATACTTTTGGGGTGAATTTATTCTAGCGTTGGAGTTGATGTTTGTTTACCAAATAAAGAGTAAACAAATTTCAGGCCCACCAGACAAAGTTCAAAGTAACCTTTTTTTTTTTTACTTTTTTTTTTTTTATAGATCTTTCATTTTTCACCAATTTTAGAGCAATTGTATAAAGTCCTCCCATAATGCCTTTTTTTTTTTTTTTTTTTTTTTTTTTTTTTTTTGGAGATATTCTATAATTAAATATAAAAGAGTACTTAAATTCCCCATATGTTGAACTTTTGTCCTCAACCTGGGACCTTCTTGCTGTGAGGCAGGAGTGCTAACCACTATGACACCATGCTGCCAACTTGAGTAAAAGTACAGATCCTTCTGGTCACATATTACTCCAATACGAGTAACCATCACTTAGTCAAATGATGAAAATTGTGCAGTTAAAGTACTGAACTATTTGCTTTGAAAAATACTTAAGTATTCAAAGTACTTACTTGTTTTTCCACATTCCATTTCAAATGAATGCAGTCAAGAATTTGGGTAAATTTCTGCTACATTAACTGCACAGATTTGCAGCATCAAAAATATGAATAAGATTTATGTTTACACCTTCTTAATCATACGCTCTGTAGATGGGATGTCAAACTCATTTTAGTCTAATCCTATATACACTTTATAGAGAGTTTAGAAAAACTAAACAAACAAACTATGTTTGTGCAGAATCAGTAAAAAGGGAAACAGTGGTAACTTTGTTTAGCGTAAATCCATTAATGGAACACACAGAGACTACAGTCTAATACAGATGAAAACCAGGACTAAAGCAGGTCTAACCCAAGTCTAAACTGAGATGAATCCATGTTAAAATCAGGACTGTCCAAACAAAAACTGGAGGTAGCGATAGTAAACCAGTACTGAACCAGGTTTAAGCAAATTAGTACTGATTAACTTAAAGGTGTGTGTGAGTGGCAAACCACACGCAAAGAAGAAACTACATAAAAAGGGTCAGTTGTCTTTCGGTTTTAAGACAATTTCTTTGCAGAAGTAAATAGAGCCTTCAGAGAAATGCAGTGGAGTAAGAAGTATTATATTTATCTTTCAAATATAGCGAAATCAAAAGTAATAAGTATCCCTGGAAAATACTACACAAGTAAACTACAGATTCTCAAAAACTGTACTGAAGTAAAATACTTAAGTAGATTTTCTTTGTTACTGTCCACATCTGATGAGGGTAAAAGGTACTAATTCCAGCCACAGGGGGTCAGTAAACAAACAAATTACTTTTTGGTTTAGTGAACTATTTGCCTTTATGAGATTTAAGGGCTTTATGGTTCATTATATTGAGATTTTAACTCCAGAACTAGGGGATCGGTACATCTAGTTTGCTCATTCATTAAGCTAATTTAATTGCACAAATATTTGTACTTTGTCTCTGTAAATGTAATGTTTGATTTTCTCAGAGTGGAACCAAGTTAATTAAGAATTCATTCATTTCTCTTTTAGCTTGAAAAACATCTAGCCAACCAGAAAAACTAAACATTGTATAAAGCCTGCCTCAATTGTGATGATTACTAGTGATCTGATAAGACTCCTGGAAAGTGTTGACAATCAGGGGCATAGCAGATCATTTCTGTGTCTTTTGGGGCTATATTATGCCTAATTAACTTTTTTGAGCTTTGTACCATTTTATAATGTTGTCCCATCATCAAAAACATACCTGGAGTTGTGTTTTGTTTCATTCATGCCAGTTTCAAAATTCTGCTACCCATCAATCAACTAAATCACAGCAGAAAAGAAGGCAACAATTGCATGGAAGAAAAAAATAAAAACTCACTGTGTGGGGTAATTATACTATTGTACAGCATGGGCACAGAGATTGCCTTGAAATGTGTCCAAATGTGCACCGTAAGTTAGAGTGAAGTTAGAGTGAAAATGTGCTGAATATGATGCACAGTCATGCCATCACACTATGACAACTTACAATGTAACACATATCGTAACTTGTATCATTATGTGAGAATCAAGGATTTGGAGAGAACAGATTTTCCTTCTGAGAACATTAATAATAAGCTTGACCTCAGCCGTGTGCTATGGCCTTGGTAACAGACTCAAATACCTTTTTGGTTCAGTGCTTTCAATTCCAGCTTTGTGCGAAAGCCTAGACTAGCATAAAAGTGACATCTTGCAAGCTCAGTTTCTGCAAGCTAGGGATTTAACAGAAAATCTTATTAGGATAGGATAGGATAGGTCTTCATTGTCATTGCACATTCATTACTACAAGATTCTCTTTGAGAGCAGTCCTTCACACAGCAGCATAGTAATTTAAAATTTTAAATTTGAATATTTAAATACAGTCTATGCAAAAGTTTGGGCACCCCTATGAGGTTGCATAATAATTTACTCTGCACAAAAAAAAGATCGCAGAGGTATTCCTTCATTTTCTAGTAATATCTGAGTTCTAGGGTGTTTTCCTAACAACAATTTTTAGTGTAGCAGTATTTAGGTGTATGAAATTAAATGAAATATGAAAAAAAAATGTCTGTGCAAAAGTTTGGGCACACTTATAAGTTTGCTGATTTGAATGCATGTAACTTCTCAAAATGGATTACTTGCAACACAGAACTTGTTAGACTAGTTAGTAAAGCCTTGAACTTCATAGACAGGTGCATTCAATAATGAGAAAAGGTATTTAAGGTGGTATTTAAGACAGTAATCAGGAAATGGAAGGACACAGGCAAAGTTGTTGTTAAGGTCAGATGTGGCAGGCCAAGAAAAATACCACAGAGACATAGGCAAGGAATGGTGAGAATGGTTAAAGACAATCCACAGATCACCTCCAAAGGCCTACAAGATCATCCTGCTGCAGATCGTTCAACAATTCAGAGCAATGACTGTAATAAAAAAAAAATAAAAAAAAACTTGTATATTTAATTTGTGTTATGAATAGGAGTACAATCATATGAGTATAAGAGAGGGCTACAGCCTTGGGGGGTACCAATATTGAGGATGATGTTGTAAGTCAGTTTAGTCTATATAGAGAAGGCTATATGTATATATTCTGCATGCTCATTGCTAGAAAGAAAGGCTTTATGAAGTAATTCAGCTTGTTATTTGTTCATGCATGTTGTTGGACACCAGAGAGGACAAGCCAAGGACTAGACCTCACCACTGATGTATGTTTAAGTTTGGAAAAAATTTCAGCAATAGTCAGCAACACCGTGAGCAGAGTGCCGTACAGCAGTGAGTTGCCGGTGTTCAGTGACCAGTCTACAGCCCCATGCTGCTGCTGACATCATCAGAAGTCCCGGTAATCTTGTGGTTATTGAGTTGGCTGTTTTGAGGTGTGTGTGGTATTTCACTGAACCTCAGAGATCAAGGATTAGAGGTGACTTTGGACCAGTGGCCAAGCTAAGCAGCCAGAGAGGAAAGTGGAAAAAGAGCTGAGAAAAGGTCCAAGCAAAACGCTACAAGAAAGGACAAGAGGACATTTTTTTTAACAGTGCACTACTCAAAATTGTTATTTCTCAATTCCTACCAACAGCAGCAAAGCCATTTTTACTTATCTCTATCAAAACACCCAAGATTTTTGCTTTGTACCTTTGTGATGCACATAGACCTACCACTTCCTCTAAGCAAGAGAAATACATAATGTGAGTACAGATGGCTGATCCCTTACATGTAATGCAACCTCAATATAGAGCAAATGTACCTTATGAAAAATAACACATTTAACAGTCTGCATGTATGTAAGAAGGGCTATTGAGAGAGATGTAAATATGAATATATGTGCTGCACACATTTGTACAATATATAGGCCATCAGCGCGTGGGATATTAAATGATGTGTGAAGAACATATTGGCACCATTCATCTTATTATAATGTCTTTGGATGACAGAAGTATCCTCCTGATGTGTTCTCAGTCACAGTCATCTGTTAATTGTGTTTTTATTGACTTCCCAGAACAATTTGGTTTGATATAGACAGTAATAATTCGATTTTTTGTACAAATTTCAGGAAGGAATGGTTTTTGTTTTGTTTTGTTTGTTTGTTTGTTTGTTTTTTGGTGGTCCTGATTTCACTGACACATTTTACAATAACAAAAATAACTGCCAAAATCAAATCGAAAACCTGCTCGGCACTTGAGATGTCACCTATCCTCCTCTTGCCTACCCTTTATTACCAACTCCACTGTGTTTCATAAAATCTTAAACCCTCTCTCAGCTTTGTGCACTATTTATAAGTGTCCGGTTTAATTCAGCCTTTCCCTGGAACTCATTGGTTCTGACCAGATCATTTCTTGTGCCACAGGATGCTGTGAACTTTTGACTTCAATTTTCTCATGCTGGCACACGTAAATTAGAAGAATGTTTCCACAGCGAACATGGCTCCCTGCCCAACCTCACAGAAGTTAAGATAGAAGTGCACACAGTCATGTCTTTGAGGTAAGTGAAGGATGCTGTTACCAACTATTATTTCTACCAGCTGGGACACAGATGATTGGGCCTTATTAGTGCCACTGCAGCACAAAAACTTTAGACTGACTTCAATTTCATCTTGTTGTCTCAGACACATCCTTTTAACTTTTTCCTTTCTTGGGTCACACTGACCTGTAAACAAACCTTCTACATCCTTCTGCTCTCATTCATTTATCCAAAAAAAAAAAAAAACAGTGTTACAGCTATTTTTCACGTTGCAGTAAAATGTGACCATACAAAAAGTTTAAGGATGCAAAAAGCTTTTTTACTCTGCTTCTGTTCAAAAGAGTACAACACTGCTACCCATTGCTAGTCTCGTCACCTGTTTTTTATGGCATCAGTAGAGTATTTATTATGTTGAATGTTCTCCTTTAGCCAGATAATATTTTTCAAGGTTGTAAAACATGCAGTCCTCGAGAGGTGACCATGATTGGTTTAAAAAGATGAATAAAAGCTTAATATGTCTCCTTTAAAACCCAGGCTTTATTTACACTCCACTTGTCATATCAGCAAAAAAAAAAAAAGGAAAAAAAAGTCACTCTTTCCCTTTCCATTCAGTTTATAATGAATAAATCTAGACAGATAATGTTTTTTTATTTGAGAGGAATCATATCTTTTTCAAGGCGCTCCTTTAACTATAAAAGTGACAAAAACATACAAGTACAAGTTGTTTCAGTCAAATGGAGCTGTGTATCTAAAGGCCTTCTTCCCAACCTCTTTATACATCAAGAGAACCCAAAAGAACAGGTGTATAAGATTCTGGAGACTGTGTGATGACCTAAATGGGACCGAGTGTTGGTTCAAGTAGCCAGGGAAATTGTTGAATGCATTTAAAGATAAAAAATAAACCAGTGAAAGTATGCAACTGCTACCTCAAGTTGTGGTAAAAAGATTTCTCATATGCCAAAACTATAGGATGGAGTTTATATTACATGTCTTATAATTACAATGTGAAAGTGCCTGATATTACATATAGTGTAATTCTCGCATGTCTTCGATATTCACCCCAGGCAGTAAAAAGCTGAGACCTGTACCCGATTATATTTAGATATACAATTCTCATCATTAGGGACAGATTGTATGTATTAATCACACCATTCAAATGCAATAAGTGACAAACAAACAAGTAAGTATGTCAACTTGAGAGTAGGGTTTTCTAAAAACTGTTTAATGGGCCTATGAAATAGTTCATGTTTCTTGTCAGGAAACCACCAAATCAACTTGAATGATGTCTAGCTATGTATTTTATGGTTTTATAAAAGGCAAATCTAAATAATCACATCCACTATGACATGGTCACTGTTAATTCTAATCATGAAAAACTGATCATCATAAGCTGAATATATAATAAACAGTTTACAGGCTACAGCTTCCTGAATATTGTGAACTTCTATAATCGGAGTCACATATATTACTTATTTATGTTACTCGTCTTTATTGCAAAAGGCCAATAAACCCCTCCCCAATGGTAACAGGACATGCTTTTGCAATATCATATGACAGGGACTACTCACTTTTAATGCATGTGAGCAGATCTATGTCAGAAGCACACAACAACAAAAGCACCAGTCGAGATATTAACATGTTATGGGAATAGATATGGTAAAACATAACATGACAAGTGGAAGTGCAGAATAATAAAGTGCAGTCTCATAAGGAAATCTCCCAGGATGCTCTCTGCTTTGTGACAGTGAGGCGCTCAGATATTGACCAGGCATCTTTCTGTCAAACACAGGAGGAGAAACCACACTCACCATGTATTATTCAATATCTAATGTACTGCCTTTGTCACCAGGCAGAGTTGTGCATGGAGTTCACTATTTTTGATACACTTTAAAAATACGAAAGCAGCATTGATGGATTTGGATTAGTGAAAATTCCCTAAGCTGTGGTAGTATGGCTCATAATACATTTAATGAAAGTAGGATTGGACAATTGTCTTTCTACTGTTGTTAGAATAGAAAAATGTATTGTTATTGTTATAAATAATGATATTACATTAAAGCATATAGGCACGAAACACAGTGCAAGTAATATGTGCAATCCCATAATGTGCAAATATTCTAAACTATACTGTAAACACTGCAGCATCATGAGGAACAGTTATCAATATTAGAAAGTATGATTAAGGTTAGTAAAGCCAAAAAAACAAAACAAAAAAAAAAAAACACAAAGTAAGCAAGCTAATTTATTCCTTGTGTACTGTGGTGCCTGTCTCTAGCTTATTTAGGCTACTGCATAAACAGAATAATGTTTCACCAGGCTTGTCACCACGAGACAACTGTACTGGGGTCTATGAGAGAGCTTGGGTGCACCCTAGTAGATTTGTTCATATATATGTATAGGCTATATAAATTTAGATATATTTTTTACAGATCTTCTGCGGGCCGGATCAGATTTCTGCTAGGCTACTTTTGCCCCTGGTCCACGAGTTGAATAGGCCTGATGTACAGTATGCGACTTTTTTTTTCTTTTAATTTAGGAAAACTGTTAGCATATTTTAACATGAATTATCTAAACTACCAAATATGTGTCCATTCTTATTCATCTTAGGGAATTTGTACCTGGAAGCTGCCTGAAACAGATGTTTTTGTGTGTGTCCTGAGATTGCCTCCACTTTAATCCTTCATCATGACAACACATCAAGTCCCAGTGTTTGGCTGTCAGTAAGTTTTTGACTGAAAAACATATCATGGTGCTTCCCCATTCCTACAGCCCTGACTTGGCTCCTTGTGCCTTTTTTATATTCCCAAAGATGAAAAATTATTTGAAAAGACTCTATTTTGAAAGGGTGAATAAAGTCCAAAGACTTGCACTTTGAAGACTTACAGGGATGGAAGCATGGGGAACACTCACAATGTGCTTTCTTTAGAAAGAGAATGTTCAATGGTACAATTTTACAATAAATATTTTGATGACTTTGGACATACCTCCTGGCTGTATTGCTGAGTCCTATCAATTTACAAGAGGACACAAAACTGGAATTTTGGACTGCCATGTGGCTGGTCACTGAAACAGAATGCAGAAACGTCTGTGGGCAGCCAGGCAGCACTAATGTATCAAACGCAGAGGTAATTCATTGCAATTAGCAGCGACTCATTAAGGTAAGTAATGTCACCCAAACCCCTAATGAATGGCAATGTAGTCCAAGACAAAAGAGGAGTTTTCTCTGTCCTTAGAGACTGGACATTGGTATTCAAACAGAATACAAAGGATTTGGTAGCCAAGACACAAGGCCCATGTAACTACACTATGGTGGATGAAAGATTCAGTTTTGTGTTAATATTAAAAATATTGTGTTAAGATGTTTTGACTTCACACTAAGACTTAATATCAAGGAGCTAATAACAAGCATTAGCAAAAAAATCTGAACGCATCCTCTATGCTGTCTCATCATGTAGGCACTTGTATATCTATTCAAAGTGATCATGCTCACCCCAAAGTAGGTTATGCCATTTACTGTGTAACTGACTGTAGCATTAGACATGTAGAATTAAAGGCAAGGAAATCAAACTTTAAAAGGTCAAGATGAACATACTGTATTTCATGAAAATCTAGATATGCAAAATGACACTTAGGGTTTTAACATCGCCTTTTCAAAAAAAGCGCTCTATAAAATGTGTTATTTGACACAGCAGCTTAGGTTCACTTTGAGTATAATCTTCAGCAAGATGCATATGGGGCGCATGTATATAGTTTCCTTGACCAATGCTAATGAAGCCTAAAGCCTATACTATTACCAAAAATGTATTTTTAAAACACAAATTCACTGAATCTTCTCAACATTGATCTAAGTCATTAAAAATGTGGTCTTCACAGTTTTACATCAGAGGGGAGTAGTTGTTGCAGTGGAATAAAAACACCTTCTAGGGCAATATTAAAGTTTGAAGAAAATTCCAACCATTTTCTGTAATGTGAATAACTTCTTCAACAACTGTAAAATGTTACTTGCAAGGTGTTTCTGCATTTACAGGCCTTTTAAAAAGTGCAGAGGTGGAGGTTTTGGCATTGCATTAATGGCTCCTCTAAGACTTCCAATTACTGTTGTAAAGGTGAAACAGTGACAATATAGTCTTTTTTTCTACTGAAGGTTCTTGAGTTGACACAGAAGTCATGGCAATTATATGTTTTTATTGTGTTTTTTCACATCATTTCACATTCCACACTTGATTATCTTTGCTGGTCTATTGCATCTGCTGATCTGGCCAAGCTGTTTGAAAAGCTTTACAAACCCCTGCGCTCACATGGCCCATTAACCTGAAAGATCAAGCTAAAGTCTGAAATCTGCTCACTCCAATTATGACCTGAGCACAGTGCAGGGAGGATTTCTGAAATGCTGACTGCGTTGCTGGATGTATCTTTGTTTACCATGTCAGTGTTCATCTAACTGGAAACAATGGGTATATTTACAGACAAGCACAAGCAGCGTCCCACTGTTACAGCTCAAACCCTGAAATACCACTGTACTAAAGCCGATCTTGTGAAAGGAATAGAGGAATGGAGCTGCTTTCCCTCAGGTAGCCATGGTGGAGGGCTGGCAGATGGAAGCTGCAGCTGTTCCCAGGTAGGAGAGCAGCCTGGAGATTGGCTGCCGTTCCCTCTGGGCCGAGCCAGTCTCAGCAGGGAATTCACAGTGAGGCCTTTTCACATTGGCAGCGCCTCAGACTGGGCTGGAGCCGAAGCTAAAGGTTCACACTTTTCTCCATGACTGTTTCTGCACAGCGCCATTTTTCCCCCTCATTTCAACCAGAGCACTACTTCAAAGACGCCATCCATGCCTACCGACAACAGCATAGCAGCGTAAGTAAAAAAAGTAAAACTGGACCAACTGAGCGAATGCTTTGACAATATGTATTTGTACTTCTCTTCCAAATGTTTTTTTTTTTTTTTTCTCTCTCTCTCTGTGTAATGAACAGTGTGTTGAATTAGCCTCTTTCTCTGTTTGTGATACAGTGATAGCTTGAAAATAAAGTCTTGGTGGCATGTTAAGGTCTTCAATAATGTTTATAACAATAATACAGAGAAAGAAGAGAGAAAATTTCAGGGCTACACAGGATGAAGAAGTCACTGTGAGTGGCAAAAGAGAGTGGCGACACAGAGTTGAGGAATCCATTCTTGCAAATACACAAAAATGTATCTAATATGGGAAGAGCCGTTGTGTAACTGATTATATTGATTCAATAAAAAAAGAGATCTGTTTTTATTGACTGCTGAAATATAAAATAGGAGAAGCAAATGGATAGTAACTCATTTGTAGTTAGAACTTCATGTCAGGAAGCCTCCTCCACAGCCTCGCCTAGCTACAAATTGCTGACAATGCACAACAACCACTTTCTTTTTTTTTTTTGCAAACTTTATTTAAAAATTACTACAAGTCCCTACAAAAGAAAATAATTGATTAAAACATTGCTCAACATTAGAACACATAACAAGAATACACTCTTGTTATTGGGGTAGAAGCAGCCTCCAGAGGAAGGATCCTGGAAATTGTGAAGCACCCACTGATTAGATGTGATGCCTTTTGAGAAGGAAAAGTTTGCCATGTTGTTGTTAGAAAGACTGGCAAAGTCATATACAGGTTCAGATAACAGTTCATTAAAACTGTTCATGAATAGATTTAAAAGGCCAACAAATTTGAATTATTTGAAGGTGGAAATGCACGCAGTGAATGAAATGTACCCATAATCAAATGAAAATATGGCAGATGAATTATCCAAGACAGTGTGTGTGGTCAAGGAAATTTGCTATGGACCTGCCAAAATCAGGCAGAAGTAGAAGAGCCGTGTTAATAGACATAGCTCTGGGCAACAGTGTGACATTTTGGTGGTTACATGCACTGTGATAAAATAGTCCAAAAGCTCCAAACCGCTGCTCTTTGAAGGCATACTATTTCTAAATTAGACATTTTACCAAATGTTCGGTTCCACTATGGAAGATCAAAGCCATATGCGTAACAAGCTTAGCAGAAGATAGAGACAGTGGCTGCAGTGTGTTAGCTTTTTAAATTGAAGAAGAGTCTGTACCAGGGACCCTGTGCCTGTCAAACAGAGCTTCATTATATACTCTGTATAGTCTATAAAGTAGAGTTTGGATCAAGTAAATGCACATTTAATAACAATTTAAAATATATACATTTTCCTTTTGGCTGATTCCTTATTGGGTCACCACAGCGAATAATCACACTGTGATTTGGCAAGTTTTTTATGCTGGATGCCCTTCCTGCTACTACAAGCCACACAGTGTGAGTGGAGTAAGCAATGTGGGGGTCTTGCCCAAGTGCACAACAACAGTATGCACTGGATCAGAACAGGAATCGAATTGCCAACGCTCTGGTTAGAAGCTGACTCACTTGCCTCACTGAACCACCTGTGCCACTGTCACCCCACAAAACAGTTCATACATAGTCCAGTAATATTAAGCCTGCAATAGAATTTTCCCAGTGTCAGCTGTTTCTTTTTTCCATCACTTCTATTTACACTGGAACAGTACACTTTGTCCTGCTCTGGGAAAATTGGACCCTACGGTGAAGTGAACCAGGAAAGTCCTGCTGAGATTACTAATCTCTTTACCCAGGGAGTCTTGGCCCATAGGGGACCTATTGTAAATATTTTTTCAGTGGTAAGGGAAACCAGAGCACCTGGAAGAAACCCACACAGACAACTTTGTTGTAAATAGTAATTTATTGTCAAATCTGATACAAACCATGAGTAACACTCCTCGGGATTTAAAAAAAAAAAAAAAAAAAAAAAAATTATAAACTAAATTAAGCTTTTTATACTGCATAAATAAGGATTGCTAAATAGGCCTATTTCACATTATGTTATCACCATTTCCTTTGGTGTAATCATGGATAACATACAGCAAACTTAGAGATATCTAGTATATTACAACTCGGGTTGTCATACTCTATAAATAAACAGTCAGAGGCCTTTAATATTTCAGAATACCTGTGCATGTTGCATAAATGTGTTCTGCATATGCAAGATGCACTTAGTACATATTCATTTATTGACTAATCTTACACTTCTTATTTGACTTTGAGGCCAATGGGGGAGGGGGTCATTTTTTAGCAGACATACATTTACTTAAGCAGAATGAGTGATTATTATTAGTACTTTCAGTAGCAGCAGTGGTGGTTAAGTGAACATTACATTCAACACTCAACACTTTTACTCAAATAACATATCTTTTACTTCTGCATGAATAATATTATTTTGAAGTAAATGTAGGGCTATTACTACTAAAGGTACAGATTTGCAGTACCACCTCCACTTCTATATTTTGCATATTTAACTCTTGGTTCAGAACAGGTTAAAGACGCTCGCTCAGCAAAATCCTCCGTTTGGCTGCTACTTTGAAATGCTACACCAAAATAATATAACACAAAGCATTTAGAGCTCACTGAAATGGTTTTGCAAAGTTCTGGATATGACTTCCTTTGAACTCTGTGTTGTTTGTTCCTCTAACTGTGCACCATTGTAAATCTGCGCTCTGTCCCTGTAATTACACTGTCATCTGGCCCTGTGCTGGAATCATCTTCTTTAAATATGACGTAATTATTGCTGTTATTTCCCATCAGAGAAATATAGGTGTCCTCTCTCAACAATATCATCGTCATATGGTGAACTTTCTTTTTTATTTGTAACTGTCATTCAGGTTATTGGAGTGTAAAATTGGAATATTACTCTGTGATGGCACCAGCAGAGAAATAGTTTGATGGCCTCAGCTCAACTGTATGTTTGGTAATTACTATAAAAGGTACTGGGGAAGAACCAAAGCATTTAAGGTGGATGGCTTTTTCATTTTCTAATTTGATGGCTTATGTCTTTGCTCCCGGGCCTTGTGTGCGAGGGCAGCGGGTCTATAGGCATTTACTTGTGCATCGATAGCACTCCCGACGTTTATCAAGGGAAATGAATGTGTTTGAAGGCGCCAATTAGCAGCATTCAGCACTCAGTCAGGTCTGAGGGAGCGTTAGCATCCATCATCCCACTCAGAACAGCTTCATTCAAGAATCTGGAAGACACTTCATTCAAGAATCTGGAAGACAGGAAACAGTGGGTCTATATCGATCTCTCTGTCACTATATAGTCTGATTTTTCTGCACCTACTCACTTCCAGTGGCTGAAAGATGTATTGTACTTTCTTTAATGTGAAAAATAAATACTTAGGGCCATATTTACTAAGACAAGTGCAAAATTGCGAGTGCAGCTTAAAAAATAGCGTCTGGTATTTGTGGGCGTGTTGCGTGTGATATACGAAGAGAAACTGCGCAAGTAACTGCTGCCGCAAATCTGATATGTAAATGAGAATTTTGCGTGAGCATAAAACGCACTGACAGCGAGAGCAACGCTGTTTGCCAGCTCTGACTGCATCTTTCCTACAGAGATGCAACACAAAACACAATCTGAGAGTCCAACAAATAACAGGACTGACTGTAGTAGAGCTGTGTTCGCTGACCAGAGTCACGTGCCTTATTTCCCCTCTGTGAAAGACAGTGAAGGGAGAGGAAAGTCCTTTTCACTGTCTGTCAGAGCCAGTAACCTTTCAAACAATTATATAAAATGTATCAGTAGCCTATATGGCGTGCTGATGGTGATCGAATAAAAATAACAATTAAAAAACATTTTTGATGTCCTCCGCTCGATCAAATCCACACAGCCTTGAGTCTCTGTAGGGGCAGCTGTCAGTCAAGCGCCGCAGCGAGCATTGGGAGGCAATGAGATAAACACAGTGAGTAGAGTTTGCGCAGCATTTAAAGACTGTTCTGTCACCGTAAGGATTTCAAAGAATGTTAAACAGACTGAAAGCCCAGAGACAACAGCTGTAAAAGGCTGAAGTTCAGGGAAATACGAGTGAGAATCAAGGAAAAAGTGCCACAGGTAAAGTCTGTTTCTTTGTTTCCTTCGACTTCAAATCAACACATTACTGTTGTATCTTTGTAAATGAGCCCTGTTAAAGCATTAGAACTTATTTTCAACGCCTCATCTGTGCACTAAAAGCTACACTCTTACCTCCGCAAAACTTTTGCACCTGCTTCTCCAACGTACTAAATTTTCACGCAGATTTAGCTCCCGTACTCGTGATAAATCAAACAGCGACTGCAAACCGACTTCATTTGCATTTTCCACGCCTTGAATTTTGCGCGTTTTGGCAAGAACGCCTTGTTTTACATATTCATTGAATCACAGGAGCAAAATCTGCACCGCGCTGAATTTGCTCCTGTGAGAGGTGCAAATCTCAGCTGCGCCTGGGTTTGCTCCATTTTTCATTTAGCGTGCACGCAAACCTTTGATAAATCTGGCCCTTAGTGTATCTGGCTTCACATAAATTGACTCAAATTTGGAAACCTTCCTTATTCACACCAAAATTATTCCTGTTCAGAGTGTCAGATTAGGGTTTTTATTGATATGATTTTCTTATCTTTTAATTTCCTTTGTTTAAGTAAGTGTGTAATGGTTTCATTGTTAATGTATTGTTAAAGGTATAACATCCACTAATAATTGTATGGTCAAAATGTAAGTTTTTTTTTTGTTGTTGTTGTTGTTGTTGTAAAATACATAAAGTTAAAAAAAAATCTGATTTCCCCCCCTTTTAGCCCTATACACAAGTATTGCAGCTGGAGAAAAAAAAAAAAAAATCCTAATCGGACACACTCTGGATAGGAATATTCCTGCCATAAAATTAGGAAGGTCACACTGCAACCAGGCTTTCACATATTACATTCAGGAAAGTTTTCACAGGCCTTAGAGTTTTTATGCCAACCTTTTTGAAACATTAAACCCAAACATCTTCAAAAAACCTCTTAGCTGTTTAGACTCAACAGTGTGCAAATTGCAGACATTTCTAATAGGTTGATTTATTTTTTTATACATACATACATTTAGCTTCATTTATAATCTTTGTCTTTCATTCCCAGGTGCACTAAAAGGCCTAGCACACTTTTAAATCTGCTGTTCTGTTGAGGAAAAAGGCCCAAGCATGCATAAAGAAGCTGCCACCATACAGATACATAAGCTCAGGTTGATGGATTGACTCCCATTTGAAAGTTGCCATGTTATGCAATGCTGCCTTGGCCTAAATGTGAGCTCTATACTAGAAGCTGACGTTTCTAACAGCTGTAATGACCAGCCTCTGTGTGTGCTCAACCTGTGGGAGGAAACAGACCTGACACTGAGACAGTGGGTGGACATCATCATCCTCATTTTTGTATAAAAATAATGTGCTTATACTGTTGAATTTAGATTTTAAAAAGGCTGTAACATTGCACTCTTGGTACTGTCATTTTATCCACAATTGTTAAGTGAAGAGCACTAGAACTGTCTGTCCAATGCTACTTTAGGCCAGAGGTGGGCAATACTCATTTTGTCTGACTAATGGCCTGGAGTTCAAACCCACAACCTTCTTGCTGAGAGGCAGGCGCGCCAACCCTTGCACCCCTACATAATCACCAATCCTATTTTAAACTGCTTTTCCATGTCTTTCTGCAGTGATGTAAAGACTTACTCAGCCTGAGCAGATGTCAAATTCAGTCAGCTATTTAACATTTCATATCTTGGCTTCAAATTCTTGTCTGAATTGCATATACAGGATTTACTGAGTTAACTTTGTGGATTGTATTTAATGACTTCCATTTAGTACAATCACTAAAAGGGGTAAAAGTGCTAATTTTCCAAAGAGCTTTCTCAACAACACTTGAGACCAAATTAAAGTTCTTGGGTTGTTTTGCCTCAGCACTTGCACTTTGAGACAAAGACAAATGGATGAAAGAATGTGACCCTGTGGTGTGTTTAATAAATGAGATTAGACATTGATTAACTGAAGGAGAAATCACAGATTGTTTAATTAAATGACAGACTCTTTGGGGAATACATTCACGTTTGTGCTTATATATAAAACAACCAATAAAAAAAAGTGGCACTTTGTAAAATGTAAATACAATCAGAATGCAATGACTTGAAAAACTTATAGCCACTTGTTACTTAAAATAGAACACAATCAGCATTTTAGGTGTTGAAACAGATATTTGACCATTTTATAACAATAGGCTCATTGTGAATATGATGGTGGTGAATATGATTTGTATTTTAAAATTTGTAATACTTCTTACCATACAACAGTATTCTCTTCTGCCTCAGTCCATTTTACATTAGCTGTGTTCCTGATCCATGCAGGGATTTCCAGTCCAGAATAGTGTTGCTTGAGGACCTGGACATCATGAGCAATAGTAATAATACAGACTTTGCCTTTCTAACATGCTCTTTTGATAACCAGACATCTCACTGAAGTTTTCCCAATTAACTTAGTTGCAAAATGCTCCTCCAGCTATTTTAATAGTAACACTTTTTTAGAATGTGCTAATATTTTGCATTACATATTAAATTCTTTAACTTTCAACATTTGATATGTTGCCAATAATAATAATAATAATAATAATAATAATAATAATAATAATAATAACAATAACTAACAATATTCTTCTTATTGTTCTTATTATTATTATATTGGATTTATATTGCGCTTTACGCTTTTAAGATTCTCAAGCTTCTCAAAGTGCTTTACAAATTTGGTCCATTTCCCATTCACTCATCAGCAGGGATCTCAAGTCTCACGCATTCACTGTGAGTCACACGCAATTCACCTCTCACATGCTCACATGCCACACCTCGTATTTCTCACGCTGAAAAAAGTCCTATTATTGGATGGGAATTAGACCTAATTGTCAAAGCGAGCAACAAAAACGTGAAAGATTTCATGTTTGGGTCACAACAGGTCTATCACACTCCAGCATGGGATGGATAAACTGGCCCTGTAGTGGATCATGTGTGCAAGGTGAACAGAAAACCATGGCAAAGATGTGAGAGAGGGACATACTCAGCACTGTAGAGCTGTTCATGGACAAATTTTTAAAAAATAAATGGTAAAATCTGATGATTTGTCAGCCTCTTAATAAAACTGCATGTTTAGCAAAACATAACTGTCTACACTGGCACCGAGCAGTGTAACTCATTCAGTGGAAGGACTAAGGAGGCTTGTCATTAAGCCTGCAGTCCGATGTTCCCTACCAGAAAGCTGAAGAGAATAGCAGCCAACATGATCCTGAGCAGCTTTTAGCTTTAGCCGCTTCAGCATGTGTCCCTGGGGTGGCCCGCCGCTGTTGTACCTTTTTGAATATGTATGTGAGTTATTGGTCCTGGGGGAGCTACTATATATCCATGAAACGGTGGATGGGTGACAATGGGGGCCTACTCTTCTTTTTCCCTTTATCTAGGCCTGTCTGCTTCCTGATGTATCTCTGAGCACAACTTGTTCAGATTGCCTCATCTATCATAGGCCGCAGATATGAAAATGTGGATCACCGCATCGAGCCCAGTCACATTGTTACGAGTGTAATCTGGAGGCATCGTGCGGGAGGGCCCTCTTCTGGAGTGAAAACAGACTTGAGGAAAGGAACAAACACTTTTTCTTAAATAATAATAATAATAATAATAATAATAATAATAATAATAATACTTCTTGTTGATTGTTTAGAATAACTGCTCTACTTCCTGAGCCACTGTCCAAAAAATATAGAAACTTTTGTAACATTTTTGTGTGTACCTATGTTTTTTTCAGTCATCCTATAACCAGAAGGTTGGCAGTATGAATCCCACTCTCCCCATTTCATACTGCTGTTGTGCCTTTGGGCAAGACACTTTTTTCTCGCCTCATGCAACATATTATTATGTTATTATTATCAGAAAACACGGGTAAAATTAAAAATATGACAGAAAAATACAGTCAAATATCTATTTTAATGAGGTGCATGGTGGCAGAGTGGTTAGCACCTCCTGAGCGTGGGTTCAATTGCCGGGCTAGCAGACTCACACACTCCCTGAGTGGAGTCTGTATGTCCACCGTGTTACCGTGGATTCTTTATGGGTGCTCCACCTTTATTTAGTGACATGCATGTATTTAGGACAATAGGAAAACTGTAAACTGTCAGTGTATATTAGGTTTGTGACTCTGGCCATTGTACCCTGTGTGCCCATAGTTGCTAGGCTTTAAACCCCTGCAACCTCTTACAGGAACAGACAGAAAATTATATATGAAAAACATGTGTTTAATTTGAATGCTACATCATGCCTTTTAAAGGAGTTATTTTCCATGTTATAATTGTGTTTCTATATTGGTGTATCAGCTTCTTCAATCATGTGTTCACAGTGTTAGACCCCATGTTCATATTGTTTACTTCAAGTAATTTAACACTAACAAGTTCACACTGACTCACTTCCTGGTTGCTCAAGGACATAGGGCCAACAGCATGCAGCAATCAACTGCTGTGTTGTTGTGAAATTAAAGATGTGTTTATGATCATGGTCCCATGGCGAATCTCGTATAGCCAGCATTTGTTTATTGGCTTCCTTCAATAATGTGTGAAGGAGACTCCTAATTATATTAGGCTTAATAATAGACTTATCAAATTGCATTAAACAAGGTCATTTGTTATCGGTGCACAAACATGAAATAGCAGGTTAGCTGACAGTAAAATGTGTATAGCTTTGCACAACACTTAAAAGCACCTAGTGTTTTTCCTAGTTAAGTTATGGACCAGTAAAAGTCATCTGTGTTTATAGGTTAAGATATTGGAATGTTTATACCTGGTAACATGCCAGGATACAAAGACTAATAGCTTTTATTTCAACCTGGCCAGACTCAAGCAGAGACAAATGTATGCATTAGAAAAGATTTATTGAAAACAATTATTAATTTGGTTGTAAATATAATAACATTGGGCAATGCATTGAAGGTGCAGAGCAGGGTAGACACTAGGAAGTGCCCCCTTCCTAGTGTCTACCCTGCCTCCTCAGCCAGCCTGAGTGATGATGAGGCTGAGACGGAGCAGAGGAGGCGTGGTATGTGGAAGGTGAGGAGTTCTCTCAGTGGCAGGTGTAGGCGGAGCAGCAGCTTGATGAGCAGGAGACTCTTCCAGACTGATTTTGCGCAATAGCTTCATTATAATTTCTTTTAGGTGTGGTTCACTTTCCTATAACTTCAGTAACTTCAATAACTTCGCACAAAAATTGATTCTTATCATATTTAAGATTAGATTAAGATTTAGGAAGTATGCTTTATGTAAAAGCCTTGAAAAATGTATTTATTCATTTCCTTTCTGTCATTAACTGCCATTAACTGAGGCCAGGGAAGCCACTGTAACAAAGGGTTCTGGTAATGGATTCTGTATTTCAAGTAAACAATATGAACATGTGCCTGTATAGATATGTAAAACTATGATTAACAGATACAGACTATAGAACGACTTTCAAGGAAAGCACTGATATTTAGTAGTAGTAACATTTTTACTTTAAAGTTAAAATTTAGTGGTGTACATTTATGTCTACTTAAACCTTAACTACCTGATCCATTTTGCAATAAATTCCATAGATGCAATTTTTTCAGTCATTAGTACAGCCTTTATGAAACCATTTGTGAAAAAAAAACAAAAAACAAACAAAAAAAAACTTCTATAACTTATCTGGGCCACATGCTACAGCAGGGGGATTTTGCCAAGGGATGGGCACATTTAAAGGTAGAGCCCAAGCGCGTGCACAGTTGTATTCGGAAGCAATGGCGGCTGCTAACCTGACTGGCAAGTATCTTGCCACTCGGGTTAGCAGCTGCTATTCCAGCCCTAGCTACTACAGGTTACACAGCAAAACAGCCCAAAAAAAGAAAACCAGAGACAGAGAAGACAGAAATAAACTGTTTATCAAACGTGAGAAGAAATAAAATGCAAGTAAATATCGGCGACACATTCACCAGATGGAGAGAGCTTTGAAATCGCATTGGTCTAAAACTGGATGCAGAGCTAGCTTTTTACTTCTTGACAGGTAAGAAATGGTAAAATCTTGATAGAATATAGTAGCTAGTAATTGGTTTATGTGCGTTACATGCACAGAGCATGCATGAGAAGTGTAGGAGGAGTCAGGAAAGAGGGAGGGGGACAAACTGGAAAGTTGCAGTAGTTTATTCTCACCACTTGGATGCAAGATCAGGTAGTTTAGCTTTAAGTGGTATATTTTATAACAGTACAGATTGTGAGTACTTCTAAAGATAAACTAACATTTGTAAATACATGGGTGGTGAGTGATGCTAATAATCTATTACATTATATAATAGATAATTTGCTAATAAATTCACTCATAGCTACACATTCCAAGCCAAAGGTTAGTGCAGTGACTTTCCACTACATCTGTCTAAAGACGACATCCAAAGTCCAGAGGTGTCTCCATTGTCTTGGAACACAGCTGTGGTGAGAGAGGTGGACAGAGAGGAGACCTGTGAGCTAATCCAACAATCACCACTGTCTCCAAGGACAACTTTAGGATAAAAGCAACAGCTGCGGAGCTCCACCACTTACCCAACGCACAGCCCAGGTCATCTGGCACAAGTTTAATCAACACCCAAATCACAGACGCTCAATGGGCCATTAGAGTCTACCTTAGTGCTCAGATTCCTCCCTTCTTTGCCTGATGCTTTTCACATGGACTGAAGACTATTGGTAAAATCAAATGGGTTTTTGAAAAGGCACAGATAAAGGAGGTACTGTACTGTGCAAAAGTCTTAGAAAGGTTTTGAGAAAAGCTATGAACAAAGACAGGTGTATCAATGTACAAAAACACACATATTAATCAAACTGGAAGCACTTAGGAGAGTGCAAATTTGGTAAAGAATGAAAATGAATGTTAATATCTTTGGTCTGTATACAGAATACAAAATATAAACTTTCTACAATGTGTACAAACTCATTGCTGAGATTTTTTTTTAATTTCCATAAAAAAATAAAACATCTGCATTTATTAAAGCACTCATAGTTAACAGCATTTTTCTTCTTCTACAAAGTACTGCACATCTAAAGTAAACTTGCTCACAAAAGGTTGCTAAAAAGATCTTTGTCCTTGAAGTAGGTAGGTTGTATAAAAAGGCTTCTGTTTAATAAAAAATGAACCTCAATGCAATGCTAAGGCAATTAGCAGGTAGTCAAACTATAGTATAAATGGTACAGTGTAGTGGAAATTCATTCATTCCTGTGTTATCTGTTGTTATTCTTTCGTCTGTGCTAAGTGCTGTACAAGGACAATGACATTCCTAATAGCTGTAAGGCCAAAGCATGTTGTGTCTTAGTGCACATGAGGCCAGGCCATGGTGACCTCTTATAAATTAGAGCAAAAGTCTAAAGATATGCTTGTGACTCTGGGACACGTACTCTTTTCCTGTGTATGCTTGGTATAAAACCTACCTTCTGCTGTGTTCTCCTTGTGCACAAGTCAATAAAGACGACTCGCTGATCCAGACACTGTCTTCTTGTCAAGTATGTCAATCTAAGATTTCCATAACAATTTGGTGTCAGAAGTGGGATTCCTCGAGTGGACAGATCTGGAGTGACCAGGGATTGATCATCCTGGGGAATAGATCCTCCAGCCTCCTACCGCCATAGCATTTCAGAGACGGGAGGCCTGTTTTCACTGGGTCCAGGACTGTCGCCGCTGGAATCCATTGAACTCAATTCACAACTAAAATAGTGAGATACATATGTCTGTTATCAATAGCGTGTGTGTGAATGTGAGTGAGTGGAGACTACGGATGGAAATTAGCTCTGAGCTATAATCTGGTGTAATTACAGCACTAGCCGTTCATTAATACACGCTGTCCCATCCAAATAAATAAATAAATAAATAAAAAATAGCGAGTAGGACACAGACCAGACTTGTTGTCAGTCTTGACCAGGTTAAAGTCTCACGGGAGCCTGCAAAAGTTGTAAAGTATTACTGGGTAATACAAGTCACTGGGTGACTATAGGTTACTGGGTAGTCCTAAGCTAAGCCGTCTGCTTAAAATGCTATTAGTTATTCAGTGGTGTCTTGGTGACATATCAAGTCTCTCAATCTAAGATTTCCATAACATACATAACTTTTAATGATGCATGTAAATCAAAGACAAATGGGTGAAAGAAACTGTTCACACAAATGAATATGACTATTTAAGCCAGAATACTTTTGAGGCAATTACTTTCTGACTTGTCATTTACTCTGGATATTGTCAGTTACTGCCTATTGTCTTATAATGTAAAACCAAGTACAAATGAGTCTCTCAATACAATTTCCCAGCACAGTCACAACAGTAAAAAGACTGACACAATGGGTACAAGTAGCCACTCATGTGTGTGATTTCTGACAACTTTCTTGTGCCTTTCCAATTATAATGACTGGATGCACCACGCTGTAGGTGTCACACAATATCTCTGTGGCTCATTGTCTCTCAGGAGACCCGGGCTGCTGTAAATAAGGCTTGTTTCACCACACCGTTTGTTTGGACTTGTGGTTGCAATTATGTTCAGAAAATATGTTGGAGTTTTCTTCCTATAACCACATTATTTTCCTTAGAAATGTGTTTTCTCACGTGAGACCTTTTCTTTTTTTCTCTCTCTCTACCTAACACATGGGCTTTAAGCCCCCAGGTTTATTCAGCGTATACTCTGAGCCATGGCCCTAATCTTCAGTACGAGTTTTTCCAGTAGTATTTTATTATTATTATTATTATTTTTTTTATTATTATTATTATTATTATTATTATTATTATTATTATTATTATTATTTATTTATTTTTTTTATTTTTTTTATTTTTTTTTACTTTTGATCAGGTTTCTTCAGCTAAATGTTTCAGTTCAGTTTACTGCTTTTTGGGATGCTCTATACCCCTTTTGGCAATGACCACTTATCTATACTGACCTAACTTGTACTATACCGCTTCCCTGGAAGACAGTACTGCAGTAGGGTGCCCACTTCAGAAAGTAAGCAAAGAAGTAGAAAAAGTTGGACAAGTTGTGTGATTTTGTGGGACAACTCGAGAAATAAATGTTTTGATTTACAAACTTAGGTACACGTTGCTACAATTTACAGCCTATAAAACATTTGATGTGCTGTTTTCATCCCAAACACACACACACAATCAAATCAAAGCTCTTAGTTTGTATATTCTCAAAACAATCCAGCAGCAGGACAACCCCAGCTTACAGCTCCATGGAGAGAGGCCTTTCCTGAAAAATGGGCAGCAACTCACCAACCATACTCAACCATATCAAGATGGGAGGCTCAAATATTCATTCTACATTTTACACACGGAACACAGACCTGACCTTGATGTTCTTAATTTGAACCTCATCTTTTTATAATATCTACTGAGCACCAATGAAAAACCTCAATAAGTGGGAAGGAGGGACAGATCCAGTTTGTGTGATTCGGTAACTGTTTGCTTGGATCTGGTCACTTGAGCACAACTCAGAACAACAGCTGACTACATGTGACTCTTTTGAGCCCCTAAACCCATGTTGAAGTTTAGATGTGTAAACAGTTACACAAAAAAATACATTCTGATAAAGAGAAATGCTTGATGGGTAATTTAAGTTGCATACACACACCAAAAGCGCAGATTCGCCAACAATAAAAATAACTGCAGCATTCAGTACGTCAAAAAGACAGTCACAATTTTTCTCTGATGAAGCTAATTTGCAGCATAAACTGAGCCTCTCTGCACATTTCCAAATGTTGTTGGACCCCCCAAATTCAGTATGGTCCCTTATATGAGGTCATGGGTGGCCAAAGGACACAGGACTGCCCCGGAATTGGTATTAAACAACTAGGTAAAGATAAAGGATTTCCTGGCTATAATGTATAATAATGTTATTAACAAATTTGTTGAAATATAATTTAAAATTGAGTATATATAAGCAATTGCTTGTTATTGGCATTTGTGTGCACCAATGCATTGTGTTGTGTGTATTAGAGCCCGGCCGATATTATCAGCCAATATAGCCCATTAGAAAATTATCGGTGATCAGCTGAAATCTGGCTGATTCGCCGATATAAACAGCACTATTTTTACTGTGTGCTAGAATAAGACCTGTTTACTTGCAAATGATTGCCTTCTGCTATTTGTCAACTCAGAGTGTTGTCAACTTGTCTGCCAGCTCAGAGTTTCCCAGTAGTTTGGCTCTTACTCTGCAGTTCATAGGAAACTCCCCATATCACCTTCTCGCCTGAAAAACTCAAAATGGCAAAAAAAAAAAAAAAAAAAAAAAAAAAAAATTTTGCCATAGAACCTCAGAACAAAAATTCAAAATGCATTTTGTAGTTCCCCCATGCTCAGGTTTAAATGAAATCTAAGTTAAACAAATTTAGTTAAAGTTAAATGAAATAAATAAATAAATAAATATATTACATAAAATATATAATATTACTTCCCACACCAATGCCCACTATAGCCTACATAACAATCAGCATAAAGAACAATAAGCAGCTTTCTACAGCATTTTAAAAATAAGTTTAGTCTAATAGAGTGGCCTGTGGTGTACACGCCATATTCATGTAAACAAGAGCGGAAAGAAAAATGCTTTAAAATACTTTTTTCTAATGTATAACTGTATCGGCTGATGTATCGGATATCGGTATTTTTTTGTTACTTAATATCGCTATTGGCACCAGCCTAAAAAAAAATCCATATCATAGATTTTAAGATATAACACCAAAAATAGATGGGTGTTTAAACTTTGGCATAATTTTGATCTGACCAACTACATTTTCCCCATAATCTTACATGACCACACAGACCAAAGAAGACCACTGTCTGTCTCATCAGTATTTTACTTCTCCCTCCTGCCTCGGGCCTTGTCCATGGGTCTTTCATAATAAGAGATTGTGTCGATTTCGCGCTGATGAATAACCGCGCTGACACATGGCTGTATGAAATGTAGAGCGTTGATTGCAGCAGTGCTTAGAACAAAAGATCTGCATTGGGCATTGTAATGAGTCTCATCATAACGAAAGGCACGGCATGCAAGGCGAGGAGAAGAAGAAATCATAGTTTAGAACCACATCCAATTCCCTCGCCCTGTGTAATTACTGAGGATCAGACTTTATCAGCGGCAGACATCGGCTGTTGGATCTGAGTAGAAAATGAGCAATGCAACGTTCAAGGGAAGTGGTGAGAACACTTGTAAAAACACCAGCTGATGTTGAATGAAGGATTATCAAGAACACGTCAAAAGGCATGCTTCAAACAGAGCAGATAGGTAAGCCCTGGGAATTAAAGCAGCACTGGTTAGGCCCTTATCTAGCGCCATATGGGTTTTCATGCACAGCTTTGATTCTATGCTACGGCTTGTCCAAATGCTTCCATTTGTGTGCTTTCTAGAGATACAGTGGATTTAAGGATCATACAAGGAAGATAATAAAATGCTCTTCAGAGATTTTTGATAAAACTGTACAAGGAAAAATAAATAGCTATTACAATGTGCCAAGAGATGACTGACAAACAAATGTTGCTGAAATTAGACATGAGAAAACAAGAAGCAGCAATCACCTCAGCACTTACCCTTTTCTCTCAGTGTCAGCCCTGTGACTAACTAGCCATTGTTCAGAGGGGAATTAAAAAGTACAATTCATTTGAATATGCACCCAGCAGTGAAAAATATTAAAATGTTTACACAAGAGACCAAAACAACAACAAGCAAAGTGGTCTAAAAATACATCATTATTAGTATTGCTCTAAACACAGGACTTCATGTTCTCCTTTTTTGTGTGTGCTGCTGAACGCCTCTCACGGTAAGCCATATGCTTGCACCAATAATCAAACAATGAACTGCAGCACGCAAACATGGAACATATAAACCAGTAGGAGAGCTGTATATGCTATATGAGCCATGTTTCAACATACTCCCGCAACATAAACACCTTGAAAATTTGTTTGATCAAGTCATGTAAATCGGAATTGTTTGAAGCATCACGGATCGTCCGAGTTCTGAGTTGTCATTGGTGGTAATTAACAGCGAGTTTATTGTAAATGGGAAGAATTTTAAGATAATTACTTTGAGAGATACATGGATTTCTTATAGACCAATATTTTTGTATCATATCTTGATATGTTTGGCCTCTTTTTTTCAGTGGTCTTCCTGCTGCTCCAGGGTGGAAGATGGCACTAAAAAATATTGGTCTGTCTATAAGAAATCCATGTTTGTATTAGTAGAAGACATAATTCACCTTTTTGGGACTTTAAGACTAAAACAGAGTTATAATGTATTATTTCTTTTCATTCTGGTGGTTTTACTACTATATGTTAGTGACCTATGTTTAACTGTTATCACCATGTTACACTATAATACAATCTGAAATTCATTAAGCTCAGTAACAGTAGGGGTTCAGAGGAAAGTACAAAGCTGCCTATTAATTTCCTTCTATATATAACACAGAATAAGCACTTTACCTATAGACTGTATAATCACTAATGTCCGAAGCCTATACAGAGATGGAGAGTGAGAACATTTCAAAGCAGTCTTACATTAATGAATAGAAAAGAATTATTGTTCTCAAAGTTACAGAGATATTCTGAGGTCTATGCTGCCCTTGGTTTGGCTGAATGAATCATCAAAAGAAGCCCATGGAGCCCGGCTCATGCAGGTGATCTAAGGTACCCTCTGCATATGTGGGGTTTGTAATAATATTTCAATGCTATTACATGCTGGACTAGTTCTACAGGAGGGCCCTTTAGATTTAGACTCTTGATTTTTGGAAGCCTGGATAACACTATTATTAGAATACAGAGCATTAGAGGAATAGCTCCAGGAAACAACAGCACTGCTTTAGAAAATCTATATCTTCCACAGTCGATATCATTTTAATATCGCACTCACATTATTGTGGAGCTAATTTGTTTCAGAGGCATGTCTGATTTCCCAGAGAGCAGTCTGATAAAGATAGGGGCAACGGTGCTCCTGCTCTGAAAATGTGCAGGTTAAAAAGAAATCATGTTGAAATAAGAGAATAAAGAAAAGAAACACGCTGAGGAAAATGTATCTTATTAAAGCGTTGCATACAAACAGCACACAAACAGAATATGGAAGTATCATTCAAAACATTCTTATTTTTCTTTTCACAACACGAGATGGATCAGTTTTGTTGCTGAGAAATGCTCTGCTTCTGACAGTTGTGCTATTGATTCAAATAGATATAATGTAAAATAAATTCTGTAACTTTTCAGTTTACTGCGCTTATGCTGAAGTTAGGAAATGAGCTAAATATGCCAATTATGTCAACACATACCAACTCAGTGTATGAGTGCAACAATGAGGTGTGACCTTTTCAGACAGGAAAGCAGACAGAGGTGACTTCAGTATATAGTACATTTAATTGAAAGCCACTTAAGCAGTAAATCATAACTTCATCCCCTCTCTGTAATAAATGGCTAAGTAGGTTGGCAGCATTATTATTTTGCACTCTGAATACAAACGCCATACTGTACTTATTCGCAAAGAACTCAGTCACTTAATCATAGAATGTACCCTGAACTTTCAGTTTTGCTTTGCCTTTAGAACCAAAGCAGACAAAACGTTCTTGACCAAAAGGGCTTCATCTAAAACGTTTATTACGTCTCAGTGATCTGTGATGTCTTTGGGTCAAAGACAAGTTCATGAGATGAATAAGTTACTTAAATTTAAGTGAATAAGGCATTTTTTAAGTTAAATTAATTATAAAAACTATCCATTTTGGAAACTAGTAGAGTAGACTAGAGTGAGATGTCTGTACATTGAAGAAACTAAATCTGCAGGGGAATTGTGTAATAGTTTATATTAAATAACTTAAATGTGTATCAACGTCCATGTCATTGTAAAGGGGATTAGTGTAAATCTTTTTGTGTAATATTAATCGTATGTTTTCAAATAATAGCAACAGCATAATTTTATACTTTAACTCTCTTGATCGACATAATGTCAGACTGTCCCACCATGCACATCTTCTTAGAGCAGCCAACCTGTGTGAGTAGTCCCCCATCATTGATCCTCAGTGTTACATTACAGTTAAAAATGCAAATGCATGATGGTGGAAAGATATGTTATTCTGATTAAGGAGCAATAAATTATTTTATTAGGTGTCCATATACATTAAGTAAGTCCTCAAATAGTGGTTTAGAGCATCCACAGTAGTTTTCTGCTGTGACTGTTGCTGCTGTAGTTATTGTGGTCAAAGAAGCAGAGCGGAGAGCGCAGTGCTGAAGCCCCACTGCGTCCCACGAAATGGAAAATAAATAAACTTCCTTGGACAGTTATTTGAACAATGTCCACAAACTTGCAGCTTGTTGTATGGCCACTTTAATACATTTTTGCATGCTCCCAGATGTTTAAAGGGGTAAATAAAGCGGTGGAGAGAGAAAGAGACCTGGAGCTCAGAGGGGCGCAGGAGGACGCAGGAGAGAGACGCAGATGTGTTGAAAATAAACTTTTGCACTGGGTGGTGACCAGTTTCAAGTAAACTCATATATATGTCCTGTTTTTACAAATAAGCACTTTTGAAACACATTTTTGTATTTAGCCACTGCATTTTCAGAATGCAGTGGCTTTTTTGTCCTAAAAACAATAGATGCCCCTATATTTTCAAGGTACCATTTTAACTAAAATTTAAAGGCAGGTTTAGCTTCAATTAAGTTGATAGACGATTACACCAAAAACCCTGGTATAATTTAGGGACAGTAAGACAATATGAAAAAAAGGATATCGTCCAATTCTAATTTGCAGGTTTACCTCATGGCCTCTATGATCCCATTGTCGTTGATGTAAAAAAAAAAAAAAAAAAAAAAAAAAATACCAGTGTCCTGCCACCCACCATTCAGTGAACAAAAATGTAGAGCAACAAAAGTATTGTGTGCAGTGTAAGGATATGAATTAGACAGATACCTAAATTAGACACATTGTGTACCATGACTTAAGCTTTTGGGACTAAAGAGCAAAATACATTAAAATATGAGATGACAACATAAATAAGTTGGACATTTCAATATTTCAAATGCAACAAATAATGTGTAATTTTAGAAATAAATGTGAGGATTTCACTGGCCACCATTAAAAGAAGAGGAACTAGAATATTTGCCAATAACATCCTCATCTCTTTTTTTAGGCATAGCAAATGAAACCAATTTTTTTAATGCGCCACAAGAGAGGAAACATCTATCATAAGGCAGCGGCAAACTGCTGCTAAAATTTTGAATTAAAGAGCATGCCAGACGTGCTGTTTCCAGGCTCCAACATTGGAAAACAATTGCCTATTTGTAACTGTTGAAACAATTTGTTATTTATTTACGATTTCTGCATATACTCACTGAGCAGCTTAAGCGCACAGCCTGTAGCGCTCCATGTGAGCTTCTCTGTTGTCTTCAAACCATTCATTCCCACCCCCCCATAATGGAAAGCCATGCTAATGAATATGAATTGAAACATCTGCAAATTCATCCCTGCCTCTCATTGTCTCACATTTGTATTTTCTCTTGGCAGTGCGCTCTTGGTTTACTGCCATGAAGCGTGGCCTGGTGCACGCAGCCGGCTCCATTCTCCAAGAAGGTCATGTCTCCTGACACTGGATTTCATTGTCCTTCAGCGGCTCCTCTGACACTAATCTAGATGCATCAGTTTTAACTGCATCTCTCGTGGCAACATGCATCCAGAAAGATCAATCAATCCATTCTGTAATTTCATCAGGATCTGTGTAGTGCCTGGTTCGCCCACCCTTCCCTGCCTCTTCCCCTCCCCTCCTCGCTGTCACCTTACCGAGCGGAGGACAGGCCATTCATCAACATTCCCATTGAGTATGGGTATTTAAACATTGTTTTCAGAATGCAGTAGCTTGGATTCCACCAGGGCTATGTGACACAGTGGCGGTCAATGGCTTCATAATGGCTCTGAGTAAATCTGTGTCGTAAATATTCCTTCACTACAGCTCACTACATAGTTATTATTTTTAGCCTGAACTTATAATAAATCGAAGGCAAAAGTTTAGATATGTATAATAATGTCCAATAGAGAATGGCTCAAACTGTACATAAGTATGGTACAAAAATAAGTGACTATTTTATATTTAATTAGTAGCAAGTCAAATAAGTGTTTTGGTACCAAAGCAACTGTAAATAATGCATCTATGAACCCTTTCACGAGTGACAAAACCAAACAGGTTGTATGCACATTGTGCCAAATATAGTGTTCCCATTAATCATTTTTAAATGATTATAAAAAAATTAAAAAGTTCAGAACCACCATGAATGTGCAGACACAGAGGATTACATGTAATCTGTCCAACATATTGCGTAGACATTTTGTTACACTTTGTGATTTTCTAAATTGCATCTCACTAAAAATTAAAGTCCAGTTCATGTGGCTGTCATTTTTATGATGCTAGAGTTGGAACCTGAACTTTCTTTGGGATCAGTTAGATTACAGTGTAGACTGACTAGATAGATAGCCCAAAAAAATGGCTGGTTGTCTTGACTATACAGTAGCAGTTAGACAAATCAATTACAAATAGCACCCAGATTTAGTAGTCACTTCAGTCCAAAAATGTTGGCCTGCAATAAATAAATCAGATAAAGAACAATGTTGCATATGGTGTTTTAATTTGGGAGAAGACATATTATCCTTTTTGAAATTAAAATCAAAAGCTGGGGTTAAATGCCTGTCCCTTTTAAGGCCCTTTCTTCAAATGTTGAGCTCTCCCACTTCACTGCATCAGCCTAAGCCAGCATCTGACTGATCATCTCCTATCGTTTCTACATAGTGCGTTTTTAGCTCCTGAGAAGGGCAGCGCCTCAGTATACAGGATTACTCAAACATGCTTGAATAAAACTAAATTCAACTCCGGGAATGTTTGTGGAGAAAACAACATTATATACCACAGTAGAAAGCTCAGAAAAGTTGAGTTAGCAAGAGTCTTTTGTGGATAAAGCCTAGAGTGTTTGATGTAGTGTCTGCCATATGTCTGTTGCTATTGCTGTAGTCTAAAGTGCCAATCGCTCCAGTCACACAATGGCTAAAATGGATAAATTCACTAATGTTTTCCATCCATCCATCCATCTTCTTCCGCTTTATCCGGGGCTAATGTTTTCATAATTAGTTAATTTTCTATGCCTAACCTATCTCATTTCTGCTCAATTTAGGTTGGCTTAACTTACAAAACAATAAACTTTTTTTTTATTCTGTAAAATTGTGACATATAAAGAATTCAGAGAAATGTTTAACTCTGCCTAAGCTGCTTTGCAAAGGTGCATCTGTGCACCCTCTGAAATCTGCAGGGTTTTTGTCCTGTTTAGTGCCACCACTGGCTCTTTGTCAAGGGAGGCACACAGTGACTCCTTTCTGCATGTTTACCAATGACAAATGGAGGACACAGGTCTTTAGGGGTAAGAAAAGGGTTCAGGTAAAATAAGGCAGCGGCCATATAGCCTCCTGTGGATTTACACCCAGGAGCCAGAGCAGAGGAAAGTTGTGATAAGTCACAGCTCAAGCTTGGATGCATTCAGACGGGACGAGCAGAGAGAAAGACAATTGCTGCATTGTTTTTCTCAGCTACTGTTGCATCACAATACACCTCCCCAGTACAGCACACACTGGATTCAGCTATACAGAAGGCAGAGGAGAAAAATATTGAGCAATGGCACTGATGCTAATGTTATTTCTATGTTTATGCTCAACAATATGCTTAAAATATATAGTATAAAAGAATGACCTAAAATGAAAACCTTGGACATTATTAAAAATGACTGGGTAAAGTCACGTTGCTTCTTTTCCTTTTTGGCTTTTCCCTTTATGGGCCACCACAGCAAATCATCTGCCTCTCCTGTGCATCCTTATCCTGGCTAGCCACACTAACTCTTTTCCTATTCTATACAACTTCACTTGAGTTTTGTTTCAATGGCCAGAACAATCACAGCCAGAGCAACCAACCAGAGAAACAAAGGGCGGGACATAAGCAGCATGCCGCTAAACCCATAACCAAAACAAACATGACATTTTTTAAAGGCTTGTTGCCAGTTTTGCCATAAAACACCAGTGTATGCTGTATTATTAGCAATTCTGTACTAATTTCTGACTGGGGACAGCAGCAAAAGCCAGTTGTACAAAGCCTTGCGGAAAATGTTTTGTTTGAATGTAGTTATGTCGAACAAGAGGAAGAAAAAAAAAGACTACTGCATCCTGTTCTTTTACGCTAAGTTCATGTCCACTTATCCATAATTCTCTTCATTGGAATAGAAGGATGGAGAGGGTAGAGCTACCAATATATTCACTATCCTTTATAAATGTCAAAACCAGTTGAATCTTTCTGACCTTATCTTAACATCTAACGTGCAGAGTTGCATTGCATTTATGTTGTGTAATAAGACTCTGCAGTGAAATTAAGTTTAGTTGAATTTGTATGGGCGCATAATTTAACATATGTAAATAATAAATTAAACCCTTTTTATAACATAAGCATTTTGTAATCATCAACACAGGTGGATACAGCTAACCGGTATTGTTGTACTTGTAGCATTATGCAGCAAATCAATACTTACTTCCCATGCCTAAAACTCTTATGACCTGCTTTGCACTTGTTTTTTAACCCTTCATTGTAAGTGGGTTCATTTATTTAGCATACATTTTGAGCTTTTACAATTCTGCTGTTGGAAAGGATATACAACACCAACACGCTCAGCCAACAAAATTCTGTATTGGCAGTCAGAATCAAAGGGAAACATAATCAGACTGACAATATACTGAAGAGAAGTTATTAGCCCTCAGAGCTACAAAGCAGGGCGGTGTACAATTTAATGCCAATTAGCAGCATTTTACTGAAAAAAGAAGGCTGGGCCATCAGCAAGGAGGCTCGAGGCAGAGATCTCAGCTTTTAACGGGCCAAAAGGAGTGTGGTTATGTTACGGTTACATGTGTAAGGGCTTATACTCGCTCACTAATGAACGATAATGCTGGAGAGAAAGGTTCTGACATTTAAGGAGAGGCCCGCTTTGACACCGTTTCACATCAGTGAGGAAGTTAGTGTTGCTTAAAGCCAGTACAGCTCTAAAACCGCCCACATGCCTTCAACAAGTCAAGAATAAATCTAGCATTTTAACATAGGAACATTGTTTAGTGTATATAGAAGGAAACATACACATAGTTTTCATATTTGGTGTCTTTCTTCTCAATTAAAAAGGCAGTTTCAACATACTCCAAAAGGTTCAGAGTTTAAGGAAAAAAAACACCTTTATTCTTAATTTAGTCTCACTCATTTCTTCTGCACAATAAATATGATTAATGACATTCATCTATAC
Source organism: Bostrychus sinensis (assembly GCA_020698575.1). Classification (NCBI taxonomy): domain Eukaryota; kingdom Metazoa; phylum Chordata; class Actinopteri; order Gobiiformes; family Eleotridae; genus Bostrychus; species Bostrychus sinensis. The sequence goes on from CM036242.1 coordinate 15,398,654, forward strand.
AGTGACTTGGCTCTCTAAATGTAGGTTAATAATACAGCAACAGACGGGAAAAGACCCTTTCAGTGGCACACCTGGTAATGTAAGCCTCTTGACGAAGTGCTGAGCAGCGCAGCTTTCTTCATGTTGATACAGATAAGCTGTGTAGTCTCAATTTCACACTCTTTTTCACAGGTCTTCTGCAAATCACGGCTTAAAACAAAAGCTTTCTCTGTGCAAACATTCATTAGTGGCAAAAGACAAATAAATCGCACATTCCTTATTAGTGTGATTTTTAAAGAGACAACACTAACACTGTGAAGGTAAACAGTGGGAAGCGCTCCCCTGCACAAAGTAACACAGGTATAGCCTCCAGTGTTCTGAAGCTCGAAATCACCACAACAATAAAACGTCTTAAAGACCCTTCCACAAGTGACATGTACAGATAAGTTGCATATGCAGTAAAGTTACAGGAGTAGCATGTTTTCCAGTTAAGTTGCTCTGTCATAAAAATTAAGAACATTAGATGTTTGACAGAAAAAGTTTTTTTTTTTTAATGTACTTTGCATTAAAAAAAACAAAAAAAAAAAAAAAAAAACTGAGAGTCAGTTCCATTTGATAAAGTTCACTTAATTACAGTAGGATTTGTGGTAATTTATGGAGAAAATCTGTGCATGCTTTGACAATTGACATTTCTGTAAATACTTGTTCAGCATAATCACAACAAAAAGATTTTAAAAAGACTGGTCTAGAGTGGATAAAAAGCCTTTCATTCATTTTAGACCAATACAATTTAGTTTCAGGTCAAAAACATCTCCCTCCAAGCAGTATACAACTCATCTCTCTGAACAGCTTTACTTAAGAGTTAGAAGTCTGTTGGATGAACGATGAAATGTCTTTAAAAAGAAGTCACCTGGACTTGGTTTTTAAAGTTTTCTGTTGTGATTCAATCAGCCTGGATGACTGAGAATCTTCAGACTTGTTCAGCATAACATTAAAACATCTTACGTAGCCTTTAGCTGATATGCTCATTATAGATGTCATTTGCTATATTAAGTAAAACAGCTAAATATATATACAGTAACTAGATATACTCTCAAAACAGCAGACCTCCACCAAGCCTATCTCGTAAACATATGAAGCTTTTTTTTTTTTTTTTTTTTTTTTTTTGGGAGTTAGTATGTTTGGCCCTGTCTCAGTATGAAACAGAAACTTGAGCCACTCTGGGTACAGATCGACACAATGGCAAATCATTTTTTTTCTCCTCTTGGCCCAACTCTCTCTGAAAATGTCAAAGTCCAACCGTTGTTTTACTAATAACAGAAATGGCTTGGCGGAGGTTTGCACTCTCCAAGTTCTTCTAGTTCTGTATGTAAAGTTTAACATTTACTGTGGATTAAGCAGACTAAATACGTGAGATATTAGCATTGCACTGCATTGCTGCGGCTGCTAAAAAAAACCTTCCAGTCCAATGATTTTCATGATAGTATAAGGCTTAACCTCACAATAACTCCATTCCTTTTCAACTGTCGTTCTTGCACTGAGATTGAGTTTAGCAGCATAATTGTTTTGAGCGCGTATCAACATGGAGTAGTGTTGTATGAGAAAATACCCAAATTAAAAACTTAAAATATCCCCATTAATTTGTCCATGAAATATATTACTATGGTAGGTTTTTAGTGAGGCAAAAGAATCATTGCCACCATTTTAATGAAATCTATTACTAATAAAATAACTATTGTATCATGATGGATACTATGGGGTTTATTGATGATCACATTCCCCAAGGCCTTTGTTGCACAGCCAGTCCTTCTTTTAGACACTTCAAGGTACACCCAGGTGGCAAGGAGAGGTTCCATTTTTTTAAACTTTAATATAGCAAAAATGAAGATATAGATACGGTCATGCTGCTCCATTATCATCCTTCACTCTGCAGACCTTAACCCTACTTTATTAGCTATCTGGTTCTTCTATGGCCCACACAAGATCCTTGGGTTGTTCAGAAATGGCAGCGCTTCATTTGTTTGGTGCTCATGAAGTCAAAGGAGCACTCATTAATCCGTGTTGAACAAGACTTGGAGCTCCTCCAACTTTCTTCTGCTTACTCTTGGCTTTGAAATACAGTTGCGAAGAAGAAAATGACAATTTGCAGTCAACCTTTGCAATCCATTGCTAAAGACAGAGGCAGATAATTCTATAGCACATTAGTCACAAATTACACTTACGCATATACATATGTTTATTCCTCTGACCTAAAACATTACTTTATAAAAACAAGAAGTGTAAGTGGTCAAGTATGTGAATGGATCTAATTTTAAATTTGACATGTTGCATCTGATATTTATACATAGCTGCATATAGGTAGCAAAGTACCTTTTTTCTGAATTGGTGACTCTAATTTGCCTCTAGTGAATTAATGTAGGAGTAAATGGTTGTCCATGTGTCTGTGTCAGTCCTGTAACTAACTGGCCACTGTACTGGCACTGTCTAAGACCCATAGTTGCTGGGATAAGTGTCAGTCACCTGCAACCCCTCACAAAAAAGAGGAAGGTGAATGAACATGAATGTCTAAAAGGCTGCCCATGCAAATGAAAAACTAATGAATTTATGCTTTGATGGCACTTAGATAAAGACTTTTTTTAATTTATTGTGGAAATGAAATATTTTTTCTCTCATGATGGCGCTTTGATTAAGAACATTTTTCACAATGATAAATCTGTGACTAAAAAGCAGCAAAACATTACCTCTTTCTATGACCTTCCCAATCTGTTAAGTACCATTTAACTAACAAAACAAATTAAATAAGCTCTCTGTCTGAAGCAATTACCCAAATAAACAAAGATGTTCCAAAGGACTCTACACATTATGGTCTTCCCTACCCAGCATTCCTTGCTCTGGCAGCCCTCTTCTTTTTTTTAATTTTTTTTTTACATTTCAGCAGCTTTCTGTGGCTGCCACTCTCCCTCTTTTTTCCTCAGTGGAGACAATTAAAGTGTGACAGGCCTTCATTTAACAAGTGCTGTTTCACCTCATGAGGATGAACACATGGCATTCTAATTACTAACGGACAACACCGCGGCCTCCCTGCTGTTTTACTGCTTCTCCAATCCGAGCCTTAATGTACCTGACAGAGAGGGCCATGCCAGACCTGAAATTATAGGGATTAATGTTTCCAAGACTAAACACTTCCAATAGCTTTCTCTGATGTGACTAGCATGCTGGGGGAGCAGGCAGAAAATCCACTTACGGCATCATCACTTTGGCATTATTCACTCTCGAAAGCACGGCACGTTTCGGCGAGTCGCATTGATGAATGTGCGCTCTTTGCCAGGCGAACTAATTTGGAGTGTTTAGTGTGTGCTACCAAACAGTGTGAGCAGAAGGGGAGGGAAGAGGGGAGGCCTCAAAGGACAGGGCCTTGCAGTGGCAACTCAAAAGAAGGTAAATGGCTTTGTTGATCCAAATTCACTAAATGTTTTAGACGTCGCTGTACAAGGCAAGCTCTAGTGTTTTTATGTCTTTCATAGTCTTGGAGTGTTACTTTGAAATAGCAATACCAGGCATTAGGTTCAAACATGATGTATTTGCACATTCAAAGGCGCATATTAAAAAAAACATCAAAACACCTTTGCAACGGCTATTCAGTGGGCTTAGTGCGGGTCTCAGTGCAGAAACACAATGACCTGCTATGGCAAATATGCAGTCACTGCTTTTGCACACATCCCTAAGTCAAGAATCAACAGTATTTGTAGGTGCCGTTAAATTCAGCATTATCTATTAAGGTTAAATTATCTTATTACTGTACAACACTTCTGACAGATTCAAAAGAGCTGGTGAATTAATATAGCTAGTCATTATTTCACTTTAAAGTCCTAAGTGATACAAAGATGATCAAAGCTAAACCCTCAACTTGAGAATAAAAGACAACAGGGCTTGCACAAGACAATCCTACTGGACTGGTCTGGGAAAGGTCATAACAGGTCATTTTCTAATGTAAAAACTTTATTACCCAGTATTTTTTATTTTTTGCTTTCTCAAATTAAGCACATCATGTAAACTTTTATAGTTTATAGTGCTGTATAAACTATGTATGTACATACAACACAAGCAGTGAAATGCATGCCATTGCTTTTGTGCATTTACTGCTCCATGCAAACTCAATTTCCCATTTATACCACCGTATTCCACGTCTTAACTTTTCTAATGAGTTCTAGGAGTTCCATCTTGCTTTTTAAAAACAGACGCCTAACCAATATCAAACCAAGCTACACTGACAGTTCTGGTCAGTGATAATATGTACACCTTTCTTACCAGAGATCAATACCAGACATCCTGGAGGCTTTGTTGATCACTCAGAGGTGGACATCTGCTCACTTCCTTCTAACATGTTGAGTTGTGTCAGGTACAGACAAGACGTACAGGTGTCAGGCCTAATGACAAACAGGTGTTAAGAACCATCGCACTCACTCCCACTCCAATCCAGATCTTTACCCAGGCCATCACTCTGCACTTCCAATCATGCCACACTGGTCTACTCCCCCCTTAATGTAGCTGCTTTAATTGTCTTTACCCTCTGATATCTTCCTTGACAGCTCCCAGGGCACTTGCCGCCGTGTTTATATTCCCATCCCTGCGGGCTTGTTTATGTTGATTTAATAGTACTTAAAAAAAAAAAAAAAAAAAAAAGGTTTGCGGGAGACGTGGGAGTTGACGCAAAATTGATGCAGACTGTCACCCAGCCCATAAAGCTCCTCAGTGCCCTCCTCACAAACATCACTGACCAATTACCAGTTTTTCCCTGCTTTTGACAGTCCTTAGCACCCTTTTAGGAATTTCACATACAAGCTTTTGTTGCTTTTATTTATGTAAAAAAATAAATCTATGCATTGCATCTAGAGAGCAAAGAGTTGGGTATATGTCATTATTAGTGTCCGCTTGTCCACATCAATACCTTTGAGTTTTTTATGTGTGGGTGAACCAAGGACAATAGTGTGATTCCTCGAGGTGACGATAACAGTACAGTAAAGACAAGCTTGTACCTCCTACACAAAACACAACTTTTTTGCTGTGTTAACACTTGAAAGAGGTCTATAGCCCAAGTTTGTTTTTCCAAGTTACTGACTATAAAAACTATATATTATAAATATTGGACAACTAAGGGGAATATGATTATCGGTTTACTGGTAAACCTGTGACTGATACTGTCCCAGGTGAAAATAAAGTAAAGCAAAGTGTACTAAAGATTAGTATACAAAAGTGCTATTTTTTGGATACTTTTATCATTCTTAAGTTGTGTTAATGATACATCAGCAGTATACTAAATGACACTTACCTACAGTTTAGTAGGTAAGTGTCACATAGTATGCAATAGAAAGTACATGGTACTTAGTGTACATAAGTACATAGCGCCATAGTACAAAGTGCTACTATAAATTTATAATGTGACAATGGCACAGTGGGTTAAGCATTACTTCTACAATGTGAGGGTGGTTGGTTCAAAACTCACCTAAAGCACATACTGGCCCTTCCTGAAAAAGCTCCCTATTCCCTCGCCCCACGCACTTCTACTCATTTTGAGTCTACCGCATTAAGGGCTGTCTGAAATTGATTGCGCATTGAGGGAAAGGGGCTCATTAGCTCTTCCAGTGTGGTCCAGTGCAGACTCAGGAGCTGTGTGAACCTAGATATTTAACACTGTCATGAATAAACTTCTGAATTAAAAAGAAAACGTTACTAAGCCCAAATATAACTTTACTTGTTCTGGAAAAAAGTTATGTGCAAGTTTGCTACATTTGACACACTACTGTTTTTTCTTTTGTTTGTTTGTTTGTTTTTTGTTTTGTTTTTTTTGTTTTTGTTTTGTTTTAACCATTCTTTAACCAGGAAAGTCCCATTGTGATTCAAAGATCTCCTTTTCAGTTATTCACCTGTGAACTGTGAAATGAGCCCAGGGGGGTCAGCACTAACAAAACACTCATTATTTCCTTTGTCATATGTTCACTACTGATTTTATATAAAACTTGTGACAACTTGCTGGCTGTGTTTGGAGCGTACCCACGGTAAAGGGGTGTTCCTGGTCAGAGTGAGGGGAGTGTGTCTGAAAGCTGAGCATCTCCTGCTGTGATCAAGGGAACTCCGACCAGCTGCAAGTGTGACTTCACAGAGAGGGGAGTGGAAGTGACTGGGGCGAGGTAGTAGGGAATGTTTCGGAAAGGGCCACTGTCAATGGCATTGTCTCCTCCAGTCACTGTATGTGGATGGGTGTGACAGAAAGAATGTCAGAATAACAAAAACAGGCGATGAAACATAATATATGTAGTAATAATAGTAAAGTTTATTACTATATGTTATAGTAAATACAATAACTATGCTTGAGGAAATTTTGACATTTTTAATGTACTTTGCATACAATATTAGTATATTGACAAATATTTTAATTGTAAAGTTTTAATACACTTTAAATAGAATCAAAGCATTGGCAGAGTTTGAGGGGTGGCAGGGTGGCTCAAATAGGTTACTACATTAATAAAAATATATTTCCCAAAAAATGCTATAAAGAAATGCAATAAAAGAAAAACAACTGCAAGAAGTGAATCTAAATAAAAATATCCACCTCATTTCTACGTTTCTTGTAATTATCCCTCTAGTTTTCTTTGCATTTCACTACTGAAGTACTTAGGCCTATTGTGTGAGTTCGAACACACACAGCACTGGGTGCAGGACATCAGTTCATTCATCTCATTGTAAAATTTGACGAACTCTAATAAATCAAAACAGTAAAATCAGTTTGTAAGACTAATGCATAAGAATGCCTGTCGAAATAGGCTTTTTATAGTCCTTGGTTTTTAACTGAATAATGTTACACCAAAAAAGAGAACGGCATACAGTATTTGTATTCTCATAATCGCTGCTCATTTGGGCATATTCTTAGTCTACTTTAGTACTTTTTTTTTTGACTTGTTTAGTTATGGGGAGAACTAGCTGTGCACTCTGGGCACTAGTGCAAGGTGACATAATGCTGAAGGTGTATGTTTAATTAGCCTACAGCACGCTAGCATCCAGATAGTTTTAGCACAAAAAGAATCAAACAGAACAGATGTGGCCATAAGCCAACTCCTGGCACAAGCCCGCACGTGGATCTCATGGCGAGTGACCCCCTCACCTGTCCAGTCCTTACGCGATTCCTCCTGCCCTCACGTTGTGGCTATGTCCAGATATATTGGGCCTGATCTTCTGCTTGGCGCAAAGACGGAAATGACATTGACGCCACCACAGGGCGTCAGTCTACAAAAAAAAGAACCATCTAAAAGCAAGGTGTGGCATGACACAGATGGGCATGGAGCTGGTGTCATCAAAGCACTCATATAGCAATACATTATTGGAGTGAAACAAAGTGCATTCAGAGAACATAAAGTAATAGTGGTAATAATAATAGTATTTTTAACAGCGCAGGAGAGATGGGAAGGGATAGTTCCTGCTGCTCTTCTGCAGGGGTAGATCTAGAGGGGTGGCAGCTGCCACCTCTCAAAGAGCCCTTGCCATCCCAGCTGCCACCCCAGCAGAATAGGTATAATACAAATTTTATCAGCCATACATTTGAGGAAAATGCCGTGTCAGTGAACGCATCACAAGATGATGGTAGCCCGGATGCGGCTGTCACTCTACCCACAAAGTTGGACAGTATGTCACTGGTGTTTTTGTTACTTTAAAACAGTTGCATTGCAGCCTATAGTCTATGAGTTGTGGAGTTTTCCTTCAGCTGCTGCTACAGACTGCTCCCTGTGCCAAGGAGCTCCATTCTCTCAGCAGCTCACTGCACCCTTCATGTCAACCACACCAGTCATGCATGGAGGTAAGCTACAAATGGGAGGTGTGGTGCAGGCGCACTCACGGTGGCACAGGGTTTGGCCACAGAGGTGTGGCGCGCTCATGGTGGCCAAGGCTTTTGACCACGCAACAGGTGGTACGCGTGGGGATGAGAGTTAAGTGGAGGAGACAACACACTATGGGGCCATTTCTTCTGGTTTTCTCTAATGTCACACTGGTCTGCGTTGATATTGACACATGTTGAATCATTTTTGAGACTAATGTGTAATCTTAAAAACTAATAGCCCATCTAAAAAAAAACTAAAAATAAAACAGAAGTATACCATAGCGCCCATCTGCCTGTTTTGTAACTGGACTAGATGTACAGCACACAGCACAATGTGGTATAGGCCACATTAACTGCCTCCCATCCCACATGTTAAAACAATATTTTGTTAGCTTTTGTCCAAGCCAATATACAAATAGATCTAATAAAATAACAGGGTATAGGCCTATTTTTATCACCTATGATAGGCCTACTTTTTACCTGTGAATTATAGTGATAACAATCACAACTTTTAAGAAAATTCTTTGTGAAATGAGACATTTTAGCCCAAACAATAACAAAAATCCTGGAGGAACTGGGGAGCTAACCTGGCAAAAGCCAGATTGATAGCGTTGGCAAAGAGTTACTAACGTTATATATCAATCTGGAATGGCTCCCGTTGAAAACCATTGTGAAGGGGCGGGACATTCAGTAAACGTCATCAGAAGCTTTGCGGTTTTATAAATGTAGAGCAGCATACCTTACGTTTTGCAGCGTTGCTAATGATATATCAGCAGTGTACCAAGTATGATAATAGTATCCGAAAATAGCACACTTTTGTATACCAATCTTTAGCACACTTCATTTTTACCTGGGGTAACATGTTTGTGACGAGTACCTGTAATTTTTTGTGAAGTGGAATCCAGCCACAGCGGTCATTAGCCAGCAAAATGAGACAATGAGGCAGTAGATGTGGTGTACTAACCCTTGAAGAGAAAAAGAGAGGAAAACTTAAAGTTATTAAGACTAGAATTTCAAACTAGAATGGCTCTTTAAAGCCAAATGGCTCAGTAGTAAAGCTGTGGCACATATACAGGGCCTGCCTCGACATCGTAGGTTTGAGTCCGAACTCTGAATGTCTCTCCCCGCTTTCCTACTGTTCTATCAATGAAGACAAAAAGGGCAATGTAGATTAAAAAAAATGAAATAAAAATGTCTCAAAGAAGCAAAGAGGCTTGTTCCAGATTCTAGCTTTTGAAGGCAATTTCCAGACAGAAACACAGTAATGTAACATTTCAACAGATCATTTACATCCACACAAACTTAGCTAATATTGAAATGTGCTATACTCATTTATCGCAAGCAAATCCTAAAGTGCAGGTCACCTGCAGCATCATTCAAGAAATCTGAACTGTTGCTTCAAAAGTCAGAGTAAGCCTCGATTTGACTTTTATAATCTTTAAAGTCACAACAATGGATTATCCCTGGAAAATTTTGTAAAATACATTATACGTAAGAAATTTATGAATTCTTGACAGGTTTTGGTCTTGAACTTAGTCTAAAGACAACTTGGGGAGAATTACCACCCTTGTTCAATATGGAGGAAAAAGGGTGTAGAAAATTCTGAACCTCAGAGAATTTAGTTTTTCCAAACTTTTGAACTTGACTATGACTTGACCAAAAACTATAGACAACTGCATACACTAAAACCAAACCAAACAATGGTTCCAAATTTTGCAGTAACAGAAACTGACCACAGTAACTCAGAGTGGAGGAAGGACAGATGAAAAGTCACTTAGCAAAAGCATTTCAGTTATTTTGTAATTTACATTTACTGCAGAAAGAAATATAACATTAGCACATAGAATTCAAGAAATAAAAATAGCATTGCATTCATAGCTACAGTATGATATGCCTCCCCTGAGGTCTGATTTAGATACACTGACGCCTCAGGACAGTGTTCTGGTCACGTATGGTCAGCCAACATTCTGGGGAGACATGTCCTACGAAATCTAAAAGACCTTGGCTCAGAGTCATACTACTTTCTGTAGTTCCAAACAAGAGATCATTGTTGAGGTGGAAAAACATCAATTACACAGAAGAAGTACAGCCAAGAAACTTGGCTTTTTGAATTGTTGATAAAACAAGCTTTTCTCATTTCAGAGATTTGTCACATGTAACATCAGGCTTGTTGCAGTATTTGTACAGAATAATAGTAACAGCTGCAGATTGGCAATAGTCAATTTTAGATTTGTGACTATGCCAAAATAAATTGAAATGCTTGAGAAGTCATTTGATCATTATCCATTCAAGAATGGTTCAACCAACTCATTATCCATTGCATTTTCACTCAATGTATTTACTTAAATAATATCAAATGCAGTAATAATATTTCTGAGTATTAAATTCCATTAAATTCTACTGTGTATCCAATCCGTAACATTGCATCACTGAGCTAGATATCATATTGAGTTGTATGTGAATAGATGCCTTCAAAGACAAGTGCTAATAGCAAATTCTGCTAAGGTTTTCCTGGATTGCTTCCTCCAGTTGAAAAACAAAAAAACACCACAACAGCAAGACGAGTTGAAGTACTCTTCTGAATATTGACTGGTCGACATGAAGTGTGGTGATAAACAGTCTGAAAAATTGGCTTTGCCTTTAGTAGGTTTAGCTCCAAGTGACTTCTATAGACATTTTTTATTTGAGAAAACCCTGTGAGAATTCTAAGACGGAATAACTTGACCAACAATGTAATTTCTGTTTAAAAGCAAAGTTAGGGCTATTCTAAACCAACCAAACTATTCCAACAAACACTTTACAGGTCAGTGCTGAGAAGAGGGTTGAATCAGGGACACAGGGTAAGAATAGAGGCAGCTCAATTGCCCATTCTTTACAGTAAATCCCTTTTATTGCTTTTACTAGAAATTGGCTGCAGCATGTTTCTGGGTCTGTGGCAGCTGTTTTATCTAAACTTGTAAGCGCATTTTGTTTTCTGAAATGGAAGCTGAGCAGCCTCCCTCCATTCCCCTCCCGAGTTTGCACCTCAGCCAAGGTTATCTCTTCCATCGATTCTTATCATCAGCTTGTCAATTGATCTATTACCCCAGCGCACCACCTACTTAATGCTAGCTTGATTAATTATTGTCCCCCACAGGGCTGGGAGTGGAAGGCTGCCGGCAAGAATTCTCCAGATTAAGATGAATTTTCATTGTCTTTGTTCCCTGGAGCTCTGCAACTTGTGCAGGAGCGTGCTGAATTTAGAGCGGCTCAAATGGGTTGGTGCCCCTCTGCTGACACCAGATGTGCACTCTGGGCTTTATACCCTATAGTCTGTACCATCCAGATTTAGCCATTGCTTTTCTCTCTGCCTTATTTTGTGCCTTCAACTCTCTATGGCTTACAGTATTATGTGAAGACATCAGATAATTTGTGAAATGGAAATTAAATTCCCAAATCCAATTTACATTTTTATGACAAGCTTCATTGACACTGAGATATGTTTTATTCCCTGATAGCCCAGAGAAAACAAACAAGGTACAGACAGAGGGCGGCTCTTACAGCCCTCTGTGAATAATGTAGGTTTATCCTATTTTGGGCTTTTCTGCATTAAGCTCTCTCATTTATTCTGCTTTCAGAATAAATGACTTTAGTAAAATATGTCATTTGAGGGTTGTATCAGTCTCGCTATTTGACGCCTATTTGTTCTGGCAGGGAAATGCCTTGTGGATATGAGCACAGTAACATATTATCAGGCCATTAATGACACTGGCAATCTCTGCTGGCTGCCAACAGTGTGACGAAGACAGTGCTTGTATACATAATAGTGTGCCAGGTATTTCAAACATAATGTCCACATTATTTCACATGGTTATATGTGTAGCATATGCCTAGAGATTAATTCATTTGTACTCTCTGTATTATTGCACAGATCTTTAGGCCAAATGGGAGCCACCTGACTGCATGTGTGTGCTGTCAGTGAGTGGGTATATAACATTAGGAAGACAATTAGCTGCAATTATTTGAACTTCATTAGAACAACTGAACACACTATATTAAGGATGCAAATTCATACATGAAGTTTTAAGACCTGTGCTTTTACATGAAAGACAGTTAAACACAGCAACAACTTTGCCAAGGCTGCAAAACTGACATTAAGTAACATTGTATCATTTTGATCAAATATATCAAATTAGGGGAATATTTCAGGTACTATGCAGAAATACATAATGCCATTAGCTTCTTTGTTCAATTTGCTAATGGTAAACTCAGCAACAAACATGGTTGTTTAGCACCTACAATGTCATCTTAGTTTATGTTGAAAGTGGCTAAAGGCTATCCCAGCCACTTTGAGCTAGGAGTGCTGAAATAAAGGCTGGAGTAAAGCTTTGCAACGGTCAGCTTACATTAATTGTCTATGGGCATTTTGGATTCACCAATCCATGCCACATGCGACAAATAGTGTCACATAGTTGTATGGGTGGTCTCTATGATCAAAATGATCACAGAACTTTTCAACATTTTGATGGTAGTGTTGTCCTGGCATAGCAAACAATTCATTCCAACTACAATACGGGACCAACTAAAAACCAGGCATTTCGCCCAGAGGCAGGGCTTAACGTTTTATATCACACACTTGGTTAGTGACTGTTAAAGTCAACTTTTCTTGGATAAACACATAACATTAAATATAGTTTATTTGGTGACAGAAAGGGATAAGGCAAGGGTTGTTTTTTTTTTTTTTTTGTTTTTTTTGTGTGTGTGTTGTCAGCATAGAATAAGAGGAAAAAAAATGTGACAATATTTTATTGCCACATACTTGTATTGATAACAAAATAAACTAAACCTAAACTTAACCAGTTTGACAAATAAACTCAATATTTATTATCAACATGCGCAGCACTGCTACGGGTCACAGACGTGCATCAGGGTTTCCATGGTGATGTCCACCTAAACTATGCCTACTCGGGCAAAATGCCTGTTTTTTGTTGTCTCCCACTACAATACACTAGAATTACAATAAAAAGCAGTCAAAATAAAATGTATGTAAATTATTCAAAGAAATAGTTATGAGCGGTTGTGCGCTTTTTGTTCTGCACAAACCATTTTTCCTTTGTTCTCCATATCATGGTATGTGGAAAGTTGATATCAGAAAAGGGGGAAAAACAAAAACAAAAAAAACTTCAGTACGCATCGGTCTATCACCCAGCATTACATATTACATCGTTGATTTAAACTTATTAAATACAGCGGAATATTAGCTAAGATGCCTTTTCTTATCTGCTTCCAAGATGTCCAACTTAGTCATTCTATTGTATATCTATGTAAATGAATAGAAAACTTTGTGTAATAATGTCAGTACTTTGAGTCTTTCACAAACTATCAAACTAGCCAGTGTTTTGTACAAAACAGATGTGTTAAATTTCATGCAACTGAAAAGTTACATCCATCTTCTTCCGTTTATCTGGGACCGGGTCGCGGAGGCAGCAGTCTAAGCAAAGATGCCCAGACTTCCCTCTTCACAGACACTTCCTCTAGCTCTACCAGGGGGACCCCAAAGCGTTCCCAGGCCAGCTGAGAGACATAGTCCCTCCAGCGTGTCCTAGGTCTTCTCTGGGGCCTCCTCCCGGTGAGACATGCCCAGAACACCTCCCCAAGGAGGCGTCCAGGAGGCATCCAGAACAGATGCCCGAGCCACCTCAACTGACTCCTCTCAATGTGGAGGAGCAGCGGCTCTACTCCAAGCTCCTCCCGGGTGACAGAGCTCCTCACCCTATTTCTAAGGGAGCGCCCAGCCACCCTGCAGAGGAAACTCATTTCAGCCGCTTGTATCCGGGATCTTGTCCTTTCGGTCATGACCCAAAGCTCATGACCATAGGTGAGAGTAGGAACGTAGATCGACCAGTAAATCGAGAGCTTGGCCTTTCGGCTCAGCTCCTTCTTCACCACAACAGACCGATACAACAAACGCATTACTGCAGACGCTGCACCGATCCGTCTGTCAATCTCACGTTCCATCCTTCCCTCACTCGTGAACAAGACCCCGAGATACTTAAACTCCTCCACTTGAGGCAGAAACTCCCCTCCAACCTGGAGAGGTGCAAGCCACCTTTTTCCGGTCAAGAACCATGGCCTCAGACTTGGAGGTGCTGATTCCCATCCCAGCCGCTTCACACTCGGCTGCAAACAGCCCCAGCACATGCTGAAGGTCTTGGTTTGAAGAAGCCAACAGGACAACATCATCCACAAAAAGCAGAGATGAAATCCTGTGGCCCCCAAACCGGACTCCCTCTGACCCTTGACTGCACCTAGAAATTCTGTCCATAAGGGCAGCCCTGCCGGAGTCCAACATGCACTGGGAACAGGTCTGACTTACAACCGGCAATGCGGACCAAGCTCCTGCTCCGGTCGTACAGGGACCGGACAGCCCTTAGCAAAGGGCCCCGGACCCCATACTCCCAGAGCACCCCCCACAGAACACTACGAGGGACACGGTCGAACTGGATGGGCGAACTCCCATGAACCCTCACTGCACCCAATAGAGGGTGTAGAGCTGGTCCACTGTTCCATGGCCAGGACAAAAACCGCATTGTTCCTCCTGAAATCTGAGGTTCTACTATCGGCCAAATTCTCCTCTCCAGCACCCTAGAATAGACTTTCCCGGGGAGGCTGATGTGTGTGATCCCCTGTAGTTGCAACACACCCTCCGGTCCCCCTTCTTAAAAAGAGGGACCATCACCCCAGGTCTGTCAGTCCAGAGGCACTGTCCCCAACCGCCACGCGAATGTCGCAGAGACGTGTCAGCCCCACAACATCTAGAGAATTGAGGTACTCATGGTGGATCTCATCCACCCCCAGTGCCTTGCCACCGAGGAGCTTTTCAACCACCTCAGTGACTTCAGCTTGAGTGATGGATGAGTTGACCTCTGAGTCCCCAGCCTCTGCTTCATCAATGGAAGGCGTGTCAGTGGGATTGAGGAGATCCTCAAAGTATTCCTTCCACCGCCCGACAACATCTTCAGACAAGGTCAACAGCTCCCCACCTCCACTGTAAACAGGGTTGGTGAAGCACTGCTTCCCCCTCCTGAGGCGGCGGACGGTTTGCCAGAATTTCTTTGAGGTGAACCGATAGTCCTCCTCCACAGCCTCCCCGAACTCCTCCCAGACCCAAGTTTTTGCCTCCTACAACCGCCCGGGCTGCAGCATGCTTGGCCTGCCGGTACCCATCAGCTGCCTCAGGAGTCCCACGAGCCAACCAGGCTCGATAGGACTCCTTCTTCAGCCTGACAGCATCCCTTACTTCCGGTGTCCACCACCGGGTTTGGGGGTTGCCGCCATGACAAGCACCATAGGCCTTACGGCCACAGCTCCAAATGGCCGCATCGACAATAGAGGTGGAGAACATGGTCTACTCGGACTCCTTGTCTCCAGCCTCCCTTGGGATCTGGTCAAAGCTCTCCCAGAGGTGGGAGTTGAAGACCCCTCTGACAGAGGTCTCAGCCAGAACAACAGACCCAACAGACAGTGTCCAAGACACACACAGCCGAAGGTCAGATGACACGACTACAAAGTCGATCATCGACCTCCTGCCTAGGGTGTCCTGGTGCCACGTGCTACTGATGGACACCCTTGTGCTCGAACATGGTGTTTGTTATGGACAAATCTGTGACTAGCACAGAACAACAAAACACCACTCGGGTTCAGATCGGGGAGGCCATTCTTCCCAAGTCACACCTCTCCAGGTGTCACTGTTGCTGCCCACTGTCGCTGCTGAAGTCTCCCAGCAAAACAATGGAGTCCCCAGTTGGTGCACCTTCCAGTACCCCTTCCAGGGACTCCAAGAAGGCCGGGTACTCTGTACTGCGAGTTAATTTGTTTCATTGAATGATTATTCATTGAATGATAATTTATTTCACGGGGTAGTCAATGCCATCTTTTACAGTTTTACTTTGTAAACACAATCTGCTGGGAAGGTGAGGCGCAAGCATACCAAATAGCCTCTGGATGATGTCCGTGGCATTTACTGAGAAAATGGAATGGGATAATATGGTTCAAAGTACATAACTGGTAAAAGTAACCATTAGCAGTGCACATCTATCATTTCAATATGTTTATTACTTGTAAGGCTTTCATCTTGTTCAGAACAGAGCAGCAGCCTCGTTATAAAAGGATTCTTTGGGACAAGCATTAAAGAAGCCACTTTCTATGTGCTTCACTCAGTGCTGTCACTCATTCCGACAGAGTGCTCTTACTTAAAGACATCTTCAAGGCTGACATGGAAAGCCTAGCGAGAAAGAAGGAAGTCATGGACCGGCATCAATCTCCAGTACACACAACAAAGGTGGCTCTATAAGAGGTAGTATCAGACACGGTGGCAGTGTGAATAAAAAGGAAGACGGCATGGTGGTCCGGCACTCACAAAGGAGGTGCTGGTGGGTAATGGTACGAGGCTGACAAATGAGGTGCACAGTGTAGTAAGAGCAGAGGAAAATGCACACCCTTCTAGGCGTCTCGTCCTTGAAAGGCTGCAAAGCACGTAGGGCCGGAACGCACTTCAAACTTATACATTTTTTGGAGTCGTCTAGTTTTTCATCTTTTATTCATTTCAACAGGTACCGAAGCATGTAAAGTCCTCCCCAATGATGATTAACTGTGACAATTACTGGCTGTTTGGTGCTTGTGAAAGTGAAAATTCATGTA
The DNA here is from genome assembly GCA_020698575.1 of Bostrychus sinensis. Classification (NCBI taxonomy): domain Eukaryota; kingdom Metazoa; phylum Chordata; class Actinopteri; order Gobiiformes; family Eleotridae; genus Bostrychus; species Bostrychus sinensis. The sequence goes on from CM036242.1 coordinate 15,415,182, forward strand.
TTTCCTACACTTGCACTGCCTTATAATCGATAACTGTAGCGAGGGAATCCCAGCCCACTTTCCAGCTACTGTTGGTGTAGTAGGTACTGTTTGTGGTTTCCAGATTCAAGACGTTTTGATCATAAGTTTTGCCATGCCTAGTTCAGATGCACTGTAAAAACAATACTTCGTGGAAGCCGCTTTATGATTATGTAATATTCTAAATTAAAGCAATGCTCACTTTTGGTTCTCATTCACTGTGAGCCATAGTTATCAGAAACTGAACTACTGAGGGGGGAAAAAAGTAAAAAGCATGGAGAATTTTATTTAGTGACTGTGCGACCTGTGCCCAACCTTACCAACAGAAGCATTGCTAATTACAGTATATATTTTGCCAAAAATGTAAAGCTGGACAAATTTAACCATGCCAAAATTATGATAAAAGATATCAACCTTACCTTAAACTTCTAGCTCTGAGTTCAGCTGATGATGCTGTCCTTCAATTAATCTCTGCCTCATCACCTGATGTGTTTTCTTTTTGTCTGTTTATCTGTGTAAGCATTAGGACTGTAACAATACATTTCAATATGATTCGATAGAATTCAACACCCTTATTGATACAGCAACTTTTTGCCAAAAATCATAACAGTTTACTCTCAAATGTAGCATTGTGGCCAGGGTTGATTATGTCCAGTAGACAGAGTGAAGAAAAGTTGACAATATTTTATTTAATTAAAAACACAAAAATTACATTCAAAAAGATGTATCTGTTTTTATATGTTGATACATTGATACAGTTACTGTATTGTTACACCCCAGTACACAGACATAACCAGTGCTGAATTAGCTCATTTCTCCAAATTGTTGGGAGCTAATACATAAATAAGCTATATTTTGTAATTGCTTAAACACTTTTTCTGAAACTAGTCAGTGTGGCAGAAATTCCAACCGTCACAAAACATCTCAGAATGTGCTAAATCAAACGCTGTGAAAAACTGTAGACCCTTGTAAAAACAGTAAGACACTTTACTTTCTAAATATGACCACAATTGCTGCACAGAAAAATCTGTACATCGTCAGTAACACACTGTCCAGAGGAATCTAACGGCCTTTTGATGTAACAAGTGTCAGGAACTAGTTCTGTAAGAAATTCCGTAAATATGCAGAAAATGTGGCATGAAGTTGTGCTTTGGAGTGTTTGAGAACAAAATTGATCTGAATCAGGACCTGGACCACACAATCTCTGGCTCAGGATAGACCTGGTCAATAACAGTGATCTCGTCTGTAGTTGTACTGTTTCTACTTAATCTGTCCCCTGCTTTCCTTCTGGGTTTGGCCCTAAAAGTGTCGTCATATTCAGATTTATTTGTGTTATTTTTGTCTCAAGGCTAAGCAATTCCCAAAAAAAAAAAAAAAAACACAAACTGAAGTGTGTGAATGAGAAGCACATCGTACATCTGTGCATAAACCACTGATGATTCTTATAAAAATATGCTGTTTTTAAAATACACATGTGCATGTTTCAGGGTGTGCACTTGCATCAAGTATAGAGATCAGGATCCTACGTCATAAAACAACCGCTGAGTGATGAATCTGCCATGTTGGTGGTCACAGACAGAAAAGCCATAGAGTTGCATTACAAACAGCGTCATAAAAAAGTAAATAAATGAGCCTTGAAACAACTATTTTAACTGTTTTGTCACTCTTGGTGAATATATATCACGCACTAAATACTAAGTCAAGTAATTTATATCCTAAAATGCTCTACTGTTTTGCTATAGAAAATATATTTTGTGACCACCGATGTGACGTCATAATCCTGTTCTCTATTGGAGTCAAATGGATTACAAAAAAAAGGCTAAACAAAGTTTATAGCATACAAATTTAAGCAAACAACTCTGCAGTTCTCACCAACAAAAGAGGCACTGAAGTGAGGCAGATGTCCACCAAAACAGAATCAGGTCCAAAAATCAGGCACAGGTCAAACCACTCAGGCAGGCTGGCAGAGTCAGAAACAGGTGAGGCCAAGTGGCTGTAGAGAGCTGGATCACTTAAGGGTAATGTGCTCCGTAGAAGATTTGGCAAAGAGTGAGTGTGGCCTTAAATAGTGGAGTAATTGGTAATGAGGAGCAGGTGTGTGACACAGGTGTGCTGGAAGAGCTGGAGGAAAACAGAGGTGGGAGGAGACATGGGAGAGGACCAGGAAGTGTAGACTCTTAAAGGGACAGTGATGGCAAAATAGGTCTTTAACTGCAAAAAAGAAAAACCAAACAAACAGTAACTGTAAATCACCTATACTGTATGTATTTTAATATATTTACACATTTCACATGTTTTAAAACTGCATCCTTTACACAAAGGCATGAGAAATCCTCTGCCTTTTTATGCAATTATTTTGGCCTTAATCTTTTATCATATCCCTCCTTTATTGATGCAACTCTAAAAGTCAGTGAAGTGAAACTGGTGGTTTCTGTCTTGGGCACTGTCAGTCACTGTGACACCCTGGAACACCAGGGCATGGCAATAATGTCATTTATTATGTAATGCTCTGGTAGCGCTGCAGAGGTACTGTATGCAACAATGTGCAATTGTGTCAAGACATGTTCCATTTAGTATGACAAAGATGACAATGAGATACAGACAAGTGTTGTGCACTGAATGATGTTGTGAGACAATGACTGCAGCAAATAGCCCCACTCAGTCAACATGACTCAATACACAGACTGCAACAAACCAAGCCTACATCCTAATAATAAACAAGTGCTGTATTTGCATCTGACTGCTATGAGTATAGAAAATATAAAATAAAAAAAGACACCACTGATATGCACATGGTGGACACAAAGTGAATGTGGTTATATACAGTAGCTTTTTCTTTTTTTCTTTTTTTTTTTTTGTCAATTGCTTCTAAAATCACTCTCACTTGCTAACCCTATATACTCACCTCATGTATCTTTTCAATTTTTATATGCCAGACAGGATAGAATAAAGAATTATGTAACACATCTCATCAGCAGATTAGGTGGTGGAGCAGCCCGATACTGAATGAGTCCATTGTAATTGAGTGTTAACCTACTGGCTGACAGGACTTAGTTTATTTCTGTGGTACAGCTCAGTGGCTAATGAACAACTGAAACATTTCAAGTCTTTGACAGTTAAGGTGTGTGTAATGTTATTGTACTGTATTTCCTTGTTGTTGTTGTTGTTGTTTTTTTTTGTTGTTTTTTTTTTTGGGTGGGGGGATGGGGTATGTTAGCAACATAACTCCAGACATTATGTTCAGATTTTGATGTTCTCAAGAAAAGTCAGAAATGTGTTGGAAAACAGAATTTTTGGTTGTTATTCATATGCATGATTGGGATTTTTTATAACTGCAAATAAAGGAACAGTTTATTATTATTATTATTATTATTATTTTATTTTTTTATTTTATTTATTTATTTATTTATTTATTTATTTATTTATTTATTTATTTTATAGCAATCCAACTACAAATGTTACAGGCAGATTTTCATTCAATCGGAATGGTTACTATTATTTCTGCTGTGTACTCCCCATCTTAAATACATTGTTACATCCCTTACGCAAAATCTTAATTTCATTTTGTTACATTGACCTCACTCTTTCTTCTCACTGCTGCTCTTTCAGCGTTAACTATCCAAGGTTAAAGTTGAAAATGAGCCCAGCCTCCACCAGCGCACAGAGCAAGGGCAGACAGTGGCACAAGTCGACCTACAGAAAAAGTAATGTGAAATGGAGACTATTTCCTTTGATTTCCTTGCCTTCGCCCTGCTGCCATCTTCCCGCTTGTTCCTTGACAAACGGCCCTTACCCTGGTTGGCGCGTTCTCGTGCTCCCTTCCCCTCTCTTGTCATATGCAGTTTCAGTGTAGCCGACCAAGCGCTGTGCCTCCAAGGGAGCTCGGGGCAAGTGTCACTTTAAGTTACATGCGCGTAAAAAAAAAAAAAAACAGGCAGGGAGCTAACGGTCATAGATCTGCGCAGAATCAGGTCAAAAGTCAATGTCTCTATCCCACCCTCCTGGTGATTGTTACATTTGAAGAGCTGAAACTGGTGATTTGAAAGGGAAGAAAATATGGTACAATCAGTGCACTAACCCTTCTAACCTGCCACCTCCACTGTCTAAGCACAATCTGGCACTGAGTGAATAATGCAGGCTGAACACAGGGCACACTGAGTGAGCCAGAGGCAACAGGCCAGTCAGGAAGAAGAAGGAACATGTTACATATAGAAGCCATGTCTATCTTTATCTATTTTGCACTGACAACAACTTGTGACATGCAGCATCAGTATGTCACAAGCATGCTCAACACAAATACAAACTGACAGCCAGTGTTTATGCGAGTGGAGACTGGAGATCAGTGTGCAAATATAACCCCAAAAAACATCCTGTTTAAACAAAATCACAGTTTTTCTTAATTTTCTGTTTGTAAAAAGGATAGTTCTATTAGATACACAGTTAATCCCTTCATTTCAACTTTGAAAAAGCAGTCAGGATTCAATGCAAGAAATTTGAGGCCATAGAAAAGGATTAATAGAATTGATAAAACACTTAATATTTAAAATGCTGAATATATTCTATATTTCATATGATTTATGTTGGCCCAACAACTTCAGTGGAGCACTTGTTGGTTTCATAGGTCTGCGTAGAGCGGTAAGGCAGAGCGTTTCTAGATTGTTTAGAGGAGGACGAGCTCAAATCATGCATAAATGAAACAAAATACTACTATGGGTATGTTTTTGAGGTGGAAACAACATGGTTGATTTAGCATAATAAAGAACCTTTAAGCATTCACCCACTGACTGGAGGTTTGATGATTTGAACCTCGCTCAAAGCGCATACCACTGTTATGTCCTTGGACAAGTCACTTCACCCACATTCCTACTCCGGTCACGGTATGCAGCTGATTGCGACAGGAAAGGTATTCAACATAAAAATAATAAAATAAATAATAATAAAATAAAATGCTGATCATAACAACAAAACCAAGATCAATTTTCTAAATTATTTTACTATGAATGTTGGTGCATTTTCAAATCAGTTTTACCATTTCATGTTATTAAAACCTTATTCAGGCTACAAATAAGATTAGCATTGAAAGTCTACTATATTTACAAAAGTATTCCCTCACCCACCCCAATAACTGAATTCAGATTATGGTGTGGGGTTGGTTTTAGGAGCAGGGCTTGGCCCCTTACTTCCAATGAAAGGAACTCTGAATGCTTCAGCAAACCAAGAGATTTTGGACAATTCTATGCTCCCATGGGGCTGGCCACTTCCTGTACCAACATGACTGTACCAGTGCGCAAAGCACGGCCCATAAAGACATGGATGAGTGAGTTTGGTGTGGAAGAACTTGACTGGCCTGCACAGAGTCCTGACCTCAACCTGACAGAATTAGAGCGAAGACTGCGAGCAACATCAGTGTCTGACCTTACAAATGTGCTCCTGGAAGAATGGTCAAAAATTCTAAACCTTATGGAAAGCCTTTCCAGAAGAGTTGAAGCTGTTATAGCTGCAAAGGGTAGTCTGACGTCATATTAAACCCTATGGAATAAGAATGGGATGTCACTTAAGTTCAATATGGGTGTAAAGACAGGGGAGCTAATACTTTTGGAAATTAAACCTCCCCATGATCCACGTTTGGGTCTCAACCCATCAGCTGGGAAATTCTGATAGCTATAGTGGATAGGTCTACATAAAACATGCATGCACATAGTTTAAAATAATTATTTAATCAACTGTTTTAAACGCTCACTCCAATAACAGCACCAAGACTGTATAATCGCCCCTGGTTTCTACTCAAGGGGATAAGCTGCCCCAAGCTTCTCATAAACCTCCTTTACAATAAACTAATATAGTGCCAAGTTACAGCAGGTTGATATCAAACTCAGTACACTTCCAGAGCATAGTGGCTGGGACCTGAGTACTTCAGCTACATCTAGTGGCAAACTTTCAGCTCATGCATTTAATTAGGAGCTGTCATTACAAATGCACAGTAATGTTGGTCCACTTGTGGCAGGAAACCATAAAGCATTTCCTAGGAAGAGGGATGCTCATGTATATCTATATTACTCTGCCACATATTTACACATATTTCAAAAATAATGGAAAAATATGGATTATTTTCTGTCTGAAAGAAAGCTGTCTATTTACACATTTGGTTGTGAATGCTTAAAGCCGCAGCTGTTCATTGTATATTTCATAAAAGCTTTCAAAAACAACATTGAAAGGGTATACAATGTGACTGCAGAAGACAGTTCACTGATCTAATGTAATCTAATGGAAGCGGTGGTAATGTAATGGAATACATTTCACTGTGTGGGGAAGATGAAAGGCACACACAAAAAGCCCCTGTGATTCACATCTGTTGTTTGAAAAAAAATAAAAAATAAAAAAGGATTTGGGAGAGTGTGAACAGCAGCAACATTAGTCCGGACTTCACACACACCGCCTGGACCAACCATGCAGAGTAGACCAGGGAGGATAACATGCATAAACCCATATTCAAAGTGTGTGTGTGTATTTGGGAGTACAAAGCTGTGTATGATCACACTGTAATTGAGCACATAAATTACTCTGGCAGTTCTAAGCAGTAAAGCATGTTCGAACAGTACGCTCCAGCACCAAGGGTCAATAGTGGCCACGGCTCCTTACCTTCACATAAAAGGTAACGACAGGTGAGGGGATGTTTAAGAGCCATCACTCATGCTGTCAGTTTGGGCTGTGTTGATGCCATATACACACAAAGACTCTCATGAATGAGGGCACAGGATTCAGCAAAGGCCTCATTCAAGCTACCATAGTACACAATGTAAGTTACAACAATACATTCAACTGTTTACTTCAAAACATAATGTCTGAAAATGAAGTAAATAAATGCTTGTCATAAGGCTGTTTGAAATAAGGAGAAGTAGAAGCTCTTAAGCAGTACCTTGCAATCATTTGGCTGAGGATCTTCTAGTTCAGGCGTAAATGCTTTATCAATTCATATGGAAAGTTCTTATTTTTTTTACAATGGAGATGAATCCCCCCTAACATATAATTTTGCATATGTCCATATACTGTCCATAGTGCGTAGAATGTGACAATTGCAGTATTCCACTACCTACTGCAGAGGTGTTCGAAAAATGGTCCAGGGGCCAAATGCAGCCTGCTGACTATGTTTTATTGGCCCTCAAGCTTCATTCTCAATAGGCCAAATTTGCCAGGAATAGAGCTTCTTACTGCAAGGAAAAAGCAAATGTGATATTAAGGAGAAAAGAAAATTTGTGGTTCTGGCACCAAACCATTTCAAGCCATAGTATGTGCTGGTCCCAACCACAGGTAAATGTGGAGTTAATAAATATGGGTAGATCCCTGATGAGCAGTCAAATAAGACTTTTGTTCTTAGGGAAGCGGAATGCGTCACCTCTAGTTAGTGGCCCTTCTGTGCATTTATTGTTCAGTATGTGGCCCTTAATGAAAAATGTAATGTATAATCCATTGAGCTCATGTTGAGAAGGAACAGAAGGGAAGCTGTGGTGATGGAGGAAGCACAAATCTCTGCAGTTTGACACCAAGGTTAGGTGTTAGTAGTCATTTGACTACAATTAAAACATCTTCATTCTAATTACATCACAGTTTCTTTTTACATGACATGACGTGTGATATGTGTAGTCTCTGCAGGTTTCTATTCTTCATTTCCTCATTATTCTGGTGTAAAAATCATTGAACAGGCCAGATTTCATATGACAGGTGTTCTCCAATTTCACCTTGGATAGGAAAAGGCTTCAGGTAAACATTTCTATATAACTCTTTGGCAGAGACAGAGCTTTGTGTTGAGAAAGCTTCATCGAAATTGGAATACAGTGGAGGAGACATTTTCCTGAATTTTCATATGAATTTCCACAGATATGTATTCATGCCAACAGTGTAAGGGTGTTGCAAAGTGCACCTCCCCATTAGACTGACTGCTTAACAATTACAGCACTTTACAGCAACAACTATTAAAACCTTGTGTGTATTTTACAGTATTTGTACATGTAACCAAACTCAATTCAATTCAACGTTTCTCATTGGGATAATAATAATTTATTTTCTGTAGCTATTCTGTGTCACTGCACTACTTAATCTTGTGTCTTATCGTGTGCTGATCAAGAGCTTAAGTTTATGGATTTTACATTCAATGCACACAAAAAATAAGGGGAAAATAGAAACCCCTTTATTGTGTTGTGTAATGAAATGGTAAGATCCATTGTTGCAAAAACGTATTTTCTCAACTTGAACTAAAAAGAAAGTGCTGTGACTGGTCATGTACTTGCAGTTTATTTAGAATATTAATTTATTGAGCCCTGTCGGTTTTAAACACCAAAACTACCTGCTCTATTTTTTTCCCAGTGTCACAACAAAAGCCCTTTTCCAAAATGCTTCATGACACACCTCCCATGCGAAATCATTGATTCATGCTGAACCTCAATACACAGAGGTGTAATGCAAGCCCCTCTGAAGTCTAGACAAAACAAAGAAATGTGGCTTGTAAAAACACCAGTCCATTTTGAATAGATGCCCTCTTTCTGCCCCGTTTTGTATTGAGTCAGAAGGGCTAGTGGAAGATTTAAAACATTAAGTGGGTCAATGGCAGCTCCCTTTCCCAGTGGCAGATTGTGTCAGCAGGCAGTGGACCAACTGGCCAGGAAGCCCCTTGTTAATTTTTCACTATATTCGCCAATATTGCATACTATTAAAATGCATAGAAAGTGGAAAGCCATTAATAAGGGATGGCACAGATAACCCATTCCCTCAAGCATGCATTTTCACCCTCAGTGTTCACCTCTATGAAGAAAAGGTACAAAATGCTAAAACATAGGCTGTATATTGTTGTTTACATTTGCAATGAACTGAAGATTAAACATGTGGGTGCACTTGCTCTTGTTACTGTGTCAGTATCTTTGGCCTAATCTTGTTGATACAGAATGATACAGAATCTTAAATAAAGAAACTGGGAATACCATATACCAGAGAGGCCTGGGTTTGATTCCAGGCTCAGGCCAGTTTGCTTCATGTTATTCTGTGATCTAAAGTAAAGGCATAAAAAAAAAATGTATGCAGATGGTGTATTAAACTATTTTTCTATCACAACGTTCAGCTGGTTCAACAAAACCCTCACCAACCACATTATAGTTTTATTTTAATAGTTTATTTTTCACCATATTCACCAATAATTCATGCTAATAAAATGCATAGAAAGTGGAAAGCCCTTAATGAGGAATGGAATAGATAGCCCATTCCCTCAAGCATACATTTCCACCACAGTGTCCCCTCTATGAAGAAATTGTATGAAATGCAAATAATTAATACTGCATACAGATTTGGTTTGGTGTTTACCTTGCTATTAACTAAACACTTAACATGCCCTGTCTGTTAGCATATTTTTTTCCTCGACACATTACTGAACTTCTTTGAAATTCCATAAAAATCTGCCCATTAGCTTTTGCTAACAAGTTAAACACCTGTTTGCATTGTTTATTTTTCATTATATACAGTATAATTTTGTGACATATCACAATATTTTATGAAACAATACTGAGTTTTGACACTTCAGTACAGAGATCGATAGTTTGTGACATCAAGCATAAAAACTGTGCTACAATGCTGCACTGATTTCACAGTCAATAGTGAGCCAAAAGTGGTCAAGAATCCTGCCAGGACTGTAGAGGGCAGCACTGTACTTCTAAGCATTCGGTTTGTCAAACACTGTCACATGAATAAAATTATTCATAAATACTTCATGAATAATTATCAGACTGACTGATTTAATTTATAAATTTTGGAAACAAGATGTGTGATTTCTTGTTTATTTAGCTCTATAAATTTGTGATGAGCAACACCGGAAAATTTAATTCTGGTGTCAATAACAATCTGAAAGTGTTCTGCTGCTCCAGTGGCATAAAGTAGCCATAATATATAAAATAGATGCATAGCTGTCTTGAAATCACAAAAACTCAATTAATATAGAAAAAAACAAAAAAAAAAAACAATAGTTTTGACTGTAGGGGCTGGTATTGAAATTGTCCTTGTTACTATCTTGATGGTATTGATTGGTATTGAAACAAAAGTCAGAAAGCTGGTATTGTAATAAGACTCATATCGGCACCAAAGTATTGTGAGAATATCATCGTCACAGCCCTAATATTTACCAATACTGCATGCTATTTAAATGCATAAGAAGTCTCACGAGCATAAATCTTCACCCATTGTTTCCACTTCCATGCAGAAAGTATATAAAATGCTAATGCTAAAAGATTTGGTTTTGGTGTCTGCACTTGCTAGGAACTGAACACTTAACATGCGGCTTCACTTGTCCTTGTTGGCCTGTTTGTTTCCATGAATTTGGTTATTTTTGGAGACTTAAATTTATGCTAAGCTCGTCTTTGCCCCTCTGCGGGTCCACTGACATAACGCTATAAGTCACACTAGACACTAACTATTGCCACAGGCCACTGGTCAGCTCTGTTTTTAGATGACTGTTGAATCATTTGAAAAAGATGTCACTTGTTTGCCATTAAGTGCTTTGCCATTCCCAGCCCGCGGCAGTGACTAGCCAAGATAAATAAGCTTCTTGTGATGTTAGCTCAATTTTTTTCCTGGCTAAACAACTAAAGCACGACAAGGGCTGCTGCTCACTGTTGTTTTAGCCATGTCCTGGATTTTGGTGTGGAAAGAAATGGTTGACAAAGACATTAATGTTTTATTACAGGCCATAAAGACACTGTCAACACAGACCACTGAGCTCTGTATTTCAGATTATATGGTGCGGGCAATGCAGGCATCAGCAAAAATATGGTTTCTATCAATACAGCGTGGTATTCTGTGACAATTATTCTGCAGTTACTCAGGGAAAGATTGATGACATAGAAATCTAGTAAATGTAATGCAAGAAATGTGTGTCTAGTTTTGCCTGAGAAGTAGTGATACTAAAACTATGTCATTGCCTTGTGATAAATAATCATACAGCTAATACTTGATTTGAAGAACCAAATTCAGGTACATCTAGATTGAGTTTGCAAAGACTATGCATATTATGGCTCCTGTCTTATGAAATAAAAAAAATAAAATAAAAAATTGATTAACCATGCTTCACTGTAAAATGTGATAAGTTAACCTAACTTAGAAACAGAAAGTATTGCATTAACAATACTAAGTTACATCAACAAATGGCAAGGAGATGAACTTTTATTGCCCATACAGTGCTGGAGCATGATGTCCACATGTGTTATGGTGCAGGGAAGCATATCACATGAGAAAGTTTTCATTATTTTGGTGAAAAGAAAAGTTTGTTAGTTTGTGCAACTTGTGTCTTTGAGGTTTGCAACAGTTTTTATAATTTGCAACTAAATGTGTTTATAGCAGGCAGCATACAGCTACACATCAAACATATCCAACATCAATGAAAGCTCTATTTTATTTCACTTTTCTTTAAATACAATGTCATTCAGAAATACAGTTTGAGTTACAGTTGTTTTTAGACAGCACATAGTATATTACCTGTAGTAAACCACGATTGTCCACATGTGGTACTAACTTGGCTCATAAGAACAAATAACAATCCTTTCATCAACTTTTCTTTGTATTATTTTCAGTATTTACAACATCCTCAAAATGCCTACATTGTGGCTCAATAGGGACCATAAAACTACACACATTCCTGGGCTGTTTCTTCCATTCTCTTTTTACATTTCCTATGTGTTCAAGCTAAGAATAGATATATTTAAAACCCTGGATATTAGAGTGAAATTATGGTTTAATTAGGTTTAATTATGATGATTCAAACATGGTTTCACATTTGTACTGGCGTCTGTTAGTGTTGGTGTTATTCGAAACCCACAGAGTTTTGTTCCTAAAATCCAACCTTTGTGGAGGTCTGCCTTTCTGACACATTATTGCTGTTTCTGCCGTGATAACCATAACAGTTTTAAATTGACTGTATTCCAGTCCTTTCCTGGTGTTTTTTAAGTCTGCCACATCATTACTAACACATGCCAGACAAACATTTGAAACCGCAAACTCAGATCGTTTGCTGCTAGTCTTAGTTCTGTACTCATTTAGTACAGTAACTTAAATGCAAATACTGAAAATCCTGTATTTAACTACTACTGTAATCATTGGTAGAAAGAAAGTAGATACTTAATTTTTTTCGAAACATACTTTTACATTAGTCAGTTTTGGAGTACATGTTTTAGAGTCGTTAAATGAGTATTTTATTAACCTTGATGGGTAGACTGCTCACCTCACCAGTAGTAGTAGTAGTAGTAGTGCTGGTACTAGCAGTCAGGGTAGTAGTAGTAGTAGTAGTAAAGCATTGTACTTTTTCTTCTACTTACATTACAGTAGATTGATGTGGCTTCGTGGTTATCACTTCGCATGTTGTTCCTGTGTCTGGGTGGGTTTCCTCTGGGTGCTCCTGTTTCCCAGGCTCCAGATCTGAAGAAGGGTCCACAGGTGGTGTGCTGCAGTTGCCCACTGCTCCCCAGCGGCATTGAAGGGTAGGTCAAATGCAGAGAACAAATTTTCTTATGTGGACAGTAAAATCTACATTAATTTTGAGTAAAATTTGAAGAAGCAGTACTTTTACTTGAGTATAGATTTTAAGTACTTCTTCCACCTCTGTGTAAAATTAACATTACTGCAGCATGAATTTAAGTATACACCACAGCCAAACTCCCATGGGGACCCTTACTAAGTCAAAGACGCGCAGCTTTAAGATATAATTTAATGCATATGTAGCATTTCTGATGAATCCCTGGGTGTGAATTAGTGAGTGCACCTGAACAGATGGCCCAACACCAGCTGAACCTCTATGTATAAATGCCCTATTAAGTCAATTTAATTACTTTATACTATAATCCCACTAGTGTCCATTTTGCAAACAATAAAGAGCACTTTGAAATTAAAAGTCGGGGTGATATTTTGTCAGACCAGTTGCAAGTTGATGGGACAACGAACCCATGTGTCTGAACAGAGCATTTTATGTGCTGTCTTCATGGGGTCCGTGCACAGCAGCACAGTTGGTGATAGCAGGTCTGCTGGGAAGGTACAAAGCAAATTGTCACCATGATTGAAGAGTTACACCAGGGAGAGGGCTTTTATCTTTCACCTTACTTGCTCTGTGTGTCTCTGCACTGGTCAAACAAACTTTGGATAGAGGTGTAAGGTGGAACAGTCTAATTTTTGTTGCAAGATGAATATATTAGTACTGAACTACAAATGAAATTCAATCAGGGGAAACTTAAAACAAAAAAAACGAACAAAAGAGTGAAGTATAACAAATTATTTATTGAAGGTTTATACTCCATCAGGTAAAGACATCAGTGATGCAATGACAGGAGAGTTATATATAGGGATGTGTAAATTGATACCAAAAGTATTGATATCTTTGATACATGTGGTATCGATACATTTCTGAAAGTATTGATAGTTTAGAGGTAATGACAAACATTGTGATAAGTATAATATAAAACTACTGGATCGTCATGTGTGCTTTACAATGGCAAGTCCAAGCCAATCCATTATGCTCTGCTGCTCCAGTGGCATAAAGAAGCCATTATGTGTATGCATATAATTACTATACTATTAATATAATAGTATTTTAAATAATAGTATGTTTGACCCCAATTGTAAAGAGGGTAAAAGTAGTAATAGCAATAGCAGTAGTGGTAGTAGTAGTAAGAATAATAGTGGTAGCAGCAGTAGCAGTGGTGATTGTTGAGAGATTAGAAGTAGTTGTAGTAGCAGTAAGTATTTCTACGTAAGTAAACTTTACAAACACAAAACATATTTATTATTTTGAAGTAATAGTTCTTCAAGGAGATTACTGCAGTGTTTGATGGGGTACATACACATATATTACATATTGTATTATACATTATAAGGACATAATGCATGATGACAACAACGTATTATTTTATAACAATTACATAAGTACAATATAACACATCATGACCTTATCAATTGATGTGCAATTCTATTGACAAAAAAAGATTTGTTCAGCACCTTGCATAGATAAAATATATAAGAAATAAGATTTTTCCTTTGAAGGTCAAAAGTAAATTGAAGAGCCCTCTTTGTGTTGAAAAACTATTGTGAATTGAATTGAAGGTGTTAAGATAACAAATACAACATACCCCACAATACTGTTTTCCATTTACTGCTACACATAATCTCACTTTTGTTTGCAGTGTAGCCCAATAGGCCATAAATACAGACGCAATCTTCAATTGACTCTGGCACGGAGGCTCATAGGGTTTATTTGTGATAGGAGAGAACGTCTGTTGCATTAATGTAATGGTAATGTAGTGTGAAATGCAAACTCCATGCAACAGGTATACATCACAACTCCACTGCATTTGTGGAGAATGTATTTAGCTCTGCTCTATGTGCATGGCTGTGAAATGCTGAGTCAAGTATATGGGATATGGTGGCATGATATTTTCCCCATAACTATAATCTCCAAACAATGGATGCAAATGGCAGCTGTATACGACTATTACTCTTCAGCCGTTTTTTTCTGCATTAAATGGCAAAATGATAAACACAGTATTGTGCATCCACCTCTATCGACAACTGTTCCTCTCCTTGGCTCCTATGGAAAATCCAATTTTACACACCATGGCCTTTGTAGATTACTTTCTATTTCCTTCACCCAATTTTTATGAAGACATTGTGATTTTATTAACCAGTAAATACAGTTGTGTGTCAGATAGTATGCAAAGGCACACATAAAGATCCATCAAGAGCTAGGAGGGATGATATATTAGATCAGAGCAGTTAGTGCAAGCTGTCGCGGTGTATTGAATCTGCTCAAAGCCATAACTCCCCACTGCTACTGCCACCGCCGCCACCATCTCCGTCCCACCACTCCAGAACTCAGTGCTGATAAAATTGTGTCTCATCATTGCATGTGTATGACATTCAGAAACACAAAGTCTATTATTTACGGCATGAGAAGGCGGCACGGGAGTTCTCAGGGGAGATTATGTTTCACTTTTCACACTGCGCTAGGTAATGCCTGTGAAGAAATGTTTTCTGCTTTGCAATATTACCTCAGCCCGACTTCAATGGAATCAAAGGAGAAGTGCAAACAGAAGAAAGGATAAAAGTGGCATTGATTTACATAATGTATATTGACAGAGAAAGTTAGCAAACACCAAAGTATAGTTTCTCATTCTGTTTGAATTACATGACATTTATTGCATATCAGCTTCTCATTCAGCTTCACGCAATTGAATTTTCCCCTGTTCAAATACAGGATACACATTGTTAAGTTCATTGAGGAAAAAAAGGCAGGCTACAGTTTCACTTTACTGAAACAATTTATATTGAAGAGGTGCACAGTGCCAGAGTGGTTAATGGTGCAGCCTCTAAACTAGGAGGTTGTGGCTTCAAACCTCGGGCCTGATGGCACACAAACACTTTTAGTGGAGTTTGGATGTACAATACAATGTAGCAAGATAACAGTGTCTTTTATTTTTGTTAGATGTTCGTAGGCCTTTTTTGGCTTTTAGATAGCACAGTCAAAACAGGAAATCATGGGGGAGAGAGCAGGGAGAGACATTCAGCAAAGTCTCGGAGTCCAGACTCAAGCCCACGATGCCGAGGCAGGCTGTCATTGCCGTCACCGCTGCTCAACCACCTCAGCTATACAACACTGGCTTTCATAATATTTTGTTACTTCTATCAATTGAAATCACAGATTTGATATATGTGAGATTTGTTTTCACACATTCCAACCTTGCACGATTAATACTTCTACTACTTATTATGTTATATTTTTACTCCTATGGAAATGGATAGGCTACTGTAATGTTACTGCCTTGGAACAGTTGCATTTGCAGGTATGGAGTTCTGTGCTATATATATATATATATATATATATATATATATATATATATATATATATATATATATATATATATATATATATATATGTGTGTGTGTGTGTGTGTGTATGTGTGTGTGTGGCAGTCAGTGTGATTGGTGAGATATATGCAGGTTACAAACAAACAAATATAAATTTAGTCATTTACTGTACCCTGCCTTATGCTCCTCGTTGTTGGATTAGGCACCAGCCACCTGCGACCCCTAACTAAAGTAAGCCTAAGAACTTGCTCCTTTTTCAACTAAAAGTCAATGGGACAATAGTTTCCCTGTATAATGGAAGTGTGGTATCTGGTACTGTTTTGAATGCTTTTAATTTCCAAATATAGGCGAGTGTCTTGGTTATTAATTGTAAAATGCCAAAACTGAAGCACACCAAATGTATTCACCTTTTGATTGTCGTTCTATAAAATCCCAAGTGGGCCTTGTATAATTTAATTTTCTGTCTTTTGCTAGTATGTATTCAGCAAATGAAACACTTTCTTACAAGGTTGGCAACCTATTTACCACTACTTGTGTAACTCCTCTTCTTATCTTATACTTGTACCTGAAATTTCTTTAAATTTTGTCTTGCTGCAAACATCTTAAGATAAACACATGACTGACTGATTGATGGATTGCTTATATTTCGGAACATGAAGAGAAGTATGTCAGACAACTGCATACAAGCAGTCATAGAGTACTGTAACAAGTTTATTTAGGAATCTAACACTACCAATATGTTCCATCTATTTGTATTATTAAAACAAGTACCTTACTGTCATTAGGAGATACCGTGTAAAGTGGAATGTTGTACAAATCTACTTTTATCCATTTTGTTCTCCTTTTGCCTAAATGTAAAGTTTTGGTGATGTAGCGTCCCGCATTGGCTGTCCTCACCTCGCTTCACTGGCTGCCACTCTGAGCAGTGATTAAAGCACACTTTCCATTGTGTAACACGGTTATTCAGTGATAGGCCTTAAGCATAACAGCAGCCTTCAGTAATCATATTTTTCTCAGTAATTAGCGTAACATTTGTGTCTCCACTGAGAGAAATCCATTTTGGCTTTCACGAATGGCTTTCTTTGTTGAACCGAGCTCATTTGCTCCTCAGTCATTATGTTTGGTTGACAAAAGCAACGATCGAAGGAAGATTTCTAAAAGGGACATCGGAAATACTTTTTCTTTGACTTTTTTTTTCTTTTTTTTTTTTTTGTCATTGCATGTCCATGATGAAAACCCTTTACACTTGTCCAAACCCAACAATAACCTGATTAACGTCATTCAAAACCAGGTGCAGTGAGTAGCATTTCAATGAGTAAAAGATCGGTGTAGTTTGTCAATTTTAACAGAATATTAGCCTAAAATTTTACTGAATTATTTTTATTTATTTTACAAAAACTATGTACAGTATGGTACTTTTTTTTTTTTTTTTTTTTTTTTTTTACAAATTTTAACCATAAAATTTAAGTAATATATAATTTTTTGACAGAAATTTACTTAAAGGTCTCCTATTATGTTAAATTGACTTTTTTGAGCTTTTAACTTGTTTTCTCCTCCAAAACATTCCTGGAGTGGTATTTTGTTTTATTCACACGTTTGAGTAATCCTGTATGTCGAGGCCGTCACCTTCTCAAGAGCTGAAAACGCTTGGTCTCAGACGCTTAAATTGCTGTTTGTATGAAACAGTAAGCTCATTTATCTATCTGTTAGCATCATGATGCTAATAGCTGTGCTAATTAGCCATTTCTTGCACTATCCATGCCCCACTGCCCCACTGTTGCCAGCAGGGGGTGACAGACACCTAATCCAGGCATTCTCTGCAAATTAAAAATAACAGCTACTAAAAGAAGATGTTTTCCATATACTGTATGGACATTATTTTAAATGATAAAACTTTAAATACTAATGCAGAGGTGTCCAAAACTAAGACTAAAAAAAGCCTGCCTTTTTAAACAGTGTGGACAGGTGTACAGAAGCTAGAGAAACAGACTTATTTTGATAAAGCTGCTATCACAATTGTATTTATTTCTTTTTTTTTTTTTTTTTTACGAGAACTACATGTTTTTATGGTAACTTGATGTTTTCTTTTCTTTTTCAGTTTTTACAAATTCTAACTGTAAAACTAAAGTGCATAACTGTTTCTTGATTTAAAAAAACGTGCCATAGTTAGAAAATTACAGTGAAACTTTTATAATCACACACGGGTGCCGTTTCACGGCATAAACCGTAACTGTAAAATGATCATGGTCTTTTTACAATGTGGTCTGACAGACATGATTTTCTGAATTTATATTAAAGCAGAATTCAGTAACTTTTTTACCTTAAATAAACATTTTGGGAGTCTGTGTGATGGTTAAATGAGTTGTTGTGGGGTAAATGAAGCATGCTGCATCTCCTCCTGGTGTCTCTGGGCTGAAAGTGACACTTGCAACAGTGAGTGCTGTTGACCCGGAGTCACAGAAGTCTCAGGTCTCGCGAGAAAGCGGCACATCCCGGTTTGCAAAACAACAAGTTAGCGGTGGCTTTATTTCTCGATTTTCATCGTTCCAGAGCATCCAAATGGAAGAAAAAACTTTGTACAGACACGCAGAGGAGAAAACAAAAGTAAAGATGAGTGAGGGGTCACACAGGAGTCAACTGGGCTTGTGAGTGTTTACGATAGTGCTTAACTCCGAACAGTAGGGGGAGCTTCATATAGAAAAATAAGACAAAAAGAGCGAAGAAACGAGCAGAATTACTAAGTTCCGCTTTAATTCTTGCTGTTACACCAAGTTGACTTATGTTGTTCAAATTGTGCTGTTGCTTCTTATCTGCTCCAGTTCTCCAGATTTCAAAGTTCAAGCTGTCTCTTTATATTTCCATGTGTAGTCAGATCCATAGACATCATTTTATTGTTCACTTAATATTTTTGACATATAGAGCAATACTCAGGTTTTGTTTGATGTTCCATGGCTTGTTATAAATAACATAGTTGTAACAGCAGAGACTAATCATGTTCAGACCAACAGAAGGAGGCTTACATCAGCTTACTGAGTACCAACTTCAGTAACCTAGGCGAGATTAGACAGCATCCCACTACTGAAAACAAATCCATATAATATGTCATATTTTTTTTTCAGTTTTTGGAGTGCCCGATCATGCATGGCTGTTGCACTTAATGTATCATAATTGGTACAAAGTTGTGCTTAGAACTGGGTGATTTCCACCTGCTTTATGGTTTCTTGAACAACAAAGTGAAACCGCTTTCTTGTCATCCGACTCATTTGCTGTGCGATACGGTGGTTTGCTAAAACAGCTGCTCAGATCCGGCTGCTTCATAATGCAATCAGAAAATCAACATATTCTCAAAGTCCCCAGGTGGTTTGACCCGCTTTGGATGCTGCTATAGCAGAGAGGAAGCTACAAACAGTGGGTGGGGGATTGTTGTGTGCATCCAGCTTCTTCTACAAACATTTTAGTTTGCTGTTTGTTCTACCCTCTTAAAAAGTGCAGGTGGCTTTTATCAATAGCTTAATATCATGCTCTATAACAATTGCAATGGCAGAATATGTAAGTTGATGTTTTCTTTGTTGTGGTTTTCCTACTACAAATCTACAGGCATATGTAAAAGTTTGGGCACCCCTCTGAGGTTGCATAATAATTTACTCCGTCTTCACAAAAAAAGGTCACAGACATCTGAGTTCTAGGGTGTTTTCCTAATAATAGTTTTTAGTGTAGCAGTATTTAGGTGTATGAAATAAATGAAATATAAAAAAAAAATATGTGCAAATATTTGGGTACCCTTCAAAATGGATTACTTGCAACACAGAACTTGTTAGATTAGTTAGTTAAGCCTTGAACTTCATAGACAGGTGCATTCAATAATGAGAAAAGATATTGCAGGTGGTAATCAAGAAATGGAAGGACACAGGCAAAGCTGATGTTAAACAGCCATCAAAGTCCCCAGACTTAAATATCATTGAAAATATATGGGTTAATTTAAAGAGGGCTGTGTTCACAAGCCATCAAATCTAACTGAACTAGAGATTTTTTTGTAAGGAAAAATGGTCAAAAATACCTCCACCCAGAATTCAGACACTTGTCAGAGCTTATAGGAGTTGTTTAGATGGCTGTTATTTTTTGTTATTTTTGCAAAAGGAAGCTCAACTAAATAATAAAGTTTTGTGTTGGGGTGCCCTAAATTTTACACCTGTCTAATTTTATTATGATGCATATTGCATATTTTTTGTTAATCCAATAATCCTATTTTCATTAATGAAATATGGCTTGATCTAGTGTATAACAAAATGAAGTTGCTGGTCCAAATGCCCAATAATTTATAATTTAAAATAAATGTAATTATCAGGGGTGCCCAAACTTTTACATATGACTGTATATGGCTATAAAATATGGATAATCCAGCCACAGTCAGTCCATGTGCCAGTCCCAAGCCAAACTGAATGTAGAGGGTTGCTTCAGAAAAAGCCTATGCCAGATCCATGTCTAACACTTAACTACACAGACATACTGTAAGATTTTTTTTTTCCCTGTATGCTGCATGTGTTGACATATGACATAGCACTGACAGCAAAGGTGTTAAATGATATAAGAACTATACTATAAAATGCATGTTTGGCCCTTAACCACATTTCCAGTACCGCTGTTGTAGGACGTAGACTATTGTCATAACATGATAATTGTGTGTTCAATGACCCTGTTGTACAGTATATGGCCCTGAAACGTGCTCTCTTTTAATTTCTAATTTTAGAGTCCACACACATGAATTTTCTTCCCCATTTAATTACTATTTGCACACCTACTGCATCCATGCTTTCATCAACTTTCATTTGTAATCGTACAATAGGCCTTGTTGGATTCTATTCACCTGAAGATAATGTATGACAGCCTTCACCATACTGTAATTATTTTCCTCCATTCATAAGCAAGAGTGTGATAATGGTGAGTAAACACATAATTTACTATAATTTCTACAACATATCACATGTTGCACGTGTTGCTAGCTTGTGTTGTAATGATGTACTCCCATGTCAATACATTTTTTTTTATGCTGTAACTACAAGTCTGCTGTAGATGTTTTATTCAGCACACAGTGACTCTGGTTTTGTGTACTATTCATAGTCCCAACTTTGGACAAAAAGGCTGGATGCAATATTAAACTGCCTTTTCAAAGTTGTTCATATCATGACCTTAGGTAATGAGGTGTTTTTGCCAGCATCATATTGTTAGCTGGTTGAAAGGCTGGTTGGTTTGTCGGTTTATAGTCTGTTTCCAAGATAACTCAAACAAGAATGGTCAGATTTTTATAAAACTTACAGTAGTAAGTTAGTAAGTTAATTTAGCAAGTGACCACAACCAGAAACGTAACACATATGATATGGAAAAAGAAAATAGTAGGTGCTTGGTTGAATGTGAGATGTTTTGGGGATTCTTGGGGATGATGAACGCTCGGGCATCGAAGGTGGTTAACCCCCTGTACTCAACAAGCAGAGTGAAAAAATGCAAAGAAGAGGCGAGGGGTGTGAGGGTGGGGCACGTAAACGAAAAGAGCAATGAATCACACCGCATGTTATTTACATCCATCCATCCATCCATCCATCTTCTTCCGCTTTATCCGGGACCGGGTCGCGGGGGCAGCAGTCTAAGCAGAGATGCCGAGACTTCCCTCTCCACAGACACTTCCTCCAGCTCTGCCGGGGGGACCCCAAGGCGTTCCCAGGCCAGCCGAGAGACATAGTCCCTCCAGCGTGTCCTAGGTCTTCCCCGGGGCCTCCTCCCGGTGGGACATGCCCGGAACACCTCCCCAGGAAGGCGACCAGGAGGCATCCGGAACAGATGCCCGAGCCACCTCAGCTGACTCCTCTCGATGTGGAGGAGCAGCGGCTCTACTCTGAGCTCCTCCCGTGTAACTGAGCTCCTCACCTTATCTCTAAGGGAGCGCCCAGCCACCCTGCGGAGGAAACTCATTTCGGCCGCTTGTATCCGGGATCTTGTCCTTTCGGTCATGACCCAAAGCTCATGACCATAGGTGAGAGTAGGAACGTAGATCGACCGGTAAATCGAGAGCTTTGCCTTTCGGCTCAGCTCCTTCTTCACCACGACAGACCGATACAACGACCGCATTACTGCAGACGCTGCACCGATCCGCCTGTCAATCTCACGTTCCATCCTTCCCTCACTCGTGAACAAGACCCCAAGATGCTTGAACTCCTCCACTTGAGGCAGAAACTCCCCCCCAACCTGGAGAGGGCAAACCACCCTTTTCCAGTCGAGAACCATGGCCTCGGACTTGGAGGTGCTGATTCTCATCCCAGCCGCTTCACACTCGGCTGCAAACCGCCCCAGTGCATGCTGAAGGTCTTGGCCTGATGAAGCCAACAGGACAACATCATCCGCAAAAAGCAGAGATGAAATCCTGTGGTTCCCAAACCTGACACCCTCCAGCCCCTGGCTGCGCCTAGAAATTCTGTCCATAAAAATTATGAACAGAACCGGTGACAAAGGGCAGCCCTGCCAGAGTCCAACATGCACCGGGAACAGGTCCGACTTACCACCGGCAATGCGGACCAAACTCCTGCTCCGGTCATACAGAGACCGGACAGCCCTTAGCAGAGGGCCTCGGACCCCATACTCCCAGAGCACCCCCCACAGGATACCACGAGGGACACGGTCGAACGCCTTCTCCAAATCCACAAAGCACATGTGGACAGGTTGGGCGAACTCCCACGAACCCTCAAGCACCCTATGGAGCGTATAGAGCTGGTCCACTGTTCCACGACTGGGGCGAAAAACGTATTGTTCCTCCTGAATCCGAGGTTCGACTATCGGCCGAATTCTCCTCTCCAGAACCCTGAAATAGACTTTCCCGGGGAGGCTGAGAAGTGTGATCCCCCTGTAGTTGGAACACACCCTCCGGTCCCCCTTCTTAAAAAGAGGGACCACCACCCCGGTCTGCCAGTCCAGAGGCACTGTCCCCGACCGCCACGCGATGTTGCAGAGACGTGTCAGCCACGACAGCCCCACAACATCCAGGGACTTGAGGTACTCAGGGCGGATCTCATCCACCCCCGGTGCCTTGCCACCGAGGAGCTTTTTAACCACCTCGGTGACTTCAGCTTGGGTGATGAACGAGTCCATCCCCGAGTCCCCAGCCTCTGCCTCCTCAACGTAAGACGTGTCAGTGGGATTGAGGAGATCCTCGAAGTATTCCTTCCACTGCCCGACAACATCCCCAGTCGAGGTCAACAGCTCCCCACCCCCACCGTAAACAGTGTTGGTGAAGAACTGCTTCCCGTTCCTGAGGCGCCGGACGGTTTGCCAGAATTTCCTCGAGGCCAACCGATAGTCCTCCTCCATGGCCTCCCCGAAACTCCTCCCAGATCCGAGTTTTTGCCTCCACAACCGCCCGGGCAGCGGCACGCTTGGCCTGCCGGTACCCGTCAGCTGCCTCAGGAGTCCCAAGAGTCAGCCAGGCTCGATAGGACTCCTTCTTCAGCCTGACAGCATCCCTTACTTCCGGTGTCCACCACCGGGTTCGGGGGTTGCCCGACCATTCCTCTTTCCAAAATTGTTTAAGGTTAGGGTTATGAAATTTTTTTTTTTTTTTTTTTTTTCAGCATTAGTTTAAGCAGACTGTGTTTGTCTATTGTTGTGACTTAGATGAAGATCAGATCACATTTTATGACCAAATCATGCAGTAATCCTAGTATTTCCAAAGGGTGCCAATGCTTTTTCTTTCAACTGTATATGTGTAAGACAGGAAGAGGCAGGTTTCATGTGTGGTCCTCCCGAACTTTAGATAACTAAACTTATTTCCTTTATTTGGCTAAAGAAGAACTTGTTCATTTTTGTCGTCAAAGCTGATGTGTTAGAAGCTGGAAAAATGAGCAAGGGTAAGGATTTGAGTGAGTCTGACAAGGGCATCTCCAAAATTGCAGGTACTATGGGATGTGTCCGGTCTGGGAACTCTACTTTTACCATTGTGAAGTAGGACCAATGTGTAATGCTTCTATTTAGATAATGTGTAATTCTGCATATATTACGGATGTCAGGGATATATTAGTGTCATAGCACAGATAAAGCCTTGAAGTGATCGATCCCTAAAGGTTACATTCATCCAGCTACAAATGCTCCTCCTATCTACAAATCCTAACAGAGCTCCTGAATCGACGCCATACTGCGACATTCAGCAGCTAATCCAGCACAGATTATCAGCTAATGTCAGTTAGCATCAGCAAATACACCTACATGCTTATGCAAATGATGAATGCAGATGAGGGGAAAGTTAACACAGTGAAAGTAAAATATGAAGCACAGAACTTTTTTCCCAAATATGTTTTTTTTTTTTCTTTTTTTTTTCTTTTTTACAATGAAGCAAATCCATTTGTCAAGGTTTTTGGAAAGAAACAAAATAAACAGCTGTAGTGAGTTAAAAAAAAATGTCTGAATTGTTCTCAACAAACAAAACAAAATCTTACAAATAAGCCTTGTGTTGAAAGTGAAAGTCCAGAATAAATAGAATAGTTCAAAAGCAGGACAGTCAGAAAAGTGGAGGCTGGGGAAGTAGTTTTTAGTTTTTAGGAATGTGTTAAACCTTATAATTATACCATAAAAAATACATTTGAAGTTTAGTTCTACTCCTCTAAGAACCTGTCATAACACTGTCTCATGTATATCTTATGAATGAGATCAAAAGAATACGATCTTTAAAGACAAAATATTAAAGCTCATCTGGACTTTGTTTTTAAAGTTGAAGAAATCCAAGGGGCTTCCTCAGTTCTGGAGAGAATTAAGAAAGCCTTTTGCTGTAATTTTTTATTTTTTTTTTACACCAGATGACCTCCATGAAGCCCTGTTTATCTGGGGCATGGGCACAAAAAATACACTGACATTTGACCCCATTGTGTTATTTTATTTAAGAATAAGAATAATAAGAATAATAAGAATAAGAATACCTTTATTAGTCCCACAGTGGGGAAATTGCAAGAATTTGGAGCAAGCCTCCGGCCGCAGCTACTTTTACGAGTGCCGCCACATGCTCTCCAGAAAGTTAAATACAGTTTGCAAAGCATACATACAGAACACAACAGTAATATAACATAACAAGACACAGTACACGTGGTCACGTGATGGAATTTTCGTTTGGACTTGGGTGAGGAGAGAGAGAGAAAACAGACAAAAAAAAGAAGCAAGCACTAGATAGAGTGGGAGCAGTGAGATTTTTAATTGTTGTATATTTTTTTGGTGTTTAAAGCTCTATTAGCACAGTTATGAAGTGACAGGAAATCATGGGAGAGTGTAGGAAGAGACATTCAGTAAATCGTGTCAGCCCGGACACAAACTCACTACAAGACTACAAGTCTTTGTATGTAAATCTATGCGTATTACAGTGTTTTAAAATATATATATATATATATATATATATATATATATATATATATATATATATATATATAGATATAGATATAGATATACTTTATTTACTTTACAAATTGTAAAATTTTCTAAATATTACACAAAGCATATTATCTAGAACCGCAAAGTGTCTGGGTAAAACAATACAGCTGTGAGATAATGAGACAGATTGCTGACTAGATACGGAAGGGAAGATGAATAGATAACAAAATTACCTGAAATATTTATAACCTCTGCCTCTTTCATCACGGCTTTCCTCATAAGCCATTAGGGGGCCTTTTGGGACCTCTTAATTGAGTTCCTTTTCGGAGCAGCATATGAAAGGCTTCTTTTTATTCCCCCACCCCTTTTTATCTGAGGGGCGGCTGATTAAAACATGAAGGATGAAGTTGTGGAGGGAAGTTCATGACAGTCGGAGTACAACTTGAGTGACTGCCTCTCGGATTCTGGGAGACATTAAGTGGACAGTGTTATTGAGCGGAGTGGTTTTACACATTCTCAAGTGTTTAATAGACCTGTGCTGTTTATTTATTTAGTTTAGAGGGGATAAGGGAGTTTTTGGACCCAAGGAGAATTGTATTAAGTTGGTTAGTGGGTAGACTCTAAAGCCCTTTGCACCGCCTGACCATTTTCACACATGAAAGGGGCATGTTCGAACGCTGCATGGGGGTGAGCAGGCCTAATTAGTGCGGCTGTTAGAAACACCAAGTTAGCAGATAAACGAGACATGTCCATCTCAGTATTTGAACCAACACGCTACTACACAAAGACAAGTAAAAGTCAAAGTTGGGGAGCAAAGCAATGTCCCTATTCATTTTAAATAAGAAAGTGAAGTCAACCTGAGCCACATGTTTTGGTGGTAGGGAAAACCACAAAATGCAGACACCAGGAGAAGAGGTAAATTCCACACAGAAAGGCCCCGTCCGGTTCAGGAATTGAATCCAGCACTTACTTGCTCTGCCATGCTGCACAAAAGTATCTTTCAAAATCTTTTTAAAGACAAAAAATAAAGGCAGAAATAGTTTTGCAAGCATGGTCCTATTCTTTACAGTTGATAAATCAAACTTCAAGGGATCACAAGCCAAGTGTACTCTGTCTGGAAGGGCATCTGACATAAAACTTATGACAAAATAAATATCCAAATCCCCAACATAACTTGAAGGGGATATATAACACAAAACCAAGCTTCTACCATTTTATAATGTTGTTATAATGTTGTTCCCTCAGCAAAAACATAGCTGGAGTTGTGTTTTGCTTTTTTCATACAGGTTTAAGTAAACCTGTATTCTCTGACACAGCCCCTCTGAGCCCTCAAAACGCTAAATTCCACAAACCTGTGCCCACTTCAGGAAGCACTGACCAATCAACAAGCCCTCTACATCCAGTCTGCTCTCTTGCCTTTATCCAGGGCTTAATTTGTAAATCAAACGATGCCGGAACAAAAATTGTGCTTTGACACACAAGTCCACAAGGCCAACACTGTTCCCGGAACGTACACACAACACAATGCTTAGGCACACACACACATGCCAAAATACCAAGCAACTGCTCACTTATACTCAGTTTTAAGTTATATTTTAACATATTTGTTAACATTATTATACATTATATCGTTTCACTTCAGTGTAATATGTTAGTGTAGTTTGTGTGATTGCTGATCAAGAAATCAGCTGCTACTCGTAATTACTGCACTTTTGTAGGCTCGCTCTGTC
Source organism: Bostrychus sinensis (assembly GCA_020698575.1). Taxonomy (NCBI): domain Eukaryota; kingdom Metazoa; phylum Chordata; class Actinopteri; order Gobiiformes; family Eleotridae; genus Bostrychus; species Bostrychus sinensis. The sequence continues at coordinate 15,442,202 of CM036242.1, forward strand.
ATAGACCGACTGTGTGGCCACCAGTGTGAAGCAAGAACATAGACTCATGCAGCTGTGGTCTGTATAAACAAAGTCTAGACTAGTAAAGGGAGTACACAGCAGCAGTAAGCTCTCAGTAGCCTAATCATGTCTCTCCTTTTGCTTTCGCTTCTTTTAGTGACTGCTGTGGAGGACACAGTCTTCTCCGCGTAATGGCATTTCACGGCTCCAGGCTCTGTGAGCCTCAGTGCGTTAGCTTGAGCTTACAGATGCATTTGAACAAACAAAAAAGAACAAACTGCTGTGAATCCATGTCCCATGCGCACAGGGGATATAATGGAGGAATAAAAAGCGCACATCGAGGGCGCGTGGCGTAAGGTTACCCTGCGTAACTATGGCTCTGTAACAGTGACACTGGCGTTTAACTGGCCCTGGATCTCATCCTGTGACCCACGGTCAGCGCGTTAGCTCTAGCTTCCATATGCATTTGAGTAAAAGAACAAACTGACGTGGCACTGCCATGTCCCATGCGCTCTCTGGTGCATTGGGGAAATAACGTGGCACATCCAAATCACGTAGGTCCCCTCAGTGTAACCAAAGTCAGGACAAACGTCAACAGATTTACTGTCTTCTGGCTGTAAGCAAACACATCACTTTTGACTTAAAGAACAGCAGTCAGCTGTAGCTCCACTTGCGTTTGTAAAAACACAGCCTACTATGGCTCTGTGCAGCTCTGCGGATGCAGCAGGGATTGGGCGGGGTCAGGGGACATCTCAAGGTACGCACAGTGCATACTGCTGTACACCTGCAGACACCACTGCTGTTAACAGTGGTGAACAGATCTTTCATTTTGAGGTGAAGGTCTTTTCCACTGGATTTCCTGTACACTCTATAGACACGAATTACAGTGCGGGGACAGTCTGTGTTGAAGCACTCACATGGAAATGAAGCGTGGCTTTTATGTTTAAAACAAATGCATTTCTGTGTAATTACACCTCCAGCCTAGTTGTGTATGAGTTACCGGATCCAAGCAAACAGTTGCCGGATCAGACCGCGTCAAAATAAGGGAGGGACGGCTCAAATTAAGCCCTGCCTTTATCCAAAAAATGGTGTACAGCTCTGTCTCCACTGATTCCTCACAGCTTTTTTTCAGTTTGTTGTAAAATAGTTTAAGGAAGTTAAGTCCCTTTTATTGTCACCTTAGATTGCAACAGTCTGCACTCTCCTGGTCTCTTCAAATGTTTCTTTAGGGCACCAGTGCACTTATGAAAAACTTTCTCTTTTAGTCACATAATGTTATAAGACATGTCACAGAAACAGCATCATGTTTGCTGTGAATGGGTCAGTTGAAAATCTGATATTAAACACTTTACATGTGTAGCACTGTGTTACTTCATTGTCCATTTAAATGCAAACAAAATATTTGTAAATACCATTGCCCATGGAGTTTTAAAGCCTTGTTAATTGTGTTAAAAAGTTAACCTATGTCATTGCTCCTTGCCTCTCAGTTCCTTATTTATTTTTTTACAAAATGAGAAACTCCTCACAACCAAGTAAAACTTGCATGGACTTGTATGAATCTTGCTTCATAGAACTGTGTGCCATCATACTTAGCAACGTGAGCTATAGCCCTAAACAAAAACCCACTGAAATCAATTGCGGTATTGATTCTCGTCTCTTAACCTCCACTGAACAGACCAGATATTTAATAACTTGTGATATCATGCTGTCTTAAAAGATCATAATATCTGCACATGCACTAGGCAGCTATATCTTCTCTCATGTAATCAGGCAACAAACAGTATTCACAATGTGATCTTTACATATTCTGGATATGAAAAGGTTTGGGAGCATTTGACCTGAATGATCTTACTGTATATGTGTGGAATCTTACTGGGCAGAATGGATGATACATTATTAAAAACATCTTCCCAAATGTATCCATCCTCTTGCCAGTCCCACCCCAAAAAACATAGCTCCCTTAGCTTTTACACCTGCTTTAATTTCTTTGAAAAAATGTAAAAACTGCCACCGCACACTCTAATACATTACACCACAACTGGGTTCAGAACTAACCCTAAACTCTGAGTTTAGAGATCATGCCATTGTTCAAACACAGGGCCAGATTTACTAAGACAAGTGCTAAATTGTGAGTGCAGTTTAAAAAAATAGTGTTTGCTATTTGTGGACGTGTTGCGTGAGATATACAAGAGAAAGTCCACAAGTAAGTGTTGACGCAAACCTGATATGTAAATGAGAATTTTGCGTGAGCATGAGACACAGTGACAGTGAGAGCAATGCTGCTCTGCTAAGCTCCAACTGCAATGTTAGGCTACTGCAATGCAAAGTCAATCGGACTGAGAGTCCAGCCTCAAATAACAGGACTAACTGTAGCAGACCGAATATGTGCACTGTCTTTCAGGGACTTTACTTACTTTACATTTTATTTTACTTAACTTTGTGTAGTCCATCCTTATTAACTGTCTAATGTGATTCTGGCTCTGACCAGAGTCACATGACTTAGTTTCCCTCTGTGTGACACAAGTGGACAGACAGAGAGGAAAGGTAAAGTCCTATTCACTGTCTGTCAGAGCCAGTAACATTTCAAACAATTATGCAAAATGTATCAAGTAGCCTCTATGCAGTGCTAATGTTGACCAAATAAATATAACAATTAAAACTATATTTTCACTGTCCTCCACTGGATCCAGAGCCAAATCCACGCAGCGCAGCCTTGAGCCACAGCAGCTGTCAATCAAGCATCGCAGCATGTATTGGGAGGTAATGGGATAAACAAAAGAGAGTTCATGTAGGCTTTACGCAGCGTTTAAACACTATTGTCACCTAAGGATTTAAAATAACGTGGAACAGACTGAAAGCCCAGAGACAGGAGCTGTAAAAGGCAGCAGTTCAGGGAAATACAAGCAAGAAACAAGGAAAAAGTGTTGCAGGTAAGGTCTGTCTCTTTGTTTCTTTCTTTCTTCTTTGTTTCAAATCAACACATTACTGTTGTATCTTTGTAAATGAGCCCTGTTAAAGCATTATAACTTGTTTTCAACGGCCCCGCTGTGCACTAAAAGCTGCACTCTTGCCTCTGAAAAACCTTCTCCAACATGCTAAATTTTCTTGCAGATTTAGCTCAGTTTTCTTTAGATTTAGCTTAGTTGTGATAAATCAAGTAACAACCACAAAGCGACTTAATTTGCATTTTCTCTGCTTTGAATTTTGCACTTTTGGTATCTAGAGAGGTGCCATATAATTCCAATGCATTATTTATATTATTATTATTAAATATATTCATGTTTATTTGCATTTAACCGCAGTTAGTGGTGCTTCCATGTCGCTAGTGCTCTAATGTACGATCTAATCTAGTCTAGTGTAATCTGGTTTAAAAGCTTCTCCGGTTTATGTGCCTATTAAAGAGCATTTTGTGGGCTGATGCAGAGAGTGTCTTATTTAGTGCTATTCTGCTGATGCTCTGTGACTGTATCACCGGATAAATAGTTAAATTGGTTCTGCTTAATAAATCTGATTACATTCCCCTAATTAAGCTAATTAACCTCCGGTACCCTGTGGTGTCTTTGGGAAGTAGCAGCAAAATGGAGGAGCTTCTGAAAGCCACTTCCTGGTTTGTTTGTTCTCTTACACAAGGACAGATGATTGTGATTTGAAATTATATGAAATAACAGCATTCATTCTATAAAAATGCACCTGATTAAATAAAAACTTTGCTAAGAATTTGCAAAGAAAACAATTCCAGTCCGGTAAAGATGTTCCACATGAGTTCATTGTACCAAAAAAAAAAAAAAAAAAAAAAAAAAAGTATAAAGTATAAAGTAATAATACACTTGGTTAATCCTATAACACTATCACTATATTTGTTATCACTAATGCCAGGTATATTACCAGATACTGTACACCCTGAAAAAAAAACAAAAAAAAAAAAACATTAAAAATATATTAAAGTACAACAATGACACGTTAACAATATTAAAGTACAGAATCACACCTGGCATTAGTGTTCTAGGTTTAAGAACTGACAGGGGATTGTCCAAAATGTATATATTTTTCATTAGCTTTGTTACTTCTTCTGTACTTCTTCTTGTTATTTGTCTGCAACTTCAATAAGTGTAAACAAGAAAAAATAGCATATGTTATTATAGAGCCATTCTTGTTTTTTGGCTCTATTGTCTGCATTTGTCATTAGGCCTACAAAGTATTTTAGCAGCAATTATCAACAATTAATATAATGATGGTCTGTATGTTCTGTTGTAAGGCTGGCTGTTTTCTCAAAGTCCTTATGTCACTACAGTAATCATAGGCATTGGTTACCATTTTAACTTCAGTTCCACGAGATAGGTATTTCAGATTGATAAGATACCTTATAAGTGACTGTATTTAACATGCTTTTTCTGCAGATCCCATTTGACAAGGAAATTTAAATTTGAAATCAAATGCTGTCAAAGAAAGAAATCCATGGCCCCAGAATTAACATTCCTTTTTGCACTTCAGTGATTAAGAATAATGTTATAAAACCCTACAACAAATGTTTAATCCTACCTTTCAACCGCAGATTTTCTCTGCTGGTAATCAAGGCAAAATGAGTCACTTTTACCTCCAGTTTCTGGGATTGACACAGGGCTGGATGATATTGGAAAAACATGCAGTATGCAATAACTGTTGAATTGTGATAACAAAACAACTGGCAATAATTAGATTCCCTAAATAAGGCTGAGGCTTTATTAACAAGAGACAGAGTAAAAGTTTAATTAAACCAGGCCTAAACCAGAACTAAAACAGGGACAGACCAAGACTAAATCAGGTATGCACCAGGTCTATTTGATAGGGACAGATACAACCAACATATATCATTATGTTTAACACAGAATTAGGACTAAACAATATTTATTTCACAGAACTTTTTGTTTATATTTGTCCATTATTTAACATTATTCATGTTTGGGCTCATATTTTATTACTTATTATGTAAATTTCAGATGGGAGGTTTCTTGCGATATGGATATTGCATTTACTAATATTGAAATTTGACTTATTACTGGTAATAATTGTAAAAAAAAAAAAAAAAAAAAAAAAAAAAAATGGACTAATTTAATTTCTATGATTCTAATTTCTAAATTAAGAAATACCCTGAAATATGTTAGGGCTTAAAAGTCAATCTTCACACCAAATCACCAATTGTTTTCTTTTGTACGCTTTTAGTCATGATTTCACAAGGCAATTCTCTAACTGTATTTTGAATCCATTTTTCAGATGATTCATTTGGGTTCGGCTTTGATGAAGGAGCAACACTTGCTTTAAAAAAAAAAAAAAAAAAAATGCACGGTGTGGAAACTAGGTGATGGAGCACTGGAAGCAATATTTTGATTAATCACTGCTCACACGCTGCCTACAAATGCCGAGCAGATGTTCTGGCTTTGCTAAAATTACACTGCCAACAAACATGCAGGTAGCATTGAATGTGACCTTAGTAGCAGCCTTTGTATTGCTGTTTTACAATATTATTCTGCCTGCTCTGACTGAGATGAGATGTAAAGAGAAAAAAAGCATGACAAGTGTGCACCTGCAGTGGATATCTTAAGATCAGGATATATTAAAATCATTTCTGCTTGTATAAATCAAAGGAAAACAGTAATTTATAATGTTGCAGACATGGATTTTTACTGCCTGTGCAAGGCCAAAGCGTTAACAACAGAAGCCAGTGCTGCTGATGCCTTGTTGCCTGGGACATCAGCGAAAGCATCCATCCATCTGAGTGCATGTGTCTAAGGACTATTCCACTGTGGGTTTGCCGTGTAGGAGAGTGGAGATGGGTGATATAACAAAATGAGAGACCCGAGTCTCCATAGATCTCATTAGACCGGTCATAACATTGCAACAATAGTGGAAGGCATATTCATCTGTGTCCTGTTTTTCCCAGTTCTCCCAAAGCCGTAACATCAGCTCTTTTGCAGCATCACTAGTACATGTTGGTAAAAGTGACAGTCAGCTGCATATATATATATATATATCAGAAAACATCAAGTTAGCTGTGAGTATTATACAAGATTGCATTCAGAGTCATGTAGGGTGGATAGGAAATAAAAATACTCTGCTCTGTACACATTTAAACATGTACAAACCTAAAATGTGTTTGCATTTTGTTTCTTTTGGAGCTTAACAGAAACTGAATTTGCCAGTTTAATGTGTTCCCGGCCAGCTTACTGGTAATAAATTTCTTACACTAGACCAACCATTCCCAAAGTCAAGAGTGTTGCGTCCCTCTTAACTCTATTTAAAAGACTGTGTCATAGATTTCTATAAAAACATAACAAAAACACAGACTGATGACTAAAAATTGCTTCAAAGTAATATTATTAAATAAGTATTTAATTGTACATTATTTCAAACTCAGTTTCTTTTTATTCACTTCATGTAGACAAACTCTGGCGGCCCCTCTGCAGTGCCTTTGCAGCCCACCAAGGGGCTCCCACTTTGGGAACTACTGCCAAATTACATTAAACATTTTACATCTGTAATGGTTCTTTTTTTTTTTTCTTTATTTCATTTTGTTTTATTATTATAATTTATTATGTCATATTCTTTCTGTTTTAGTAATTAGACAGCTGTGGTTTGTGTACACTGTAAGAAATTTACCTGTAATTTAACAGTAAAACACTGGCAGCAGGGTTGCCAGCATTTTACTGGCAACCCTGCTGCCATTCTTTACAGCACTGGTACTGTTTTAACATATAACAGTAAGTTTCTGTTATCTGATAACAGTCATTTACTGTCAATTATACAATGGCACTGTATTTTAAACCCAGTGGCTACTGTATGCAGTAGTACGGTACTGATCTAATGGCAGTATTTTACTGTAATGTCTACAGATGTACTGTTCTGATGCAGAGACAAGAAATATCTTATCCCTTAATGTAAGACAATGCTAGGAAAGAGAACTTACTATTAGCCAAAGTGTACAGTTTCAATTTCCTAGTGGTGTGGAACTTAAATAGCTGAATATATTCCCTTAAAGCCAGTAAAAAAGTCATATTTAGCTTTAATTTAAATTTATTTCAAAATTCACATTGATACATTTTTTTTTAGATTTCTCCATGTTATAAAGGTCAAATAGTCTTTGCATTTTTACACAGAAATTCAAAACAACCTTATTTATGTAGACTTCAGGGGGGCTGACTGTTACCACCTTTTTCTTCACAACGCTTTGTCTTCTTTGAGATAATCTCTTCTGAAGTGGCCTTTCTTGGCTTAATCCAGCAACTCACCTGAAAAAACACAAAGTCTGAGAATAGGGTTTTGGAAATACTGTATAATTTATAGTGGATATAATTATCTTGCTTACATAAAATAAATATTGCTTGCGTGCTTGCAAGCGTGCGTGCGCGCTTGCTCGCTTGCTTGCTATTTCAGCCGAGGCATTGCCCCACAGGACACAGTGCGCCCTCCAAATACCAAGACTGGAACAGAAAACTGGATTAAGTGACTGAGCGCCATTCATGGGATGTCAGTGTTTTTAACTGAATAAACATCACATTACCTCTTTTGTCTAACGAGAGTCTTGCTGTATTGATTCTATGTTCACAGATGGAGGAAAAGTTGTATTCCTCTTTTCTACAAAGTGAAAAGTATTGTTACATGTCACTTCATGTTTTACTGGCTGGTATTAGCATTAGCCCACTGGGCAATTGATTTCCACAGAGGATTTTTTTTTAGCAAAGTAAGTACAAATCTTCTAAATATTAAATGATATTTTTAATATAAGATACACTATTAACTCTGGAATAAAAAGCTGTAGTCCCATTCTAAGTAAAGCAATTTTTGTTCAGGCTAAATGTTAGCTAAACGCTCAGATCAACATTAGTTTGTTTAATATGATGATTACATTAATAAGCAAACATCACAAACAATAAAATGTGCTTTACCTTACCCTTTGATTATCTCCAAAGATGCAGGATTGAAATGAATCATGTTTGAGTCTGAGCTGTGTCCACTCTGAGAGCACATGACTGCAGTACAGTAGTGTACTGTGATTTTACTAACTCTCAACTGCATGATTCAAAATCAATTCCCAGAATGCAACACAGTTTACAGTATTATACAGTATTTTGAGAAAATTCCCAACAGCTCAAACTTTTTTTCCCAGAATGCTATTAACAACATGTTACTGTATTAAATGATAAACGATAGGTTACTGTCATGTTTTTGTCATTTTTTAATGGCAATTTCTTACAGTGTACCAAATTTGAATCAAACTATACAAGAGTTCATTTGAAAGTTGACCAAAGCCTGCCGTTTTTTAAGAGGTTATTTATAAGTGACAGTATTCACATTTACTGAAGTGAATTATACTATCCATGTAATAGCACCATGGTTCAACATTCACCATCCTTAAAGCATCAATATGTAACTTACAAAATTATCTAACATAAGCTTATTTTGTGCGTCTCAGAATCAGCAGTGGTTCTGTTGCAGAGAACCAGCAATATGTAACATGAGCGATCTGTTGATATACAGTGTATACAGAAATATACTTTTCTCTTTCTTCTTGTGACGTCAGCATTATAAGATCAGCAGAATGTCCTGGGTCCAACTGCCAGACTCACAAGGCCTAACTGTGTGCACTTTGTAAATACTCCCTGTGCTTGGGTGGGTTTTCTCAGGGTGCTATGGTTTCCCTCCACTTCAAAACACGCAAACCAAACTGTTCTATGCCAAGCTGGTCAAGGGGTTAGTTCAGCACAGTAACAACAACAACAACAAAAAAGCAAATGTATTAAACTAAGTGTACTGTCCTTGCTGAGACATAGAAGCGTCAACTAGAATGCAAGACTCTGAATAAATGACGCAAGATGTGTCCTCAGTTTAGTTTGTGGCTTTATTTTACACCCTTGTCATTGCTTTGAATACAGAGTGAAACTAAAAAAAACAAAAAAAAGAGAGCGAAAACCTACAATTATCTATCTCTCCACTTTAATATGTAACATTGCAGTAAATATAAACTCTAATTTAGAAGCTGGGAATAGCTGGTAATTGTGTCAACAGTCACCAGGTTAATAACAGGTAATAAATCATCATTAAAAAGTGGTATTTTTTAACTGGTAAACAGCAACAGAATGAGTATTTAGTTTAACCTGAGTCAACATTAATGAGCAGCAACATAGTCCTGACTGCATGCATAAATTAGATTAGCTGATGTACTACAGTAACTTTTATTTAGCTTCACAAGCTTGTTTTAAGTACACACAAACACAAATGAAATAAAATTAACAGATAGTTATACATACAGGCATTGCTTCTGCATGAGTTACACTAAATTAGTTATTTTTGTTGTTTGAGACCATGTCCCATGTCTCTTTACCAGCCTATGTTTGCATTTTAGCTTCTACTTGTACTTCAGTTTCTACCGTAGTTATCGACTGTCAAAATAAAAGTGTGTGTCAAAATAAAAGTCCCTCTACTAATATGAACTAAAACACCTGACAGGCAGAACACTAAGGAACAGGCTAAATCTGAAACTTGTCTGGACAGTAACGAGGACCCAGTGGCCACTGAACTGCTGTGCTCTCCACTTTTTATCTCCCCCTGGGCTCTCCGCAGGCGGTCACCTGACTGTAAGAGGGCAGAGCAGAGGCACCCCTACAACAACAATGAACAAATAGATGGCACTAAGGCCGCATCACTAACCCAGCCAAGCCTAATCCTCCTGCTAGGTACGCCTGACCAAGACCTTGGCACAAGATCTGGAGAAGAGTCCTGGGCACCCACTGCTCCTGACATTGTTGCCTCAGTCGCATTAAAAGAAAGAGTCAAATGCAGACAATAAAGTCTGTCTTGCCTTACCTAGTTCTAACAAATTCTGTTGCAAATAACGTTCTGCAAAAATCATAATAAATGACTCAAGACTGGCAAAGATTTGGGTGCACCAAATAGTGATATCACTCTACCTTAGATGATGGAAGGTTACACAGTGTTGTTTTAATGTGTTGATCCTGTTTATGAACTTGGGCTTCACCATTTTGCAATCTTGTTCAATAAATGCAGTTTTTCAAAGCAGCACTTATTTCTGCACAATATATTTGTATGACTGCACTGATGTCACTCTGCTCCATGTTTTCCATATTAATGAACTTTTCTATCAGTGTAAAACAGATTATCTCAGCTCGGCATTTATTACAAAGTGTAGCGTAAAGACAGCATAATGGCAGAGAAATTAGGAGCTGTAAATTGAAATATAGATCCACAGCAGAATTGTAAACAATATGTGATGTCTGTAGAGAATAGATATGGTTGCCTGCAGGCTGTGTGTCTTTTATGACTTAATTACTTCCTTTTCATTGTAACCTTACGAGCAAGTGTGCACATTACAAACTCGGATATTTCAATCCATTTCCTTTATTTCTTCTAACTTTGGGTTTTTACTTTAAATGAGGCCAAGGTTCAGCAAAAGTTAAGAGAAGACTATTAATAACAATTAAGTAGAAAATGTAAAACTTTGGGCCTATTACTTTTTATTCAACTAATCACAATACATCTGTACAAGAGTGTACAAAACCTTCTTCTGTCAGACAAAATATCAGATATTTTCTTGTACATAAATGGTCAAGAATAGAATGGAATAGAATACTCAACCTAAAATTGTAAATTTAACACACATGCAATGTGTTTATTTTTGGTTGCAACTTTTTCCAAAGTAGTTAATTTGGCAACAGTGTTTAAAATGGTTACAAATCAATACATTCACAGTAGGGCTTGGAATTTAACATTTTAATTTCGATTAATTACAGAAAAATTAATGTGTTCGAAAAATTAACACATTTAATCGCACTTGTCTATGGCAACACAGAACTTTTCTTAGTGACCTAATCCACACCGTCCAAAAGGCCAAATGTGAGTGTATATCAGCTTTGGCCAGTTGGAGATACAGTATGAGCCTCTATGAGTGCACTACAGGTAACAGCAGGGTTTCCTCTGAGGCTGGCCCGCCCCAGCTCATCCAGCGCACGGCTTCATTTCTTTTCTTTCACTTCAACACATTTGAATATCACACTTCTTCATGTTTCCAACTCCACCATTCTCCAATAACAGTACAGATACTTCGCTGCTTTTATTCCAGTAAGATGTAACACTTAACCAATTTGCCATTGTACCAAATATACAACATTAAACTGACATTTGGAGCTTACCTTAAACATTTAGCTTTGCCAAGCCAAGCCATTTTATTTGTATAGCACATTTCAAACAGAACATTGCACCAAAGTGCTTTACAATCCGTGAATTAAACCCATTAAGAGTCACAGTCAGTATAACGTAAAAGATACAATTTAAAAACAAAAATAAGAATACATGGTTGAAAACAATATGATGTAAAGCACAGCACAATGTTAGAACAGTCAGTTACAGATACACACTTAGTGGCAATTAAATGCCAGATTATAAAAATGTGTTTTTAGTAGTGACTTAAAGTGATCTATGGAGGTGCAGGTTCTGATGTTTAGTGAGAGGTTGTTCCAAAGTTTGGGGGCGGCAACAGAAAAGGCATGGTCTCCCTTGGTTTTAAGGCGAGACGGGGGAACAGACAGTAGGTGTTGGGAGTTAAACCTGAGACAACAAGGGACAGTGTGTGGGCTTAGCAGATCTGTAATGTACTGAGGGGCAGAGCCATTAACAGATTTAAAAACAAACAATAAAATTTTAAAATCAATTCTGTATTTAATTGGCAGCCAATGGAGGCGGGCTAAAATGGGAGTTATATGCTTTCTCTTTTTTGTTCCAGTTAGAAACCTAGCAGCAGCATTTTGTACTAACTGCAGTCTGCGAAGGGAGGATTGTGGGAGGCCAGAATAAAGTGAATTGCAATAGTCCAGTCTGTTAGCAATAAAAGCATGAATAATTATTTCTAGGTTATTGCATGTTAAAATTGGATGCAAATCAGCAATTATCTCTCTTTTTTTTAAACATAGTTTCTCTGTAGACGTATCATAGCACTAAACCTTTCATAATAATACAGCTTATGACATTAAGCCTATTTTTTTCCACAGATGATTCCTAACATATTATTAGATTATTATTATTTGCACAGGTCTTCCAAATTAAAAAAATAAAAAAATAATAAAAAAAAATCTGGCATTTATGCAAATGGTTCTACAGTGAATTGTCTTTTACAGTATAACTTTTACAAACCAAAATTACACCATCTCAGTAGTTTCTTATTTTAGCAACTGCCCCCGCTACACAGCCCAACTCAGATAAACAATTACCATTGAAAATCAGGTCTGTGAACCTTGAACTCATGTGTTAGCAGTCCTTTGGCCCCAGATGACCTCACTAGCGCGGCTCTGAGATGCTCCACTGCTCCACAACCGGCTCTCAGACAATGGCCTTGAGGAAATATTCTACCAAGAAGCACAGCAGACACCGGGCAGCTGCACCCGGACCCAAATACACTGCATACATTTACATATTTGGAGTATTTTTTTCCCCTGAGATGCAATTGTAAGTAAAGAATTTAACATTTTGACCTCTCACCTGCTTCACAAATATTTAAGCATTGGGTTCACATCACCACGTAATAAGTAATGGAAAAGGCCATTATATTTCCAAAACTAGACCACCAACTATGTTTCCAAGTAGTTCTTCAGGAATTTGCTTACGTAAATTAAAATACCAGGGTGTCAGGTTATGGAAATTCGAAGCTATTATGACCAGCACCTATGGCACCAATGGTAAGAGGTGAACTGTGAACTTAACTTTGCTGCTAAGGTGGGAGACAAAAAGTTATAAAAGTCAGCTTTAACAAAACTACAACTATCAAACTACATATAACACAACAGAAAACAATGACAGTTTTGTCTCTCAAAGCATGTACAATAGGCTAATCCTCCTGGGACCTCCTGACCAGGATCCAGGCTCAAGAGCTGGAGAACGGCACTCCTCAGCAGGCACCCACTGCTCCTGACAGGTTGCCCCAAAGACATTAGAAGAATTGGTCAGATGCAGAGAACAAATTTCCAATAGGGACAATAAAGTTAATCTTAACCCCACTAGACAAAAGTATTATCTGAAAACATCTTTGCTGCACTAGGAGTGCAATAACTGCAATGTAATTTGTACAACTGGGGGAACACATCTTTTAATTGCTGTATATTAGATTCATGAACACTGTAATATCTATAAAGTTATCAAAATGAAGGATGCAGACCTTTTCCAGGTACCACAAGTGGTGTAGAATGTGCTCTTAGCTTAGAACAACTATAGCAAAACAACAGTCCAAACTAAGCAAATAATGGAGGCTCAATACAATGTTTCCGCTGGGGTCCAAACATCGCATTGTTTTTGAATTAGCCACACTTGACATGTAGTAATTTTGTTTAAAGTGCTTTGTAATGCAACTTTATTGCACAAAAGCCATAAATAAGATTTCTTTACTTAAAGATAATGTTGTTTGGTTTGTAAAATGATAACGATTTTTACGCCAAACCACTGACCTAACAGTGCCTGTTCTCTGACTGGCATTTGTTATCGTGCCTGTGTTCAGCTCATTGTTTAGCAAAGCTTAAGGCTCACTTGGTTACTATTCTGTGAATAACACTGGAGCTTTATGAGGATTATGCCAAAGCTTCATGGCTCAAATGGCTTTTTAGGACGTTGAATGCAGACAAAACGTCCACACCACTGTCCTTTTCGCGAGCCCATCAGAATGTCACATGCTGGCTACTTGGCACAAAGTGAGGCTGCGGCTACGAAAGCAAATGAAAACTGGCCACAAATGTAAATACCATCAGAAGGCCGATGACGATGGCGAAAGGGCAGAGTTTGACACATAAATTCTGTTCACAACAGCATTCATCAAAAACGTGGCACTGTTGCTGTTGACCGCAGGCATTTAAAGCTTACCATTCTCCCCATACTCATGTTCCATCTTTTTTTTTTTTTTTCATCACTCATCTCGTTGCTCCTGCCACTCATCAGCAGCCTGCCCCCCCTCACCCTCACCTCAATTTGCTGTAAAGGGTTCGGTGCAGTTTGAGAGAAAACACAGCCAGCAGTGGATTTTCTATTGAATTGTCAGAAGCTGGCTGTTTTAATAAATCCTGCCCAGGAAAAGGCCAGGGGACCTTTTGTGAAGTGACTTAACCTGTACCGCTCGGCTTGGGCGCTCTTCAGTGAACTTTGTCGGTCAGCTGCACCTTAACCAAGAGAAAAACACCTGAAAGGTCTTTATTGGGTAAAAGACAATCACTGGTTTTAATGAGGTTTGGGCTGTTAAAGTGCACCGTGTTACAAAACGCATTATGGAGATGGGAGTTCACGTGGTTCTAATGAAACCGTCTGGCATTTGTGCAGAAATAAAGGCACATTATATTCAATTGTTGAGTCATCTTAAATGGGCACGGCTAAGCACTGATGGTCTATTATTAAGTATTAATCAGTCACAACCTGGATGCAAACCTTGTAGAAGTATTCAGAAAATGCAGACCTCCACCAGGGCATTTCTGTTCTTCCTGTAAAATGGTAAAGAAAGCTGTAAAAATAGGATGAGGGGTTCCAGGTCCACACTAAAAACAAATTACTTGTTTTCTGGCCCACTGGCTTTTCTTGATGGTGTCCATCAGTGATATTTTGGGTTATGTTGCTAACAGACCAACTAACAGTTCCTATTTTGCAATGGTTTCCTTGGCTTGTCACTAACCTTTCTTCAAAATGTCTCTAAAATCTGACCGAATCTCTTTAGGGCACAAAGAAAAGGTTTTTGATGAAAACACATCTAAAAGAATGCCTTTACAACATAGCTGCCTTGGAGCTACATTTCATGCCTGTTGGTGCCTTATTATTATTCTTTTCAGTTTCCATGTAGAGAAACAATCTTATAATCAATAATGGCATGGTTATTACATACCTACCCGAAAAACTGGAAGCATTGGTTGACCTGAGATTGATCGTAGAGTCAATTCAGGTTATGTTATGGTCTTGGACATGTCACTGATTGACACCAAAATTGATTTTGATGAATTCTTATTTTTTGGACAGAGGCCATTTTTTAAAAAATAATTTATTTATTTGTTTTTATTGCAACACTTGTTGTTTTTATAGTACCAAAAGTAAAACCCCTTAAAGATATATTATTTATGTTATTTTTTCTACTTTTAATCACTCAAATGTTTTATTGAACAACAGTTCTGATCATAACAATTACATTTTTTTACATTTCAGTCATCAGTGTTTGTGTGGTGGCCTCTAAAAGTCTATAAGTCTGATTTTGAGTCAAGGTCTCAGGAGAGAGCTGTTAGAGAGAGGGAGTGAAGAACGGGATAACTGAATACAGTTTTTGTCTACCTTGAAAACTGACAAATGAGACTGAGATTTGAATGTTAACCCTGGCCAAATTTGGTACATTTTGAATAAACACTGAAGTTATTTGATGTTTTCAGTGTCAAAGTACCAAAAAGGTACCAAAGGCTGGACAAGGGTTAAAAATAAAATGTGAAATTCTAATGCAGAGGTGTCCAAAAACTTTTCAAAAAGCTTGAAAAAAGCATTATATAGGATCTTAGAAAAAGGAATCTCTTCAAAGTTCATTACAACCACCAGTGCAATCAACACTCATTTTAGTCTTTAAAACAAATAAATAAATACAAATGAATGTGAGTTATTTGCAAAGGCCTTCGCAGTCCTGTTATATTTATTAAAGAAATTAGCAAAATCATTAGTCTCTGTAAAAATCATCTTTAAAAAAAAAAGACAGCATCATTTTTGCCTTTTTACAAAGGCACTCCAGCTCAAGCTTTTTGCCCAATGAGTTAAATGTTTATTCACTGATAACAATAACACCATTATTTACTTCTGATTACCCCTGATTTCACAATACATCAATAAATAATGTATTTGTGCATAACATGTTTATAGGCCTAACCTCGTGTGTCAATAAAACACAGCAGATTAACAGCCAACAATAAACTTGTCTTATGATTATAGTCGGCCCTGGGAACTTACGATGCGCTGAGTGGCCCATTAACAGTGGCAATAGCTCCTCGCCTGTCAGGTCCTCCTAAATAATTTGATACGGCCAGTAGGAAGTAAGATTACTCTATATCGGCATGTATGTCTCTTATCTTTACGGTGCAGTTCGGAGATAAGGGCTGATCATCCATGCTGGCACTGTGTACTTACGCGGCATGAGATGCATACAATTATGCAAATGGCGCTGAGAAGTCGTAATGCCTTGTTCGAGCCAGAGAAGCCTGACGCCCTCCTCCTGCCGTGCGCCTCTTTGCTGCTGTTCTCCATTCTGAGGCAGGGAGAAAACCCACAGCTTTAGACAGCACCGACTGCGGAAATTTCTAATGAGGCAGGCACAGGAAAAGTAGCTGAAAAGAGCATTTGAAAAGTAAAAATGGGGATTTCTGTCAGAGGTGTGTCTGTTGTAACTACAGCTGTGTTTTTAGTGAGCACTGACTCCGGACTCTCAGCTGTGTGATCACAGATTGCCTCTGCCTTTGGTCAAGTATCAACACTGTTAAGGGCCTTGAGGTGTGAGGTGCAGTAATTACACAGTTCCGCTTCAAAAGCATCTTTACCTAACATTTCTTTACTAGTGAAAAAGCCCAAGGCAATCTTCAATCAAATAACTGTGGAAAATAATATGGCTTACCACTGCAAACCATGTGTCTTTCTAGATGTGTAATATAATGCATGCACCTGTGATGAAAAACAATGAGCCCCTGGTTTAGAATTGTATAAAACATTTCACATTTTCTAACTAAATAAATCAATAGTTCAGATTTACATGAATATGAAACAATTATGTTGGAAAAATTCTTTAAAAGTATACTGTGCTTGAAGTCTTATGTAATATTAGCAAATTGCATCTTGAAAAGAATCAAAAGTTGGGTATGTAATGTGTGGGAAAATAATTAGGTGTGCATCTGGAGGTGTATTAATAGCACACCAATTTGCATCTTCAGTTGTTGACAAAAAATGAAAGTATGCAAGGGTTTGAACCAAGGAGAAAGACTGACTGCATCTAATGTTTAGATTACAGACTGCATAGTCCTAAATCATCATTATAGTTTCTGTTTTAGGCTACATGAAGGAAAAGCGTGGCTGTCATTGGCTTATTTTGAAGTTCTTCAATAATAATACAGTTTTGTCTGGTTACATTGATTTGACTGAAATTAGGAAAAATTGAGTCTTTAAACCACAAATTGGTGATGGGGCTCATACACATAAAATATCACAGAAATGCCTAAAAAAGTACACTAGAGGTTGTTTTTCTGGTGCCATTGCCAGAGTTGGCAAGTTGTGTAGATCAATAGAGAGAGATCAATGTGTAGATCCTTCATAATGAAGATCTCATCAGGCCTCACACATATGAAGGTCTTTTTTACAGAGTTTTTCTATACTTTCTCTTTTAGAAGTGCAGTGAGCTCAAATGTGCAGTATGACATATGTTTAGATCATTACAACACTCATTAGGAGATAGTCCACTGCACAGATGGCATTTGCAGCTGTATTGCTGAGAAACTCTCACATAAGCCATAAAACAACATAGTATGTCTAATGTATATTTGCACCACATGGATGTTCCATTTTCCCTTCTTCTCTTAGTATATAATTTGTGACATATAATTTGTGTCACAAGTGGAAGTGAAAAGATTTAATTGTCATATGTACTGTTTACTTTCTACCAATTCTCCCAATACAGCAGAAAGGGACAAATTTATCAAAGATTTGCGTGCACGCTAACTGAATAATATGCGCTAAAATTGGAGCAAACCCAGACGCAGTTGAGATTTGCGTGTCTTACAGGAGCAGAGCGAATGCAATGCAGATTTTGCTATTATGTCCTAATGAATATGTAAACTGAGCCGTTCTTCCCAGAGTGCGCAAAAAATGGAAGGCAGAGAAAATGCAAATTCATTCATTTACCGCCCCCAATATTATTTATCAAGGCTCACCATGACTTTGCGTGCGAAAATAGTGTATAAATTTAGCACGTTGGAGAAGGACGTGCTAATCTTTTGCACAGATATGGCTGCTGTGATTCGTGTGAGACGAAGGAGAAGAAATTAAGAAATACGTGGGGTTGGAGTGTTTGCCACGCGTGCAGATCTATTTGCCATGACGCATGAAAAATTATTCACCAGCACTTTCAGCTATTCTTAGTTAAATTTTTGCTTCCGTTTGTGTTCCACTTCCGCACCTTCCATGACGCAAAACAATACACGCAATGATGCCGTTTAAATAGTTCTGCCCCATCTGTTTGCACCTGTCACCAGCCACGCAGTTTGTCTTAGTAATTCACGCGCAACACGCCCATTAATAGCGGCCACATATTTTCTCACTGCACTCGCAGTTTAGCACCCGTCTTAGTAAATATGGCCCAAAATGTAGTATGTAAACAACTACATATACATTGTGTGCGTCAGTGTGCAAATGTAGCATTACTAGTGCACTCAGCATTGGATTTTCAATAGATTTGCAAACATTACAGCAGTACAGTTACACAGTATATAGAATAACAGTGAAGCTGAAAACTTAAGTGACGAGATACCGAGTATATTTGATGAATACTTCCTAGCTCATTAGCTCACGGTGCACAATATAAATATTTCAAGTCATGTTGCCAATCTGTCTCAATGGCACGCACATCTCATTCATGAATATTCACCCTCCACATGTGCGCACCTAACCTGTAGCTGACACCACTACATTTTCATTTGAAATTTAAAACGACACCATATGTTCAGATTTAAATATGGTATTTAGATTTGCTCAGGGCAAAAGTTCCCATACCCCAAACAGATAAATGCACATCCATAATTCATACATCACATGCACTTTCACTGATAATCAGGTGGCTCTGATCAGATAATTTGTATGGTTCCCCACGACACAAGGGCACAAAGGGTGATCATACTTTTAGATGAGCTGCTAAAATATGTAATATAATGATGTAGTACCCCTTAAACACAGAATCTAGGCATCTAGGAAGGATAAGATCATTATCAGGATGCTTTGGCGTTCGGCTGAATGACAAGGTTGATTTCTTAAGCTTAATGGCAGTGGGTGTTGCTGGCTGATGTTAATAAGGAATGCAGAGGTTCAGTAGTGGAGGGTTTACACAGATCAAGCACAACATTACGACCACTGACAGGTGACATGAATAACAGACATTATCTTGTCATCATGGCACCTGGTGGGGTATATTAGTCAGCAAGTGAACCTTTTGTCCTCAAAGTTGATGCCAAAGGATTTAAGTGACTCTAACAAAGAATGAATAGTAATGGCTACTGCATCTTTAAAACTGCAGCTCTTGTGGGGTGTTCCCGCTGCAGTGGTCAGTATCTATCAAAAGTGGTCCAAAGAAAGAACAGTAATTAACCGGCGATAGGTGAGGCACATGGGGAGTGAAGACCGGTTCATGTGGTCCGATCCAAAAGGCGAGCTACTGTAGCTCAACATGCTGACGTTAATGCTGGTTCTGGTATAAAGGTGTCAAAATATACAGTGCATCACAGTTTTTTTGCATATGAGGTTGCATGTTGGGCAGGTGGCCTTGGTGGTCATAATGTTATGCCTGGTCAGTGTATGTAGGGATAAAAGTAGGACACCAGATCACAACATTTGAAATAAAAACCCCAATGACACTGGGGAATTCAAGCTAATGTGATGACTTGTGTGTGAATGGGACTTTAAAGTGAATTGTATTCTATTGTTTGTATGTCACTAAACTAACAGAGGTGAAGTTTTTCGAGGTAATGTAATAAGTAATTACATTTCACCCAAACTTTTTCAGCAAATAATAGGCTTTTATTCTTCTTTTGGTTTAAAAAAAAAACAAAAAAAAAACCTTGCTGTCTAAACTTTGATAGCAGAGAACAAGCTTTCTTTATCTGAGTCTCATAACAGACAGACGGAAACAAAAGCACTTTGATTATGGTGAGGAATTGTTGTGTCCCTTAGCTTTAACTTAGGGTCACTAAACTTTAGATAAAAAGTAAAAACTTTTACTTTAAGTGTATAATAGTTCATTTGTTCATTTATTCATCTTCTTCTGTTTATTCCCGTTAGGGGTCAAGGGTCCTGGAGCCTGATTCCAGGGGTACAGGAGCCTGACTCCTGTAACTCCAGTACCTTTGGGCCTTAGGCGGGGCATACCCTGGATAGGGGTCAGCAGAGACATGCACAGACAATCATTCACTCTCACACAAGGGTGATTTAGAATCACCAATTCACCTAACAAATGCATCTCTTTGGACGGTGGGAGGAAGCAGGAGAACCCGGAGAGAACCCACAGTAACACAGGGAGAACATGCAGACTCCACCCAGAGAGTTTGTGTTTTGGCCGGCCCTAGGATCGAATCTCCAATCTTCTTGCTGGGAAGCGAGAGCACTAACCACTCTGCTACCATGCTCCCCAAGTGTATATAGCATAAATCAGAATGGAACATGAATAAATAAGCCCATAATAATCATCAAAACATCACTTGTGTTGTTGTACACATTTTCTAATACAAAAAGTAGATTTTTTTATTGTATCCCCAGATCCTCTTGACAGACCAAAGCTATAAAAGCACATATCTGCATTACATCTAACATTAAGTGTCTGAAAATGAAATGTGCCATCACTGAGAAGCTATTCATAGCCTACAGTATCTGGAAGGACTACACAAATTATGTGGGGGACTAGACCACTAAAGCCAAACAGTAAAAAATATAAAACATATTAGCATCAGCAGGCCGGATGTCTCAAGGTGATGTGTGATAATAGGGATACCACAAAGAACACTCAGTTACAAATGGCCACTTGCTGCCTGCTCTCTGAACGCTAACGTTGTTAATGAACAGGAAGTCTGTGGTTTTCTTACAAAGCTCTATTCGGCCTGAGAACAACTTGACAAACAGTTCAGAGGAGAGTGTCAAGGAGCTCTATGTGAATTTGTGATTCAAACAATATGCAAAGCATGTTGTGACTGCAAACATATTTCCACACTTTTGTTAGGCATCTATAAAGAGTGCAGCTCCTAACAATATTCAGGTGAGTGAGGTCAAGCTGTACCTGACGATATACAGCAAAGCAATTAGGCTAAAAACCTTTGTGCGTAGCACACAAAACATCTGCGCCTTAAAATGATCAAAGCAGATGTGATGTTTCAAGGACACGTTCTCTTTGGTTTATTTGTTTTCTTGTTGCTGCTTCGGTGGTAATCTCTGGAGAGTGGCTGTGTTTTTGGATTGATGCAGGCCGTGGAGGAAGCCCGGAGAGCGCTGCAGGCAAGTGTCACTTCCCATTGGATGAGCCCAGTAGTTACTGTACATGTTTGAAAAACAAATGGGCACGTGCCAGGTTGGGCATCTTTTATATGTTCGACCTCTTTTTAACTCTGTGACTTTGACAAAACAGCTCAGTGGCCACAAACCATGTGAGAGTTACCAAGTACAAAATAGACATGTTAGAGTTTGGAGACCTATAACCTTCCGGTAATGGTTTCTTCAGCAGCTTTATATGTTGACACTCTTTTGCAAGAGCAACCTGGCCAAGAGGTCAGCGGCGCACGTCTTCAGTTTCCTTTATACAACCATCTTTCTATTTTTTCCACTGTCTTATAATGCTGACCCAGTGCATACTGGCTATTCAGTGTACTGCATTGTCAGTAACGTGAGTGAGCATAATTATATTATTTATTAATTTATATATTTCGGATGGATCTCACTTGTTCTAACTCACAAACATCAAAGAGGCATCTGGGCCAATTTGAGGTGTACCTATTTGATAAAACAGAATCAGAAATACAGATGGGCCAGTGTGAATAGACACTTGCCCTATTAGAATAGCAGATAATATATAGATGAAGAAATAATTAGAAGGTGTGAAAAGACTGCTGCTGAAACTTCTCTAATGAGGATTCCACAATTATTACTTAGTACCTGCCATAAATAACAGCTCCCACCCACCTGGTTTGCATATTGTGTAAACAAAAGAAAGATAATAAATAAAGAGAAGAAAATTGCATGAGGAATTTATGAGCAGAGAGCAGTGTTGCAGCAGTTTTTCCTCTCCAACTCAAAGTACTAAAAAGTCTGGTGGAAAAGTTTCCACTCTTCTGCACTAGTCCCTGTGTTTGCCTTCTCGGTCAGTGTAATGGCACCTCAACGTGTGATTGGCTGACAAATTTCCCACTCAGTGTTCTCATCATGCTTATTCCCAGGAAACGAACAAGAAAGGGGTGGAGGCGGGCACACAAGACAAGCAGAGCGCAGCCCTCTTTCCCACATGGGCTGTACCGCATCGATTGGCTGCTGAAATATATCTCATATAATACAAAACTACCTCATGGCCATTATACTTCTATAGGAGAAAAAAATTGCTTTCCCAGAGGCATTTGGAAAACAATTGACACAATCCAGCACTTTTGCAGCAGCTCTGCAAAAGCGAACAATTTCAGTAAAACCAATACTAACATAGAGTTTTTATTTAAGGTCAAAACATCAACAAGAAACATGGGCAATTAGAATTCGAGCTTTATTTGTTTTATTTGCAGCATCAGACCATCAGGGAAATCTTTGTGGCATCCCTATGACGTATAGCATATAGGTCTGAAAATGGACTATCAGTTTGAACGACCAATGGAAGGCCAATGACCTGTTTTTGGAAGTTTACACTAGACAGACATCCAAACACCTTTGAATGTCTTATGGCAGTGCCAGACAAATTTCAATTAAATACAACTGAATTCAGTTTTTTTACACAAAAAAGAGTGCTTATTTGGCACTGCAAGAAATATCAATATCAAATAATCTTGTTCTATGTGGTGATTTGCATATTCCTTTGGTGTAAGTTTTATGCCACATACCCTTCTGGACACAATTCCCACCATTTATCCAGGCTTGGAACCTGCACAAAGAGTACACTGGCTTGTGACCACCTGTGGCTGAATTAAAACAATATGAGTAAACATTTTGAATAAAATATAAATAAAACAAGCATTTGTGTAAGCAAGAAAATCTTGACAACTCTAGAACCCCTAGGTGCACGGTGGCAGAGTCGTTAGTGTTCTTGCTTCCCAGCAAGAAGATCGTGGATTTAATCCTTTGACCAGCACACCATCACATGAACTTTCTGGGTGGAGTCTTTTTTTTGTTTGTTTGTTTGTTTGTTTTTTTGTTTGTTTTTGACTCTCGTATCAGAGAGAGTCATACAGAAAGAGACGAGGGGAGAGAGGAGAGGAGCACAGGGAGCATGCTCAGAAGCACATTAGTCAGAAGTCTCTAGTTGTAAACAGTGCCTAGGTGACTGTGCATGAAATTTTATTGTTGCCTGCTTATTTTTTACTGCCATTTTTTGTATGGACATATGTAAATATCACACATTTGCACATTTTGGAAATATTATAAATCCTAAATGGTGGTCTTAATCTATGCAGAGTTATATGACATCACCATTAGAGAATTTTATTCCACACATGCTCATTTGAATATCATCAATGAATAAAACAATAATAATGTCCACCAAGATTATACATTTTATTCTGATTAAACCTATAATGTATCACTCAGCCCGTTGTTTATCTCTCAAATAAACTGATTGGCTTCTTGAAATCATGCAATGAGCCAGTCTTTTGAACGGCTCTTTGAAATGAATGGATTTCAAAGATTCGGCTCCCATTAAAAATAGCCAGAAATCCCATCTCTAGTTGCTAATATTATTACTAAACAGCCATTTTATGCTCTGTCCAGTTTCTACCTTTTCCAGCAGGGGGCAACAGACACCTAATCCAAGCATTCACTGCAAAGTAACAGCGCCCCCCAAAAAAGATGTTTTAAATGCATATCCATTATTTTAAGTTATTAAACACGAAATAATAATGCAAAGGTGTCCAAAATTATTTCAGAAATGGCATGAAAAAGCATAAAATAGGCCTTTTTAAATAATCAGTGGATGACAGGGAGGCACTTTGCAAGCTATGCTATAAAACACACATTTTGGACTTGTTTATAAATCCATAGTGTATCAGCTATATCTAGTTAAGGTTGGTGTGCTTTGAATAAATTTGTTACAAATGAGTAGTGAGCCCACACTGTACAGTCAATGTCTGCTCAGGCCCATTGACATCATTGCCATCAGTATTCCTGGGACAAGTACCTAGGTCTAAGCTATCAGCAAAATTTGCTGAGATACAAGAAACTCTGAAGAGTCATTAAAGCATGTCATTCTGCACGGAGTCGATAGGTGACAGATTGATAAATGAACAAATTATCCCACTTCGTCCACACAGGACCACTATTATTGTTAACCATCAAAAATCCAAACATATCTATTTCTTTGCTAGCTGTCTATAGCATCAAAGTCAAAAGGATATTGTAATTGGATGCTGATGTAGGCCAATATTAATCATAATTTTATTGTCAGGCTCAGCAGTGAGCTGGATAGAGCCGTCCCGTTTGGGCTGAGATGAAGTATGCCATGGAGAAAAGACCAATTTCCTTGTTGTGAATGGAAAGTTCTCTAAAGCAGTTTGGAGTGATTTGTCATCAATCACAGTGCATTCCTCCTGAGCAGGGAATTAGAAAGAGAGAGGAGAGGGGTAAGAGAAGGGGCTGGACCACTCTATTACCTGGGCTCACTTCAAATGGAATAATGATGTACGGCATAAAAGGATTTTCCTTTTTTGTTATTAAATCCTAATTATAGAATAGCACACATTTAAAAAGGGGTGTCTCTAGTGAAATATGTTACAATACACGCAGGTTATTAGTGCAGTATAACACTGTACTGATGAATATGGAAAACAATTTATATTCTAAAATTAAACAGAGTTGTTTCTCGGAAAAGGGGCAAGTGATAAGTAATATTACTTTGTCAATTGTCTTATAATATAGAACAGACAAAGTGAGGCTTTGTCTGTACATTTGTATAAAAGGTCAGAGCAAGTTTTGTTTGTTTTGACCTAGTTATTACCAAGAGGATGTTTTTTAATTTATTATTTTGTTAGAATTATTTTTAGATTTTGTCGTCATAAAAGATAAATTATAATTATTTGGCTTTTGAAAATAAAATACTGGTTGCATTTAATGTGTACAGTATGTGCATTCATTTAGTAGAAGAAATCTTGAGGCACTGTTGCCTCCTGGACCTTTGCACATCTTCAAAGCTGGCCCTCTCTGAAAAACGTCTGGACACCCCTGATTGAAGTTTGACAATCTGTCAATCTTGCTATATCATGTGCTGTAGTGTATATTAATAATGTGTGTATATTAATAATGTGTAATAATAGTAATAGTAATGTTTAAAATGTATTTGTCAATCAAGATATTTTGGGGCCTTTTATGGCTTTATTTTGACAGGACAGAAAATAGCTGAAGTCCAATCTCAAATGGTAACAGTGATAGTCAGGATCAAACCACCAACCTTTGGGTTAGTGGGCGGGCATTCCTACCAACCGAGCTACTGAGAGTGCTCTATACATCCTCAGCCACCAGCTGAGCTCTACAGTGGTGTGTGACTGTGTTTTTTATGGTGTTATATTGACTGTAACTTGTAAAATAGTTTTGTTTGCATAATTTAATGAAGAGGCAGATAGAAAAGTCATCTGTATAAGGCAGTATTAAAACAAGTCAACATGAATTGCGATAAAATCAGAATTATGATCCTGTGTAATTAGTTTTTTGCCATATCGCCCAGCTCTATCTCAGAAACTAAGTTTATGGTCATGTCTCCCTTCAAACCATTTTTTGACTTGTTTGATAAAACAAAAATCTGTCCCATCTATGATGCAACGTCAGGCAAATCTGCTCATTTGTGTATTTCACAAAAATACACAGTGTTAACTTTTGGCATGTTTGCCATCAATATTTCATTAGTACGCCCCTGGGGTTTGTTGTCTGAACTTCACACTTGCTTTATAAAGCGCTCAAGGTCAAGCGCTCGCCTCAGAGCACAGACTGAGGAGCAGGCCAGGCAGCCAGAATAAACTCACACTGAGCACATAAAATATTCATGCTAAAAGACAAATATTTTTTATTCTCAGATTTGTATTATTGTGCAAAAATCATTTAACTTGTGCTGTGTTTGTTTAGAGTACACAAATCAACACACAGTATGGTACTGTCCCAGAAACATGGACATTTGTGATAGTGAAAGAATTTTCTTGCCTACACTGACATTTTATATTTTCTATACTAATTAACCCTTTAGGCCCTCCTTTAAAAAAAAAAAATCACGTTCTTCCTCCTAAAGCCCTGTTAGGTGACATTTAAAAATATAGAACATATAGAACATTTTCATGAATTTCATTTGTTTAAAATGAAAATATAGCAAATATTACTTATCAAATTATGAAATAATTCCAAGTACCCCCCTGTGTTCACGTACCCCTAGGGGTCCCCGCACCTCTGGTTGGGAAACACTGCTGGAAACCATGTGCATTCACTGTAATTCAAGGTCTAGCAGGAGCTGTATATCAAAAAGTTGGACACTGGTCATAATTGACTCAAAATATAGTATTTAATATGGTGTAGATTTAAGTCTACACCATGACATACCACAGACAGGAACAGAAAACTTATACTGTTTGTATTGGGATACAGGTTTAAGAGCATATTGCCTCTGTGCATGGAGAGGAAGAGTTCAACAGTTTTTTTTTTTTTTTAAGTAGGTACAACTAGCTAATACATTACTATAGACAAGAGAGATGTCACCATTGGAGAAGCGGACAGAAGTAACACCACAAAGACCAATCAGAAAAATACATTTTACATTAAAATCACTGAACAACTTCCATACCATTTAAGTGTGTTGTCTATGTTAGATTCTCCTGCTCACACTTTTGGGTCATACACCCCAGCCTTTTTATACAACTCTATTTACAACTTTTATCTAGAGGTATGCTGAAAACTACCAACTATAGGAATTGGGTTACCTATTCCTAGGTATTGCAGAAAGTACCTTTTACAAAACCAACTGTCATATAATAAATTCCACAGATTTAGGGCTCTAACAGTAAAGACCTGATCTCTCCAGTGAGGGTCTGGAGAGTCTGACCTGAGGGGCACAGGAAGCAACCAGGTTCATATGGGAAGAGTAAATCCCAGCGTATACAGCATGTTCAAGTCCTAGTCTTAATATTTTAACTTAATTTGGTTGATGTTGCAGTTTATTTTACAGTGGCAATCTATCTGCTAATAACAGAATCATTCTATGTTTCTATATAGCTGTGAAAGTACTTTGATACACAGTTAAGCTGCCTTGCAGAGAAGTGAACGCTGTAGTGGTCTATGTGCAGTATCGTGGGGAGAGCACCGCCAAAAGGCAACATTGACATTCCTGCTATTTCCTCACAAGTCACCACTGCTGCTGCACCTCAAAGCCGAGCCAGTGGAAGAGATCCGGGCATCTGTCTCATGTCTCCTGGAGGCTTCCCTGGTCTGGTGCTTCAGGCTTTTCCAACTGGGAGCAGACCCCAGGGCTCAGCTGGGACACTCTGTAGATCTCTCAGTTGATTAGAGAATGGCCCAATTTTACCCCTGGAGAACGTGGCTAGATTAAGGGCCTCTTGGAAACCTCAGCTGAGACTAAAACCCCTGTGACCAAAACCTGTTCCAAAATAGATCTGCAGAGCTGTAAATAAAGCATGCTGCAGTGTTTACAGGCAGCGTGAATCGTTATCAATTTAAATATGGTTTTTTAGGTGGTCTAATGTCTCTAGATACGTTTACTCAAAAAAAAAAATACTTTAAATATTTTACATTTCTTCACTTTCTGAGTATATTTTCCTAAAACATACTTATACTAAATGAGTAAAAGTATTTTTTTCATCAGTGGCAAAGTGATTGGCTTGCAATCAGAAGGTCACCGGTAACTGATAAAGGTTTGGGTGTACTAGTAGTGCCAATAGTACTAATACATTTTACATTTAATATTTTGAGGCACCTTAGATTGTACTTCTGTTACTGGTAAGATTTGTATACTATTTTACTACTGCCCTATTTGTAGAATTAATATTTATTTATGCCTATGCTTATGTGTAGTATGTTCATGTCTCTGCTCGTCTGGCACAAAAATGTCCTTTGGGATTAATCAATATATAATAATACATAATATATATCTTATCATATACAGTTTTTCTCATTTACTGAAACCTGGTTCAAGTCTAACTTTTTCTTCAAATATATATTTCAGCAGGATTCTCTGTTGTTGCAAATGATTTAGAACATTTATCATTTCACACAGTTTTCAAACTTTTTTTTTTCAAAACTTTTCACACAGAAGTGAAATCTGTGTGAAAAGTTTTGAAAAAAAAAAGTTATAAGATATAAGTTATATATATATAACTTATAACTTATAAGTTATAAGTTATAAGAGACACACAGCTTCAGTGAAATCACTTTGTTTGGCCAATGCAATAGTTCTGTTCACACATGGGAAGGGGTTTAGGTCAAAATGCTGTTTCTTTAAATATAGAAACTTAAACATAGCTGCAAATATCTAACTTTTCTGAGCACTCAGCATCTGATCATAATGGAAATGACTTCTTTTTCACTGTTTTCACACTGGATTCAAAAGGAAAAGGGCAAGATACAGTATATTCTTATAGAAATCTGTACATTTTTTCATTGTTTTTAAGGACAGAGGACACCTGTTCACAGTGAGGTTGGATCTGTCACTCAAGAGTATTTTTCCAGTGATAATAATAGGAGATTTGCATACTATTTTTTCTTTATCAGAATAAATACATTTTAATTATTGTTACCACTGCTTCCCTGATAGCACTAAAGATGATGTCAGCATGAAGAATAAAGCTAATGTTCCTTGCTGCAGTTTGCTTTTACTATACTGGTCATTTCTGACAGACTGTATACAGACTGTATACACCACTGCAGGTTCACAGTACATCACAGTAACCAAAGATTGTTGTAGAATATTGTACAGTACAGAAATCAGCAAAGTACACATTCCCTACTTAGATACAGTTTTTTCTCATTTGCTTTAGCTCATTTACTGAAACCTGGTTCCAGTCAATCATTTTCTTCAAACTTATATTTCAACGGGATTCTCTATTTGCAAATCATTTAGAACATTTCTCAAGAGTTCACATTGTTTTCTAACACTTTCTTAAAACTCTTCACACAGCTCTCACACAGAGACTCACAGCTTCACTGCAATCCCTTTGTTTGGCCAATGCAGTAGTCCTCCTCACACATGACAAGGACCCTTGGCCAAAATGCTGTTTCTTTAAATATAGAAACTTAAATGTAATTGCAAAAATCTAACATTTGTGAGCACTTGGCATCTGAGAGAGAGAAAGAGAGAGAGAGAGAGAGAGAGAGAGGGAGAGTTCTCCCACTGACAGTGATACAGTTTTTCTCAATCGCTTTGACACATTTCTCCATTCAGAATTGTTATTTGCAAAACAGGTCACACAAAAAATCCAAACAGGATTTCAGGTCTCTGTTTCTCAAAACAAAGGGTTTTCTTTACAAAATGTTGCTCTGTAATTAAAACTAATAAATTATGCCTCAAAAGCAAGGTTTTGCATCAAAATGCAATCACACTCATTCACACAGCAGCTCAAAACTGAAAAAAAATAACCATGGCAGTACAGCAAACCGAAGCAAGGAACATTTGCTTTATTCTTCATCCTGACATCTTTACCACTGTCAGTGGGAACACTGCTAACAATAATGAAAATATGTTTACTCTGATAAAGAAAAAGTGTATGTATTTCTCCTCTTGTGATGGCTGCTGGGAAAACCCTCTTGAGAGACAAATTCAACCTCAACAGGTGTTCTCAGTGCTTATGGTTTATTTTGTTATATATAAAAAAGAGCAATGAAAAAATATTTAGTTTTAGTATATACTATATATTGTGTCTTGGCCCTGTCTCTCTGCTGAGACCCTTACCCTTTCATTCCTGTGTGAAACTGAAACAGAAGTAATTTCCTTGTAATCCGATGCTGGGTGCTCACAAATGTTAGATTTTTGGGGCTACATTTAGGTTTCTATATTTAAAGAGACAACATTTTGAAACAGGTTTCAGTAAATGAGCTCAAGCATTTGAGAAAAACTGTAAAGATGTTAGCATAAAGAACAAAGCTAATGTTCCTTGCTTCAGTTTGCTGTTACTGAAATGTTCATTTCTTTCAGACTGTATACAGACTGAAAAGAACCCCACTGCAGGTTCACACCACATTACAGTAACCAAAGACTGTTGTAAAATATTGTACAGTACAATACAGAAATCAGCAAAATACAATTTCTTTACTTATATAAATTTATTTGTATGGTATAAAAGCAGTCAGGTTTTAGGAAGTGAAAATACCCACAGTCTCTGTGTAAAGTATGAACCCAATTGCTCACTGCACTAAATCAGGACTCAGTCTGAGCTGCTGTATCAAACGAGTGAATGTAAACATGAAGTCCCCTGATTGCAGTTTGATAATTTTGATGCAAAAACTTGCTTTTGGAGGCTATTTTAAGAGTTTTGATCGCAGAACAACATTTTGCAAACAAATGCCTTTGTTTTGAGAGCCTGAAATCCTGTTTGGATTTTCTGTGTGACCTATTTTGCAAATGACAATTCTGAATGGAGAGATGTGTCAAAGCAATTGAGCAAAACTGTAAATACATTGTTACTGTTCCATTAAAAAAAACTGTCAGGCTTCAGGCAGTGAAAATATACACAGTCTCCTGTTCATTCATTTGTGTAAAGTATGAGCACAGATCAGTGAGAGCTGCAGTCACTGAGAGCAGGACTCAGAGTTTTGAGCTGCTGAGTGAAATGAGTGAATGTTAACATGAAAACAGTTGATTGCAGCTTGAAAATTTTGATGCAAAAACTTATTTTGGGGGGATTGATTAAGAGTTTTGCAAAGATCAAACTTTGTTTTGAGAACATGAAGCTCTGTTTGGATTTTCTGTGTGACGTGTTTTGCAAATAAAAATGATGAATGGAGAAATGTGTCAAAGTGATTGAGGAAAACTGTAATAGCAGAGGTAGATTTTACTTGGACTTTGGAAAAAGGCAAAAAAAAAAAAAAAAAATCAAATGCACGTGGTACTTACATTGCAGCCCTCAGTATTTGTCTATTCCTACTTGAGTAATACTGTTTTGAAGTAACAGTACTTTTACTTAAGTATAGTTTTAGAGTACTCCTTTGATCTCTAGCATAACATTGTCATTGAAAGCCAAAGAAATCACCATTTTTCCCAAAACACAATCACTTGATTTTAAAAATGAATGGTGTGCTTCGACAATGAATTTGGTAAAGTGACAATAGCCAGAGCACAAATGCATTTCCAGCTTGGCATGAGATGAGACACTTTTTTATTAATCCTGAGGGAAAACAGAGTGGCATCAAGGACAGTGAGAGACAGGAATGAAAGAAAAGCCAAATGCCTGAATTTATTGGTATTTGGGCATGACACAATTCAGTCAAAACTAGAAGGCACATATTGTTCCCTAACCAAAATATGCTGCAAACAAAAACACATGTCAACTTTTGTTATTGTTGCTCTGCACATGCTTGTTGGCTGAATGCTGCTGTCACTTCCCATTTATATTGGTTATGGCTATATCCAAAACTACACATATCCTCAGTGCTATGTGGCTTTGCAGTGAGAATGTGGTTTTTATATGAACATAGTGACTTGCCACAAACCCTTTGGGCATTGTTCTGCTTTAACTGTGTTGGTGTATTTTATAGTTAGGTTTTTATCCTCACATTTTTTTGTGTGTTCACCAGCTGTTTATGATAACTAAAATGCAAACCCAGTGTGTCAGATATGAAGTAAATTATTTATTCAGAATATTGTCATAAATTCTGCAGTACCAATGCAAACTGAAATTGGTATTGCAAAGACTTATGGGCAGATTTGCTAACGCATTGCATCATGGCAAAAAGGTGCTTTGCAGGTTTAAGGATTGCACATTTTTTAGCAAAAGAAAGGCATGTATGCAGGTGCCTTTGCAGCTTTCAGAACTGCCTGATTGAGTCTGAAGCATGATTTGCTAAAATTTGTAATTTGTAAATTTGTCTGAAAGTGTGTGCTTCAGGTGTTATCCCTAAGTCACTACAAATTTACCTGAAAAAAATCCAGATTGAAGTTAGCATTATATAAATCTGTCTCCCATTAAAAATGTTTGTAAAGATGAGGGACTTTAGTACTTGCAGCTGATCATAGCCAATCATAGCAACAATTCACATAATGTAGCTAAGCAACAAACTGCTATGATCAAAACACATTATATTTACATTTTTTTTTAAATGTATAACAGCATACATTACGTTTTTTCAGTGTTGCCATGTTGTTAAAGTGATTGTTACTGTCAAACCTAAAACCTGCAAACTCACAAAATATTGCCACACCATTCTCCCATGAGCTTGTAAACTTACAAATCTTGCGATAATCCAGCTCAAGGTAAAACAAAAATGACATTCTTTGTAAATATAATTTTAAGCCACTTAGCTGCAAAACAGGGTAGTGCATACAATTGGTCAGAGAAAGGAATTAGATAGATAGATAGATAGATAGATAAATAAATAGATAGATAGATAGAT
Organism: Bostrychus sinensis; assembly: GCA_020698575.1. Classification (NCBI taxonomy): domain Eukaryota; kingdom Metazoa; phylum Chordata; class Actinopteri; order Gobiiformes; family Eleotridae; genus Bostrychus; species Bostrychus sinensis. Next base: position 15,474,755 of record CM036242.1, read on the forward strand.
AGATAGATAGATAGATAGATAGATAGATAGATAGATAGATAGATAGATAGATAGATAGATAGATAGATAGATAGATAGAGTGATTGATTGATTGATTGATTGATTTGTCACATACAATGTTAAAACAACTAGGGTTAAAATTGCAGTAAAATACAAGATAAACCTTGCTCTGTCTTGATTGTGCAAAAGCTGTGCATTTTATAAATATGCATAAATAATATCATCTAAAAATACTCTCGTAATTCCCTTTGGCTAAAAGCAGTCCATTTTGCTTAATGTTATGAAAGGTCAGTACATAAAAAAACTACAATCCAATCTTATTTTCATAAGGCGTACTGCTTGAGGAAAAAAAAAAAAAACTCCTATTTTGTCTTTTTGTTTTGGCCTGCAGAGAGTGAAGCCCCCTTCCTTAGGGCAGCCACTCAAACAGTCTATGAGCAGTCTATGACCAACATAATTAGTTGGGCTTTCCTAATACAGCATTTTTTGTAAATTTCCTCAGGATACAACAGTGATGCCCTGATGATGCGCTCACCACCTTCTTCAGTGCAGTTCTGTCCCTCTCTGTCACACTCCCATACCACACAGTCAGCGCCCTGAGACTCCACAGTGCAGCCCTGGTGAGATGTTAAACTGCCCGAGTTTCATGTGGTGGGACAGCCGCTACTGTGATGTTTTTGACTACTGTGGAGATGTGCTGGCCCTCACAGATGTTTACTCCAAGATATTTGTAGCTGTGAACTCTCTCCACCGTCTTCCCAAAGAAGTTTAATGGTGTGTGTTGTCTTTTCCCTCGCTCCTTCCGAAAATCCACAACAATCTCCTTGGTTTTGGTGACGTTCAGATCCAGGATATTGTCTCTACACCAGTTTGTCAGCAGGGCAAACTCGTCAAAGTAGGCTGCTTTGTTGTTCTCTGTGATGAGTCCCATCACCACTGTGTCATCCTCTAATTTCACAGTGGTGTTAGAACTAAATGTGGCTGTACAATTATCTGTGCAAAGACTGTAGAGGAGGGGGCTAAGAACACACCTCTGGGGGCACCGATGTTGAGGGTTCTATTTCTGGAGATATGTGGACCAATCTTCACCACCTGTGGCCTATTAGTCAAAAAGCTCTGGACCCAAGAGCAAAGGGAGGAGCATGAGGATGAATAAAATAATTTAACATAAACATGTTATACTCCTATATTGTGTTTAATGATGCTTAAAGGGGCTCAGTAAAAGTTTTGGCCACTTGGATGAGAAGTTTATTAATTTGCGTGTCTCTTGTGCACATTCTGTCAGGATTCAGACCCACCAAGAATAAAACTTACAGTGAAGAATCTGTGAGAATCAAGTTCTCTCAATTTTTACTATATCGTTGTTATTTTTTTTTTTTTTTATTATTTTATTTGATTTTTTTTTTCTATGATCAACATTCTAATGTGAATTAGATTTGAAGGATTTGCTAAGACGTTATCTTGGTGTACCCTTTTCTGTTCTGTCTCCTTTAAGAGTTTTTCATTAGGATTTTAGAGGCCAGTTTTATCATTCATTATCACTAATTACTTGCAGAATGTTTTTTTTTCTTTTTTTTATTTATTATTATTTCAAATCCAATTGAATATGATTATGTATTCAATCTTAAGCAGTCAAACCTAGGTTTACTAGTTAAAGTGAAAGTGTTAATTGAAACTTAGTGGAACATAATAATTTTTACACCCCATTTAATTTCTGGCTCTTTTTAGTTGGAACATTTTACTTAAAAATTGCTTCTCCAGAAATTATAACCGGACAAATTATGGACAAGGTAGGACCATCCAACCAATTTTGCTGATGCGGACTGGAGTGATAATGCAAAAGAAAACTAAAAAATTGCAGCAAAAAAAAAAGTCTTTGTAAATTGGGTTTTGTCGCCTCAAACAGCAGACTAAATTGAATAATTGTCCAGTGTCTTTAAACTCAGAATGAAAAATTGATTAGTATCGATCACTGCAACCCAAGTCAGTACTTTATGATAGTTTTAAAATATAAATACAAGGCCTTTGTGCAAAATTGTAAAGTTGCAAATTTAAATCAATAAAGACTACAGAGTCATTTGAACTTACTTGCTCTTTTCCCACTGGGGGCCTCTCAAAGGAACATAACCCGCAGTGGTGTGTATCTTTAGTCATTAGACGCAGGGCTGGTGCTGTAATGCCTCAGTGCAGAGAAGGGGCTATTTAGGAGTGAAAGTCTGGAATATATGGCTTGTTATTATTCCCATGTTATATTACCCCAGCGGCCTAAACAGTAACACCTTATTTTAGGGTCCACCTATTATTCTACAACTAATTAGCAATTAACTAACATTTTCCCCTTAATAAATTCATAATTACTGCTTTATAAATAGCAATTAAGCGTTAATTAACCACAAATTAGCATGTTAATTAGCACTTAGTTAATGGTTAATAAGTGGACCATAAAGTGTTACTGCCTAAACTTCTAGTGTCCACCCCAAGAGACCAGGCCACTCCCTTGACCACAATAATAATGGCTAGTTTTGTTTTTTGTTTTTCTTCACCAAGCCCCTCTCTGGACTGCAATGGCTCTACTTTATTGACTGCTCAGGTATACCATTAACTGCCTGCCTATTATTAATGGTCTAAATGTTATGTATTATGACCAACTGCTTAATATGCAGCCCTATATGCAACAGATAGTGTTGTGTATTCTAACACATTTTTGTCAGCCATCAACTTGTTAATGCCCCCCCCCCCGACCTCTCCAGAGGGCACAGAACAACAGCAAGGCTTCTACATCCAGAGTGCACTCATTCCTTTATCCAAAAAACTGTGTACAGGTTTGTTTTCTCTGATTCCTCACAGCATTTTTTTTTTATTTTTGTAGTAAAAATGGCATCACACAAAAAGTTTAGCAAGGTGAAGTGCTTTTTTTCTTTGATTATGTTCAAAAGACTGCAAAACACTTTACTGCACTCTGCTAGTGTCTTCTTTATGGCACACCAGTGGAGCACTTATATAAAATGTTTTCTTTTAGTCAGATAATGTTTTCAAAGGATGTAAAATGTGCAATGCTGATCTAGATGTGAACAGTTTAAAAACATGAATAAAAGCATTATATAGCCCCTTTAATGGCAGATTCACAATGAATGCATTGCGTGTGCAGCACTTCTCCAACCAGAGCCAGCTGGGGAGACCACGAGTTCATGGAAGAGGAGCGAGCTTAGGCTGGAAGTTATAAGTTTATGCGATAACAACCACCGTACATAGAGAAAAGCCTGTAAAAAGGACACATTTGCCTCTGACCACAATCTCCTGTTCATTTGGAGATGCAGATTTAACCAACGTTGAAGCACAAAAGTCACAGAAATAAACCATGGGAAGGGACACTATGTATATAAATACTTACTTTTTACTCATGTTTAATGGTGTCTGGTCTCGTTTGTGACCCATGTTCTCATTCAAGACTTCATGTTTACATGTCCATGTGAGCAAGAGGTTGCCTAAGCGTTTTATTTTGAAATTTACCAGATCCTCTTCACTTGTCCTGGGTCTGACTTCCTGTTTGGCTCCATCTGCACTGTTCAGCTTTATGCAGGATGGCACCGGCATTCAACAAAAATAGACTTGATACATATTTCTGTTGGTGCACTAGACATTGAGACGTACTGAAATGCAGCCTATGTGTCACACATAGGCTTGCATTCCATTTATTTGTTGCGGAGGCCATACGGGACACGTAATGGACATGCAGTGGATTCAGCGTGAATTGGGCGTAAGTAATTTAAGCTGCAGTCAGTTTGTATCAGACTACATGGGCCAGCCTTTGCTCCCCACATGCATGACCTGTCGCTGGTTGATGTCTGCTTCTAATGCATCAACTTTGAGGACAACAGGTGCTATGAAGAAGAGATCTGTTATTCACTTGATCTGTCAGTGGTCATAATGTTATGCCTGAAAGCTATCCTCTTTAACTCAGACAACCTCTCATTTACTTGCCATAAAACATTTTGGGGGACAATTGGAAAGAAGATGACACAGTTTTTATATCTTCCAAATGCGACTCTCTCTAGGCTCAATAATGTTCTTTGTCTGCATTTGTCGATGTCTACATGCGCTCCTCTCCGTCTTCCTTACACCCTTGACTTTGTGCACCAAAAGAATGCGTGTAATTGAGAGATAAACAGCATTCATCTTCTCTATTGTCTCTCAATAGCAGGTTGGGCCATCTCAGGTTTATTAGCGTCTTTATTGCACCAGTGTGAGAGTGAAGTACTTGACATATCCATCTTCTTAGTCATCTTTTATACTGCGTTTATAATGATACCACCCCTCGGAAAATGAACTTTTATTCATACCAGCAATTAAGATGGCGCGCAGTTTGTCTTGGCCACCGGGGAATGAAACAACCTGAGGAATCACTCGGCTAATGATGGCCTGTCAGCGCCGCAGCTGTCTGGAATAAATCGTCAAGATCGGCTCATAAACAGCTATTCCCTCAACATGCGCTACACACAGAGACGCATCAAAACACACTCATACATACACACACACACACTTAGGCAAAGTCTGTTGACAAGTTTAAACACAAGTTACTTTTCAGCACAGACAGCAAATTAGAACTCAGCTTGTGTAACAAAATACAGAAAAACTTAGTGCTAAAATAAAAATTAGACTACTCTGTGTAACCTACGACAGTGTACAGTATATATGGTATTAATCAGATGGCTATATTGTGCTGCATTATTATAGAGCTAGTAGTCATTTGCATATCTGTGTTTAGGGTAAGCACTGTTACATGCCCAGACTTTGCAGTATTGATAGAAATGACCAGGCTGTCAGTGCAGGCCCCCAAACTGCATGCTAACTGTTCTTCCGCCCTAAACAATCACAAATTAGTTCTGTACACATGCACAGCCTTTCTGCGGAAATCCAGGCAACTGAGAAAGCCAAAGCTTCAGAATTTGGTATGCTGCTACTATCTGTTCGAACAGAATGAATTTAGAACTACTAAATGTGTACTACCATTTTTTTTTTTTTTTTTTTTTTTAAGGATATTAATTCATCGGTTTGGTTAAAGCATAAATAGGTATCAAATGCAAAAAAAAAAAAAAAAGAAAAAGTTAAATACATAAATAGGGGGGCACAGTGGCACTTGCCTCCCAGCAAGGAGATTGCGAGTTCGATCCTTGGGCAGGCCGACCCACAATCTCTCCGTGGGTTCTGTCGGGGTACTCCGGCTTCCTCCCACTGTCCAAAGACATGCATGTGTTAGGTGAATTGGTGACTCTAAATTGGTCCTAGTGAATGAATGTGTGAGTGAATGGTTGTCTGTCTGTGTTCGTCTCTGTATCAGCCCTGCGACAAGCTGGCCCCTGTCCAGGGTGTACCCCACCTAATGCCCAAAGTTACTGAGCTAGGCTCCAGTCACCTGCGACCCCTAACAGTAATAAGCAGAAGAAGATGAATGAATGAATGAATAATTATGAATATAATTACGTATTGAATTTTTGGCAGTCAAACTTAGGTTTCCTAGTTAACAGATAAAGTGAAAGTGTTAATTGAAGCTTAGTGGAACATAATCATTTTACACCCCATATAATTTGTGGATCTTTTTAGTTGGAACATTTTACTTTATAATTGCTTTCTCCAGAAATTATAACAGGACAAATTATGGACAGGGTAGGACCAACCAGCTGATTCTGCTGACTTGAAATGGAGCAATAATGCACAAGAACCCCCCCCCCCCCCCCCCCCCCCAAAAAAAAAAAAAAAGTCTTTGTAAATTGGGTTTTGTCGCCTCAAACAGCAGACTAAATTGAATAATTGTCCAGTGTCTTTAAACTCAGAATGAAAAATTGGATTAGCATTGATTACTAATAGCCCAGGACAGAACTTCATGAAAAATGGGTCTCTAATGCCCATAAATAAAATAATAATAATTTAAAAAGTATGCATATGCACTAATGTAGCACTTATAGTATTATTTATCAAGCTGAACAGCAATTATAGGAGCTATATGCTATACTTGTGGAAAGAGAAGTCAAAGTGAATGTTATGATACAATATCATGCTAGAAGTGTAATGTGACGCAGGTTATAACAATCCAACTTTTAAAAAAAAAAATATATATATATATATATATATATATATAGATAGATAGATAGATAGATAGATAGATAGATAGATAGATAGATAGATAGATAGATGGCCCTCATAACCATAACCAGAAAAAATCTTTGTCATACAGAAGAAAATTGATCAGCACATGTGGTTTCTGGTGCCCAAGTGTGTAGTGTGTTTAATCCAATAGAACTCAATGTAAAAAAAAAATAAATAAATAAAAATTAAAAACATTGTTTATGTCAAAGAAAAGAGTAGTGATGGTTTGTTCGTGAACAAGCCAGCTCTAAGAGCTGATTCTTTGGAGTGAATCAGGAGAGCCAAATCTTCAGCTGCTCCTGCTCAGCGCTGTTAAAAATCCACATAAGTAGAGCAGAATTTTATTTTGATAGGCACACCATGCAGCCAATCACACCTGAGGAAAAACTAAAACATCTATCATTATGTGAAAGAAGTTGGGCTCTGAAGACAGCAATTTTGATTATACTGGAGACAGCAAAGGTGAGTAAAGAATTTTGTAACTGTATTTTGTGCTTGCAACCCGCATAAAAATAAGACTTTTACAAAAACACTGATTAAAAAATGGTTTACCAACACACAAAACCTTAATATTTAGGCTAAGTTAGGCCTAAATTCAATGCTCAGAGTGTTACTAAATGAAGAGCCATTTGGTAGCCATAAGAACTCTTCTAAGTGAGCCAAGCCAAAAGACCTGAATCTTTGAAAACAGCCAAACTGCCCATCTCTAGAAAATGCTGCTTGTGTTGCATGTGGCTGCTTTACCACTTTTAGAGTCACAATAATTTATGTAGTTTTTCTTAGTACATCACATGCAACAAACTACATGTGCAATTTAAAAAGAAAATCAGGATGCAATTTACCATCCACTATTTGAGATGCTAGGCCCACAGCGGTCCTGAGTGCAGGCTCATTTCTGGAGATGACAGGCCGAGGAACCATCATTACCTTTTCCACAATAACCACACCGGTAACATCGCATAGGGCCACGAAGTTTTGCTCATCACCCAAAATAAAAGCATTCACAAAAACACTGGGAAAAGTAGCTGCCTCAGTATCGGAGTATGCAAAATAATTTAAGACTTCATTTCTCTGCACAACAATACAATGTGTCGTCTCGGATTCCATTTACCCTCATCAGATGTGTTTCGCGATTGTTAGCTAACACCATCCATCTCATACTCATCTCTGCAGCCCTATTAGTGCTTAATTCAGAAAATTTGAAATGTTTAATATCCCAAGATGGATCGTAATGTAGCTTTGTCAGATTCAATTTGGTTGATCATATTTAACCTTCACAGTGCAACTCACTTTCAGTTTGAAGACTGCATTACTGTTATCAATCGCTTAAACACATTTTTGGAGGCCTTTGTAAATGAGAGAGACAAATATTATTTTTAAGTTCTTGTGGACAGAATAGATTTTATAGTAGCGCTGATGTCTTTTTAATAGTTTTGTAAAGAAAGTCTAGAGTGTCAGTTATATTTTTTCGGGTACAAAATCAGCATTTAAAAGTATATGAAGGTTATGTGCAAGTGAGTGTTGGTTCGATTCCCTTGCCAGTCAGCACATAACAAATACGCACTAAATGGAGTCTGCAAGGTCTTCCCTTGTTAAAATAGGTTCTGTCTGGGCACTCCAACATCCTTTCACCATTCAGAGACATGCAAGTGTAGGTGAATTGGTGATTATAAAATCACACTTGAATGAATGTGAGGTGAATGGTTGTCTTTCAGTGTGTCTACCCTTAGACACATACTAATAAGCAGTGTGTACCCAAAGTAGATGAAACCTCTAGACCAGCCTCTAGAGCTCCAAACCACCCTCAACAAGAATAAGTGGTAGAAAATGTATTAATTTATCTGATAATGAAATCATGTCCGGTTTTAAAAGAAAAAAACAATGCACAGAAAGACAGTACTAAACAGTAGTAGTAGGAAATGGGGGAGAGGGATCAGGGTATGGCATGAAACAAACTGGTTAAAGTTGAAAACGTGTGCCGCCTCAGTCTGTGGTTTGTACATTTGAGTTGAAGACACAATTGAAATGTTGGGGATTTTTTTAAGCAGTTAATTTGAACCCTAGCCAGCAAGTGTGACATAACTTGATTAAATATCTTTGAAAACATTGTAACCACCAACATTTGTTACCACTTCCAAGCAATCATCTTCTGTTAAACCACAATACGGCTCTGGTTACTTTAGGTATTTTTACTCTAAATGAATGCACCAGTGTGATATGTGCATAGAATGGTACCCTACATGTATTTGGGACCAGTTCTGATCACTTTTGATCATTAATTACAATAAATCATAATAGTAATTACTGCTTTATCTAATTACACTAAGCACTACACACTTATCTCCACTCTGTAGATGGCAATATTATGCCAAGATTAGCATGCAATCAACATCACAAGCACTTATAATGAGTTCTGCTCCTAGCACTGAAATTTTTTCTAACATAACCTTATCATTAATTAAAATGTATTAGTTTTACTGTTTCCTGCTTTTACGTCTCCAGACTATTTAGCCAAGATTTATTTTGTCTTGAATTGTCCATTAGCAGAAATCTCCATGGCGCCAGACACATTCTAAAAGGACAGCATACATCCTTAAGTCAAGATAAAAAGGAAGATTTCAAAGTGTGAAATGGCTTATTTAAATATGGACCAATATAGAACAAAATACAGGAACAGAAAATGTGTGGTATTAGAGCAGACGGTTTTAGACATGGTAGAATAAATATAATGTCCTGATTGTAGATGTATTGTTGAAGAAGGCCACTTCACAGTGACTTACCTCCTGTCACTTCAGTCAATGTTCTCTTTATAACCAGGCAATCTATGCTTTATGAGACAGACTTTCACAACATACGTATAACATGTATAACAGATAACAAAATAGATATGCGAAGACAAATGCTGCAACACGTCATAGTTACAAGGTTCATGTTTTATAATGATATATTTACACAAAGTTCACTAAACATTTAAAGATTTATTAAAGTTACAGTGCCCAACATTTTCTTTGTCAGAGCTTTACAACCTAGCTATGTTGCCTGTTATAATTTTTTCAGGGGAATAAAACTGGACCAATTTACCACCACATAATACTCCAACAACATATATTTGGTTCCCAAAAACTGGTAGCACTTTGTTTACCATCAGACCATGCCATTGCACAATTATCTTCCTCTTTAAACATGAAAGGGGCCATATTATGCTTTTATTCATATTTTAAACCAATTTTGGTCACCTCTAAAATAGCATACAGCACATTTAACAACCTGTAAAAACATCAATTTACTAAAAGATAATATTACTATACTGGTGCCATAAAGAAACAGGTGAAGAGACCAGCAGAGTGCAGCAGAGTGCAGCTCTGTTGCAGTCTTTTGAACATGTAATGAATGAATGAATAATGTAAGTAAGTGACTTCTTTAAACTTTTTTGTATGATGCCAATTCAATACAAAATTTAAAAAATATCTACCATTTTTTGATAAGTGAATGAGAGCAGATTGTATGTAGAGCGCTTTTTGATTGGTCAGTGCTTCCTAAAGTGGGCAGGGAGTTTGTGGGAGAGGAGAAAGAGCGTTCTGAGGCCTCAGAAACTCAGCACCAGAGGCAACTGGATTACTCAGACAGGCGTGAATGAAACAAAACGCAACTCCGGGTATGTTTCTGATAAGAGAACAACATTAAAAGATGGTAGAAAACTCAGAAAAGTAAAAAATATAATTGATAAAGTGATAAGTGATATCCTTGACATTCATTTGTTTTTGCTCTCCTTTTTTCTGTATTTATTTGTGCTGTAACCAGACATAGATAATGCTTTCTTTGTTAAGGAGCGCTATTAATTCAGTGCTGACACACTGTGTAGATCAATCAGTGTGAGCATGATAATAAAGCCTGGATGGTGTATTAAGGTCTTGTTTTTCACAGATGATTACTGCATACATTATTTTAATTTTCACACAAACTGCTCTAACCATATGAAGTTATGTGAGGTGAAAAATGTATGTGATCCCACTGTTGCATTTTAAGTTCAACCTTTCAAAATACTTCAATGTATTTGCATAGAAATACTGTTTAGATTGATGCACACCAAATGTATACTGTAGTAAGCATAGTGGGTGAATTAAAAATCTGTCACATTCTTCAGCGAGGTATTGTGCAAAACTAAAGCTAACAGGGTTGTCTAGGTCTTTGAGCTCACTATAAGTAGAGTCATAGGTTAAGCCTGCGCAGGGCTTAAAGAAACCTATTTCTCTTATCTTTCCTGGTCATGAACCATGAGCAATAACATTATCAGAGTTTTGTTGTTACAGGGCTGGGGTAGAGCCGGGGTAGAGAGGGGCAGAATTACAGGCAGTGAGGGGATTTTAAACACCACAAGTCCTGCGGATGTGTCCAATCGAGCCTTTAATCTGGCAATTGTGTTGATTCTTATCAGCTGCCACTTCATTCAGAGAACTAATATCAGCTGATCCATAAATCAACTATACTTACTGCTTTGTCTTGTAATCTTAACATTATGTCCATAATAAATGTCATTTATTCATTCATTCTTTCATTCATTTTCTACCGCTTTTCCGGTTAGGGGTCGCGGGTGACTGGAGCCTATCCCAGTAACTTTGGGCCGAAGGCGGGGTACACCCTGGACAGGGGCCAGCTTGTCGCAGGGCTGACACAGAGACGAACACAGACAGACAACCATTCACTCTCACATTCATTCACTAGGGTCAATTTAGAGTCACCAATTCACCTAACACATGCATGTCTTTGGACGGTGGGAGGAAGCCGGAGTGCCCGGAGAGAACCCACGGTAACACGGAGAGGACATGCAGACTCCACCCAGAGAGTTCGTGTGATGGTGTGTTGGTCGGACCGGGGCTCGAACCCACGACCTCCTTGCTGCATAATAAATGTACCAGAGTAATATGCTATTTCTTTATGATATCCAGTCATTCATTTATATTCTAAACCCATTAAGGATTGTGGGTGGCTGGAGCCTACCCTTGCAACTTTGGGCCCTAAACAGCGGCCAGTTAGTTGTTGGGCTGACACAGAGACATACACAGACAACCATTTACTCTCACATTTATTTACTATTAGCAATTTAGATTCACCACTTCTCCCTACACCTGCATGACTTTGGACAGAAGGAGGAAATTGGAGTAGCCGGAGTGAACCCACAGAAACACAAGAAGGACATTCAAACTCACTCTACTCATTTATTGAGCCCACAACCTGATGACTGATAGAGGAGCACTAACCACTCTACGACCCTACACCCCCTTCTTTATGATCTGATGATAATTTGTACATTAAAAAAGGTAAGAATACACACATTAGCTTTTCAAGTCAAACACTGTGTGGGAGCTTTTTATTTACTTCATTATAAATACGCTATATTTCCAAAAGTATTTGCTCACCTGCCTTTGCACGCATATGATCTTAAGTGACATCCCATTCTTAATCCATAGGGTTTAATATGACACTGGCCCACCCTTTGCATCTATAACAGCTTCAACTCTTGTGGAAAGGCTTTCCCCAAGGTAACCCACAAGTATTTATGGGGATTTTTGACCATTCTTCCAGAAGCACATTTGTGAGGTCAGGCACTGATGTTGGATGAGAAGGCCTGGCTCGCAGTCTTCACTCTAATTTATCCCAAAGGTGTTCTATCAAGTTGAGGTCAGGACAGGCCAGCCAAGTGCTTCCACACCAAACTCGCTCATCCATGTCTTTATGGACCATGTTTTGTGCACTGGTCTGCAGTCATGTTGGAAAAGGAAGTGGCCATCCCCAAAGTTTTTCACAAAGTTTTCCACAAAGCTGCAACCTAGGTGCTTGATTTTATTCACCTGTGGTCATGGAAGTGATTGGAACACCTGAATTCAGTTATTTGGGTGGGTGAGTGAATACCTTTGGAAATATAGTGTATCTATAGTGCTGTTGTTGTAAAAATTTAATGGATTTTTAAAATAATACACTTTACATATGTACTCAAGTTTAGCACCACACATCATTTGAGATTCAAAATGCATTTTTTTCTTGTTCCTCTATGCTCTCTATTTTTCCTCGATGACATTAGCCTAAAGGTAATTATTATTATGCAGCAGAAAACACTATTGTTTAAATATAAACATGAGGAGAAGCAGCCTGGTATTTAGTTGGACTGACAGTTCAAGACAAAATACAATATGGACTAAAACCTGTGATCCGTATGAGGCACCGCTACCCTGTTTTAGCCGCTGACAACAGTAGATGGCTGCCAGAGCCAGATTTTGGAAACCCGTCCTTTATACCCCCACCACAACGCAAAGCATTAAGTTATTTATTTCAGTCGAGGTAGGTCATCACTCCTGAGAATGGGAAGGGTATTAGTCTTTCATCATAAAAGGTGAGCACAACTAACAGAAAGACACAAAGTACTGTTAGTTAATGCGAGCTTAAGGCAATGTGATTTAAATATGTTTGCTGCAGAAGCATGTGTAACGTTATCTAAATTGCCAACGTTACCACTGTACCCCCTCCCCAGGGAGAGGGACTCATTTAACAGCACAAAGCCACATCATCTTATTTCCGAGTCTGTTTTCTCTGATGATTCTGTAGAAACATGGATCCTAAACAGTGGCTAGAACTGACGGTCAGTGAAGTATCGTTAAAACAATGTGCCTGCCCTCCAAGGGAGCTCTGCCCTGCAGGTGTGACGTCACTGTGAAAACTATGAATAGCATGAGATTGAGGTGGAGGCAGCTAAAATTCTGCTGCTAAAAATCTGCTGCTAAAGATTCAAAATGCAAACATCTTGGTTTATGGCTAATATCTCCACAATTTTGGGTTTATCCACATGAAACCAAAGCCGGCACAAAGTTCACCATCTTGTCTGTCGACACAAATTACCTAAGGTGAAATTGTCTTTCACTTGTGTTATTTCCCTGCATGCTTTATCTGTGAACATGCTGCAGCGGGGTGTGGGAGCCTCTGTAGTTACTGCTGTTGCCAGGGCTTAATTTGTAAATCAAACGATGCCGGAACAAAAATTGCGCTTTGACACCGGGGTCCACAAGGCCAACACTGTTCCCGGAACGTACACACAACACAATGCTTTGGTGCACACATGCCAAAATACCAAGCAACTGCTCATTTATACTCAGTTTTAAATTATATTTTAACATATTTGATAACATTATTATACATTATATCGTTTCACTTCAGTGTAATGTGTCAGTGTACCTTTGTGTGATTGCTCAGCTGATCGAGAAATCAGCTGCTACGCATAATTACTGCGCTTTTGTAGGCTCGCTCTGTCATAGACCTGCTGTGTGCAGCCACCAGTCTGAAGCAAGAACATAGACTCATGCAGCTGTGGTCTGTAAAAGCAAAGTCTAGACTAGGAAAGGGAGTACACAGCAGCAGTAAGCTCTCAGTAGCCTAATCATGTCTCTCCTTTTGCTTTCGCTTCTTTTTAGTGACTGCCGTGGAGCGTGCAGTCTTCTCCGCGTAATGGTGTTTCACGGCTCCAGGCTCTGTGAGCCTCAGTGTGTTAGCTCGAGTTTACAGATGCATTTGAACAAACAAAAAAGAACAAACTGCTGTGGATCCATGCCCCGTGCGCACATGGGATATAGCACATCGAGGGCGCGTGGCGTAATGTTACCCTGGCCATGTAACAGTGACACTGGCGTTTAACTGGCCCTGGGTCTCATCCTGTGACCCACGATCAGCGCGTTAGCTCTAGCTTCCATATGCATTTGAGCAAAAGAACAAACTGACGTGGCACTGCCATGTCCCGTGCGCTCTCTGCATTGGGGAAATAACGCTGCACATCCAAATCACGTAGGTCCCATCCGCGTAACCAAAGTCAGGACAAATGTCAACAGATTTACAGTCTTCTGGCTGTTAGCAAACACATCACTTTTGACTTAAAGAACAGCAGTCAGCTGTAGCTCCACTTGCGTTTGTAAAAACACAGCCCACTATGGCTCTGTGCAGCTCTGCGGATGCAGCAGGGATTGGGCGGGGTCAGGGGACATCTCAAGGTACGCACAGTGCATACTGCTGTACACCTGCAGACACCACTGGTGTTAACAGTGGTGAACAGATCTTTCAGTTTGACGTGAAGGTCTTTTCCACCGGATTCCCTGTACACTCTATAGACACGAATTACAGTGCGGGGACAGTCTATGTTGAAGCGCTCACGCGGAAATGAAGCGTGGCTTTTATGTTTAAAACATATGCATTTCTGTGTAATTACACCTCCGACCTAGTTGTGTATGAGTTAGCGGATCCAAGCAAACAGTTGCCGGATCGGACCGTGTCAAAATAAGGGAGTTTCCGATCCTGTTCCGGCAAGATCCGGCTCAAATTAAGCCCTGGTTGTTGCTAATCTTGGTATTGCCTACAACAGGCAACACCAAGTTAACAGCCAGCTTAATTTTCTGCATGTTGTAAATATAACAACGCTGCTTGAATGAATAAATTAAGTTCATAGGTCACATTTTTCTTGATTTCTTTTTGTGTGGTTTCATTTAGATTTGCCATTTTTGTCATTATTAAAAATTATTTTAAAAATCATCCAGCGTATTCAACTTACAGTAGAATTCTGAAAGTCCTTTTTTCAGAGGATTAGGTACACTACTGAGTTTACTGAGTGAGTTTTCATAATATCCTAGGTGCTCTGTGTATTTGTACGCACAGTTTGCCTAACTATTTGATTGACGTGTGAATGTCCAGTGAGACATCCCATTCCTGAGTTCCAGAGAACAGACAAGGTGATAGCATCGCTATTCCTGTCAGGTTTCACCAGTGAATTGTTCATCAGTTCACCACCTATTTTCCTATGAGGTTTTCTTTTTTCTATTTTCCTTCTTTACTCAAAGCTGGGTTTGAAAGAGAGGCTTTGGTGTAAGCAGAGAGGCCACAGGGGAGCAAATCCCTGGACACACTCGGAAAAAGAACAGCTTCAAAAGGCCCTCCAATACCACAATGAATTGTATAAGGGCAAAAAATGCGATGATTAAAAGTGAAATGTTTGTTTGAAGATAATGTTATTTTCGAAAACCTCTCTTAAGAGGATTTCAAAGTGGAAAAAGAGACAAGAGGAAGAAATGGAGCAAATGTGGGAGCGGAGCTTGGGACTTTTTCCCACACTTATGGAGACGTGTTCAAAATGACGAACAGCATATGATCAGTTGTTCTCAATCTCACACTTAAAGAGATACACAGAGAGGATGCAAGACTGAAGTCATCGACAGGCTGCTTTTTTTAATATGAAGGTCGAGGGGAGAGCATGGGTTAAAGAGAGCAGAGAGGAGTACACAGGATCTGACTGTGAATGGACACAACACTTCTATTTATGCTGCGCCGCCGAGCAGGTGTGGATTAGCATTCAGAACAGGAGCCGCCATGATTCACATCTACGTCATATCTCAGACAGACCATTGAACATTCACTAAACATCACTACTGTCTGGAAGAGGGAAATTATTCTTAAATCCATTAGCTATTTATAGTATACATTATAAAGAAAAAATTGCTAATATTTTCAGACATGTTTAAATGTATGGAAAATGTGAAAGTAGGCTGGTCTTACACAGCAAATGCATTTCAAAATAATGATTTGACATGCATAAGCTTAGTCAATACTACAGTAAATTTGCTTTTTTTAGGACAGATTTTCTGCATTTTCTTTTAATAAAACATGAAGTTACTGCACATTGTATTTTAATAACAAAAAAATTGCTATAACCTTGATTTTGGGCATACTTGTATCATAGTCTTTTTCACCTTTAGATTTGTTGAACCTTTCACAATGCCATCCATCCATTCATTTTCTTCTGCTAATCCAGGGCTAGGTTGTGGTGGCAGCAGTCTAAGCAGAGATGCCCAGACTTCTCACTCCCCAGACACTTCCTCCAGCCAGTCCTGGCAGAGAGACATAGCCCCGCAAGCGTGTTCCTTTCACAATGGAGAAAACCCTGCATGCATCTTCAGTCCTCTATTCAGTCTACAGTCCATGTATGCAAATTTGCTTGCTTCTTCTTCTTTCAACTATAGATTTTATGCATCAGACAAAAAAAATAAAAAAAGTTTCTGTCTCTATACAGTCCACATATCCTTCATAAAAATGCCATAAAGTCAAATTACAGGTTACAGCCCAAGTGCATGAAGTTTCACAAAATGGAAACGTCGATTGTGGCACAAGCAGAAATGGCCCAATGTTGACTAAAAGTGCACAACGTCGGCAGAAACCCATCAATCCTGTGAAGAGAACCATTAGTAATGCACTGACGGACGGTAAAAGCATTGCAGCAGTGACACAACAGAAGGTGCGGCGGAACATTGTGTGTCTTTTGCCCACAAACACCTGCCTTGCATAAGCCACACCTAATTGAATATTAATGCCCCGTGATGCTATTTGATTATCAGTTTTTCATTTGGAGTGATTATACAAATTAGCCTCATTTGCATGCCACTGTTCAAAGAAGTGAAATGAAGTGTGTCCGCCATATTATTACCGTTCCAAAGCCGACGAGCACAACTTTTGTAATCTTATGAATTCAGGATTAGCTGCACATTTTGGCGCGATGTTCCAATTCAGTGTGTGTGCGGAGAGGTCATTTATGCCGGCAGACGGCTTTGTTTGCTCCACTAGCCGAAGACAATAGACATAATAAAGTTTCAATCAGCTTTTGTTATTTTTTTCCTTGAAGGTTCACTGAGCTTGGGATTTTGCCGGATCGCATCCTTTCTTTGGCGGGGCAGGTAACGGGAGAAGAGAGATGATGAAGAGTTTAGTCCCATTCAGTCGCTATGGAGTAAATGAAAGAAATGAAAAGGCCCATAATAGAAGTGGAGTGGAGAATTACTGTCTTGTCTGGCTCCCAGGCAACAGCTTTATCTTCACAGCAATTTACAGTAATCCTGGGCGACTGAGGGGGCCCGCTGCAGGCCCCACGAGCAGCCGGACGATGACATGTGAGGGTACTACAAAAGAATCTGGAACTAGACCTAATCATCACTTTAAGCCCCATATTACATTTTTAAAATGTGACCATAACTCATCTGAAGGGCATTGTACGCTCCTCTGCTCTAGTCTCTATACATATGTCACTGATAATAGTCTGTGTTCAGCACCAAGCAAAGGGAAACCAGGAGGGACGCCTCAATGAAAACAACAATAAATAACCTAAAAGAGGCCATAATGAAAACAAAGAAGTACAATGTCCCAGACTGGGCCAATTATAATTTTATTTTTTCAACAGCCCAGATATTCCCCCAAAGTTTGTGGTGCAGAATGTCATAGTTGTCATAGCCACCTTGTGGTGTGTTTTATTCATTTATCCTTGTTTCCATCCGTGCCACTAATAAGCTGGTGGACATAAAGGGCTCTGGTTCGCACCTAATTTTGAACACCTTTTTGTTACCTCTTTATTAAAGATTATTATATTAAGTTACGCCTTTTCAATCACCTCTGCACTCCTCCTGTTTTCTTCACCTGGTAAAACACAATTATAGAGGTTGTGAACGACTAATGCCATCCACTCAGTTCAACATTAAAGTGCCTCCAAATTAACTTGCAGGATTTACAGTGGATCTCCTGTTAGACCAACTGTAACCATTAATATAAAAATGATGTTATATTCTTGGTTGCATGTGTCTACAACTGCAATATTCTGGGTGCATGTCTATCCAGTTGCATTCAGTGGCAGTTCATTCTGCTCCAATAGGTTTCACCCCATGTAAATGAAATCCACACAGACCAAAAATGTGTATAGAACATAGAAAAAGATGACTGACCAGACTACAAGCGGACAAGTTAGACCAAAACACCTAGCATCACACAAAGTTTAGATGTTAAATAATAAATACTAAATAGGATTATGTCATATTCAACCATATCGTCTAATCTAGTGGTACTCATCTGGTCCGAGTATGGAACCCGATTTAATTCCTAATAATTTTTTGTGACCCACTTTTTACATAATCTTTTGTGTGTGTGTGTGTGTGTGTGTGTGTGTGTGTGTGTGTGTGTGTGTGTGTGTGTGTGTGTGTGTGTGTGTGTGTGTGTGTGTGTGTGTGTGTATGTGTGTGTGTGTGTGTGTGTGCTAAATATAGTGTCATTGAACTACAAAACAATTTTGGATTCCAACCCACAGGTCTGGTGTACTGTATTTTTATAATATAATTACCAACTTTTTTAACACTTGAAGTATGTTTTTTTTTTTATTTGCACATTTCAACAACACAAGTTGTAATTGTGGGTTTAGGAAGTGTGCTGGCTTTGGTCACAATGTGAAAACAAGAGTTCTTTTTGCTGATGTTTATTGTGATCTTCACCAGCCAGGAAACACTGTAGAACTAACAGAAATAAACTAAATACAATATGTAACATATTCAGTACATTACTAATATATCCACAAATTCACAAACAAAAGAAACACAGGTTGATCTTCATAAATCTTAATTTTAGACAAAATTGGGTCTATAAGTTTTATGCTAGCAGACCGAATGCTATACACGTGAAAAATAAACTAGTCTCGGCAGCTTTTACCAATTTAATAAATACAGGTCCAATCATTTAGAATACAATATTTATTCTTGTATACAGTAACAAATAGCAGGCACAATTCTGTAAATAAAAATATGAAATGTATACAAAATAAACAATATTAAACTCTATGTACAGTATACTAAACACACCAGCGCCTACTGGAAATGCGTATGAACTGTGCGGTCAGCGACTACTGGAGGCTTCTTCCATAGCAGAGCTGGTCCCCCAAGAACTTGAAGCACAGAATGAAAAATTATTTTCCTAATGCAATATCAATGTTTTTTCCCATCACAGGGCCAAGTTGTTGGTGCTTGTCAATGTCAGTGCTCGCCCCTCCTATCGATGGATCAATCCTAAGTGTGCCCGTGCTGAAGTAGCACTGTATTTTGATTGAATTTCGAGCATAGACTCTTCCTTTCGATTTTGCCCCTGGTCAATTCCGCCGGGCGTGCCATTGATCTGATAAACATGAGCGGCTGTGGCAGTAAAAGGGTTTTTCGCAGAGTTGATATTGAATCAGAAATATGTGAGAAATATCCATGCAGCAAGTATCAAGCGACTGCTCCAGGAAATCATTAAATAATTCCTCTGTGAAAGTACAAAGACAATTTCTAAAAAGATTAGGACACTGTGTAAAATAACAATCAAAACATAACACAATCATTTGCAACTATTCTTCAGAACATAAGCAGACAGTTTACTATTTTATCTAAAAAGCTTCAAAATTTGATGCCAGAAACACATCTAAAAGAAGTTGGGACCGGACAACAAAAGGCTGATTTTTTATTTTTTTTCCCTGCATTTTAAAACTACTACTGGAATGTTTCAAATTAATTGTTAAGTTGCAAAACACACTTTTTTTTTTTTTTTTTTGTATTAGAACCAGTCATTCCCCAGCCTTTTGTTGCCCCTCTCCCAACTTTTTGGAGATGTGTTGCTGCCATAAAAAATATCTTTTATGAAACATTAAAATACTGTATCCTTTCAACACCTGATATGTCGTCCTGTTGATAATTAATTTCTTTTTTATGGGATTTGCAAATGATGGTGTTCTGTTTTTATTTGCATTTTACATAGTGTCAAAACTTTCTGGGTTTGTAAATATGTTGGCCTTGGTCATTTTTACAGAGAATCTTATGCTGTTGAATAGTTTTAAATTTAAAAAAGGGTCAAATATTCAGGATTTCCATATGATTTTTAAGCTTGCATATAAAGTGCAAATGCAGTGTTGGCATGCAGGGAGAGGCACAACAGGCTGCAGCTCGGCTAATGCTGTCAGTGAACCCATATCCTTATTGAAGTTGCTTCCTCCTTCTCCCACTCAGCAAGCGTTCCGAGGATCTATTTCATATTAGAATTCTGCCTCGAAATCATGTTGGGCCAGCGTGCTCCTGCAGCTCCAGACTCTATTAAATGCTTCATTCAGTTTTATAATATAGTTTTTATTTGACATTAAGGGCTTTACAAAAAGGCAGCGAAATTATACTAAAAAAAAAAAAAAAAAAAAAAAAAAAAAAAGCAGAGTGAAGCAGAGGAAGCAGCCACAAAAAAATAAAATAAAAAATGCTATTATGCGTGCATTTTGTTTGCTGCTGTATCTCTTCCCAACTTCTCTCATGCATAAATTGGTCTTAGAAGATGTGTGTATTTTTTTTATAATCCCCTCCTGGATTTAAATAGCTATAAATATTGGTATAGAGGTTCAGAATGCACTGTAAAAAGAAAAAAAAAAAAAAAAAGTTGCAAAAACTCAAAAAGCCTAGCCAACAGGATCCTTCAAGATTTTTGAGTTTTGGGGCCAACTCAAAATCTCAAGTTTTCAACAACAGCAACTAATATTTTTTGTTCACCTAATTTAATGTTCATATGTCTAAAAACCTTTAATTTTTTTTCAAAGTTTGATTCACTATCATTATTTTTTTTTAACTCATCTTACAGCCAACTGTCCATCCATTGTTCAGAAAAAGTTTTTTAAATTGTAAAATTGTTTTGTTAAATTAAGTTATACATTTTTATTATCGATAATAATACTTTTTTTTCTGAACAATGGATAGTCAGTTGACTGTAAAATGAGTTTAAAAAATAATGATAGGGAGTAAAACTTAAAATTGAAAGATTTTTAGAAAGATTTTTTAGATCCACAATTTTGCTTTGGAAGAGGCAAAAACTGGCCAGATCAAATAGTAACAAGCAAAGTAGACTATAGTGCTGGAGCTAGTCAGTGGAAAAGTGAAAGTAAAAATATTAAGAAATTACATTTTGAGGAGTAGCACAGACAGATGTATTATTACATTTGCCTTGACATTCTAAAATTATAGATCTACTCTGTATTAGTCATGTCACAGTCCCTCATCTCCTGGCTCCATCATGTCTTCTTTTGCACATACACGTCACTTCAGGGCTGTAGACTGTTCACACACAAGACTGATGGAAGTCACATTTAAAACGTAATGTGAACCAACACTCTAAAAAATTTATTCAGATTTCAGCAAAAAATTAAATTAAAGCAATTAAAGAAAGCATTAAAACCTGCATAGCCTTAGTTATCCTCAACAAAAATATAACTTCATAAATTATAATATATACTATCAGAAAATGCCCAAATTACCCAGCCCTAGTACAAACTATGGTTCACAAAATGTACTCATAAAGTACATTTTCTTCAATATACAGAATGATGACATTATGTTTGGTTGCCCTCTTAAACAAAATTAATGGTTTTCTATATTTATTCCCCATGATGGGAGTCTCTATGTTTTCAACTATAACACATTAAACATATGCATAGTAAAGGCTTGCATGCATACTTCACATGCTTCTGCACAGTCTATGTTCCAGAACACCCTGAAACAAAGCCAGTGAGTGAACGTGCACATTAGTGAGCAACTCCTAATGGTTATGAACACTGACAGAAAAGTAACCCTGAAGGAATTCCACTGTGAACTCAGCCCAGAGCCTCCATATAATTAAAACAAATGTAAACAGCCAGCTCCCCAGCGTTATTGTGGAGCTTTAACAGGCGTACACGCTTCATCTGTTCTCCCCGCTCGCAGCATTTATGGCATAAAAGAAACAACAAGGTGGCATGCAGCATGTTGTCCCTTGTTGTGCTGTGTGCAAAGCCGCAGACAGCTTGAAGCTTTTCTTCATCTTGTTCGTGTAATCTGTTTCAGTGGGGACTCTGGTGTGGTGCGCGGGGATGAGCACGAGGGCGGAACCCAAACACTTTGTCAAATGACTTCTCTTCATCTGTTGCCAGGTGAATGAAGGTAGCCTGGAGCAACGACTGATGCCACTTCAGTTGCTCTGTTCATAAAGTTTGACGGATTAAAAAAAAAAACAACAACAACATACAAGCTTTGAATACAAGTCAGTGGTTTTTGGAATTGGAGTATAGCTCCAAGTGGCTAGATTGAGTGCATTACAGAAAATGGCCAAACTGGAAAATAATAATTAAACTTTAAAGTTTCTATCTTGGTTTTGGAATAATAAAGGTCAATCTCATTGGTTCTAAAGGGGTTGTTTTTCTTGTGTCTTCTCACATCAAAAACACTGTATGCTTTATGGGCCAGTGGCAATGATAAAAAGACCGGAGCTGGAGGTATGGAGGTGAGAATGGATAGGATTGGAAATGAATAAATCCGAGAGACAGCTCATGTAAGACATTTTGGAGACCAAAGAGGAGATTTATGGATGTAGTGAAACAGGAGATTAAGTTAGTTGGCATGAGAAGAGGATGCACAGGATGGAACTGAATAGAGGCAGGTGGTTCACTGTGATGACCTCTGAAAAGGAACAGCTGAAATGAAAAGACAGAAACACTTTACACTGTGTAAAAGGAGGCTCTCCAAGCATTACCGTTATGCTGAGTAGACTGGCCAGATAGAATATTCATAACCTTAAATCTGAAATTGTCTTTGTTTGCTTGTATGTTCATCAAATTGCATCACTCCAGTGGCAGGTTGCTCTGTGCATAATTCTACTGGCACTGCCCAATGTTCTCGAGTTGTCTGTCTTTTCCATTGTGTTCAAGGGCAGCCTAGATCACTTGGAAATCTACTTCAAATTCCTAAACACCAGAATATTTTAACTGAAAGAACAAGAAAGGTGTTTACAGTTGTTTACAATGGAGACACGTCTATTCCTAATAAATTATGTTTATTATAGATCAAACACAACAACAAACATCCACTTGAAACCGCAATGGTACACCTACTGCAGTTAGAATAGGATTGGTCAACCTAACTTCGAGGATAATACAAATGCAGTCTCACATATTATCTACACAGTACATTTGGTTCTTATAAAGATTCGTAGAAAGATTCTGGTTTTGTCACGTGCCATTCAATGCAGCACAAATGCCTAATACAAAATTGTGAGTTGATGATTAGGATCACGTTTTTTAGGCTTTTATTGTATCTGTAAGGAAGGTTTCGTCCCATTTGGCAATTCTCATACTGTATGTGGCTTGTTTATCTGAACAATACAGAGCTACTTTTTGAATCCATTCAACTCCTTCACTGTCAAGATACGCTGGTCCTGTCCTTTCAAGACTAAAAGCACGCAGCACAATCTGTATTCCGGAGAAGATCCTGTCAGCAGATGTTAGTCATGTAAAAGCTTCAGAAAGACATAACACAGGCAGACAGAGGGAACACAAAGAGAAACACAAGAACATGTGTCAGCAACTGTGGCCATCAAACTGCACCTATAGAGCTTCAACACTGATTCAGCTGTTTGGATGTTTCTGGTTACAATTCTTACTGGACAACAGAAAAAGCAGAGTTGGAAAGTAATTAGATACTTACATTTTTAAGTAATTTACTTAAATAGATAATATTTTTAAAGTAAATTACTTTAACATTTTTTAAAACAAGCTTTTTACCTCTGTGAATTGTAGCAGCAGCAGTAGTAATATTAGTACTAGCAGCAGTAGCAATAGGAGTGTGTCTATGTTCCCTCAGCCCTATGTTCCCACAGCTGTATGTTCCCACAGCTCTATGTTCCCACAGCCCTATGTTTTCTCAGGTCTATGTTCCCATTGCCCTATGTTCCCTCAGCCCTATGTTCCCACAGCTGTATGTTCCCACAGCTCTATGTTCCCACAGCCCTATGTTTTCTCAGGTCTATGTTCCCATTGCCCTATGTTCCCTCAGCTCTATGTTCCCACAGTCCCGTGTTCCCACAGGTCTATGCACCACAGCTCTATGTTCCCAGAGCCCTTTGTTCCCACAGCTCTATATTCCCAGAGCCCTTTGTTCCCACAGCTCTATGTTCCACAGTCCTTTGTTCCCACAGCTCTATGTTCCCTCAGCCCTATGTTCCCACATTTATATTTCCATTCAAGTAAAATTATTAAGTACTTTCTCTTCTACTTGGGAAAGATATATTTTTAAGTAACCAGTTTGATTACTCCTTTAAACTCCGTTATAAAGATAGTATGCTTACAGTTATTCCATTAGATGAATAGCAGTAGACTTTATGGATTTATCCAGCCTTTCTCCAACAGAAGTTTCTCCTCATGTAGTATAACAGTATATAGGACACCTCAGTTAAACAGAAGAATTAGATGAGACAGAGCCAAATGTCAGCATCCAACCTTTGGGATAAAAACACCTGCCCCCAGCTCTCAGGCTCCAGAAGCCTGCAGGCAAGCACTGATTACTGCGCCAGCACTTTACACAACACAAACACACAGCCATGTTTTCCTTCTAGAATCCAGATCACTGATTGGTCTGGTAGTTAGTTTCTTCTGATAAGTTGGAGAGTAATTATAATCAATAATAATTAGAAGAGTAATTGAGTAACAACAATGCAAATGGGTAAACATGTAACTAGGTCAGAAAGTTTTTTTTTTTTTTTTTTCCCACCTTCATTTAAACAGGAAAGTCCCAATGAGATTAACGGGGAATCGTGGCCCCACAGGGGACGTACTGTACATGTTTTCAGTGGTAGGAGTGTCCAGAGCACCCGGAGAAACCTGCGCAGACACAGGGAGGACATGCAAACTCCAAAGGTTAGAAAGGCCAAGCACTATGCTACTGTGTTTAATTGAGTAAAAAGGTAACTAAGCTGCAAGTAATCTAGTGAAATAATCTAAGAAATTAAGCCAGAAAGTAACCAAATCTGAAGGTTTTTAAGTAGAAAATTAACAAAGCTGCAAAGTAATTAAGTAAAGGATAAATAAGAGACCTATGTAACTTAGTAAAACTAACTGAGGGTAATTGAGTAAATAAGTAACAGAAAGTAATAGAGGAAAAAAGTCACCAAGCCAAAAAGAAATTGAGTAAACTGCAAAGTAATCAAGTAAAAAAACTCGGAAAAGGAAATTGAGCGGGAAAATTTAGTAAAAATTTGGAAAATAACTGAGTAAAAAGTAATTCAGGCAGAAAGTAACCACTTAAAAAAGTAACTACATTGGAAAGTAATCAAGTAAAAAAAAAGCTAAGTCAAGAATAATAAAAAATTAAAAAATAACCAAGCCAAAAAGAAATTGAGTAAAAAGGTTACTAAGCGGCCAAACTATCAAGTAAAAAAAAAGAAAAAAAAAAAGAAATTTGGCCAGGAAGAAAATAAATTAAGACGTAAAGTGATGAAGTAAAAATATATATCAGGAAGTTGTTGTGTAAGATATTAACAAAGCTGGAAAGTAATTACTAAGAACTAAGTCTGCAAGTTTTTAAGTAAAAAAGTAAATAATTTGGAAAGTAATCAAGCAAAAAAGTAACTAGGCAGAGAGTAATTGATAAAAAAAATCAGAGGGCAATTGAATATAAAATAATTTGTAAATATGTCTGAAAGTTATTGATTAAAAAAGAAACTAAGCTGGAAAATAATTGAAAACATTAAATGACACATGAGCATGATGGGGTCAGTATTTAGGAGTTCAGTCTCTGCTATTCCATTTTCCTTTGGCTATATATAAAAAAAAGCATAGTTAATATTCTCAACTCTTCACCACTTTAACAGAAAAAATGAAAGGATTTGTTAAGGAGCCACAACATTACTTTATTATTTAATGGCAATAACACCTAAAACTACAAACACACTGCTTGCTACAGAAGCCTGATTGATCTACAAAGCTGCCATTATGTAGTCATATGATCAAATAAGGTTTGGAGAAGTTTGTTTTTTAATTGAATTAGTTCGTCTCCCATCCACAGTTTGTTGTCTATTGGCACTTTGTCATGTGTATCAAGTCCCTTTCCCACGCCAACCCACAATATTGGCAAGACTTTTAAGAAACATCAGTGACAGCTTAATGGACCATCCCACAAACCCTTTTTTACTTGGGTTGTTTGTAACGTAGTTTTGGGCATACTATTTTATCTGGCTGTGTATTTTCTCCTTTCAGCGTTCTGACATATGACTTGTGCCAAATGCTATCTTCTTGGAATGAAAAGTCCTGGAGAGAAAACATTGCGGCTTTACAAGATGGAAGAGGCGGATTGGACTAAGTGATCCAAGAGTCCATGTCTTCCTATTACTGCTTAATTGTTTAATGAAAAGAAATCTCTCGTCCCGTGTGCCATGGTAAATGTGTCACGGTGGTAAGCAGCACTTTGTGGCTTTGTTTTGCGGCAGGGATTCTTGGCCATCACTGTCAACCGGACAATTTACTGGAATGAGGAGTGGAGAAAGTAAGTTGGGTCCTATTTCTAAAATGTTATAACTTACTGTACCTCTAGACAGTATGAAGCACAATAAGCACTAATTTGAGAGTACACTTTTTAAACATATTGTCTTTAAGAAGTAAGCAGTGAAACATTTGTATACAATACTAAATGATAGAATACAGACAATATTCTATGAAATGGACCAGAGATTTGCAAAGGCAAGATTGTATCATGGGATGAAATTTGGAAAAATGCTAAAGAACCTTTCCAATGTGGACAATTTAAGATCTTAAATAGACGTAACCAATGCAAATGTAGTTCTAGGACCAACAAAGCCACTGGAAGCTTTTGTCAGCTCACATTCGCACTGCCAATAGGAACCAGATAGGAACATAAAGCGAAGACAGCCAGGTCACACGGTTCATTGTAAAAATCTTCTAACTTGGCCAAACAGACAAACTCTTTTACTATTTGATACAATGAAGTTAGTTTGGTTATGTTTTTGCTTGAATTTAATTTATATGGGCGGAGCTGAGTTGTGTAACCAATCAGACAAACAAAGGACATACCACCAGACAAACATGGTGGATTCTTGCCGGTTTTGCCATAAAACACCAGGATACAACGTATTATGTGGAGCTTTGTACTAATTGTGAACAGGGAAATCAACAGAAGTCAGTTGAACAAAGACTTGCAGAGAAAGTGGGTTTGTTTCAGTGTGGTCTTTACGTTCAGCATCAACAGAACTTCAATGTTGGTAAAATGGCAACAAGACAAAGAATAAAAAAAACACAGAGAAGACTGAACAACAACACAGACTTCTGCAGAACCAACAGGTGACAAAAGAAAGCATTAAACACTGTTAATAATGTCATAGAAGTTATTAAATTCACTCTGGTGCCATCTTGGTTATTTTTGAGGAGGTTAGTTTCCATATTTGTAAGACAGTGGGAAGACCATTTGAATTTCATGAATACCTATTGTATATCTTAACTTTAACGGTTAAGCCTGAGTTGATGTTGCTCTGCTTGAGTGTACATTATTTATTAGGGATGTAACAATATCCAAATTACTCGGTACAGTATTTTCACAATATTAATGTCACATGATATTGTGGGGAGGCTCACAAAAAAATGGAGAATGTTTCTACAGAAACATTTGCTTAGTGTAATTGATTTCAACCCTATTTCCATCTTGTGGGCACTTTTCAGAATTGGCACATGGGTTGCCGAGGAGTGACAGCGGGTGTCAAAGAGTTCAATCAGAAGAGCAAAAACGCAGCGGCAACAACAAGGCATTTGGGAGCAACGTCTGCCATTGTTGACCCGTGAAACATCTGCTCTGTCCTTGCGATCACACTTCATTTTCAGACGGGATACGGAAATGGCAATGCGTTCTGGCGTTGTTAAATATCAGCGTTCTAAATAATATATGTCAGCAGTAGCAGGACGGGCGACTGCGGGCCTAGCTCGGGCTGACACTGTCCATCTTTAAAGCAGCTTTTTTGGTGGTAATTAGACATGAAGAATTATTGGAATCTATACCCACAAGACAGAATGGAAATGTCGAGAATGCTGCAGCTCATTAACAGTATTCTTCTGAGGGAACAAGCTTTGATTAGATTGTTCATTCCTTCAAGGCAAATCCAGCTGAACAAAAGATCCTTGGTCTAAAAAGCCGCAGATTTCACACACTCATATTTCACGCATTAAATCACAAGGATACAGCGCACTGTTCTTTAAATGAGCAATTAGCATAGCACCCACAATTTGAATTCAGATCTTAAAGTAAAGGCCACATTTAAGAAATTGTTGTGTGCCGTGTGTAAATGAATTGTTTTCATGCAAAAGTGGAAGCTTACAGTGATTATCTGATTTGGCAAGGAAATGCGTGTCTGGTGTAATTAGACAAAAAATGTTACATTCTGTTTACAGAACGGATCTGGAATGGGCAGATGACCAAAACCATGGGCCAATTTGAAGACTTGTGCTGACAATGTAAGTTAACAAACAAAACTAATTAAGGCCTTAATGGGTGAGAGCCAATGGCAGATTAATGGGCTTTACATAGTGGCCATTTGAGAAATTTAAGTTTCAGTCTTAA
This sequence comes from Bostrychus sinensis, assembly GCA_020698575.1. Taxonomy (NCBI): domain Eukaryota; kingdom Metazoa; phylum Chordata; class Actinopteri; order Gobiiformes; family Eleotridae; genus Bostrychus; species Bostrychus sinensis. The sequence continues at coordinate 15,503,161 of CM036242.1, forward strand.
TGTCCAGTTATAAACTCGTACATAGCTTAGGAGGAGAACTTTAGGGAACAATTGTTGAAAAATGCAGCATACAGTTTTACCTTTTACCAATTGCTCTATTTACCAAAACATTGAATTATTCTTTTGGCCTCTCTCTTCAGGGGTTGTCACATTGAATCACCTAGTGGATTGCAGATTTAGTCTTGTATAGATTTTTATGCAAGATGCCCTTCCTGACACAACCGTATTCATGCTGGGTGCTGGCACAAAGATGACCTTGTGACCTAATGACAGGGAAAGGTCACATCATCTCACTTTTTTTTTCCAGAGAATGCTGTCTGGTGAATATATACGTGTGCCTAATACCTAAGAAAAAATACATTGATTCTGCCAAATATAACACATGCTTTTAATACTGATATTTGACACACCAGTGAGATGTGTCATAACTGTATTTTTTACAGAGATCAATTGGTTTGGTGGTGTTTTGACCCTTGCCACCTACTTTAAAATCTGTTGACACTGGTGGAATTTAAAAAGGCACAACATGAACACAAGAAGAAAAAAGTACTAGTTCTAAAAAAAACATTTTTAAAATCAAGTTAAACGAGAGGGTAGAATAGAAGGTTTATAATAGTTTTATTGTTTAGCTTATTTGAAGCCTAAATACAGTTTCACTTTCACCAAATGGTGCATGGATTGTAAAATGCAGTACATGTGGAGTGAAGTCAGTAGTAAAATCATGAAAAAAAAATGTGTCTCACAATAAAATAATCAAGGATACAATTGTCATGCAAAGTGTATTGCTTGCAACAGTTATATGGTATATTTCAGAATTTTACCTCAAATTAAATTTATATTTTATTGCACTAGACTTAACACTTGATGGTAACATTTAGGGAAAGACTTACTTGAGCACTGGTAAATAATACAGGTAGCATGGTTGAGGCAAATGTTTTCCACCAAATAATGGTTTGCAAAATCAAAATCGGGGGTTTCAATTTTAGTATGTTGTTGCACTTTCCTCTGAGCTACTCTTGCCACAAATAAAAATGATTCAGTATTTGACATAATGATTTAATACTTAAAGATTTTATTCCTTAGGCTGTGTTTCTGACTTTTTGCACTGACAGTGAAGATTAACCTAAGAGTTCTGTTCACCCCAAGTGTCTCCAGAGTGTCGGTCTGCAGGGAGATCATTGTGAAACTTTTCAGACATTATACAGCATACATCAGAAGAACTTTTCCCATTCCAGATGAAGGCGGTAATCCCATTTGGGAAGGCTCATCATTTAGGAAAATCCTCATCCTTCAACCACTGAGCAATAAGCAAAGCAGTGATGAATACCTGGGCCATGAATAGTAAATGTGTGTAATTAAAGATACCTGAGGATTATTACCTTGGTCGTACACCTGAGGAGGAGAGAGCCATTAGAAAAGCTGGATAAGAGAAAGAGATTGGGCCAAGAGCATGACTGATGGCTGCACTTGGAATCATTGGAGTCATTTGGGCTGAGAATGTGACATTTGATTAAGTCTGACCTAGATACCACAGAAGAGTCAGGGCCTCTTACATGCACTTGGAGAAGAGTTTGAATGAAAAGAGAAACTTTTTGAGGTAGTGAACTGGCTTCAATAATGTGGTGAAATAAACTGTAATGTGGCTCAGTAACTTGTCACATTCACATTTTTGTTTCTATAGGATCTTTTAGACGACTTTTGATTCCATTTTATTAAACGTAAATACTGCATACCCAAGTTATAGCATAGTAGAGAATTGGCTAAGATATTGTAATAGCGGTATATAGTTGTCTTCATACTGTTTATACTTTATACTGTTTTTGTTAGTTTTTTTTTTTTTTTTTTGTTTTTTTTTTTTTTTTTTTTTTTTTTTTTGTCCTGCCCCTGTTTACGCCTGGTTTAGCCCTATTAGTCCTGGTATAGACCTGGTTCAGTCCTGGTTTAGCCCTATTATTCCTGGTTTAGCCCTAGTTTAGTCTTGGTTTAGTCCCGGTTTAGACCTGGTTTAGCCATGGTTTAGCCCTGGTTTAGACCTGCTTTATTCCTGGTTTAGATCTGGCTCAGTCTAGTATTAGAAAAATACCTGAGCTCTGTGACCTCTATGGTGCGTACGTCCATGGTTAGTGCCTCCCAGCAAGGAGGTCCTAGGTTCAAATCCCGGGCTGGACTGGGCCTTTTTGTGTGGAGTTTGCCTGTTTAAATCTAAAGGTGAAATCTGTTTCTGACGTTAAAAACATAATAATATTGTGATATGTTAAACAACAACTAAAAGCTTTAAGGTTAAAAGGTTTTAATGGCAAAAAAGATTGGCTATTGATGTTTTTTTTTTTTTTCAAAAAAGAAGACATTTTGGATGAGTGAGCCAATTAGTCAGCAAAACAAAATATATATATGGGATTGGCATATAGTAAAAAAGTTTGACCTGAGGAGGATCTAGTCTGGATCAAAACGTCTAAATAAAATGCAGTCTGCTGGAGTAAGTGCACAGGTTTCCGTATGTGCATATACAGTTACAGTGACTTGAAGACTTCGTCCAATCAAACCCCAAAAAGGACATTTTAATTAGCATGCTAATGCAGCTAACAGGTATTTTAACATTAAGCTGAAAAAAAAAAGGCTTTTGCATTTGTAGGCCTGCAAATGTGACCAGCAGAACCATGTTAGTCCCATTGTTCAGTATTTGCATATATTGCATGTGTATGTGGAGGAGCTAAATTTGATTACACATTGACCCAATCACCTTGATGCAATAAGGGCTTATATTTCTTTTTCAGATAGCCCCACTGTAAAACCAAACACTTACAATATGTTGTCAAATCACTGTCATTAAATATAAGATAGTACTGGGTCATCCTTACTAACAAATGTGAAGTATTTACTGTAAGCCATGTGTACTTGTAGGACGCTGAGTCCGACAAGCAAAAATCTCCTCTGTATGTGAGGTAGCTGTCTGAATACTCCAGGTAACAAATCACAAAGAGCCCCATTGGGAGTACATCCATTGACTTTTGAGATGTGGAGCAGATATAACCTTGACATTAATGGGAGGTTTTCACATTCTCAATTCTTATGGGGCTGACTATAATCTGTTATAGAGGTGGCTGAGACCCCCCCAGGGCCCCTCTGAAGCCTGAACCCCTGAAATAACCTTGTCTGGATGGGTTCAGTCCATCCTTCCCACTGTCCTCTTGATGTTTACCAAACCTAAACAGCTCCCCTTGGCCAGCCTCCGGAGAACAACACAGCAATTATTCCATGTGTATGTAGATTGAATAATATGGCTTTTAATTGTCTTGTCTATTATAATTATGTCAAAGCTGTAACCTTTAATTAAGCATGTGCCAATTATTTTATTCCCTTTTTTGTCAGGAAGGATGAAAGTAATTACTGTCACCTTGCAAAGTATAAGTTGTAATTAATCCTTTTTCTGATTTCACCAAATCCCATTTTTGGTCATTACTGGCCTCCTAATCCTCTAAAGATTATAAAGCCGGGTAATTATAAAGAATGGATGTATGCTTGTGTTTGTGCGCCATCAGCAGAAGATAATTTCCTTCAAGAAACAGCAAGGAAACTGTTCACACTGTATAGACAATCGTGGCATTATGTGACCTTTATAGTAAAATACAGGAATACCCATATTTTACTTTTTTTGGTTTTGTCTGATGTTGTGTGTTTTAGGCAGAATTTGCTATGCACTATGAAAATTTTGACAGAGCTGGGCTACTTCTACATTCTTAGATAGTCTTAGATAATAGGAAAATCTTGGGGATGTTATGATGGTAAAACCAGACTCTATTATTGGCTACACTTATACAATACAGCCTCACAATGTTTTTGTTTGTTGACATAAAACAGGGTCCCTATCAGAGTCAAGATTAACGGCTGAGAAACTGCATTATGTAAGCTGAGGTAAGGCTTGTGTCCACTACAGTAATGCAATGTTGCTTTAAAGAAGTGTCGAAACCCTCAGAGCTGTTGGAGAAACAGATGATACCAGTGGTATCTGGGCACATGGACCCAGTGTGGGGCAGGGTGCAGTGTGGGTCTTTTTCAAAAACAATTTATCAGACATGGCCAGGTGGGTTGTGGACCCAGAATGTGGGCCATTGTTGCAGGCCATAAAAACCCTGGATGTCTGGGGGATGTTGCCCCCTGTCTGGGAGCTCTGTGTAGCTGATATGTCCAGACTCAAACATGCACATTATGTATCTGAAAGGATGGTATAATCCGTTCCTATATATGCCAGCAGCCCCCCTCCCCACTGCCAGCTCTTCTATTCATGTTTGCCTCTCTCAAGAGGGCCCTAAAAATGGTGCAATAGCATGCTTCTTCTTCAAGTTGAAATATGACAGAAAGCCATCACTATAGTCCTCTGTGGACTTCCAGACACAAGGCTGGTTTGTTATCGGAGCCAGAGCCAACACTGTCCACTTTACATCAGGCTCTTTGATGCCAGGGTTTGGCCTTTCTCCATCCACATGTGTGTAGTTTGTAAATATAGAATCCAAACTGGGAGATTTAAAGTCAATTCAGCCATGGCCAAAAAAACTTTAGTCATATTTACATTTCTGAATATGTTTTTAACTCAGTGTAGATGGTGTCTTACAGTATAACTTACAGTATACACTATAACTTACATTATAACTATCCCAGGCAAATTCTTGAATTTGTAAAAAGATTTGTTTTTGGTGGGATCCACACCATATGTGGTGATATACAGAAACTTTTTGGCCTAAATGATAAAAGTCAGTGCCAGCTCAGCAATTGTGGTTGATTACCTCACACAAACATGTAAAGCTAAAAGACACATTTTAATTTAACACACAAGTTAGTGATATCAAGAGCATATTTTTCTGTGAATATATTGATTTTATATTCATATAAACTTTCTAAAGTGATGCATATCATTATAGTTGGATAGTAGAAAAATAAAAGGGATACATCAATGCAGTAAATGAATGGTTTATGTTATCTTCACTAGCTACATATACCAGGTTCTGGTTTAGTTGCTGTGGCATTCCCCCTGAAAACTACAAACTTTAAATTGTTTAGCTATAAAAGACTATATTAGATCTACTTTTACAAATTACACAACTGTCCCAATGACTTTGGAGATACTAGAGATGAAGATGACATAAACACATCTGTTTCTTTTTTCTCTTCTAGATGAATGGTGATCTGGTTGCCCCGGCATCAATGCTGCATCCAGTTGGAGTATTAAGTAGATGCTAAAAAACATAACTTAGCACACATTTTTTTCTGATTGTACACTGCCTATTGTACTTCAATTCTTATCTATAGCAACAGACAAATGATGTACAAATTTGTAGCAGAGCCCTCTGCCTATATCTCTGCTCTGCCTATAGCACCCAGCACTGTCACTTCAAGGTAAATAACTAGACAAATATAGGGGAATTTCTTTGATTGCCTTACTCTGTGCAAGCACTGTTTTGTACTATATGTAGGAAGTGACAGTGTGGCTGTAACGACATTGCTGAAAGCCTTATATTAAGAAGCCCCCAAATGCCTTCATGTTGTACAAAGCTGAGCAAAGGCTAAGAGTCACAAAGGAACTTAAGATCACAGACTCCGCTGCAGTCAACAAAGAGATCGGACAGAGAGTAAGTGTGCAACCTTTAGCAGAACAAATATTCAAGTGTACTATGTTTCCTCCAATTGAACTTAAACAGTAGTTTTCAAAGTGATTGTGGGACACAATTTATTCCCTGATTATTGTGTAATCCACTTTTTCAGAAATGGCAGAAGTTCTCAAACATAGAACTACTGTTACTTCAGAGAAAGTTAAAAAGGTAGCACATGGCTACATGGAAAAAATGTATAGTTACTCTCCACCAGTACACCTTTTAGGGAACCAAAGTTATTATTTGACTACAACCATTCATTATCATGACCCACTTTTGATTTCCTACCTACCAGTTGAAAACCGCTGATTTAAAGCATGCATTTCATAATTTAATGTCCTATTTCTTTGCAGTGGAGGATGCTGTCTGAGGCAGAGCAAGCCATGTATTTTGAACAGGCGCATGCTGAAAGAAGGGCTCATGCAGCAAAGTACCCTGATGGATCACTCTATGACAACCTTGTAAGTACATTTTGTTTCCATAGAACTGTAAGTTAATAGTAAGTTAATAACAGATCATCAAAAACTGTCTATGCTGTTTTTAGGGGAGGAAGGACAGGAGAAAGAGGACCACCTTCACAACTAAATTACATCATTTTAAGTTTCAAAATACTTCCTGGTCACTTCATTTCATTGTTTTGCTTAGTGGGATTTTGTTTGCAATATATTTCAGCACCTGCATATAACAACAATAATACAGCTCCTGTAGCACCAGTCTTCAGCCACGTCCCTTCCTATCAGTCAGCACCGAACAACTCTGGACCTGTTACCTAGCACACATCAGGACACTACTGAACAGCATTCTTTTCTTTGTCAGCACAATAAACAGTGGAATTCACAAATAAACATCTTATAGTGTTTTTTTTTTGTTTTTTTTTTCTCTCTCTCTTGGTGTAAGTTCTAAGGACAGTGGCTTTTAGGTTTGAGGGTCAAGCCAACATTTTAATTTCTTTAAAACACTGATAGACTATTTTTCTATGAATGCTTTGAGACATTTTTTATTTTTATTTTTCAAACTTAGCAAGGTGCGCCCAGGTAAACAGGAAACAAAACACATCAATCTACAGACTGCATTGGCGCCCACTTTCACACACACCCCCTCAAAAATGACAAGAATGTTATAACCAGAATATCCATCAAACAGAGTTGACAAATTGATAAAAATCAGCAAAGAATAGGGCCTATGCATCTGCTTAGTTTGTTAGGAGGGGCCATTGTCTCTGTTCCTGGGGAGTGTCTTCTCTGCTGTGTTCATCCATGGCTTCTGGTTTAGAAAAACCCTCATGAGTTTTCTCACAGCGACTGTTCACACAAGTGGAGTAAACAAGATAGTTTCAGTATATTCATCCATTTTGTTGCATATGTTTTTATGTTATGTTAGTAAAGGCATTCTGATTGTAACATGATGATGATGATTGAGATATACATAACAGTATTTGTATCATCATCTGTATCTGTTAGTATTTAAGCTTTGAGGACTTAATTCTTTAGGAAGAAATGATTGAATGAAAAATTATCAAACTATGTTCATTTATGCTTCTCCTGTAATGTTAATAGAATGTCCCTTTTGTATGACCTTTACATGCTAAGCTCTTGTTAAGACATTAAAACACCAATCATTGCAGTCTTCACTTAAATAAATTGCATCACTGACTGCAATTTGTATTCCTCTCACAGAAAACTGTTTCTCCTAAAATGGAAGAGTATTTATGTGTTTTTTTTAGCCCGCCTAGTTCCTCATTCTCTCCCTCACTGTCACTTCAGCTGCTGGCTTTCTCAGTGATGAATCTCAATTATGCCAAGGTCACCTTTCACCGCCGTGATCTCGCCGCGGCTTTATTGGAACTGGCAGTACTTCCACACTGTCATGGCCATGCTTATTGTCAGCTTCTGCACCCTCAAAAACAAAACTGCCAAATAAGTAAATAAATTGAAATGAATAAATTGAAAAAAAGTTACAATGGCTGTTTGGCCAGCACAATTGGCATAACTGCTTCAGGCTCAGGCTAATGATTCCTGATTGTTTTCGATTTGTGCAATCCAAAAAGTGAGGGGAAGTGTTCAGGGACAGTTCATTCACTTGCCATCCAGATGATTTTGTACCCATTGAATGAACAGACCAGTAAAAATGAGAGATAATAGGCCAGCTACCACCTGGATTCATAGAAGTAAATCACTGCAATTATACATTTTATTTATGGGCTCAGGATTAGCTCTACTGGTCAGGCCACTACACTTACATGCTTATCTTATCCCATATAATGCTATATCAACATTTTTTGAGTTTTTAACCATGTTATAAAAGCATACCTGGAAAACTTTTTTTTTTTTTGTTTTTTTTTTTTTTTTGCATTTGTGCATGTTTGAGTAATCGTGTTTGCTGAGCCAATCCTTTCTGAAGACCTGGAAATGCTCAGTCTCACAGCTCTACATAGATATAGACCCCCGCACTCATTCTGATCATTTCAGTGCTTATATTATCAACACTACAAAGCCGTCAGCTCATTTATCTATCTGTTAGCATCATGTTGCTAATAGTTGTGCTAATTAGCCATTTTATGTCTTTTTTACGTATACCATATGTTCTGTAATTTCCCCATCGTTGCCAGCAGGGGGTGCCAGACACTGAATCCAAGCATTCTCCACAAATTGAAAGGAACAGCTCTCCAAAAGAAAATGTTTTCTATACATATACATTATTTTAAGTTACAAAACATGAAATATCAACACAAAGGTGTCTACAAGCAATTTAAAAAGCCTGGAAAAATTACAATATATAACCTTTAAAAGTAATTTTAAAAATCACAAGAGACGCTGGCAACATCATTCCATATACTCTTGTACCTTAGTGTAGACAGACAAGTATTAATTGTTTCTGGTTTTGCCATAAAACACCATTATGCGCTGTATTATGAGCAACTCCGTACTTATTTCTGAATGGGGACAGCAACAGAAGGCAGTTGTACAAAGACACACAGCAGATAAACGGCTGTGATTGGCTGGTTCCTGATCAGCTGAGTGGAAATGGTTCACTATGGCTGAGGAACCAGACTCTCCTGATTTAGAAAATGAGGTAAGGAGGAGCTGGCTGGCCAGGCTAATGCAACATAACAGACTAGGGTGACCACCTCTTCCACTTTTGATTGTACTGCACAGCCATTTAAACATCTGTCCCTCCATTTCACTTATTAACAGGGCTGAAAGTAAGCCGGTACGGCCCGGTACTACGTACCGACATAAGATTTAGAGGGGGTACGCAGTACCGGGTAGAAAGAGATCAGCTGTCCGGTCTTTGCAGCTTTTACACACATTAGAAAGCAGCCGCAGACCGCGGACGCTTTTATGAGGAAAAAAATAAACTCTGACACTAAAGCATGTGAACCAGGCTGTGCTTTATCTCATCATATATGTGTCTGTGTGTTTTTGTGTGGCTTATGATCGCTCCGTGATGTGATTTAATGCACAGAACGTCCCTCTCTGCTCTCATCATTCACTGATTGTCTCGCTTCCTTAAACAAACGCATTGAGCATTGCGCGTCTTAAGCCCAAAGCACACCTGGAGTGCCGCCTAAAATTACACCAAACGCTTGAAAAGGTTTTAATCAGTGGTCCTCAACCCGGCGATCGTGATCTACCGTCGATTGTAAAAGCAGTGCGGGTAGATCGCGGAGCCATGTCTTTCCAAATAAAGTCATTTGCCTATGGCATTTGAATGACACGCAGATGAATCAGTCTGAGCTTCTTTCTAAAACACGAGACACCGCGGAAGCGCGAGGAAACCGCACGAGCTACGAACTAAACAGAATACAAGCAACTTAATAACAATCAGAGTTCTGGCCGCTTTCACTTCAGTTCTGTTGTGGAGGCTGCGGGCGGCTCGCGCTCCGCGGCCGCTCTGAACACTGCCATGGGGCTGACGCACACACACACACACACACACAGGAGGAGAGGCAGCGGTATCAGGGAGGAGACAGGTGAGGAAGGTGTCAGAGCCTGATGTATGTCACCTATTTGCTTTGTTTTTGTTACTGCAGAAGTACGGGGGCCATGTGTGCGCCTCATAGAAAACAATAGGGGCATACATATTTTTTGACGTGCGTCCGGTGTGTGTTGGCCTTTATAGGGTGCGTTTGATTTGTTTTCCAACACTGTTAAACCCTGTATAAGCCATGTCTATATTTTTCATTTATATCTGCTTTTTCTGCTATTAATATATATATATATATATATATATATATATATATATATATATATATATATATATATATATATATATATATGTAGGCATAATTTGTTATAGTACCGGCATAAGCAAAAATCTACTTTCACCCCTGCTTATTAAGATAATGTCCCTTTTTTCATTGGTGCTCAGTGGCTCTTATAAAAAGTGAGATTCAAGGTAAGAACAATGAGGTAAGGTCAGTATTCCTTGTGTAAAATGTAGAATAAATATTTGAGGGAATCCCATCTTGCTGGGTTGAATACATGTCTAGTCTGTAGCTGCCCCTGTGTTTCAGGACAGGCCTTTCCTGGAGCTGGGGTTGGTGTTTTGAGAAAATGCAGAGAGATTTTTTATTTATTTATTTATTTTCTGTTCCACCTATATATCAATGAATAAACTCTCAGTAAAGACATTATTTGGAAAATGTATATTTTTGGAATAAAAACAGCACATTATATGTTTTCTAGGCCTTAAACTGAAGCAACGAGTATCTCAGTAATTTGGTAAATTAGATTTGTATATCGACACATTTATGTCTTGAGATGTCCTACCTTGTCCCACCAAATCACACAACTTGTCCCACTTTTTGTACTTTTTGAGGTGGTCATCCTAATCCAGACCTGGGTTTGGAGTTTAGATGTGAAAACACTCTAAATAACAGTGAATAGTTACTAGCCAGCTTAGCCTTGTTAAAAGTCACAGCTTTTGAGTCTCTCTCTTGAGTTAGAACCTTTCATTATACATTTTCTTGCAAGTTAATTAAGATATTTACTTGAATTGACTTGTTTTTTTGTTTTTTTATTGCAATTGTATACCAGCACTATACTACTACACTTACTACCAATGCTTATCTTACATGTAGAAATAAATCGCTAGAGACACAGGCCAATTTGGCTCTCTACAAACAAGCCTTGAAGTGTGTGTGGGTAGACATCCACCATTCGCTTCTGATGATGATGATGATGATGATTGGACTGTGAGTAATTGTATTCAGTGTAGCATCTGTTGCTAAGAGAAGAGAATGAGCCGGGGAGGAGGCTTGTGGGGAAATAGTTAGCCTCACAATTGACAGTGACACGCTGATAAGCAGTGTGTTAGTTGAACCAATAGTCCTTTGATGAGCCAGTGATAGAACTCGTTAGACCAGCGTTGGACCATTTACCTCTGTGATGTATCTTATTTGTCCGTTCTCTAACCACCCACACATCCTCCCGAAGCTGTCTCCCTTCAAAGGCGTCAGATCTTAATGGCGCTACAAATACAAAGCTCGCATTGACTTCCTCCCTTCATCATTAGGCCATTCTCAGCATACTCGTGTGTCTCCTTAGAATCACAGGAATATGAAAACAGCTATTTATTTTACATCAACTCAGCTTTTTTTTTTTTTTTCAAATAGACATGACAGTTTAAAAGGGACATGCTGCAGTAAATTTGCTAAGAGAAGCCTGGATCTTAGCAAAAACAATGGCTTCACTTATACTTTTCAACAGCAGTAAATGAATAGGGGCAAAAACAGCTGCCAAAATAGTCTGAGGCCATTTGTGTTCTGCCCAATCGAATGTCTGTCTCTGAGTCACAGGTCTAAAAGTCATGAGGACTAATAGAGGCTGGAGAGGAGCGGCCAGTGTCTCCTAGACATATATAATGGCAGAGGATTGAACATCATATTGTCCAGATGGGACTGAGAGAAACACAGGGCTGCTGTTTTTTTTCTCAAAGCCAGTTCTTGAAGCTTTTCTGGGCAAGATTTTATTTTCCTCATGTAACTGTCAGTGCATTAAAGGCATTTCTGCTCAAAACAAAGTACTTAGAAAATATGGCCTTAATATAATTCATAGCTTTCTCGAACTAGTTCATGGGCAAATTAAATTAAATTAAAAAATAAGGATTGTTTTTTTCTCTCATCACATAAGTGTTAAGTCTCATAAATAAGCAGCACATAGCTTTTAGTCAAACAATAAGCTAGCATCCTTTTTTTCAAATATGTTTTTACTTTTTAGTGTGCCAGTAGATTAAAATCCTTATTATAACAGGAAATAACTGTGTCTTTCCCAATTAAGGGGACACTGAAATGCAGAACAAAATGTTTGCCTATATGCTCAATGCAAACATTAAACAACATGAGCAAAGCAGTAGCTGTGTGCATTACCCTTGCACTGACAATTCACTTATTTTAGTTTTAGCCCTCTTTGTCTCCAGGTCTAATTTAAAAGATGCAAAATACAATTGAGCCTAACTTGTGTTAAATTTGATTTCACAATAAGAGCATTCAAAATTAAAAACTAAAATTTGACCAAAACTAAAGTAGCTTTTTGCACATCAACCAAAAAATACACATCACACTATTCTAAAGGCCAAAATAAAGGAGAGGTCTTGCCATTGACAACATGGTTTCAAGTTTCATTATACTGTGTAAACCCTTCCTACTAGAGGATAATAGACAGACTCATCTTCAAACACACCACTGTCTCTGTAAATGCCAAATACGCCCAAACCTTTTCTCTTAGATGGATGGCAAACTGTAAGCTCTGTAAGGGAGTTTTCTGTCTCTAGTCTTCAACCATAAAAAGTCTAGGACCCCATGAGAGACGGGCTGCCATCCTGATCACAGAGCTGCTGCTATTTCACTGGGCTCTAAGAAGTCTGAGACAGAACGATGTGTTATTTTATGGCGTGGGCTTGAGGTTGACACTGTGTAAAGAGCTGTTCACATCATATAGCTGTCAAAAATGGGCATACCATGTGCAGACGTCATGTGGACCACACCCTGTGGTTTAAATACCAGTAAGTTTACAATCTATATAATCTCCAGTGTTTTATCCTGTAATGTTTGAGCCACCATCTGTTTTTAGGACTATAGGTTTCTTATTAGGCTACGATTAATCTGTCTTTTTTCCTCCTCCTCATGTACTGGAGATGGGGCTAGAGCCTATTCAAATGTCATTTTGAGCCCCATTAACTGTTTTCAGTTGGACAATAGCAAGGGGCCATATAATTCCGTCCAGCTGAGCATCTTGTTGGGCAGTTCGGCTCTTTTGGCTCTGCTCCCTCATAAGAGCCAGCTCTTATGGCTCCCATAAAAATGGCTCTTCATTTAGTATGACTCAAAGCATTTTATTTAGGCCTAATTTAGCAACTATGAGTGAATTATGAAAATACAGTTAAAACATCCTGTGCTCATCTTTGCTGTCTCCAGTATAGGCTATAAAAGAACCAGATGCTGCTTCTGTTTGTTTTTTGCTCATTTCTTCATTTGTACTCAGTAAGCTTCATTTAACCCATTACTTGTTGCTTTCTGTTGCTCTGTGTACTTGCCTGTACCACTACACTCGTCTGGCCTCACATGTGGTTTGCTGCATGCCCATCAAAAATTCTGCAGTGCTTGTGTTGATTTTCAGCAGAGCTGAGCAGGAGCAGCTGAAGACTCGGCTCTATGGGAGTCGGCTCCTTTGATTTGCTCCAAAAAAACAGCTCTTAGATTAGGCTCATTCATGAAAAAAACCATCACTTTTAACAAGCTTCTTCAAGCCTGTTTAAGTTGTCTTAACAAAAATACTGTATATAGCAAGTGGCTTTGTCAGCAAAGAGTGTCTTGCTCTCTTGACTTCTGGCCTTTTTAAAGCTTACCTTAAACTTCTAAACTCTCAATATACAAATGAAATACAAAGATGGGACTTCTGAATGTTAGGAGAAAAAAGGCAGACCACAGTCATGTATTCTGGTCATGTAAAATCATTAAACAATGTTGGCAAGCGTGTACAGCAGAATTAACAAAGATGTTTAATGTTATAATCGACAAAGACCCATTGGTTTCTTTGTTGGGAAAAGTTCCAGATAATATTAAGAAGAAAGATTCCTTTCTGTTTTTAATAATACAAATAGCAAGTATTAATCAAATGACAAAGAAATGGCAAAAAACAAAATGCCCTTATTAATTCAAAATGTAGGGATTTAGTGAATAAAATAAATGAAATGGAAAATATAACTATGAAACTTCGAAATCAAGTTAAATTTTTTTAAAACACATGGGAAGTCTGGAAAGATATGGCCGTTCTGTGAATGTAAAGAGAAGTATAGTATAGTATAGTATAGTATAGTATAGTATAGTATAGTATGACAGAATTTTGGTGATTATGCATGTTTGTAAAGTGACCAAGTCATGGTTGCTCCCTGGGAGCTGCGCTACCTTGAACATTTTATGGTCATTTATCCATGTTTTTTTTTTTTTTTTTTTTTTTTTTTTTGTTATTTTTAGTTATATATTATGGTTGTATGATTTTTTTTTTTGTATGAAAAATTAACCATTGTTGCAGCTGTTCATCTCTGTTGTTAAACTGCAAATAAAAAAATAAAATAAAAAAACAAAAAACTTCTAACTCTGATCTTAATATTAGATCATTGCTTTTTTTTAATTTTTTTGGCTGATTTGCTCAATTTGCAGGCATAGTCAGCACCTTTCCTTTAGGATGTTGTAATAAAAATCTGCTCAGCCAGTCAGACCTTTACTTGAGACCCTCGAGGATGTGATTGGCCAAATCTTGACGGCACCTGTGGAACATTCTGTCTTGGTACTAAAACCTACATGACATCTTATATGATTCTGATATCAGTGCTGCTGTGGGTTACATTATTCCTCCATCAAAGAAAAGAAAGTTTAATATTGTCCTATTAAATTTCTACATAACATACATATTGTGCTACATGTGACCATATGTTTTATTAATTTTAAAAGTCTTAGACACCTGAATGCCTTATAGCCCATATATTTATTTTTGTGTATTTCTGTTTACATAAGTGAGTGCAAGTGCTTAAGCTTGGTTAATAAGTTTAAAAAATGTCACCTCCCACACGCTCTACACACTCAATTATCATGTTGATGTTGTTTAATTCCACATTTAGCACATTGTTAGTCCTTGGCTTTCCTGTCAAAGTAATTTAATCACGCTATCTTGACAAACAAGCGGCAACCAAATAGCAGACGATTAGAATCAAAAGGGAGAGTATGGCAGCCATCCATCCGTGTTGGTGGTAAATACGTCTGACGCGAGACCGCATGCGCTATGCTGGCAGACACTTTGATCATCTTTCATTCACTCACACCTCTCATCTCGGGGCTTTTGGGGGGAAAAGCTCTTTTTAATCCGCCGTATGTTGCAGAAGTTTATGCAAGGTACTCCGCAGAGTTTGAGGTTCACATTAGGCGGGAAGTCTGGGGGAAAAAAAGCATACATTTACACGGTTGAGTGGTGTAATCTTCATGAAATACTGGTAAATAGGGAGAGGAAGCCTAGTGGAGCCGTAGATTAATGCTGCTATCAAATGGCCTGGGACAAAGAAGGGGATGGCTAATGAGCTGGAAAAGGCAGGGCTGTTCGCTGCGTTAAATGATACGGTAGCACCATCTCCCCACTGGCCGCCACACTGTCATGTTCACACATCCTCATGCCGCTAACAGCAATGTAGGACAAATATTAGAAAATGTCATTTGGGCAAGAACCACAATCGTGCCTTTGATGTTTTAAAGATGGATCAAAGTTGCTACAAATGAATCTTCCTCAGCATATTCTAGTTAGGGGTCGTGGGTGGTTGAACCCTATCCCAGCAACTATGGGCCTCAGGCGGGGTACATCCTGGACAGTAGACATTTATTTTTTACTTATGAACATTTCAGGAAAGGTCTGTAATGAGTCAATGGCAAAATGATCAATTTTGGTTTGCATCCATAACTAGGAATGTTTGAAGGGAATCTACCATTTTGACATGAGGACCGAAGATAAGAAAAAATTGTTTTAGTACATTCTTTACCTCTTGGAACATAGAGTTGACTACTGCCCCTGAACTAGAAGATCTTCAAGTCTGGGCACTATATCTTCACAATAGTGCCAAGGCAGAGGTATACATTCTCTGAGTCTTTTAATTTTTTCTTTTCTTTAATCTTTCTTTTCTTTTTTTTGTTTTAGTATTGTATAGCGCTTTTCTAGGCACTCGAAATTGCTTTACAATTTGGTGCATTATTCATTCACAACGTACGCATTGCTAACTAACTAATTAACCTTCGAGTTAGTGGGCAAGCATCTCTATCGACTGAGCTACTGCCGGTCTATAGATAGACCTTTCTTTCTCTTTAAAAACTGTCTAGGACTTTTGCACTAAACTGTATACAGACAGAGAACCATTCACTCTCACATTCATTCACTAGAAGCTATTTAGATTTACCAATTCCACTTAAAAGTGTATGTTTTTGAACAATGGAAGAAAACCATGGAAGTACCTGAAGATAACCCCAGGTAACACGGGGAGGAAATGCAGACTCCACTCTTTGTCTCCCGATGTCTTTGTTAAGAGGCAAGCGCTCTAACCATGTCAACATTGCAACTCTTCAGTGTCCTCAGATTTTTGAAAGAGGTCATTTACTGGCAAGTTTTTTTTTTGTCTTTTATCCCCAAAAAATTGCTTAGCTTCTTTCCTGACTTCTTGTCCTTCTGTGTCACTTAAACTCCATTTTGCTTGACTCAATGCTATCACTGGCTCAACTGTTCACTTTATGTGCCTCCTACTATCTAAACCCAGTGATATAATAAAAAACACAGTTCTTCGCCTTGTCTATTTCCTTTCAGTGGTATCATCTCGGAAATACTTGTAACTTCCTGCGACTGTCGCCTAGGTGACAGGAAGAGGGAGATGAACTCTAAGGCTAGGATAAATTTCTTGGTCTGGTCTGCCGAGGCTGTATCAATTTTTGATGTCCTACTGCCTGGCAGACACTTTTGCAGGCATTGTTTCATGTTTTATTTAGGTCTGTGTTAGAGCCAGGTTAAAATTTCAGCAGACTGCCGGCCCAAAAGTGTCTGGCAGCGCCGAGGAAATATCACATTGGAGTCAATAGTGGCCTCTTATCAAAGGTCACACTGAGAGAATATGGGATGAAATTTACGCTCACATACTTTTTTAAGATGGCTGTCCTCTCACAGGTGCAACACGGACAGAAATGAGAAATTAGAATTAAATTGATCTTTCAAACTTCTGCAAAAAAACATTATGTTGTCAAAGCTAATTTCTAAGTTTCATTATACTGTGTAAGTCCTTATAGCAGGAGAATAACAGACAGATCTTATCTACAAACAGACAAACAGGTCAGTACAAATGCCAACCTGGACCAAACCTTCAGGTTTTTATATGTATGAGATCTTCTTTTTAGTGGCAGTGAGGCACTGTGAGCGAGTGGTTTCACCAGTTCTTTGCAAATTGGTAAATAATGAATGTGTAATGTTTATAAATGTCTGCCCCTTAACCCTCATTTTTTAGAATACTGTCCACTGCATTCTGGTACTTGCCTGGAAAATCCAGACTGATATGTCTCTGTGTTATTCTACAGAGAAATATCAGTCTGGTCACCACGCTGTCCGCAGTGGTTTACTCAAATCCCAACCGTACCAGTGCATTTTGATTGGTTTATTTAAGTCACGTGTTTTTTGCGAGAAGCGTCACTCGTACGTCTCCTCACTGACAACAATCAAGATGGCGCACCGAGGAGCCGAGAGTTTGTTTCATTCAGCGGTATGGTACGGTAATGTTGAAATAACTCCCTCGTTCCTCCCTCGTGGCTTCACTACTCCGTTTGTTTACGTTCTCACTTTCTTGTCGCTTTGTTAACGTCATGTCCGCCATTTTCTGATTGGCTAACTCCGCTGTCCGTTAATTCGGGTTTGCTCCGCCCTAGAAATCGAATTGATTCTAAGGCGATTTCCAGGCAATTCTGGTACAGCCCTAGAGGGAATATTGTATATGTCTGCATATGTTAATAGTGCATTAATTATCACTAAGAAGTTCATTTTCTTGTCAACCAGGTTTATTTCCAACATGCAACATGTATTTAATGTCTGGTCAAGTTGACCCAAATGTGCACTGTCATTCTCTCAATGCATTTTGAGAAGTAATGATCAGGCTGAATGCAAAGTTAAGGCAAAATGTTTAAATGAACGGAAAAAAAAACAGGTTTAACTATTTCTCTTTTTAATTTGGTATTTTTTTTGTTTATATGGTAAAACAATGGTGTGATGTCCAAATCTTTTCACTATTGACCCCATTATAGACCACTATAGTGCAGCCCTACACAAGAAAAAACATAAAATGTATAGTCAAAAAAACTGATAGCTGTGGTTACCAGAATTTTAAAAATGCAATATTGTAAAAATACAATTGATGTAATAATTTACTGTAAACTACCTTCATTTCTGAAGTACAATGCTGTAAAAACAACACATTGTTTAAGTTATTCAGACAGTGGTTGTTCAGGAGTAAAGTAAAAGTAAAGTAAAACTCTCAGTGTAAAAAAAGACCAGACCCCTATTTCCTATTTATTTGATTCGTCTCTCACCAATGTGTACAAGTTGTTTTGATGATATTGTACTGTAAAGATGAAGGATAAATTAATGTAAAAGCTTCATATTGACACAATATTTTTACAGTCAAAATGTGGCAACAGCTGCCAGTTTTTTTTTTGTTTGTTTGTTGTTTGTTTGTTTTTTGTTGATGCTTTTTTTTTTTTTTTTTTGAACGGTGATATAGTGATGGAGTGTATGTATGGTGTGATTTCCATGTGTGCATGTAAACATCAATTTTGGAGGAAGTGTCTGGGGAGCCGACAGCTGCATACACACAGCTTGAACACTAATTTTTCATTGTAACACTGAAAGAAAGATTAAATACTATGTTTTACTGCACATGACTTTAACAGCCAAATCAGATAAGCAGTAAATAACACTGGTATATGTTTCCTTTCAAACATTAACAAACAGGAAGATTGCAGGGAAAAATGCTATGTCTCTATTGTGAGTCCAGTCAAACACACAGGCATGCTCTAACTGCTTCAGGCGCCGACATATTTATCTTACTTGAGCCAAGTGACAGTTGTCTCTGCAGCCATTTCATTTCACACACACAGCTACGAAAAGCCTGAAAAAAATGAAATTAATGAAATGTAAGGGGGCATGAGAACGGAATGGGAATGCTATGCATGTGTGGGAGGGGGTGATGCATATCCAAGAGGGACGCTGTGAATCAGAGGGGACGGGTAAATAAATAAATGTGTTATGTATGACCAAGCGCACAGACAGGGCTCAGGGGCGACTTGCTGGTGGATCCACAATGCACTCAGACAAGTGAATAAATCAGCACACAATTAGGCCTTGTGATTTCATTTATGGTACCTACGAGCGCTCCGGCTGCACATTCTGGCAGATGTCATTTCTAGTCAATTGATTTCGCCGCTGTCCCAGGGCCCGTGCAGTCATGGCCCCTCTATCCGGATTACAAATGGATGGAAAACACGGGCCAAATGGCTGTCCAGGCTATTTCTGCATGATAGGAGTGGAATAATGTAAGAGACCGCACTGGTACTGAAGGAACAAAGGATAGGGGATGCTCGAGAGCCGCTTGAGACCTAAACACTGTAAACACATGTCAGAAGAATACACGGCTATGGTTAATGTACATTTGTAAACCACAAACTGAACTTCCACACATGGAAGTGTGGAGGTTAGATTTGTTGCAGTAAATCGCAGCACACCAGTCTTTAATAATGACGATTGTAATACTAAAGTGAATCCTCAGATATCTAGCATTGCAAAGGATGACAATGTTCTGAAGCTTTTGTGAAATTGGTAAATGTTTTAACAATTGGTAACACTTGCATTTAAATATAACAAAAAAATGCAATCACATTCTGCTCACATAAGTTATTTTTATTATTTAAAAAAGCGAGCTTGGCTGATTAATGCAAATGGACTGTCATTTCTGGGCTGCAATGATGACGGTGACTTTGGTAAGAAAATATAACCTAATACTACTATTACCACAGAGGTACAAAAATAACCTTGGAAAGAAAGAAAGAAAGAAAGAAACTACACTCAAAACGAATAACGTGTTATTTTGCTCCTCTACTAAATCTTCCTGTAAATGTAATCAAAATCAGACCCCAACTTTTTGAGTAATCTAAATAAGCAGGCAGTTAACCAAACCAACCAATGCAAGCAAAATAATAGCTTCCTGGGCTGAGGGGTTCAAATAAAAAGACAATAGAAAGGCTGCCATTTTGGCAAGAAAAAGTATGTACTCCCCTTAGCATTTTTCCTGTATTGTTGCCTTACAACCTGAAATTTAAATGGATCATTGGGAGGTTCATGTCAGTCACTTTACATCACATGACAACAACTATGAAAATGCAAAAAAAAAAAATAAAAAAAAATATTGTGAAACTAAATTAAAAATATGACAGAAAAACAGTGTTACTCACTCTCAGAAGTCACATAAATAGTTAGATATAGTTGGCCTGACTGCAATTCAGCTGACATTATGCCACAAAACACAATTTAATTCATCATTACAACATGTAAAAGATAAGGAACCACAACAAACCTGCATAAAGAGGACCATCTAAAACTCAAACCGGGCAAGGAGTGCAACAATAAGACCAAGGCTGATCCTGAAAGATCTGCAAAGCTCCACAGCAGAGACTGTTGTATTTGTCCACAGGACCACTCTGAACCATACACTCTACAGAGCTGGCTGTGTGGAAGAGTGGCCATTGCTTGAAGAAAATAATAACAAAACATGTTTTGTGTTTGCCAAAAGGCACGTGAAAGACTCCCCAAACATGAGAAGGTCCTCTGTCCAGATACAATTAAAATGAGCCATCAATGAAAGATGTAGCACAAACCTAGCACCTGACTGTGGCCCCCTCTCTAAAGTGAAGCCTGGTGATGGCAGGGTCCTGCTGTGGGATATTTGTCATTGGTAGGGACTGGGAAACTGCTCAGAACTGAAGGAATGAAGGATGGCACCAAACACAGGACAGTTTAGCTCCATCAGTTTTTGAAGAAAATGACTCAAACTGTGCTGTACAGTATAGCCAACCTGAAGGAGCTTGAGCTGTTTTTAGATGAAGAATGAGCACACATCCCAGTGATTTTATGAACCAAGCTCATAAACACTTATCCTACACCTAGCCACTTATCCTGGAGCTGAAAGTCCTCCAGAAGGTGGTTCTACAGAGGACTAACTTGGGAGTGTACATACTTTTGTACGCTCAAGTTTTCGGTTTTTCTGTCATATTTCTAATTTGCTTCACAACACATTTTTGCATTTTCATAGTTGTTGTCATGTGATATAAAGTGACTGACATAAACCTCTCAATGATCCAATTCAATTCCAGGTTGTAAGGCAAAATAAAGGAAAAATGCTAACGGGGGTACATACTTTTTCTTGCCACTGTTTATCGTTTTAAAAAAGCTGTTGTTTGTATGAAGACATCACAATGCCCTATGATTGTGCTCTTTGAAATTAAACAATTTCTTCAAATGAATATATGTTTTTGTTGTTGTTGTTGTTGTTGTTGTTGTTGTTGTTGTTTCTCCCTTGTATTTGAGGAAAATGTTTTTGACCACCTAAGAGCATAACGTGGATCTGGCATCTCTCCCATTTAAGCCACCAATCCTTCTGAGCTTGTTTATACATGACAACCTAATGATAATAGCTTATTACAAAAAAAAAAAACAAAAAAAAAAAAAAAAACGCCAGGCTTAATGGAGTACGTTTTTTCTCAGATTCATTGAATATTGTATATATTTTTTAGTATGCCTGTCCAATCACCTCCATTTAATCTGCATTTTTGTGTTTTGCCCTCAAGAAATCAAACCCAACTCGATATGTATAGGACTAATTCTTTGCATAGAAGTAAGAATTAGAATGGTTGTCCAGGCAATACTTTCATCAAGATGCATCAGGAAAAGCATATCATTTCAGCTTTTGATGTAAAACAAATGGATTTCTTGTCATGTCTTTCGGCCCTCTATTATATTTTGGATGAACAACTGATCAAAAACAAATATCACTTAATGTTCTGAAAACTACTATCACACCTAAAAATGTAATACCATTCAATATCTCAGTGTAGCACCCTCATACTGTAGTAAATATTCACACTTTTGGTTCATTTGGACAGAACAGGCATTCATTTGGACTGGACACTTTTTCCAGCAGAATCAACTCTTGGACTTGGACTCATCTTCAGTTCATTTGGACTTTGACTTGAACTTAAATTAATTTGGACAAGACTCGAATTCACACTGACACCTCAACTCAAAATGACTCGCCTTGGGCTCGCACTGGTCTTGAGTGACTCGTAACTCAGACACAAACACTGATGACTCGACTACAACGCTGCTTCAGAATAACAAAAAATGTCCTGTTCTGGAGCAGCTTTTGTCTTCAAAGTCAGTGGCTTTCTCCTTTCTAATTAACATTCACATTGTCCCCGCCTATGACCCATAGTTGCTTTGAAAGGCTCTAATCACCCGCAACTCTTAACTGGATTAAGCAGAAGAAAATGGATGAATGAATTTTTACCTTCTGTGCTGATTTTAATTACTTCTTCCACCTCTGTCAAGTTGGCTAGTTGTAAGCATACCCTTTTAGGCCACGGCTGCTGAGGTTGTGAGGCAGATGAATCAGCCCGCTGTACTTATGACATTGTGCTGTGAAACCTGAAGAGTGCTTGATGAAAAGATCTTGACTCGTGTTAATGAAAGGGAGAGTGGAGTGGTTGTTCATTTATACAGTAGAAGAGGACACAGGATATCAGCCAAGCTATATTACTGTGCCTTCCCTCTGGTATTTGTTTAGTCAAATGCATTTCCTTTGCTTGATTTCTCTTATTTAAAATCGCTGCATCCAACTTGATTTAATCTATTTCCATCCTTTTTCTTTGCAGCCAAAGTAATTAGTGTAATTATTTCTTTGATTGCAAAGCCATTTGACCAAATCGCTAACACAAAGCGGGTTACTGTGAAGTTCTGCAATGCTATTAATCTACTCTCAATTCTATAACTGGATGCCAAGTTATTAATACATATCTTTTTTTATTGTGTCAAGTATAATTAAGCAACAGGGCGTATTGGGAAATCAATGTGGGACATGTTCATCATCAGAGTGTTTCTCAGCAATGAGTGTCTTTTAATATCTCTGAGAAAAAAGTGAGTGTGGGCAGTAATTAGGAGAAAATCAAAAGTTGTATGTAGCAAATTCCTTTTTATGTAATAGAGCAAGACAAATTCAGCACTTTCATGTGGATAATACTGCAATGAAGCCAAGGTCTGATATGTATGGAGCTGCTTTAGATTACAGATAAGATATATACATTCCACTCAGATGTCACTAAATCTTAATGCCACATAAATGGTTGGTTTAAGGGTTGTGCTGTGTGTCACATTATTATGGGTGCATCGGGATGTGAAGAGTTTTAGGGTGTTACTCAAGGACACATAAACATTTGAATCTTCAAGAAATTAGGTTTATATAATCAATCAAAGTTTGAATCAAGCAAACTCCATTTTGGTTTTGAAGAAGTGCACTTACCATGGAAATGAACAAGGATTTTTTTTTTTTTTTTTTTTTTTTTTATCAGGGTGGCCGTACTGAGACCACAGCTCAGAGAGGGGTGGCACGGAAATTGATTTAGATCTTGTTTAGCAGACAATCATTTAGAGAAATGGACCATAAAGACACACCTGTGAAAGCACATAATGGTTTAATGTAACAAAAACAACCACAATACAATAATTAAAGCATTCACATACAAAAGTTACATTGATCTAACAATGTAAAGCAGCCTTATTCTGCGTTTGCATGTCACTGTATATGCTGATGGTGTGTCTCTAAGCATGCATAGCAGCCCCAATTAAAATTTGAACAAAACAAGCATTTTAGATGAAATTATGATATTTTTACCTGGCTACAGTAAAAATATGGATACAATTTATGATTTTAGTTCTCTCCATGATTTTAAACATGAGCTGAGTTTCTACAAAGACCATAGCCTAAATCAAACTATTTGGCCATTTACTTTTGTATTTACGTAAATGTCCGAACAAGTTTCTCTTTGAGTAGTTCTCCAGTGGAGAGCAGAAGATGTAACAGCTAAATGCTCACGCACACTGACTGATACACAATCTTTATCCTTCTTTTCTTCATATTGAAAGCTAGAAGTTGTTCCCTGTAAAACTCTGCCTAGGAATTTCAGTTTGTTACAGGGTTGGGACTGGGGTTGAGAGAAAGTTTGGAATTAGCATCGTGACACAAATTATACCAAACAAACTCAGTGGGGACATTTTGTCAACTCCAAACTTATTCCACAAACTTGTGGGTTGTTGACATAAAGTTGGTAAACATATTACTCTTTTCTACAGTAGCTCATTCAAAGAGCAACTCAAGTTTTGAACAAATAAATTGAACTTAATCATCTACTGTAAAAAAAGAGACAAATCATTTAAAAACCCTCATCATATTTCCTGACATTGCCAGCGCCAACTTTATTTTCCACCCAAGGCCCGATGCTATTGAACTAGTTGCTTTTCAGAAGTACTCAGAATGCCTTGCTTAGCTTTGTGTCGACTTTCAGCAAGACTCCTTTAAAGCCACTTTCTCTTTCTTTTTCCTTTAAACAGCTTTTAAACACCATGGCTGAGACTTTCACAGAGGGAGAAAAAGCTAAATGAAAACAGGATTTGAGTGACAGTATGGCAACCTTGCATATAAGACAAACAGAGCAGGAAGAGCAATAATTACCTACAGTAGCTTAAGTATACACTCTACTATAAAATAGACTTCAGAATACACTTCAGATTCCATTTCTCACTTATACAAATGTACAGAGGGGGTCAACATATTGTATTGCATTTGTCCTCAAGTGTGCATACTTACCTTGATTTAGTGATGCTAATACCTGGGTACTGCCTAGTTGTTATTTAATATTGAAAGCTTACACATGAACTACAGAGCAGGCAAGTGCATAAGGGGCTTGAGCACCCTTTTGCTCATTGCCCCAAAAGTGCCCCTTTGCCAAAATCCTGTGGCCCTTCATAAACACAGATTCAGTGCTACTAACAAATAATAATTTACAAAGAATGTATAGCCTATGTGACCTGCCACCCATCAGTTCATCATGTGATGTCACCTCGTGACCTTCAAATTGAAATTTTGCTGCTGCGTCCTGTCCAGAGCAGAGAGCTGTAGTTGGCGTGGTCCTAAGCACAAGTAATCTACACTAAGCCAACCGAGACAGTGGTGGACTGGTGACCAGGACCACCAAGAGCTTCCAGGTATGCCAGTGTTAGTTTTGTGTCGGCCGTGAAAATGCATGTGTGTGTGTGTGAGTTGTCTCAGTCACAACATGCAGCAGCCCTTTTTGCGCAGCAACGCCCCCAACCCCCTCCTAACTTTTCCTTACTGTACTGAGGCTACTGTCTATGGTCTCTACAGCCACGTGGTCACATGGTCTCAGCCCCGTGGTCCAGGCTGGCTCGTGGAATAGGTAATAAGAAGATGCTGTGCGCTGGATGACTGGGGTGCGCCAGCTGCTGCCCCCTGCAGTATTGTAAAGCTTGCATAATGAGCCTGGTCAATCACAGCAAGTTTCTTAAAATCAAGGACAATCATACAAAGACGCACTATTCTCTTCTCAAGCTTCAAATCGTTTTTTGTTTGATCGGCCTCGTATTGGCAGAGATATGATCATAAACAGCTCACTGAAACATTATTGTACAATTATGGCAAAGTGATCTGAAGCGCGTTATTTCTCAAAATATCTGAGCTGGATTATCACAATAATAATGTAAAACAAGTTCAGACATGCTGTTAAAAGTCTTTGGTTTTCTCTGGAGGAACAGCCTGATAGACTGAGACATGATATCTGTCCTGGAGCAGGGGAGGAGCTGAGCGGCAGAGGGGCTCAGGGCACAGTGTGGACACCATAAATGAATATGTGATCAGACATTAACTCAAAAATAAAATTATAATGCTCAAATAGAGAAGCTTATGCTGAATAATATAAAGCTCATAGGCATATAGCCCATTTAATATGCCAGGATTTAACCATTAGTGCAGTCATTAGTCTGTGCTGTAGAAATTGTGATTTTTAATTTTTTATTTATTTATTTTTTTTAATTTAGAAATGCAATGGCCTATTTAACAACGCAGTCTACCAGTCCCTATTTTTAGGGAGCTCATGTTAAGAATGTGGTCATGACTTATTAAGTTATAATAAATAAGGTTTATGTCCTGAATCTTGGTAGCATTAAAACATAAATTCTGCCCATATTTCTACCTGAAAGTCACAGCAATTTCTTCTAAAATGACCCAAAATACAGAAAATTACAAATATTTTGTTTGAATTTTCTTGGGGGAGAACCCCCAGACCCCCTGCCAAAAAGGCACACTCACTTTTAAATCACTCTATAAAGATAAACAGTACAGATGTATTTTGGGATGCCTAGTCTGAGCTGCACCAGTCTGATATAATCCCAGTTTTTCATCTAATCTGGAGATTTGACAGTTTCATATGATACGTATTGTGACAAATCTACTGACCTTCACTGGCAGTTTGGGCAAGTAAAGGTCTCTTTTCAGACTGGAGCGATGTCATTCAGTCACATGGGAATGATCATGGACTCATCTGCGTGATCATTTTAGAGCAGGAATACTCTAAACAAACTCAAACAAAAGCGGTTGTTTAATGTGCCCAATTTAATTAATCATATAGGCCTACAATAGCGCTTTTTAAACACAATGTGGGGGCAGGCAGCCGGGTCCGGATCAAAGTTCCTTGGGGTCCGGATCAAAGGCCCTTGGAGTTTGAGAAGCCTTGCAATAAAACATTAGGTTTTCATTTAAAGTGATCTGGTAGGTTATATATTTTCTATTTTTTGTTACCAAACTTATATGTTGGTGCACATTAGTATTTTTGCGAAGTGATTATTCATCTTTTGGTTACATTAGGGATAAAAGCTGTCTTTTTGTGAAATAAGTCCAATGAGATTCAGAGAGGAGGCTTTTGAAGAATCACAAGCATAAGCATTACACACAAAGGCCAAATTCAATATGGCCACAGGTGTACCAGGCGGTGGTTGAAGCTGTCGACTCTACTGATATATCTGGAGCCAGCTGAGAGGTTTAAGGCCTGTCTATCATTTATAGGATATATTTAATCTACGTTCAGAGTGAATTGTAAATACATCTACTCGGAGGAAAAGTTGAAAGACTGCAGTCTGATTGATGGGGAGATTGCAATAGAGGCATGTTTTGAGCTCAACACAAATCAAATCCATTACAACTTCTGCTACTTTTGGTTTACTGAAGGGACTTTAGAGTTTTAGAAGTCGAGCCGTTTTAATTACTGCAAATTACATAAATTATCAATTCATGAAGCCTATCCAAGCAGCTTCGGGCTTTAGGCGGCAAACACCCTGGACACTGGACAGGTAGACCCAGGGCTAACAAAGAGTCATACACAGACAGACACATTCATTCACTAGGGGCAATTTAGAGTACCCCTAAACATGCATTTCTTGGAGCAGTGGGAATAAGCCAGAGTGCCAAGAAAACCCCACGGTAACATGGAGAGGACATACAGACGGCACCCAGGGAGACTGAGCTCATACACACACAGTGCTAAAGTCTCCCTTACCATACCTTACCTTGCTACATATTTTACCATATGTATAACTGAAGTAAACAGATACATGTTCCCTGGGCTACTCCAGTGCACTCTTGCTCTGTCTTGGTCTCAATGCATTTTTAGTCCTGGAAACGTATTAGGTAAGCAGCAAAGTTTCACACACACACACACACAAGTTTTTACACACTCATTGGCAATGTCTAGGAATAATTTGGGCTCAACCGTTAGCAGTGCTGTTTTCCAACCAAGCAGCACTGTTGCTTTAAGACTAAGAAAAGTTTTGTGACAGCCTTATTTGATACTCACAAACCATAGTATATCATTCAGTGTGAATTTAAATAATTGTTACTGGACTTTTATCACCTTCATTGGATAGACAGACACCGATAACTGCCAGGAAATCAGAGAGAGAGAGAGAGAGAAAGACAGCAAAGGAAACTCTTTCAAGTTGGGAATGTGTGTACTCCGGTATGTGATAAACACCCTGAGACACTGAGGTGTGCTTTTTTACTATACCATCCTTCCTAGTATTCATTCATTCATCTTTTCACGCTTATTCCCATTAGGGGTTGCAGGTGACTAGAGTCTATCCTTGCCGCTATGGCCCTTAGGCGGGGTACACCCTGGACAGTGGCCAGTTGGTACCTCCACAGCATTTTGTACAGACAGTGATGTTAGCCTGGTCGACACACCATGAAATAAATAAAGCATTGTAAATGGTCACATTTATACAGCGCTGTTCTACCTCAATGGGTACTCAAAGTGCTTTACATCAAGGAGCCATTCACACTCACACACCTGTGTGCACATACCCTGGTGGCAAGATGGGTTTAGTGTTTTGCCCAAAGACACAGCATCAGTATGCAACGGGGTGAGTGGGGTTTGAACCACCAACCTTCTGGCTAGTGGACAAGTGGCTCTACCAATTGAGCTCCTCCTGTATAAAGTGCACTCCATTTTGGATAGAACTTGTTATGATTGGTCAAATAGGATTGTTTTCAGTCATTTTTACTCACTTAACATTGCTAGGAAAGTGAATGGCAGGCAAGAGTGTATTGCTGATCAAAGCACAAGACACTCTTGCTGCTATTGCTACATACTAAAAAGAATCAAATAATAAAGTTCCTAAGTCACCTTACTACACGAAATGTCTTCTGCCATGGCTTGTCTCCATCTCAAAAACAGACAAACCTTTTACTGTTTATTTTGGCCTTGCTTGTGTTTACATTTGTGTTGTTGGTACATTTCAGTATCTCCAGCTTCCCGTCATTACATTTATCTCCCCATATTTTACGTCTTATTTCTTCCCAGAAGCGCGGCCCTCTTTAGTGCCAGTAATTCCCGCAGGTTGTCAACTGCTCGTACGTCTGAGAGAACAGATCGTCTCCCCCATCCACAGCCCACAGGCCACTCCACAAAGAGATATAGCACGTCAGATTATTAGGCACGAGAAGCAGCGCTCCGGCTTCTATTATGAGAAGAGGAAGCACTCTTACGAGGCCTTTGGGGCTTAGTCGGGGAGGACTGGGCTGAGAGCAAAGAGGAGAAGCATGATGCTGTGTTGTCTTTCCAAATGGACAGGAATAAGTAACACGGACTAATAAAGAAACACTTAACTATATTCTATAAATCTCTATTTGTGTTTTAAAATTCTTCTGTCCCCAGGCCTACCATTCACAACAGATTCTTTGCATTGAGCGGCCAAATATACTACTCTACGCAGTGTTATGCGTATTGGATTAAATCTTTTTATTCCAGACATTACAGTTATTATCATGCAGCCATAACAGAAAAAGATGGACTGTTCATGATTTTTTACAGTATTTTTATCTAGCAGCTTGTGATCAGACTGAAAACTGAAAATGTTACAGTTTTTTTTTTTCTTTTGTAAAAGTTCATACTGTTTTATTTTTTGTTTGTTTGTTTGTTTGTTTTTTGTTTTTTTTTTCATTGTGTGATGTTTCTGTGAGTGTCTTGTAGGCTGCTTATGTAGTTTTGACAGACCGTAGTGAAAACGCTCTACTACGCCCCCTGCTATCTGTGCCCCAGGTGTGGTAAGGTGTATGCTTCTTTGTCCCGGTTAGTGTTTCTGGGTCCTGTACCTACAAGACACAGTCACATCACGTGACGGTTCTGACAAAGACTTGTGGAAGTAGCCCACACATTTGAAGCAGGTAAACAATCAAAAAAACTATTAAACTGTTAGTGGTTTTGTCATGTTCATGAAATATTAAGTTAAATACTGGATGCATTTAAATGTCATATTGCTTTTAATCAATGTTTTAAATTATGTTTTGTTATCATTGTGTGTTGTGTGACAGCCTTTAATGGGTGCTGTGCTGTGAGACATGGAGCATGCTTGATAGCTTAAAAATGTTTGCTAGGTTTATGTCTGGAAACAGCAATATTAAAAGTATTGCCTAACTATGAACAACAAAAGACAAATTACTAATGTTGCTCAGTTCAGTGTGATTAACACCGCCACATGAAGTGATTTGAGGTGGAGGTACGAATGTGTGTTTCTTCCTGTGCATGTAAAGACTCATACCAGTTAGATAGCTTAATCGAGCCATTGCCATTGTCCAATTAAGCTGTGTATGCACCATAACAGAGCTAACATTCTGTGGGAGCTAAGGTGGAGGGTGCTTCTGTTCCTTTTTTGCAAACTGGAAACAAGTTGGTAAAGCCCCGATGTGTCAGGAATTTTCTATTATTCATTCATTTTCATCATCATTTCACTTAGTTCTCTTAGAGGTTGCAGGCATTTGTATTATGTCCAAGTGACTATGGACTGGGTTCACCTTGAACAGACCAGTTAGTCGCAGGCTACACTTGCTTTTAACCAATCACTCTCACATTCATTCACTAGGAGCTTTTTAGGTCACCTATTCTCCTATCACATGCATGTGTATGGATGATGAATAGAAGCCAGAGTACACAGAACACAAAAACACAGTAACACAAAAAGCGCAAGCAGACTCCACTCAGAGGGATTGGCCAGCACTGCTGAGAGACAGGAGTGCTAACCATTCTGCGACCCTGCACCCGAATAGCAGTTTTAGCATTTTTTTGGATGGCTTTCATCATATGAAGTGAACAGTCCAAGCTGGTGCAGGCTCTGTCAGCCAAGTTTTCAGTGGCTCGTTTTCATTTAGCATTACTTTCTGATGGACCCTTATAACAGTGTCCCTGTGTAGTTTACTGCTTGTAAATGTTTGATTATTATTTTATAAGCAAATATGCACCATGTGGATTCTATCACTATTTTTTCTATGTTAACTTTTATATACTTGAACTTTTGCTGTATAAGTGCAGCAACATTTCACAGCAGGTAGATCATACACTCCTGCATAGATAGTGCCATGAACCACAGCTTATTCAGCTCCCTGGCGCTGACATCTTAGCACCTTCGTTGAAATCAAACAGAATATGTCTCAGTATTCATTAGATGCATTGTAACTATAGAGAGGAGTCCTCATCTTACAGGTAAGTGTGTGTTAAGAGGTCTTTGCGAGCCCAGTCATTTGATCAGTGCTGCAGCTTTAAGGCTTTATTCAAGTCCATTGCAACCTCTGCTCCGTGCTCTTGTATGACTCGAGAGATTAGGCTGCTGCGCACACACCGAACACTGCACCTACTGTAAAAAGAGCCCGCTGTTCAGCCACAGCGCATACAGGCATTTCAAAGGCTCCCCACTCAAGCTTACAGTGCGCAATTGAAGCAAAAAATAGCATGGTGTGAAATGTTATTCACACCAGATGAGAGGGGGCATATTGGTTGCCCTTTGCCACCACTGTCAAACCCTCATCCCTGAAAATGCCTCCAAAAACTCTGACAATACCCTTTGGAGGGCCATGCTTGTCGGTACACCACCGTTCATCCTCTCACCCTCTCCTTAAACCTGGCAGCTTAAAAATGGAACCTCAGTATTTGCATTCCAATTAGCATAAATGTAAGAAAGTGGAACAAGTAGCTTTGAAAGTCATCCAGCCAAGCGCATATTCAACCAGCAGTGAAAGAATGGAAAAAAAGGCAAAGGCAAGAGAAAAATAGTAAATGCATAGAGCGCAAGTGGAGGGGAGAAAAAGTATTGGGTATTATAATAGCAAGCTCGGGCTATGCGGTTTGAACCACTGGTGTATGTCTTTTATGAGCTTACGACTTCACGCTGCGTGGAAAATCCGCCGCGCTGCCAGCCTGGTTCGGCATGTCACTTTTAATCACATACCCCTCAGAGATCTGATCCAACTGATCAAAGATGGCTCTGAGTCTAACTTAACGTGTCAACAAAAATGTGTGGGTCTTGCATGTTAGTGCCTGGAACATAAGGGGAACATATAGTATGGCGTGTTAAATGAGGAGACTGTTTGTTGGTTAGAGAGTATATGTGTTATTGGTTGTGTATCTTTCAATTGTGTCCAGTGCTAAGACTCTTTAAATGTTGTGAGGCTAAATCTATGGGTGATGCTATCTGAGAGAGGATTAGCAAATAGCCACCTGGACAGATGGCTGCGCACATTATAAAAGACAAAAACAAACACAAGTCCAGCCTTAGGGTTTTCAGCTCCACACTCTTGTTGCATGTTGGCTAATTAGCAGACACTTTACCCCAAGTAGCACGCTGTGCAGCAGCATCAGCATCACATTCAGCCACTGCACAAAGCAGAGCAGAAAAGGCAAATTGGTGTTGAACAAACATTTCTAGCAGCACTTGAGGCACCAGTCTCATGCTTTAAGTTAAATATTTACAGGCAGAAGCAAAGAAGCAGCAAAAGGAGAGGGAGAAGGGGAAGCCAACAAACATTATCAGGCCAAGTTATTTTAGGGTTATTCAATTCTGTATGACCTTTCTGTGAGATGGAACACTGTGCACCACTGTATTATTACTGTACTTCTGTTGTGTTAGCCGTTTAACTGCTGCAGCCTGACATTTGTTGTCATTTTATTTGCCCCTTTTGTCTGTTGGCATTTCTGCTGTGTATCCGTCTCCTTTGACAGTGTTTATTGGCCCTGCTGCCCCAGAACTCTACCATCACCCACCCTCCATTTTGACCTCTATCTGAGCTGTGAGATGTGTCCAGCAATGCTCCCTTTCCCAGAGGTGCTGACCCTAGTGGAGCCACTCCTTGCCAGAGAGCCCTGAGCAGCAGGGGACCATGGAAAATGCCACACTGGTGCTGTGCACTGCATATGGTATCTGTCTGCACAAGAAGGTGTTGCTTCAGGCACAGTCACATTATCTGTTTTCCTTCAGGTTTAAGTTCACTATAATATATAATCCAGATAGCCTCTGAACATTGCAAATGTTGTGTTTAATTAGATTTCTGAATATTTTTGGCAGATTTCCCAAAGGTAGAATACACATTTTAACTTAATTCCCAATCATATCAATATACATGATCAAGAAACCACCACACTTACTGCAGCCATTCAGTCTCCTTAATTTTTATTTAGACTCTCAAAGATAATGCAGGATCCAAATGAAACAGTACACCGTCACACCGTCAGTCCTGTCAATGCATTTATATAGCACTTTAGATGGCATTTTGCCCTCAAGGTGCACAGAGCTCATTGCATCAAGCATCCAGAAAACACAACACAAACAATGTGGTGTTCATGTTACTTTTGTATACACAAAGGGGATAAAACAGGACACAAACCAACGTTAATATGCATACATGCAACAAAAATAAAGAAATACTTCAGCCACAAGCAATAAGAAATTCACATTGTGTAAATGCAGAGTTGACATTCACGTTCGTCCACACGTTTTGATCATTGCAGTACTGATATTAAATATTAGCATGGGAACATACATACAGTATGTGTAGTGATAGATTAACGTTCACTGTCTTAAGTTTTTATTCCAGCCCTTGCCTGAACACC
Organism: Bostrychus sinensis; assembly: GCA_020698575.1. NCBI lineage: Eukaryota > Metazoa > Chordata > Actinopteri > Gobiiformes > Eleotridae > Bostrychus > Bostrychus sinensis. The sequence continues at coordinate 15,536,422 of CM036242.1, forward strand.
CAGACCTGCACACTTGTAACCTAAATATGACAGTATTTTTCCCAGTTGATTTTGTTGTCTCCAGATAAAAAGAACAATGACAGTGAAGTATACAGTAAAACTCCAAAGTTGCCATGCCCATATTTGTCACTGTCTTTGCTACACTTTTGCCCCTTTGTAATAAAAATGCCTTGAGCTGTGATGCTAAGTCAGCTGGAAATACTGTAGCATATCCAGTGCACCTTTTATTAACACTGTATGTGACATGCAAACACAGTGCGCTACCGCTGCTAATGCACTTTATAATGTTGTAGAATGTGGCAATGTAAAGATCTCCACTGAGATGAAAATAGCCATTATTACTTGCACGTTGATAGTGAAGAAACATATGCACCTATTCTAGCCCAGCTAATTATCAGCTCCCCATATAATTAAGGCTTATAGATGAGCAAACATAATTAGTAGGCATTATGCAGACCTAATGGGGGAGTGAACAGGTGAACATGTTCTCAGTCCTTTGTTTATGAGCTAAGGGTAAGCTATAATGATGCAGGAGAATAAAAGTTGATTAGTTATGACCTAAATATGGCCTTATGCTGAATTGATGGAATATAATATAGTGTATAACTGCACCAGCTTCTGCAGATTTATTTTATTACCCACTTGGAACAAAAGCTGAACAGTAAGTTTGGTTCAGGGGTGTTCACCTTAATTGCACTCTTAATTGGAAAAAGTACTCATAATCTGGACTCCGTAAATTGTTATTTTAAAATATTACTCAAATAGACTGTAAAGAAGGTGAGCATGCCATCCACACATAATGTTTTATTCATGAAATATACTTAAAGCAACACTATGGAGTATCTGGACCTTAAAGCAGAGTATTGCAGTCTTTTGAACATAATCAACTTTTTGCCTCATGACATTTTACTATAAAATGAAAAACAGTTGTGAGGAATCAGTGGAAACAGAGCTACAATATATATATATATATATATATATATATATATATATATATATATATATATATATATATATATATATATATCGTCTTTGAGATGAATGAATGATAGCAGACTGGATGTAAAGAGCTTGATGATCGGTCAGTGCTTCCTGGAGTGGGCGGGCATTTGTGTGAGAGGCAGAGGATCATGTAACCAAGTGTTCTGAGGACTCAGAAAGCCCGTACCAGAGAATACAGGATTACTTAAACATGCATGAATGAAGCAAAACACAACTCATTATAACATTATAACATGGTAGAATGGTTTAAAAAGTACATTTTGCATGATATATCCCCTTTAAAAGAACATTTCAAAAATTATAATGGTAGTGCAAATCTTAACAGGACAAACTGCCTCTCCCTCAACCCCTGAGCACTTCCCATTAGCATCCTCTCTGACTATGTAATGCAGGGGAACAGGTAGGTCACTCTACAAGGTGCTAGAAAAAAATGCAAGCAAAGATCTAATGCTAATGCTAACTAAAACATAGATGTTCTTTTTGTCAAGTTCATTTCTGAATTATGCAGGCTCTCAAATTTTGACCCAGACTTGGCATGAGATTTTTTGCGCGAGGTGACTAGGGTCTATATATTTAACCAAACTGAATTTGAACATAACCAAATATCTTTTATAACATGACAATTAGTAATACGCTTTAAAGCCACTTTTCTTTATTTTTTGTCCATAAACGATTCTACAGTGCTCTGAGTCTGTCCCTCTCTCATGTCTTTGCCATGGGTTCCTGTTCACCTTGCATGCACATGATCCACTATAGCGCCAGTTTATCCATTCCATGCTGGAGCCTGATAGACCCAAGTCTCCCTGCCTCACACATGTTGATGCGCTGATAATTAGGTCTAGTTCCCATCCAATAATAGGTCTTTTTTTCAGCGTGAGAAATGCTAGGTGTGGCGTGTGAGAGAGCTGAAATGCATGTGTCTCATGGTGAATGAGTGAGACTTGAGAGCCCTGTGAATTATGAACTATGACATACACTGCCTTTTCTGTTCATATTGTTATCAAAATTAGGCTTCTGGAGTCTTGTCAATCAGCAAAAGTTGCATTGTACTGTTTTAAGTGTTGCTTGAGTAAAAGGGCACAGTGCCAAAAAGGTTATTAACAACGTGGCATATCACTGGCTTTTCTGGAAAAGCACTGAAAAGAATTTATTGTCTAGCTTGTTTATGGTGATGCATAGGTGAGTTGAAATGCATTTGAGGTTGTGTGGAGGACCTAATAATTGGGCACCTGTCATCACAGACATGAAATAGTGTTCCCAGTGGCACAACCAATCCTGTCCTATATACAGGTATTCTCAGAGAGTACAGGAGTAAATCTGGCACAGTGTAAAATTATGTGTACATTGTGTGATATTGTGCAGGCTTTAGTTATAGAGTGAAGATAATAACAACCCTCCCATGAAAGTTGTAGGCTTAGTTTGAAAACACGGCCTAATTAAAGCGGTTTACTACTTATATTTAACTAAGAGCATTTATGTCCTTGCTCATTCCTCTCCTGAGTATACGACATGGGTTTGTGGGTGGGGTGATGGGGGGTTTAATTTGTCGAGAAGAATCCCATCATTGGGGTGGCCTAATGAAAGAGAGATCAAAAGATTAGTTAATATTCAGACACATTTATTAAACACAATGCGGATTGTGAGCAAACAGCGGTATTACACAGAATCCTTTCAGAGCAACGGCTTCAGCAGATAAGCCACCATTAAAGAGTTGAACACAGACAGCGCTCAGGGCCTTGCTGTGAACTGAGCAATATTTATTCCCACTCTGTATGACTTCTAATTGGGTCTTAAAGGTAATAGAGGAGATATACGATCTCAAACTACAAACAAACATACTAACTATTTCATGTGTAAATAAATAAAATACAGGACACGATCCAGTGCAAATATGCCAATTGTGCAAATTATTATAAAAGTGCTAAGTGCCATTTAGGTACTTCGGGAGCTCTATAGCGTTGCCCTGAGGGCGCAGTTTGCATTTACACATTTACACATGTTTATGTAATATCTGTGGAGACACATATTGGTAATTTTTATAATGTATATAAAAAAAGTGCCACTTTTGATACAGCTCAGTGGGTCAACTCAGGCCCATTGACAGGTTTGCTGGGGCCCAGGCAAGAAGGCTTCACATGGGCCCCCATATAATAAAAATATAAGAAGAGGGACCATTTATTCTCCAAATGGTGCAAGCATAGCTATGACGGAAACAGAGTTAATTTGCTATCTTGTGTACTCCGAATACGCTACCACCAACTCCAAGATCGTCTATTTATAGGACCAACAGTGTGTGTCCAATGGCCAACTGTCCAAGAGCTGGAGGTTCACTGCAAGCATACCAGTTCACCTAAGACAGGCTATACAGATAAGCACCAACACAGCCTCATGCACACATACTTTAGGAACTATTTTGGGGAAGGGCAATATGGACATCTCTGTGGTCGATACTAAACAACCACATATACTGTACAGTTCATCACATCAGGGCTGTTTTGCTTGAAGGTCATAGAATCCATCTGTATTCTGGTCACATATTCAATAAAACAGAGATAGATAGAATAAAACATAGATTCTGAAGCCTCAGCAGCCTGAGCAACTGGACAGCCATGCCCTGCAGGAAATGCATCATCACACTTTTTTAGTTAAAGCTTTTAAAAGGGGGGACCTTGAGGGCTTTCAGGTGATGTAACACTACCAAGGACCAAGACAGTGGCTGAGAGCTGTTGGTTGATGTTAACCTCCAAGTTGCATCCATTGTTCCTGTTAAAATGTGTTGTTTTTACCAGCCTTCATACTGACTGACTCCATCCCTTAAGTGGCAACTATTCACTTTATGGTGACCCCTAAAATTACCTCTGTATTTCTTCCTCAGCCTACACAATAAACCAAACAATGACCCACAGAAAAGTCAAATTACTAGGATGTGATTAGTCCATAAATCTGTCAATCGCAACAACTGCAGTTTGCATAATAATAACTTCTCTTTTTGAGGCTATTTTCTACTTGTCACGTCTTGTCACATTAATGGCGAACCAAGAGAAAAGTGCTGCTGAATAATAAATGGTAGTCTATTTGGGATTCTTTTATGAGAATATTTTCTGTTTTTATCAATTCCAACAAATATCCTAAAGCAGAACTTTTCTCATTTCTTCGCTCTTTTTGCCTCATTTTCTCTCTGGAGCTCCCCCTATGTTTTGGAGTAAAGCACCATCATAAATAATACTATGTCTAGTTGACACCTATATCATCCCTCGCTCAGCTTTTAGGGAACAATTTAAGGAAAGGGGAAATTGTACTTTCTGACTTCTGCTCCTGCCTCCTGTTCTGTTAACCTTTGCGAGTTATGTCATGAGGTCAACAGTAAGGCTCGTACTGCAGTGAGGAAAGGATCTTCAGCTGCCTTTGGAGGATCTGACCTTCTTAACCCAGCGGCGGAAACAACAAGGGAAGTTATGTGGACCTACAGCTGTTTAATAAAAAATACAACACCCAGCAATAAGCACACCTTATCCTCCACTACAGCGCTAATTTTAATGATCAGTGTACAGAAATAACCCGAAATCATATAAGAGAAGCTACTGCTGTGTTTAATAAAGAGCTCTGCACTAACATCACAGACTTTAGAATCATCTCTGACTTACAGAGACTCAGAGGTTTGAACATGAAACACTGCTGTAATCCACACAGAACAGGCTGTAGTAAATATTCTCTGAGAATCACCGACAGCAGCTCTGTCTCTGCTCTGGACAGTTGGCAGCATTAACGCTACACTGAACGCTGCTGTGGATTTATGCTAACTAGCCACGCGGTTTTAAGTTTTGTTTATGTAAAATGTAAACAAAAGTGCGCAGAGCAGCTCCAGCTCACAGTGTTGCACAAAAATCATTTATCAGGAGTCTAAGTGCTCTCTCTCAGTGACACTTCTGACTCATCCCAAAAACTCATCAGACGGAGATTGGCCTCACTCAGCCATGTTCAGAGACAACTTTCTCCTCGCTGGTTGATATGGAACCTGCGGGGCTTCCTATGGTAAGGAAGCTATTTAAGGAAGCAATGAAGCTCTTTTTCCTACCTCCTTCCTTACTGAGAAAACAATCCGGACAGTCCTAAAATGTTTCTCATTTTCCAGGACCCTTCGCGGCTCAACCACTTTGGAGTGATCTACGTCATCAGCTCCTCGCCAAGTGCTGTTCCAAATCCTTACATCCCCCACGTCCTCTGGAGCTCGTCTCCTCCGTTTGACTAATTCACAAAGCCCCTAGCCCACAATGCACTGGAACCATTTTAATCTTTTGCAAACTTTATTTAACAATGAAGACAAATGTAATTACAACATAAAAGTCCCAACAAAAGAAAATAATAAAATATATTACTACTGTGCCCCACATTGCAGGTTATAACAGGATAAAGAGCACATTTTAGGCTCTGCATGGAGGAAAGTCAATATTAAAATAGTCTAATAGTTTTTGCTGTTTCTGATTATTTCATTTTAACTTATTTTGATGTACATTTTGTTATAGGAATAAATTCAGCTAATGATATGTCATGATTTTGTTTATTATGACATATTTTGTAAGCATTTCTGTAAGAGCTTTATTTTTTTTAATACCAAAATGCTGATACATGAGAACACAAAAATGTTCATGTTCTGCTGTCTGACTCTTTTCCACTTGTAAAAGTGTTGTTTTTTATTACAGCTCCATATTTTTAACTTGCAATATTTGATCACGTGACACACATTCCAGAGCAGGCTCCAAAAATGCTCTGGTGCAGCGTTAGCAGGACGCTCGGCTTTGCTTTTGAGTGGCCGACTCAAGAGGAAGGCTTCGAAGCAGCCTTCAGAGGAAGGATCCTTGGAAATGAGAAACACCTCTTATTATGGTGGACGATGACGAACATCCGGTTATAGCTTCAGGAGCTAGGAAGTTCCTTGACAATTTCCACTTTTTGGATTCAGCCAGAGGGTAAGTAACTTCAAAATGGAATAGGAAACAGACAAAATGCTGGTAATAGAAAGATAAACTAAGCCGACAGGGTAGAACATGGCACTCACATTCATTCACTATAGGGCAATTTAGATTCACCAGTTCACCTAACACTTGCATGTTTTTGGATGGTGAGGGAAGCCACAGTCGAGAACCCACTGTCACGCAAGAGGACTTGCTGACTCTCCTCAGAGATTGTGAGATGACCACAGGAGAGGAAGGAGCGCTTACCACTCTGTGCACCCCATTATACCTATATTGTATTATGTTATTACTTCCAACATATACCAAGAGTTTTACTTCAAAGATCATTGAGTTAAATAAAATTGAAGGGGAATAAAATATTAAGCTATTAAACAGGAAAAATAATTTTAAATGGCTCACTCAGGCTGTCATTTTTATCATTTTAATTAACACAACTAATATAAAGTCATCACTTAGTGGGAATTTTTCAGACAGGCCTTCAAATTAGCTTCTGTAATAACGGGTATAAAATATCATTAGAGCTTACTTCAGTTTCACACTATTTTCTGTAAAGGTCATATAAGCTGTAACTGAAAAGAAGGGGATTTTTATAGCTGAGCTGCGAAGACAGAAAGTTCCTAAAGTAAGTCTTTCTTTGGGCTTTAAGCACACCTCTGCTGTATGACCCCTGGCTTTAAACCAAAACAAAATACTATACAGGCAGATTGGTGCTACTTCTGTGGGTTACTGGAGTCTGTTAGAAGTCATTTTACGGTTTTATCGACTGCACACCCGAACTTTTAATCCAACAAAGCACAGCCCTAAGCTCTTAGATCTTTAGCCATTTTTGTATCTCCAAGGTCTCAAAACAAAAAGGTCATTACAGGTTTCCCTCAGCATTCAATACAGTGGTAGCCCGGTCATTACACAAAGAAAAGAAATCAGCGAGGGGGATCAAACGACTCAAATCACTTAAAGGAGTCAATGGGTTCAATATTGTCCAGCCCCTAACCTTGCATTACCTCTGGGTTTTCAATAGCTGTGACATGAACAAGTCAATTAGTGATTTTTAAATGCAGGATTGGGTTCAGTGTCAAGTACACACACAAGTGGATGATGAGTGGTACATGACACAATATTTAAAATTAATGCATAATTAATATTAAAAGATTGTGGCTGTCAGTAAATCATTATCATCATGGATAATGCTTCCTGTTGCCCTATGAAGTTAAGAGAATGGAAGGTGCCATGTTGCTTTGCAGCAATGAATCAATATTAAGATTGCATTAGAAAGTAGTGCATGAAGACGACTACAAACGTCTTTTATTATTGGCATCATAATCTACTATACCTGCTTACAAAGTATGTCCAAGTTATGTTACATTTCTTGGTAAATTATTTATTTTCATATCATTTATTTTGAGACTGTATGTATACTGCAACAAACTCACAGGAATGCTGCTCTAAATATGTATTTTAATATGTGGCAAGAATAGTTTTCTTAAATTTGAACATGCTGAACTGAATGCATGAGTAACATCAGGTGCTTAACATGCTGTACATAAACTGACTTTGAGACTATCTATTTAATTATAAAGTTTTATTTCTTTAGCTTAGCTGTAATATGGGTCATCAAAGGGTGCACATGTGACATGACATCCTGCCTCTCAAGAGAGGTTGTGGGTTAGATCCCCTGACCAACCCACACACAGTGTTGTCTGCATGCCCTTCCCATGTTACTGTGGGTTCTCTTCAAATACTCTGTCTTCCTCCCACAGTGCAAAGGCATGCACATGTAGGTAAAATGTTAAATTGTTCCTAGTGAATGAGTGTCAGTGAATATCTCTTTGTTACCATGCGACTAACTGGACATTGTACCCTGCCTCAGGCTCATAGTTGCTGGAATAGGCTCCAGCCACCTGGGATTCATATTTCCATTAGAGGTTGATGAATGAATGAGAAATGAATATAAAAAAAATACAAACTGACATCAGCTTCTACCCTGTCCAGTATGACTGGTTGTTGACATAATTATGCAAAATGAAAGGTGGAACCATTGTCCAATTGCAGCAAAGCTTTGCGGTGATTTTTGTGAATTGGAACAGAGGCCGTGCATGTATTGACAAGCACATGGTTTTGAACCAAACAATACAATCATTATTTGTCCCATTTCCACTTTGTTTAGAGCTTTGCAGTATCACTCATAACATATTCATTGATCAATTCATCATCATCTTCACTGGTTTTACTTCAGTCCACCATTCTGAACGCCAAATGAACGTAGGGCCCCATTAGCACTTGTTTGTATTTCAGGGTGACATTTTTCCGAGACGGGCAGGGAGCTGTTAAGACAGAGTTTCCTGACAGCCTCCAGCGTCTCCATTGACTCGGAGTTATGATGAAAGGTCAGTGGTAGGCTAACAAAGGGTGAGAGGAAAAGAACAACACAGGAACGAGCGGGTCCACACTGAGCGCACACAGATGAAATAACAGGCCAACGGGCACAAAGCAGCCCCGACTGTGAGGGGACAGCGAGCAGATAAATACAGAAATGTCAATGTCTGTGAATAAATTAATGCTTCCACAACCACAATATACTAAAGTTATTTCAGTTTTATTTTATTTTTTTATGGGAGAAAGAATGATAACAATAGCTTCAGTATACGGTTATACATTTAAAGATATTTTAGCTTATGTGCCAATGAAAGTATAGTATAGTAGTATAATATTTTTTTCTATTTAAAATAAGTAATAATAATTTTTCTACTTATAATAATAATAATTTTAACATAATTCCCAACTTTCAATTCAATTCAAATTTTATTTATATAGCACATTTACATTTACTTAATGCCGTCGTGCTACATCTGCATTGCGATTTTGACAGGGGTAATAAATGAAGATGATTTTGCAGAAGTAAAATGTCTTCGTTCTGATTAAGACAGCACTTATGAGCATATTTTGAACAATTATCAACTTAAGTGAAATGAGTGAGAGTACTCATGGCATGACTTTTAAAGAAATATATGTAGTAGTTCTGACCTATTTTTATGATGCATCATTATGTTGCTATTTGGGCAACATACCCAAAAATTAATGCCTGGCATCAATTGCCACTAATGCCGAAAGATATATTGCCATAAATCACATTTTGATTACCTTTATAATTTTCTGTTGTGTCCTCAGATGAACAAACCTGACACACTTCGTCCATTTTATGTAGTTTTAAGTAGACTGATGTAGACCAGTGGTTCCCAAACTTTTCACAGTCCCATACCTCTTCAGACATTTGACCCACTACTGCACAAAAAGTGTTCATAAGCAGAGCACACATCAAATAAAATCTCTTACATTGCATTATCTATCACCAAACATTTAGCCTGTAGAATGGACATTTTACCAAAGATTGTGAGAAGGCACCTCACACTATATGTTTATTTATATTCCAGATTTAAAATGTACATTTATTTTCTTATACCCCATACATGTTTTTGCAGACCCCTGTGGTGTAGCAGTACCACAGTTTGGGAACCACTGATGTAGGCTATAAATCCAACTATATGGGATCACAAGCCAGTGCACTTGTTGTGCCAAAAGGTCTGCATAAATTGAGAGGCTTGAAACAGAAGGGCATCTGACATAAAATCTATGCCAAATTAAACCTGTAAATCACTAACATGACTTGTTCTCTATGTAGGTGACGAGAATGGATAAGTACATCAGAGGGACAGCTCACGTTAGATGGTAATAAAGTCAGAGAGAGGCCAGACTGACATGGTTTGGACATTGTTTAAAGGATGCTTGAGTTTGGAGCTGCCAGGCAGGAGGCCTGGAGCCAGACCAAAGAGGAGATTTATAGATGTTGTGAAAGAGGACATGAAGTTAGTTGGTGTGAGAGAAAAGGATGTAGAGGACACGGCTAAATGGGAGCAGATGATTTGCTGTGACGACCTCTGAAATAAACAGATGAAAAAACTGCTATCAATATAGGGGAGTTCAAAATGCTGTGAGCAGCTCTACATCCTCAGTTGCTAAAATAAAATATACTTGTCCTAATGTTATCAGTTAGAAACTGAAAATTTGACATAAAAAAACACTTGTGACAATCCTGCTGTTTATTAGGTTTGACAGTTCCTCATAAGAATCACTTTTTCCACTTGTTTTTAGACAAGAGTATTTCTTCTCAGACCTGAAACTGAAAGCTTTGTGGGACTGCGGGCCTTCTCCCTTTCATTTGCTTTCTTCTACAAAGTGCTAGAGTGCTTATAACACGGTTCAATGAGAGCCGTACTGTAGTGTTGTTCACGGCACAGGTGGGTTCATTATGGCTGCAATTCTTTCTTTTATTCTTTCACTCATGCTTTCTGTGGACTTTGAGTTAAACACTATATCTAGTTGTATTCATTTAAATGCCAGGGCAACTGTGTGCAACCTCCAATGTAAGTGTTTCTCTTTCCTTTGGCTTAATGAAAGGCTGTATCAAGCTATATATGGACAAAGCTCTCACATTTTAAGCCATAGTCTCCAAAGCATTGGCCAATTACGGACACCTGTTATTGAGGTAATTGGTCAATTAACTCATCCATCATTAAGTATAAATAGGTCAGCTCAATGAGTGCATATTCACTCTAGTGTGTATAGATGTGCTGAGGCTGCAGGTGTTACATTAGCAACGGTGTTCAAAGAATTCAAACACGTGTTTCTATTTGGACATAGACTTTTTGAAAATCCATCATCTGCTGCATTACAAATGAAATAACTTGAAACAAGTCAAATAATCTAGCCTAATGAGTAAATAAATCCAGTTTAGTACAAGAAACAACTCACTGCATTTGCTGCAAATGAAAGACCATTTAAAGAATACAGGCGCACATCCAGGGTCGCCACTGTACAACTGTGCAGGGATTTGAATATTAATTTGTCATAAATTTTTACACTGTGTGCTCTTCCTGACACCCTCTCCATTTATTCCAGGCTTGGAACCGGCACAAAGAGTACACGAGCTTCTGACCCCTTGTAGCTGGATTATCTAGATTCAATACACAGAGTGATATATTTTTTTTAGCATTTATTTATTGTAATTGCATTAAAAGTGTGTGTTATTTAGTTGTTTATTTTTACACTGTAAAAATATATTAGTTTAACTGACTTAAATTCTGATACACTAGTTTTTAGATTGATATACTTATTAGGATTGATTATTTGACTTGTTTTAAGATTTTTTTGAATGAATGAATGAATGAATGAATTTTATTGAACATAAATACAATATACATTAACAAAAAAAAATTAGAGTCATTAGTTTAAGGTATACAGATAACAAATATACATTTCATATTTTTAAAGAGAAAAAACGTATTACATAAAAGTATTTAATGTTCAAAAGGAGCAGAATGAAGCTAAGCTTATTTATTTCTACCCCTTTTTTACAATTTTTAAGTTATCCATGATCATAATCAGCAATATGTACAAACAAAGTCTACTAAAACTTCCTACACAGAGTCAGACTTTTTTTCAAGCAAACCACACTGTAACAATATTAATAAAAAGTCTTAACACCTTTCCTCACTCAGGTATTTCTCTAATAATGATTTTTTTTATACATCATTCTAAATTGAAATATTTTTTTGGATTGTTTAAACGTCTCTTCAAGACTATTTCACAAATTTACTCCACATATGGCTGTACTCATTTGTCTTACTCTTGTGCGTACTTTTACTTTTTTAAAGTTTAACTCCTCCCTCAGAACCTAGCCCCCTCCTCTTTGTTTAAACATGTGTTGTATGTTTCCTGGAAGCAAACAATTTCTTACTTTATACATTATTTGAACAGTTTTAAACTTTATTAAATCCATAAATTTCAGTACTTTTGACTTTAAAAATAAAACATTTGTGTGTTCTCTAAATCCTACATTACAAACTATCCTAAATATTTTATTTTATTTTATTTTATTTTATTTTATTTATTTTTTTTTTTTTTGCAATATACATAGTGGACTGGAGGGTGGTTTTGTATGTGTTTCCCCATATTTCCACACAGTAAGATAAATATGGAAAGGACCATCGAAGAGTATAAAAGTAACAAAAACTTTTAATCCAAAATATGCTTAGTTTTTCCCAGTACTGCTATGCTCTTTGATATTTTAGTTTTAAGGTAGCTTACATGAGGTTTCCAGCAGATTGTATGATCTACAATCACACCAAGAAATGTATGCTCATATACTCTTTCAATGCAAATATTATCTATCATTACTTTAACACAAGGGTCCACTTTATGATTTCCAAACCACATAATTTTATTTTACTCAAATTTAGTGATAATTTATTATGGTTAAACCAACACTTTAATATATTAATTTCTGTTGTGATTGTTTCAAGAACCTATAATAATAATGTGTTTATTTTTCTTATTTCAAGAAGTGCACTTTTCCTATTCCTCTGGCAGATGAATTTGCTTGAAATAAGAAAAAAAATATCAAGAGGCAGTGGAGGTTTTAAAGAGCTTTTGTAAGAGATAGGCCTTCACTGGAGCAGAGCACATGAAGTAGGTGTATGCAGAGGAAACAAAGCTCATGGAATAAAGTGGGCAGGGCCAGCAGGGCAGTTAAAGCAACAGGCACCTAATCCAACCATTTTCTGCAAAATAACAGCTCTGTAAAGGAAGACGTTTTCAATAGATAATTTAAAATAGAAAACTTGAAATGTTGATGCAAATATGTTCAAATGTATTTCAATACAAGTGGAAAAAAAACAAATTCTTTATCAAATGTATGAATAAGGACCACTATTAAATATACCATTAGAAGTTTAACAGAAGACTTGGGGTTTGTCACCTGAATAACTTCAACATAAAAGACTGTTCACACTTTGACCAGTGTAACCTTGGAGGAGAGTAAAGTAATAGTGTGCTCTGCTAGGCAACACAGAGCTCCCAGTGTCAGAGAGGCAGACGTGCCTACAAAGAGGTGAATCTTCTCTTGTCCCCAGCTAATTGCCTGCGGAAATTTACTCTGTCTGCGAAATTACATTCATTCTGAGGAAATAGCCTTTATCCGTCACCAAAGGGCCCTATGTTCACAAGCCCTCCATGACACAAACAAATGAAAAGTCATAAAACAAGAACGCATATCATAAATGACAATTGTAATAATCTGCATTTCACAACACTCTCCAAAGTGATTAGAGGACTCTTGTATTGGCGTTTCATTTCCCCAGTGTTAGACAAACAGAAAATCTATTTGCTTTTATCTGCATGGCATTTATGTGAAAAATGCTGTGCTTGGTGCTTTCTACCAAAATGCCTTGAATGTCTCTTTTGATTTACACCTGTCAGCCAGAACATTATGACCATCTAATAACATTAATGCATTGAATTTTTTATTGCACGTTACAAGCTCCTCAGGCTTCTCAAAGCACTTTGCATTAATCCATTATTCATTCACTCCTCAGTTACACACAGTGGTAGTAAGCTACTTCCGTAGCCACAGCTGTCCTGAGGCAGACTGACAGAAGCTGTGGCGGCCAATCTGCGCTCACAGCCTCTCCCACCACCACCAAACACAGTCACTCTGATACATTCATACATAGGCAAGGTGGGTGAAGTGTTTTGCCTGGGGACACAACGATGAGTATGCAATGCTGGTAGCAGGGACTGAACCGCCAACCTTTGGGTTAGGAGGCGAAAGTCTCTGCCGACTGAGCTACTGTGCCTAAACTAGAAAGCAGTGATCTACTAAATCAGGACAGCAAATAGGGTGACCATCTCAAAAAGTACAAAAAGAGGGACAATTTGTGAGTTTTGGTGGGACAAGGTGGGACAGACTTGAGAAATAAGTGTTGTGATATAAAAGAAAAATAATAATAACTTACAAACTTACTGAGATTCAAGTTGCTTTAGTTTAGAGCAGGGATGTCAAAACTTTTTTCAAAGAGGCCCAGATTTGAAGATGTGCAAATCTTCAAAGGCCGACAGTCCCTCCTGATGTTTTCTAGCAACCGAACACAGAAAATGGAATACAGAAGTATTTTGTTTTCAAAAGCCAAATAATTATAAATTATTTTCTCTGACAACACAATCTAACAGAAGTCTGGACAAAACAGACATCTTTGAGCAGTAAAAACTGCAAATACAAATTAATTTGAAAATACAAGGCAGAGAGCAGAAGATGAGATGCACAAATGTACAGACAAAGCTACAGAAAAACAGTATGAAAGTGCTGGCAGGCCATAAGTGATGCATTTTGTCATAGAAGCTGAGGGCCAATTGAAATCTCAACCTGTGCCACAAATGGCCCCCAGGCCGCACTTTGGACCTGTGTGGTTTAGAACCTATAAAACATATGATATGCTGTTTTTATCTGACAACCATATAAATAATGCCCACAACTTTTTATTCTAGATTTCATACAAGGAATACTGACCTTACCTTGTTGTTCTTAACTTGAATCTCTTTTTTTCTTTATATAAGATCCACTGACCCCCTCCCCCCCAACCAAAAGTGGGACAGGTGGTCACACTAACAGCAAAAGACTCCTGAAAATGTCCAGAAGAAGCAGGCATACTACAGTTTGAACCATTGGTCTAGCCATCACAATTTGGCTTTTGTCAAACTCACTCAAATAATTCTGGCTTTCCTTTTTTCCTTCGTCTAACGCATCAACTCTGAGCACAAAATGTTCACTTGCTGCTTTATATATCCCACTCACTAACAGGTGCCATGATCTGTTTGTTTGTTTGTTTGTTTTTTTACTTGTCAGTGGTCATAATGTTATGCCTGATTGATCTATAAACTGTGTTGTGGCAGACTTGCAGAGAGACAAGAGGGGGGCAGCCGAGGGGTGTCGGGAGGTAGAGGCCCGAGCATTCATAAGAGTGCTTATCGGAACAAGTTGTTTACACTCCACAAGCTCTAATCATAATCATCATAATCTGCAAAAGGCCATTTCGAGCCATTGGTGGATCTGAGGCAGTGAGGAGGAAGCCAGGATCACACGCTGGATCTGTGGCAGGTTGTGCTCAGTGGGTGGATGAAATTTCAATTTGATTTAAAAAGGCAAACACTTCGATTAGGTAGAAATGAGCGGGTTAAGCCATTTCACTGAATACACAAAACAAAATCAGAACTTCAAGCTGACAGTATGCTTCGAAGCATGTGGTCTCTCGCAGTACTGATGTGTTTTAACCTGTGTGCAACATGGTAGTAACACACCAGCTCCCCCTAGTGATGGGAGGAGGACAGAGCAGGCAGGAAGAGAGGCAGTATGAAAAAGAAAACTAAAATTCAGTGGTAAAAAGAAAAATGTCTGTATCATAAATATATTTTAGGAGTAGCGCTGGGTATCATCTCATTTATTAAAATTATTATGGTTTTGTATTGTTCTGTAGAGGATGTATTTGATGACTTCACATCAAGACAAAACTACCTCCCCTACTGTTAAAGGAGAAGCAGAAAAAGGCAACCAGTATAAAAAATTAATGCTGTTCTTGGTGTAAATGAACATTGTTACATTCAATTAGGCCAATAGTTATAAAAATTATTTGATTATTATTTAAATAAATAAATATGTTGATTTGCCATGTTGACATTCCAAAAAAGGTGTAAATAAAAAAATAATGCAGTAGTTTGCAATTTAAACCAATTAGTTTTTTTATGTTTTGTTATTTTGCTGTAAAAATGTTTTCCGTACTTTTTGTTGTGTCATCCCTAGTTTTCCCATCCCTAGTTTTTTATTGTGCTATTTTTTTTTTTTTTTTTCACAAAATGGTAAAACAAATTATATGTTGTTTATGTTATTTTCTTTGAGTGTGTGTTTTTTATTTTTTATTTATTTTATTTTTTTTATCTGGGGTTGCTGCAGCAAATCTCCAGCCTGATTTGCATTTTGATTTGGCATATGTTTTATGTCAGATGCCCTTCCTGATTCAAATGTCTCAATTTGCCCAGGCGTGGGACGATGGACAAAGAGTGCAGTGGCTTGTGGCCCCCTTGTGGCTGAACTATTGTGAATAAAAAATAGATTTATGAGATTTGCAAACCACTACATTCTGCTTTTATTTACATTTTATGGTTTGTGCCAACATTTTCAGACTTGGGTTTGTAGCTTACAGGGAATACTGCTGTTGTCAATTCCTTACCTTATTTCCCATAAGGGTTGGAAATATCTTTGGGATAAGAATTTCAGCTGGACTGCTTGAGCTCCTCCACAATAGTCTGAAATATCACTTAGTATCAAAATGTATTTTTCTATCAGGTCTGCCAAAGGATTTACAGCTTTATAATGGAAAATACCACATAACCTCTTGAGATTAATACTTGCTGCATGTAAAGGTGATGAAACATTCATGCAGAAGATTAGGGAGGAAGCCCATTCTTTTACAGTGTCAGTTATAAATATATTCTGCAGTATAATCTATGCAGAGTTTTACAATACGGTTTCTGTTTAATATCCAGGCCCTTAAAATAACAAGTCATAACAGATCATTAAAACACTTCCACCTCTTCATATTCCTCTCCATGTTTAAAATGAACCACTCCATCACTCCCCAAAATCAAAATTTCCTCGGCTTTGCTCGCACCAGTGTGAAAATTAATTCACAGTTTTAGCATTTTAATCTTGCTTCATGAAGCCATGGAAGAAAAGGGAGAGAACAGTCCCAGGTGTAATATAAAACCAAATGCATTAGTTGACAGGTCACTGATGAATGTCAAATCCATCACACAGTGCGAAGTAGGGGGGAATTGATCTCCTTCCATTCCCAGCATTTTTTTTCCCCTCTCTTTGCTAGTCAGCATTAGTCCATGCAGCGCGGCCCCATTACAAATGCATCAGCTGTAATACCCGCGTCCGCTATTCCCAAACGCGGCCCCCAAAGTCAGCTGAAGGTCGTTGATGGCTCATGTAAATGAAGCTTGATTGTAATAGTTCTAAGTGGATTCCGCCCACACAATCCCGTCACATTTGCTCATTGTTATCCTGCCCCCCCCCACACACACATACATACACACACACACACATACACACACACACCCCACACATGCCTCTCCATCCCTTCCTTCTGCACACATCACGGTTTACGCAGTAAATAATAAAAGTTGTGTCACGCCGCAAATTACCCAAACAGCTTATCACTTATTCATTGTCGTGTATCACAACGACTTCTCGCCGTACAAAAGCCACAGCGAGTCAGACACAGGCTTTTGTTAATGAACTTGGAAGATTACCAGATCTGAAAATTAACTGACAGTGCTGTGGGTTTCCTTTTTTGTGTATAGGCCTTGACACTTTTTTTATTTGTTTATTTACCCACAAGAGGTAAAGAGACATAAACTATTGTAATAAACTACTGTATGCCTGTAGAGCTAAAGAAGGCTATTAGTGAATGTAAAGTTTAAGCAGAAAGTGACTGCTGCTACCAATACTATTAGACTACTATTGTTACAACCAATAGCACTACTACTCAGAGCCATTACAATAGGGTACACAAGGTTGGCAATCGCCTAGGGCCCAGAGGTGAAGGGGGGCCCCAAGGACAGTCATTTCCCTGTACAATGGTGAAAAAGGTCAGAGGTGTAACATCAGGCAGTGCAGCCAGGCCAACTGCACTGGGGCCCAGAAGGTTTAGGAGCCCATAAAAGCTCTTATAAGCTACTTATCTTGTCACTTCTGGGTGTAGAATATTCATAATATACAATAAAAGCACATTAAGTTGTTACCATCAATTGATTTTAAATAAAATACATTTTAATGTTTACAAAATGTAAGCCCAGCATATACCTTTATGTTTGAATGTGTTAAAAAAAATTATTATAAAAAATAAAATTAAAACATAAATTTGTCCGAAATAAATATGAATTTCATTTGAATAAAATTATACTGCCTGTATCATTTTTGTAACAAACTGCAAAAAAAAAAAAACATCTGATAGCAATGATATAAATTAGACGCCTAATACATGAGCTTAATATACTGTACTTTAGGGCACAACCTTAAAACATGCACTGGGGCCCCTCATTAACAAGTTGCGCCACTGAACAAGCTGTTTTAGCGACGGAAAACAAGTGACAATGCCCTCCATTTCTCCTAAAAGAGCTCTGTCTGGAGGGAAGTAAAACCATACATTGTAGCCAGATTACAATATGAATCATCTAAAATGTGTCAGAAATCTGAAAATCAAATTTTGCTGGGGAAGGACCCCCTAACCTCCCTGTCTTATTTTGTCCAACATTCATTTGTCTGTTATAACCATGGCCACAGATGGGGATATGAGTCAAAAAAGATCCTATAATAATGCTTAGATATACTGTATTAAATGCCCCCTGTTACCATGTTTTTGGTTTGAAGTGGGATTTGTCAAAAATTTGGAGCCTAAATGGAGCCTCAGTTGTCCCTCTTGCCACAGGCCCTATAGGTTCTGGAAACCCCTCTGCTACTACTATTATTATCAATGCTAGCACTACCCACTTCACAACTGAGGTCAACAAAAAAGCTCTGACACTGCACACATACACACACGTACTCGGTTGGTTGTCAGTTCCCAAAACCATCTTAATTTTTCATAGCTTCCAATATTTGGTGACTAAAGCTAATTCCTATATAGAAAAAAATATATATTCTGGTCTCCTTAGCTTATGGCACTATTCTTTCAATTGCAGCCACAGTGTTCTCACCATCATTGCTCAAAGTACCAAGGATACAAACCTCATAGGCTCTTTCTATAGAACTATAGAACAAACAGCTTATCTCAGCTCGGCAATCCCAGCACACAAAAGTCTGACTACAAAGCTTTCTTCTTGTGACACCGGTTCAACATTCCTCTCACTCTGTGCTTTTGTATGAACAGGTTCCAGGACAATATTTAATAAAGATGTGTCACATACATATGGCTTATGACAATTCCCAAATTCCCCAACATCAGAGGTGCAATTTGAAGTCCATCAGAAAAGAAAACAAAAAACAAACTGTACTTATCAAATGCCAAGTGAGCGGCAGTGAAAACAACGTGGGTGGAACTTAGGCGTGCTGCCGTTAGGAGATAGAGCCAGCGGTACGGCACAGTTAATTTTTAGGGCCCCTTTGAAAATGATCTTCGGTTGTTCATTCACTCTGTGCTGCATGGCCCCTGTAGCCATTTTCTGCCTGGCTGCCCTTAATTCTGATCTGGAGCCACGTAGTTGGTCGACTTCAGCGAGGTACAGCGGCAGAATATTCCCAAGGTGCTCACTTGCACTCGGAGATGGACAGACTGATCACAGATAGAAGAAATAGCAAAACTTTTATCTCTGACATGTTTCGACAAGAAACTAACTCTAACAAAGTTAGCCTGTAAGTACTTTTCTTTTCCTGCTACTGTTTTTTTTTTTTTAATCCCCAGATGTTTGACCAGCCAGGCCTGTTTATTTATAACTTATGTGTTTAGTATCTGCTGTGACTGGGAACAGTTTTCCTCATTAGACAACCTGTTATCCTAAACATAACCTTTTATCAAAAATGGGAAACAAGCTTCTTCCAGTGTTTCTTTTCTGCAATTGGTGGTGCTTTTTTTGATTGTTTAATCTGTGCCCAATGATTCTCAAAATCCAATATGAATCCTAAGAGAGCACACATAATCTTGGTATAGAATGAAAAATGTGTTAGAATGGTTGGCCAGGCTAGAGTACGCATAAAAATGATCAACTAGGGTGTAGAATTTAAAATTGTTTAAAATAGACACACATGACAGCTATTGGAAAAAAAAGGCTACATACCCTGTCCATCTCAGCAATGGGCAGGTTTGAAAACAACTTCATTATATTCACATCCAGACAGAGATTTTTTACTCAATGAATTTCTATGGGTCATGCTGTATTGATGCTGTAAAGTGATTTGCCATGGCTCCAGATGTCAGTTTATTAGCAGTGTTTGAGAATAAGAGATTCAAAGACCTACAGTTTTACTCTAACCTTTGTGGTTACAAGTTGGTATCCTCCAAAGTTCTTTTTGTTGGTGTTTTACAATATGCAATTGTATTTAGATATGATTTTCAGAAATGGGTAGTGGCAGCCCACATAGAATACTATTGCTGTAAATTGCAGAAATGGAAATGATTAGAAAATAAGACAGTGGTCTACAGGGATGTTAAAGGGATTTAAGTAAGAAAAGGTCATTTACATTTAAGGTTACTACATCAATGTAAATTCCAAGGTTATAATGAATGTGAAAATTTGCATTCCTGGCTAGCATGTATGCTACTTATACACTCTCAGCTGATACCGGAGCTAATCTATTCTAAATAACACAGCTATCTATCTCCCCATAACCAATGAATGGAACATTAATGTTAGGTTATACCGAACAAAAATGCCCTAAGTCTAAAAATTAAATATAAAATCCACAATGCAGCAGGAGATTTCAGTCCTCCATTTGCTCCGCTCTTCAGAAGGACTTAGAAGACTCCGAACCCTTGGGGAAGGCCGAGTCTCCGCTGTCAAGGGATTATTTAAGTTTGGGGAATAATGACCCCCTTATCTGTGAGCAGAAGCTCCTCTTGGGCCCTGTCACTTCCAGGCCCTTCGCTTTGGATGGAATATATCAATGGAGATCCCCCCCTCACCATTACCACACTTCTTCCTCATCTCATTTTGCCCGCCTTATGCCCTTTCACTGCTGATAATACCTCATTGTGGAAACTATAAAAAGACACAAAAGTTATCTAATTTGCACCTGAGGTCATTTTTAGGGCTGTTTTTCCCGTAATAGGTTCTAACTTTGATTTTCGCTTCCTTCTATTTGTGGTCTTGTCCTTCCATTTTCCTTTATTCTAGGAGCAGCTGTATCTATCTTTCTGTGCTGGGCTGGGATAATAGGCTTCAGGGCTCTAATTTTAATTCCTTTTATTCCAGCCAATCTAGGCACCGTACATCTGTAAATGCATTTAGAGATATTGTCCATTCGATGTCAAGTGAAGTTAATTGTCCATTGACTTTCTCACCTCCAGCATGCACTTATTACCACCTTCACAAGGGCCTTATCTCACTGTGAGCCAGAACCCTGGTTGAGGCATATAGAGGTAGAACACAATAGCTTTTACATTTTTAATTGTAAAAGTATATGCTCCTTTTAATTAGTACAGATTTGCCAGTGATATTCTATAACAGCCAATGTTCTCAGCAGCACTAATTAGTTATATTTACAATGACCTCTAAAAAGCCCAAAACATAATTTGATAATTTTGTACTTTACTTTTTCTTCTTAAAAGTCATCTTCAGGTGTTTGATGTGAAAACTCTGATTATCTGCCTCTGAGTGTCAGGAAGCAAGAAGTAACTTTCCATCCTTATCTTGGACACACTCATTTATAAGTCAGTGCAAGCTAGAAACCAATTTAGACACTTGACAAGTGGAGGGAAAACCTTGTAGTCTTGTGTATGTTTATGACATTCAGAATTCTAAAGAAAAACCTAAGTTCTAGTCAAGTATGTCGACTAATTAGCAAAAATCCTGTATTTTTGCATTTGTATATTGTTAGTTATAATGCTGACTTTCAACTTTTTTTGGTATGGATCTGCATCTTACCAGTGTCAGTGTTTAATGATGATGAAAAACCACTTGTGCTTAACTCTAGGTCGTCAGTGTGGCACTATTTGGTGAAGGTTATCCTAGTTCTAAGCATCCTCAGATTTTTTATCCTAGCTGTTCTAACCTGTTAGGGAAATAAATGTCCCCTGCCCTACCAAGGACACATCAGTTCTGTCAGCTGATATCTTATTTAAAACTTTGTGGATAAACTCTATCTATGACCTGCATTATCTTAGATTTTATAAAAACCCCTACAATGGATGCATAGCCAGACATGAATGGTCAGCACGACCACAATGTTCACTGTCTCTGGGTCCCATACTGATGGTAAATAATGGGGGTGTCACATATGTTTTTGCGATGATACGATAAGTGTCAATTAGAATTATTTTAATCCAATTCAAGAACAGTAGCAGCTAATTTATAACAATACCATTCAATACAATTCAACACCTTCATATTGCTACAATTGATATAGCAACTTTTTGCCAAAAATGATTTAAGTATACTCTCAAGTCCAACTCTGCGGCCGTGGTTGATTATGTCTAGAAAGCCATGTCATAAAAAACACAAAAATTACATACAAAATGACGTATCTGGTTTTATTTTAACATGCAAATTTCTCATATCAATATTTCCAATATTATCTGTTTTTTTCCCCATGTATATCAATGTTCACTACCTAGAAAACTATATGATTCAATACAAGGTAATGCTTATTGATATAAAGTGTATAAAAAAAGGATAGAACAATATAGTAAATGTATCATTAGACCCTTAGTAAAAAAAAACTTCTCCTGTCTCAGACATTCTGAATCCTCAGCCTACCTCTTGTAATTACAGGACAAAACTAAATTCCCTTACATAATCCAATCACTCATTTAAAATAAAAAAAAAAAAAAATAAAATAAAAAACAGCTTTATATCAAGCTACTCAATGATATTTTAGCTAAAAGGATAATTAATAATTTAAAGTGGGCTGGTTAACTACCAAAATATACATGTAGCTCATTTTTTTTATCCACAATAAAAGGCTTATATTCCTAGTGCCATGACACCCAAAGTCATTTATGTTCTGTATTAGGGTAGAGTGTCTTGTTAAAATGCGGAATGGTTTCTCTTGTAAAAGCAAAAAATGTCATCCAAATATATTTTACACTTCCAATGATTTCCATATCAAGGTTCACTGGAAGGAACAATATAACTAATATTAAAGAATAGAATAAACACAGAATCCTTTAAAATTGGTAACCTTTGGAGTTTTAGCAATCATTAATATGGACATCTGAGTTTTATTGATGCAAGTAAAAAAATATATATATATATGGCTTAACTTATTCTAGTTCTGTGTCACATCTAAAATTATTGTTGCTCTCTAGATAAACCATAATAGACTTGAAGTATTGCTCACAAACTGAAAATGTGTCCGAAAAGGAACACACTGACCATAAAACCTTGACTCTAAAATTTTAAAACTTATACTATAAACTAAAAATGAGTTGTTTCCAATCCAATATACTCTGCTGTTCAATGCCACTGCTCTGTGACACCTATCACCTAACCCAATAACATCCTGCCCCGCATGCATCATCCCCAGATTTGATTAGGGATCTGATTTATTTATTTGTTTAGCTCCGAGACCCCATTGTCATTATTTTCGCTTGTAAATAATTCAATAAAAATGCCAGCCACCTCTGAGCTCTACATTAATATTAGGTGTAATAAAGCTAGTAGGACGGGAAGGGGAGGTGCGTTCAGGTACAATGGGAGGAAGCGACATGGAATAATCACACGGCGCAGCATCCATTCACACATGACAAGCCAAAACAATACTGCAATATACAAATGCCATCTTTTACTGTCAAATTAGTAAAAGTTTACAGAAGATTTCAACTGTCATTTAAACTCTGGGTTACAATGGATTCACACACTAGCTGAGAAGTGACAGTACAATATAGTTTGAAAAGAAAGTTTTATAACCCCCCAGTTGTATAGTGGAAGGTGTGATGGCAAATTGAGTTGTTTAGTGTCACCAGTGTCGATATGATTATACAACAGGAGGGCATCATTTTATGTTTTGCTTCCATAAAATAAAATATTGTTATTGATAAATAAATAGATGAGAAAAAGCCTGTTTGTATGTGCCAATAGAATCAAGAGTGTTATGAAGCTTAAGAGAGTAATTTGTTTAAAGGGTCAGAAAACCTGCGTGTTAGAAGATGAAGATATTATAAAAGATTACCACTATTTAAATTAATTTGTGCAAAAAAAAAAATCTTTGACTCAATTATACATTAAAAATGCAAGTGCCATATAGATATTAATCCACTGTAAACTATCATCTTCATCTAGGCTAGTGGTTCATTTGTTATCTGAAATACAATGGCTGCAGTGTGTTAATACAAATACATCTCTACATAGAGCACTCCTCCTGACACAGAGAGATGAGAAAGAACTATAATCCAAACTCACAGTGATATAGGATCTACAGTATCAATTGTTCCAATGAAACCCAGTCAGTAAGGCGAAGTGTAAAGTGATCGTGAACAGCAATCACAACTGGAATATATTAAATCACATTCAATTGCTCATAGGGGTTTTAGAAAAGAGGGCCCAGTCCCAGCTGCTTTAGGCCTGAGTAGGTCTGAGCGACATGACTATAAATTTACCTCACAGTATATCAAAATTTTGATGGTATAGCATCATCAGTGTGTTCGGTGGTAACATTTTCAAAGTAGAAGACTTTTTACGTCTCATCCAAGAAGCTTTCTCAGAAAGAATTTAGCCTGAATGAATGAGAGTCTGCACAGACACATTTGTTCAGATTTGATAGCTTATGTTTTACAGTATGTTGCCTATACTAGGATACTTTTTTCTTCTTCTTCTTCTTTTTTTTTTTTTTTTTTTATACAGCTGCTACCTTATGCTGTTGCCAAAGTGACTCAACTGCATGCTGACTTGGCAAATTTTTACGCTGGATGCCCTTCCTGTTGCAACCAGCCACATACTGTGACTGGAGTTGGCAATGTGTGTGAAGTGCCTTGCCCAAGGAGGACACAATGACAATGACAATGATGTATGCAGAGCGGGAATCAGACCACCAACAGTGGGTGACCCACTTCCTGCGCCACTGTCACCCCAAAAAATTCTAAATACAACTCAACAAGTATACAGTCCAGTAAAAAGGTAGTTCTCAAAGGTTTTTACTGGAGCAAAACTAACAAAAAATGGTTTGTGTTTGTGGTTTGTTACTGTATTTGCAGAGCTAACATGATCACTCTCACGCTCACATTAGGCAGTTCGAGTCACCAATTCACCTACACATGCATGTCTTTGAAAGGTGTGAGGAAACTGTGTTCACAATAAAAAAACAATGTTAGATTTGCAAAATGAGCCACAAGTACCAAGCAAGATGCACATTACACACCTTTGAGAAGAACAACATTATGTCACTTCATGGTTTCTACAAAGTTTGTAAAGTTGCCGTTGACCCCCTGGTTAAGTAAAAGTGTAAACCTGTCTGTTTAGTGATAGACAGCGTGTGCGGGCATCTGTCTGGAGGTCAGTGGAGCCTCCATGTGTTTGGCTGTTGTGAGCTAATGTGGCCCGCTGCACATGAGCCCTGAGATAATCGATACTCTGTCAGACATACTTAGAGCAGCGGCGTGTTAGAGCGGCGGCGGGGAGGGTCTCTTCTGTCTCACACACCAATGAAGCCACCAACCTCATGTCCCCAAAGAGCTCACTTCTAAAGACAAGGGCCGCAACTATCCACTTTTAATCTTCTCCAGTCTCACAGTGCAAAAAAAAAAAAAAAAAGAAGAAGAAATAAGAAACGGTATTTGCACTCTGGGGAGCCAACACTTGTCGAGGCGTCTGCTGCACAATAATTGCAAACAGAATGCTAGGTAAGGAGAAATGTGACAATCTCAAGATGGTAAATTGATTTCCACTTAGTCTGCAGCACATATTTTTGCATTACAAACATTCAGGGTAAATTGGGATATTAGCAAGAACGGGAACTTCTGATATCTTTGATAACAAGAATTTGGATTTTTTTCCTGGGCTGCAAATTCTGTAATTTAACATATAAATTGGACAATATATGTGTCAGCTGAAACAAAATAATGTAATAAAGTATAAGGTTAAAACTGTTGCTAAATCAGATTTTCCAGTTAATGGCTCATGCATCTTGCTATATTCTGACTCTCTCATCTGAAATGTTTCAAAACTGAGTAAAACCCCAAACACGCAGCTGTTTCATTTTGATCCATAAAGCATCAACAGGGTTTTTCATCTCTTTAGCAAAGGATAGGCCTGTTTCACTCGAGCCCCATCTATAGGAGCATGCGCCTCATTATTGGGTTTCATCTCCCGCCATATTCTCTCCTATGGGAAATCCATTGTTTCAGTGTAAAAGCGCTTCATTTCGTTTTTCTGATTTGTTTACTTGGCTAATGGGACTGCAGTGTCCTTTGTGGAGCCTATGCGGAGTGTGACAGAGCGCGGCTGTATTGTGCACAGAGTTTGGCGAGAAAAGAGGATGAGTCTCACCGTTTGATATCGCGGAAGGCTTTCATGCTTAGATTTAATGACTCATTGCCAGCGGACATAATTGCACTTTCAGATTTTTAATAAAGAATTTGAACATAATATGGGAGTATGCAGAGTGCCATGTGGAGTGTCGTGATCACCGCTTTTTACAAATGCGTTTCTTTTTAACTGTGATAATAATAGTAATTACAAAGATAATATGCCCTAATTGCAAGAAGGGAATAAATCACTTTCCCCTAATCCCCTATCTGCAAGAGCCTTCTTCTGCCTGCTGCATTGTCTGCTCTTGCAACAGGTTGCATCACACATTAAAGGAATATTTGAACATACAAACAAGCTTTTGGTCGAACGCAGTTTGAGCACAGCTGACGCTCAGTGTTATTCATAATATGATTCAAGCAGAGAAAAGAGTGCTGCCAATAGTCTGTGACATGAGTGTCAACAAACTTTTTCACCACTGCTCTCAGCTGAACATCTGGCTTTGCTTTTTATGACAAAATACCAAATACATAACTAAGTGAAAAATATACATAAAAGCAGTAACGCACGTATTTAAATTTTTGTATGTGTGTTATAATATAACTTTGTTTGGCCTGTTGTCTCCACATCATAGCTATATAGAAATCTACTGGACCAAAAAAGTGATTGTTCAAATATTAAGCACTCTGAATAACTATGACATCAATACATTAACTACATTTCCTCAATGTGTTATATGGTTTCACAAAGAACTCTCCTGTAAATGATGATGCCATCTCAGCAAACACAGCCTTTTCTTCTGTCTGGTGTTATCAGAATGCAGAGAGTGGACCATCACAGAGTGAGATGCCTATGTTTTTGTTTATACAATGTCACAGGTGTTGGCACCTTAATCTCAATAAAGAGGGCTATTGGACTGCATTATTTGTATGATTGCCCTTTAGAGCTGCTGTCAATGCTATTCTCCTTATCCGGCTTCTCAAAGCACCTCTCTGTGAGAAGTCTATGTGAGGGGAATACAATGCAGGCTGTTCAGACGCCACTAAAGGGCACTGCATTAGAAAGCCATACCTCTGCTGTGTGACCTTTGGTTGTGCTGGGGAGGTCGGCCGAATCCCTGCGGACACCCAGTCCGCTCCAGTCAGGAAGCAGAATAGATCTGAAACTTGTGATTTGGGGTGCACCCATCAGAGAGCACCCTGTCTAATGGTGACTTATTGTTTTCCCTGTTTACAGCTTTGAATGGTCTGCATGGGGGGTAAACACTGAACTGTGCAGAAAGTAGCACCAGGCCTCATACCTGGATGTGAATCAATGGGCGATTACAGAACAAGCACAGCATGGGCTGCACTACACTTCAGGCTGTGCATAAGGATTCCCTGCCAAAACAATCTGACTTTATTCATTCTTCAAGCTATAGAAATGCCACAAAAGAGTCTAAAGCTATAGTCTAACCTATAGGAGACTGTCAATCTGTTACTGTCAAAGTAAAGGCTCACTGTTCCATTTATATCTCAATAATGAATGAGGCCTCAGTGACGTATGGTGTATGATGTATTTCAGTGACCACATTCTTGTCTCTAAGTGTGTAAAATGGAAAAAAAAGAGAGATGCACTTAATTGCATGAAGAGATTTCACATTTTAAAGGGTGAGTCATTGCATGCTGAGAAAATACGATATAGCCCCTGGAGAGATGAAGAGAAGGGATTGTAAAAGCCTAAAATGGGATCATCTTGGCTGAGCTTTCCCCCAGCAGAATGGGATAACATTCAAACACTCAAGTACAGAATGCAGTCTGCTGTAATATGGCCACAGCTCCATCATCTTTGACTGGTCTAAAATAAATGATATTCAGAATACACTTTTGTTGTGCCTTCTTACATATTGTACTTTTGCCCATTGAGGCCCTTTCACTTGAAGGCACAACATTATGCAGGACCTTATTTATAGTGAATAATAGCATTATAAATCACTAATCCCTTTTCATTGTAATCAGATATGTTGCCCTTAGTGACACTTAATTCCCCTTTAAAAAATCATCACATTGTCACAATTGATAGCCCTCCACAGATGCTTTGCTGATGCTGGCTGCGTTAGCATCATTACCATCATTATTATCATTAAGCCACTTGTTTTTAACAATATACTTCATTAAACAAGTTAACCAATCATGACTAAACACTTAACAAGTGATTCTCGCTTGTAAACACAATACATTGTGTGTCTGTGGCAAGGAACTACAACCCTGTAAAAACTGATGATGATGAGTGCAAATTAGATTTACCATCTAATTTGTGCTGGGCGCCCAATAAAACCAGGAAACTCTATCTTGTCCCTTTTTCTCTGGTGTTATCTCCAGAGTTAGCTTGAGTTACTTCAGTGATTAAAAACAGTAGCTGTTGGCCTGCACTGGTGTCAACAAACATGGGCGGACAAATTGTCTTCTCTGGCCAGGCGGTTACTTTGAGCTGGTGTGAGCTGAAGTCTTTCTCTGAAGCACAAATGGAGCTCAAATGCTAATAGTCCAAAGTAGCTGTCAGCTCCCAGCAGTGTGCAGTGTAGCCCTGTTTAGAAATGCTAGCCCGCAGTGTTTATATCTGTGCAACTGTGCTCTTCAAATCGTACAAATCGGCCCCGACTGTAACAATACACTCCAACCTCTAATATTTGTGCTTCACTGATAGATTTTTTCAGTGTGTTTTTAAATAATTTAATACACCCCATATTCCTCCCAGTGTACTTTATTACACAGCAAAGATCCCTGGTCTTCACCCTGACCTCCACATTGATTTGGCTTAGACTGAATCAAAGGCTGTTCAGCATGTCTCCACTTTGCTTTATGCCAGTATGAGTTAGAATTTTGAAATGAACCACCCTGCAGTGGTTAGATTACCAGTGGTAGGATGTCAATGCCAGCGGGGCTTTTGCTAACACCAGACAAATATGACTGAATGAATAGTTTTCCCGAGAAATTTCTGTTATGAGAAAAGTCAGGCCAGCAGTTGAGGCTTGTTGAACTACAGCACTACAGCTAATGCCAGCTTATGCATGGAAGCCCATGCATCAAATAGATTGCAACTTTGAGTGATATCTTCATCAGCCAATCAAATATTGATGTGGAATAACAGGACTCTCCAGGGCACATACCAGGGCACATCAGTTAATCTAGTACTAGCCCCAGGTCTCATCATTAACTTTGTATGTGGCAGCTGAATAGAGAAGAAGGCTGAATCAAGTGATGACCACTGCAGTAAGGGCAGTCCATATTTGTAGATCTATTTATTTGGCAATGACATGACCACTTAAAACCATTAATTAACAGTATGATATTATAGTATTTCATGATATTACTGTGTTCCCTTATTATACATAAGCCACAGGGGTTCACAAACCAGTTTACTCTTTGTGCCAGTCCCAAACCAGGACCAAATCAATATGCAAATTACTGCACACAAGCAGGCAGATGCTTTGCTGTGACACCCCAGAAAGGACAAGCCATATAGAAAGTAAATGATTCCCTGATTGTACAAACGTGCATATATTTGATTGTGAACCTAATAGCAATGGTAAAGACAAGATAACCAGGCTGAATCCTAAGAAAATCAAACTATTGGTAATGAGAACACGTAGCTGTGCAAAACAGTCAGAACAAAAGAGTACAACAATATTTTAATTGGTTCGAAGGTCACAAGGTCAACTGTAGTTTAACTGGTTTTCAATGTATATAGTATGAAAGTAAGAAAATAGAAAATACAGGTAGAAACACTGCCGTACACGTTTGCACATTGATGTAGTGGTTGTGTTGGTGATACTTTTAATTAAGTGTGCAGCACATGTATGTTTATCAGTGTGTTCGCCGAAGTGGGTTGGGATGATGCAGGAGAGGTCCTGCTGGTGAGAGGCAGCCAGGGAAAACATCTGGTGTTGATCAGGCACAGAGGCCAGGAGCACGCTGCCAGATGGTAGAGAGGGCTCTACACAATAGGGAAAGCCCACTCCTCCTACAGCAGCATCATTATCAACATCCCACATATATGTGAGTGAGTGGAAGAAAGGCTCCAACGAAACACTGGAAATGTAAAACAGAAAATGCCTCATATCAAGATAAAACAATACAAACTTGCAATCAAAGATATTAATAGAGTTACAAGTTGTTTTGCTCTTACACACAATGGTTCAGTTTAATCAATTGGTATTGTATGAAATTATAAAATATTTCTAGCTTTTGCCTTGTTTGTAGTGGGCAGAACAAGTTAGCACAGATGACTTCTAAATGCAACTGGACTGGTATATAAAAGTGTATACAGAACATACAGTTCTGAACCAGATCCATTTTAAATGTATTTATTTATTTATTGTTAAGTTGTCAGCTGAAAAGGTCTGGTTGCCCATTGTACAGTCTACTACAATGAAGTAATTTGTCCACATACTTTCACAACAATCACTGATCTGCTTAGGAAAAACAGGGCAGACCAACGACTGCATGTACCCACTAAATGTAAAATGCATAAAGTAGCCAAAAATGTACTCAAGCAAGAATACTGGTAATTTAAAATAATATAATATTACTGAAGTAAAAAATTTGCCAACCCTATAATTACTTAAGTAAAAGTATTTGGTAAAAAATAAAAAAATACTCAAGTACTGAGATTTATATTTTAGAAGTAATGTAATCAGATAGACAAAACATATAAAGTGATGTGCAAATTCTGACAATTTCCAAACAATTAACAATAAAAATTATTTAAAAAAATAAATTAAATCTTAATAACATAACAAATTAAGGCACAAGTAATTGTGTGAATCCAATACATAGGTAACATATACATAGAGTAGTAATGAGTTATATTTACTCATTGTCACATTTACTGAAAAATTCTACTTGTATTGTCTACTAAGATTAGTTTTATCACAGCTTCTACTTGAGTAATATCATTTTTAAATAATAATACTCTTATGTGAGTATTGTTTTGGCTACTCTATCCAAGTCTACACACAGTATTCCCTATGTATTGGTTTCAAAAGCATAGTGAAAGAATGAGAAGGTTTAAACATTTGTAATTCGTGTGCCTCAATTTATTTTATAAAGATACAAGTCATTTTTATTATACTTTTTACTTTTACTTGAGTAATTATTGGGATGAGTACTTTTTACATCTACTTGAGTAATATTATTTTGAAGTAATACTCTTACTTGAGTACAAATATTGGCTACTCTACCCACCTCTGAGGCTTTTGGATATCTCTAATTCTATGGATATTTCTGTAACATTACAGTGACATATATTCTCTTTGTGGCCCTCTTTGCTAAATTGTATGTACAAACTACAAATGAAAACAGAAAACCTTAGTTTGCTGATTGCAGCCTGTGCATATATTGTTTTTCTATATTTGCCTATACTGCTATATTTGACGGTATAATGCCTTTACACATGCCTGTCAAAGATCATTAACCAAAGCCACCTCATCACCCAGCCCTGCCAATAGACAAATTATCACTCAGCTGCCAGTACCTCTTTTCTGTCAAAATAAATCTAAGGCGAAATGTTATACACTTCAAATCATTGAAGCACAATATGTGGATGATGTGCCCCTATGTTATAAAAAGGGCAGAGAATGATAAAATAACCTGTATGCGTCGTTGACAAAAATGAACATCCCCCAACTAGAAATCCCTTTGGAATTTCAGTGTATTTCTTCAAAGCCCTCCAATTAACTCTAGTGATAGGCAAACGCAAGGGCAGAGAAATCAAACAAAGCATGCAGCAGGTTTTAGAGCTGATTTACAATAAGGAGCTCAGTATGGCATCACCTAAAGTGTGTTTGATGTGTGTAGCGGTGGTGCCAGTGTTCATCGGGGGGCCTGGTTGCTATTAGGCTGTCGGCTGGGTGGGTATCACCTGTCAACATGCGCCGGGTGCGTTTCTGGTCTGGCTTTCTGCCTTCTGACCAAGCCTTTAAGTTTGGGGGGTGATTGATGACAGGTCAGTCCCACCAGCGGCCTTGAAAATTTCCAATCCTTCCACAGGGAAATTGCTCATTTCTTCGCAAGTCTATTTCAATTTTTGCCGCGCGGCTATGTGTTAAGTTTATGCATTATGTTGGCACCTGGGCGAGGGATTGTGATGAATTACGCCACACGTTAGACAGGGTAAAGGAAAAAAAAAAAACATATTAATTCGTGTTACTTTATTGTTTGCACTTTTTTTCAACTGGACAGCTTGTCAAGGTTGGTATTGTTGCGAGGTAATAAAAAAGTAAGCAGGCGTGACACTCTTATTTAGATAACCTGCCGCGACCGCACTATACGGCAGTTTCTACATGACTAAAACAGCCACTGTGACATTGTCAAGGCTTCTTTTTTTAGGTCCCTCTGCCTTTTTAAAATACAGAAATGCTATCCCATTTGCTGCGGTGCCGGCTTCAAAGAGGTTATTTGTCATCATACAGATTTATGCTGTCATTCAGGGACATTTATATCACTTTAAGCTCTTTGGGTGTTCCGAGCTGGTGCTGGGCAGACAATCCCGCTGCGACCCGGGCTTCTCTCTCTTTTTTTTTTTTTTTTTTTTTTTTTTTTTCCATTTGCCTTTTTTTTTCTTCTTCTTCTTCAACAGCAAGGAGTGAAACTGGATGATTGTTACTGCTTCAAAGGGCACATGTTCCTTTGGTGCAAAAGCAAAATGGCACCTGAATGGACAAGTGTGGCTGTACTTCTGTTTTGTCATTTTGACGTGACATGCCTGACAGATACAAGCTGTTCTCTATTTGAAATACATTTTCTGAGTTACATATTGCTTTACAGTGTAGGTTTTTCAAAGCTAAAACTCTTTTTTAAACCCCCAAATAAAATATTTTCCTGCTCCTTTTTCTCTTTGCAAATTGGCTTGTTTGGACATCAGTGCTGAAACTCCCTTGAGCAATTTTGGTAGGAAGAAGTGAAAGATGGAAAAAAAAAAAAAAAAAAAAAAAAAAAGACTGCAAACTAGGAACTGGACACAGGGGCCAATAAAGACTATGAACATTGGAGACTCAGAATGTGTTGATGAGTACTTACCTGGTCTGAGGCAAAGTAGCATGCAAAGAAATGCATTCACTTAGAAAAATATCCAAAGGGCCATTAGCACAGGTAAC
This sequence comes from Bostrychus sinensis, assembly GCA_020698575.1. NCBI lineage: Eukaryota > Metazoa > Chordata > Actinopteri > Gobiiformes > Eleotridae > Bostrychus > Bostrychus sinensis. The sequence continues at coordinate 15,569,596 of CM036242.1, forward strand.
CACAAAAGCCGTATATACAGTACATCAAAGCTTCTCAAATGGTGGTACAAGTTCCAGTGGTTTACTAATACATTTGTTCTCGTTAAGTCTTTATCTGGTGATAAATTTTTCTGGCTAATCAATATATGCCCTTCCTTATTAAGCTCCTTTTTTTAATGGTACTTCAAAATCCAAATATTTTGAGGTTGTACTTACTGTTAAATGTTTTAGAACAGCGGCAGTACATAAATAGTGACATGATAAAAATGCAGCACAAGCTTTTTCAGTGTATGATCAATCATATTGAAAGTGAACTGTCAAACCTCTGAGGCATTGTCATTAACTGGAAAAATAAAAATCCTTGCATTATTGGGTGCATGAGGCGTATACTGCTGCAATAAAAAGGCTTTTTTACAGCTTTCTAGGGATTCAGTTGTTATGGTCATGTTTAATGCAATGTAAACAGCACTTTTATTTATTTATTTTTCCAACTAACAATTGTATGACATGTAGACTGGAAATGGACAATGTGGAGGTGGGGTAGTGGTGGGGTACATTTAGCATAATTTCTATTTGAAATATGTGCTTTAATTATAACTGTGTCGTTCAAAAGACTACAGATGCTATCATCACAACAAATCAAAGAATTCACCTTAGATATTACTTCATGTCTGCATTAGTAATACAGCTAATGCACTCCACTGCTCACAAAGTTTGATATGGATTGATGAACAAAAACACAGAGTCCTATGATAGCTTTTAGGTCAATGCTTTTTCATTGTGTTTACACAAACCTCCCCAGAAAAAAGCTGCACACTTTGAAATTCTGGTACCTCCAACTTCCAAAGAATCCTTAGATACACTTTATATAGGATGCCCCAATCTGAAAAGGATTCTAAGCCTCTATCCTACAGATGCCAAATCGATTTCTGACATGCTGCCAGTGGGGCTCTTGTCATTCATATTCACCGCCTGAAAGCGCAAAAACATGGCAAGCAGAACAGCTACAGTTTCATGCCACGGACAGGGAGTTATAAAGAAGCTTTGTACTGCATAGTTCTATTTAATGTGCTGCATTGTACTCAACAGAAATTTAAAGCATTTCCTTTTAGTATTCTTTTTCAAACTTTCAAGGTCCACAATAAACACTCTCAGTGCCAGGAAAGAATTTCTGTATGCAATAGACCAGATGTGACTTTCATTGCATCATATTTTAGCAAAAAAGACAAAGCCCAGGCATTCTATTTGTCAAGGTGGCTTGTTTGAGACGTGTGAGCAATGTATTTATGGTTACACTACAAAGGTAAATGAAGGTACTGGGATGACAAAGAATAGAATTGTCCTATTGCGAAAGACAGGCAAAAGAAAAGGGCTGTTATATTCCATATCCAGTTCTAGGTCTTTCTAACTGAAAAAAAAAATTGCAATCAGGCTTCTCACTGAGTCAATCAAGACCCAAAGTTCACCATTAGTTCTGTTCTGGTTTATGTAACATCGACAGTCATTTTAGAGGCTGAAATTTCATTGTATTCCACAGCTGGTTGCTCATTCTTTGGTCTGAATTTATTGCTAGGCAGGTGGTATTCACAGGTTTCCTACAAGTGTGTAGTTCCCAAAGATATCTGTGATATCAAGCAATTTTCTGAAAATATATCAACAGCATGTGACATTTTCCCTTACAATGTGATAGGCGGAATCACATTTTCATCACACAAAGTTATTAGTGTTTTTGTATGGTTTTGATGATATTGTGGAAGAATAGTTGACATATTCTACATGCTGCAATGCTGACAAAGCTTCACTGTCTGGCAATGATTTCAAAATGTTATTATTATATGTTATGCAAAAGTCACTAATTAACAAGTGCTATTTTCTGTAATAACTACCTACAGCGGAGAGACACACTGATATTAAATGGCTGTGGAAGAATGAGAGTATATTATGGGGTAGTGTTACACAGACACTCCCACTGCAATCACACAGCAATGGAGAGGAGTCCAATTCAAATGTACTTGACAAGATATTTTACCTGAGGATGGAATGAAAATTAAGTCACTTCAAGAGGCAGAAAATACAACTTATATAGGGAAGACTTATGTTCCATCTACAGTGGATAGAGTGCAGATAATATTTTATAATTTCTGGTTTCATACAATATAGATTTTATTTTTAAGGTGACAAATACATCGTCTTCCACTTATTCCCATCAGGGGCCTTAAGAGGTGTACACACTTGACAGAAGGGATATTTACATTTACCAATTCTCCTACACATGCATGTCTTTGGGCACTATAGAAGAAGAAACTAGAAGTAATTGTGTCATGTCAGCCCGGAACGAGGATTAAACCAGCAACCTCCCTGCTGAGAGGCAAGAACATCTTATTGATATTTTATTATTAATATGTTATTGACAAAGCAACACAATAAATTTAATATAGGGGTATGTGCAGCTGATGGACTTTAGATAAGATGCGTGTGTGTTATGAAGTGAGGTTCTCAGGAAATGCCATTTTTTTGTTAATTTAACTCATTGTTGGCATGGTTGACTTGCCTGACAGGGACTGCTGAGATCTTTGAAAACATAACACAGCCTTGGCTATAATACAACACCATTTGTACCTGCTTTAAAACTCCTTGTTCCTCCTTATGCTTCAGCTCTTCTCTTTATTCAGATAGTGTCTTGGTGTCTGGCAGTTCCGTTTCGTTGGTGCTCAGTCCTATTAGTGGGCGGAAGGTGGTTCAGACGGTTTTATGTGACACCGACAGACCCTCACCCACTTACCTCCCTCCCCCCCATCGCGCTCCCCTTTCTACTCTGTAACACACATGATTGCACACTTCACACCATATTCACCGAGCAATAGGAACATACAGCCAACAGACCGCACACATGGAGTCAACTTGACATATCCTCAAGGTTGTGCGTAATGGCCGATCACTTGCATGTTGGTGGACTAGTTGTTGGCATGTTGCAGAAACAGCCAATGATTGTGTTGTAGATCACTCATGTGTAATACAATTGGGGCCATATTTACTAAGACAAGTGCAAAATTGCAAGTGCAGCTTAAAAAATAGCGTCTGGTATTTGTGGGCGTGTTGCGTGTGATATACGAAGAGAAACTGCGCAAGTAACTGCTGCCGCAAATCTGATATGTAAATGAGAATTTTGCATGAGCATAAAACGCACTGACAGTGAGAGCAACGCTGTTTGCCAGCTCTGACTGCATCTTTCCTACAGAGATACAACACAAAACACAATCTGAGAGTCCAACAAATAACAGGACTGACTGTAGTAGAGCTGTGTTCACTGTCTCTGAGGGAGAATTATTTTATTTTTTACTACTACTTTTACTTTTTTACTTTTTTTTATTTTACTTTCTTTCATTAACTTTGCGTAGTCCATATTTGTTAAATGTCTCATGCGATTTTGGCGCTGACCAGAGTCACGTGCCTTATTTCCCCTCTGTGAAAGACAGTGAAGGGAGAGGAAAGTCCTTTTCACTGTCTGTCAGAGCCAGTAACCCTTCAAACAATTATATAAAATGCATCAGTAGCCTATATGGCGTGCTGATGGTGATCAAATAAAAATAACAATTAAAAAACATTTTCGATGTCCTCCGCTCGATCAAATCCACACAGCCTTGAGTCTCTGTAGGGGCAGCTGTCAGTCAAGCGCCACAGTGAGCATTGGGAGGCAATGAGATAAACACAGTGAGTAGACTTTTCGCAGCGTTTAAAGACTGTTCTGTCACCGTAAGGATTTCAAAGAATGTTAAACAGTTTTGGCAAGAACGCTTTTTTTTACATATTCATTGAATCACAGGAGCAAAATCTGCGCCGCGCTGAATTTGCTCCTGTGAGAGACGCAAATCTCAGCTGCGCCTGGGTTTGCTCCATTTTTAGCACGTCTTTTTCATTTAGCGTGCACGCAAACCTTTGATAAATCTGGCCCTTGGAATCTATTACATGTGAACCTGTGCTCCGCAGGCCTAGACCTTGGCTGCATGCAACTCCAGGGGGTCCTTTTCAAAAACAAGAGCTGTTGACGTGTTGATTGTTTGATTTGCTGGGGGGCATTTGCCTTGAATTTGAATGTGGGCTGAATCGGCCGCCGGTGTTTTTCAAGGTTAGCATTTTGTCTTTGGATGTTTTTTAAACCATTCATTTAAAGGAACGTAAGAGCTTTGAATAAGTCATTCGAGCCCAAGCAATGCACCACATTAGCACGATGACTTTTGCCAAAGCCAGAAATCAATAGATAAATGGAAAAAAAATGAGATATTGTGTGAAGTGGTATAAGCCGCTAATACCGGATCTAAAGGCAAGGCCAAAGCAAGTGACAGTCCACTCACACTACTGTCCCTGTGGCTATTCCATGCAATCGCCGGCTTTAATCCACCACCTTCCTATCGCTCAGGATCCAGCTACGGGTTGTCCAGCAATAATTGTGTTTTATCGATTCTGGCTTTTGGTCTGACGCCTACATATCTCCTGTAAACAGAGCTGGACAGATATAGCGAGTTTACCTATATAAATATTTCAATAGACAGCTTGATGTATTAGCTTTTTTTATTTTTTATTTTTCACATAGCTGCATTTCACTTCTTGATCCCCTCGGTCCCATCCCTTGACTGACTAATGCGAACTGACATTAATGTTCCACTCTCACCTCTATTCTAAAAAAGGCTGCCTTCGGTTAAATTGAAAGAAAAAAAAAACACACACAAATTGGTGGCATGTGGCGGCTTACCGCTGATGTGTTATTGAATTTTTCTCTAAATATATTTCATTCCCCCAGCTCGGTGTTAAAATGACAGACAGACAGGCTACAGGGGTAATTCTGGCGCCAAGTACAAAGGGTCCTAAATGCGGATAATGCGATGAAATCTGTTTCCAAAAAAGCACAAAAATTTAATGGGCCGCAGCGGTTTGTAAAAGAGGTGTATATCGGCAGGCTGTCTTTGAAGTACAAGTCCCGTGCTGGCTGACTGGCTGCCAAGATGGACAACAAAGCGAGTCATCCTGAACCCGCACTTTCCCAACATGAATAATAAAGGCTTCCTCTACATTTTTTTTCTTACACCTTTTATTTTCCATCAAGAGTTTCCACCTTGGGGTAGGGCTGCCTGTCTGCTCGCCGGGCCTTCCTGTCCATCAGCCTGTTGGCAGCGGAGGGCCTTTGTAAAAGAAATGAGGCGACCAGCCGTCTTCACCTGCTCCTGAGATTACTTGTAAACCACCTACAATGCACCTCCACTCTATCTACATCTTCAAGGCATGTACAAAGTGGCTTTCGGGCTGGTGGGAGTGACAGAGAGTAATAAGAAAACAGCTTAAGAGGCAGCAGCTCAGAAGCTTTCGTGAGTCTTTATCGTGGAGTGTGTTGTTTGTCTGCATTCGAGTCTCAGGTGATGTCTCAACAATGGAGTGAATGGATTGAAGTGACACCGCACATCATTAATAATGAATAGAGGATCAGGCTCTCAGATGGGAGTGTGTGTCCGGCAATAGCAGGAAAAGAAGGTTTTGCCCCAGAAAGTCTCTCAACCATAAACATATTGCACTTCGCTGGCCATCAGCTGCTACCTTAGCCCCAGAATACACCCTGACCCCTTTAACCTTAGACTTCTTCAGCTTTCCAGAAAAGGACGGCACAAAAGTAGGGATAAGCTGGATTAGTGTATAGTTCTGTCAACCTTTTTACGACTTATAAACAACATCAGCTAAGGATATTTGATAAAATAAATTAAACAGGCTGCTATACATCATCAATGAACAAAAGGGCCATTAGCCATCTACTATAACAATTATTGTATAAACGTAATTTCATGCATATTTAGCAGCTGTATAGAGATTTTTCTGTGAGTGATATCACCAAAAAACCTACACAGTTTGGCGACAAGAGTAACCCCCACCCACACACACACACACACACACACACACACACACACACACACACACACACACACACACACACGTTCCTTTTTATGAAGGAGCAAACAAAAACTACAAAAATGTATATTTTTATTGATCTCTTTAATCAGTCATTGCTAAAGTTTACTTAATTATTTGGTATTTGTGGTGATTGATTAAATCTGACTTTTGTGGTCCGCAACTTTTCTGTAACTACTGTATTTATCCAGCATAAGATATAAATTCTGAAATGTATTTATCCTTTAGCATATATGCTAATTATATATGCCAGTTGCTACATTAAATAAAATGGCTAAATGTTGAGACTAGACTAGGCAGGCTACATTCTTAATTGAAAATGCACTTAATTGAAAATGCACTGTGGTCTATTTAGCTTCTGGCATCATTATTTTGAACACAGTAATATTGTGTTACAAATGCCAAAAGGGTCAGAACATATGAGCATGTTAAAGCTACATGCTAGTAGTAGTCACTGGCTACTCAGGATGTAACACAATCAATAAAAATGTCCTATGGGACCTGTGCCTCATTAACAAAATATAACAGATACATATAGGTAAGTTGCAAATGCATTGTTTGTTAAAGTCATAAAAATTCTTTCACAATTTTTGGTATGTACGTCATTCAAATGCATAGGCTATTATAAAAAGATCCACTCACATACAAACATTGGAGGCTGTGCAAAAATATGTCCAAATTATATTTTCTCAGCATTCTCACTTAATCTGCTTATGGTACACCTCTCAGTTGCCTATTTACTGTCTTTAATTTGGACATGTTTATATAAAAACAAACATATGCACAATACCACTGTGAGAAGCTTCTTTTCAATGCAATAAAATAATAATGTCGTTTTGTTTTATGAATCAATATTGAGCTGTGCACATCTCACTTTTAACCACAATTCTAACAAAGGCATCTAATGTCAGAGCATTGTTAAAGTGGATTTAGTTGAGGTTTGTACAGCCAAGGGGCAAGGAGTTTGATTTTGACATTGAGAAAAAGACATGAAATACTCTTCACTGACAAACCTTTTTGGCATTAGCTTGATTTCTCATCTGCGTCTTTTGTCCATGTCTTTCTTCCTTCACTCCATGGACTCCTGGGATTCCACTTGTAAGTTTTACTCAATTTCAAATGCCCATAGAGTACTGAGTGTTTAGAACTGTATTATAGTATAAAGAAGGAATCATTTTACAAGAAATAGCTACAAAAAATATACAATCAACAATGTTTGTGGCTCAATATATATATCAATGGTTTGTCTGATAGCAGGAGAACACCAAAAGTTGTTTCTAACAGAAATAGGTTTATCCCAGCTGGCATAAACTTATTAACTTCAGCTATAGGGGTCAGTAAAGCTAGCCTAATTAGCCAGCCTAACTATTTTCCTATTCTACAAAGAAGTTAGTCAGGTACCTCATGATTTGAGTTTCTTTTCTATGGACGAAATAATCACTGGCGGATTAACCAATCAGAGAAATGAAGGGCAGGATGTAAGCAGCTGACCTGTAACCAAAACAAACATGGAGCTTATAAAGAATATTTGGCCATAAAACACCAGACTATGCCGTATTAAGAGCAACTATGTACTTACAGGGGCGGCAGCAAAAGCCAGTTGTACAAAGACTTGCAGAAAAAAGTTGGTTTGTTTGAATGTGGTTGTTTTGTCAGATGTCAACGGGACTACTGTTGGCAAAATGATAATAAGATTAAGAGAAAAAACATGGACTTCAGCAGAATCAACACAACGCTGTTAATCAGATAAGAGAAGGTATTAAATTTGCTCTGTATTATTCTGATTATCTTCAGCATTCCAGTATTTTTAGTGGTTTCTTCAACATTGTGAGATATACTTGCTTTGTAGTGCAATAGCTACGCATTTACCCCTGAACTAGAAGTTCTTAGTTTGAGTCCAGACACTAAATTATTATTATAACTATTACAAATGCCAAACATTAGCGGATCTGTGTGCATACCGTGTGCATTTGTTAAGTTGAACAAAAGCCCTTGTATTGACTTTTGATATATCAAAGATAAAAATATGTTGCTTTTATGTTAGCTTTGTGGTTAAATGCATCATAACACTTGATGCTTCTTCTTTGCATTCTTTATATTGCAACATGATGCAACTATTACCACAGTGATCATAATCAACAGTGTTTGTTTTCTTCCAAATATCTGTCCAAACCAATTTTATCTGTCCTTTTTACACGGCGCAGGGAGGCTCATCTTAAATAATAAGAGCTGGCTTGCTGGGACAGAGGTGTAGTGTCGCTGTGGGACATGTGGCAAGGGTCAGGCTGTGCAGGCAGGAGGAAAAGTGTCGCAGCAGCATAAATTAACACCTGAGCCCCAAGACGCGGGATATTCTGTACCCTACTGCACAGAGAAGACACTGAGGTTAGCATCTGGAGACTCAGTGCTGGTCATTAACACACTGGGCCAACACTGCAGTGCCATTCAGTGCATGCATGCACAGTTTAAACAGACTATGCTCATTAAGAACGCTCAACAGGATTTAGCTAATTTTTTACATAAGGAACATTAGTGGGTCCGTGTATCTTTTGTTCAATTGATTTTCGTTTGAGAAACAAAATGAAATTTTTTTTATTTTTCCATGTTTTTTGTTTTTGAATGTAAAAAGAAAAAGAAACAAATAACAGTTTGATTTTTAATTTTTCGATTTGATGCTTAGTACAAAAAATGAATATTTGAGGACCATCTCGGGGACATAATTCAATATTTATTTTTACTTTAATTGTTTTACATGACCAGGAAGTTGATCCAGTGTGGCCTGTGTAGCTTAAAGTTCATTGCGATGTTCACAGTGACAGTAGTTAAAGCTTTGCTTGAATCCCTCTCAGACTTAGTTAGACCAGTGGTTCTCAGCTTTCAGTGGTTCTCAGCTCTGTGGACCTGCAACCCCCGGAGAACATTCACTGATATTCGCGACCCTCCACCAGCTGTACCCCTGCCTTGTGCGGTGTAAATGCTGCCTGTCGTGCTGAAAGCAAAAGACCAAAAAAACACATTATTTCTTATTGTTCTAAATGAAAATCTGGCTTCAACTTTATACTTCTAATATTACAGAAACTTACAAAAAAAAAAAAGAGAAAGAGCGAGAAAATCATCTGCTCTAAACGAGGTCTTATTTTTAGCAATAGACTACCTCTCCATGACCCTTTTCATGCTGTTTTGTTAAATTTTATGAGTTTTATAGTTTCATATTATGCATAAAGAACCAAGACAGTGGCCATATTGGGACCAGGTAGACGCGGAGGACTGGGGTCAGACCAGGACCAAACGTGGACCTGGATAACGCTGGGGATTTGGGCGTGGACCATCGCGTGTTCTGCAGGCAGTGTACTCAGAACATTGAGAAGAATCTCAGGGTGAATCAGCTGAGAGCCTGACAGCAACTCCACGGCCTTAACTTTAATTTTTTAAGGCTTTAAAAAGTTGCAGTTGTTGAGTATTAAGATTTACATATGTTTAATCTCATTCAATCTAGCAGCGACCAGATTCAGAAAGAAACTCTGCAAAAACATAATTTGCACAGTTATTATTTTGTCAATACAGGCATGATATACATCGTTAAAAAGTTTATTTTCTGTACAAAATGGGAATTAAATTAACTTTATGCTTAAAATATGACATATGTGTAATTAATGACGATTCCTCAGTATGCCCAAACTGAAAAAAACAGACTTTTTATCTTTGAACACTGGTTCTGTCCAAAACCAGTCCAATCCAGGATTAGTAATGCTAAATCAGTTCGTATGAATCTGCAAGTAAATATCAAGATATATTTCCATAAAAGTATTCCATGTTGTGAAAATAATCCTGTAATCGCCATATCCTCACGCAGAAAAGAACAAATACCAAGCTGTCCTGAACATTGTATTTTCTTTTTCTCCCCAGTTTGCTAAATGTCTGTGAAAACGTGTTTACCCTGCTAATAAACCTGAGCAGACAGTAAGAACGAGGCTCACTGACTTCAGATCGGTTTTTACTTTATTTGACCATTACAGCAGGAACGCTCTTTTATGTGACTTTTTTAAAAAATAAACTTTGTCAAACAGTGCAACATTAACTTTTTTACTTCAAAAGACAGCTGGTAGATGCTATCACAGATATAGGACACATTAAACTATTTTTGATGAGTAAGACAAATTTAATTTGTTAGGCTAACAGACAGCAGGACTGATCCAAATCGGGCTGTGACAACCAGCTTTTGCCATCCAACATGGCGGCTCCGTGCATCTCCGCGGAAATTATGTGATCAGATGACGCTGTGTGAGAAGGGTCTATAGGTACACACTTGTTGACAAAGACAAGCACAACTTCATTTAGTTTGTTTTTTTCACCATGTGTCCATTCCTGTAATGTTAGAAGTTAAAGCCAGATTTTCATTTAGAACAATAACAAATAATGTGGTCTGTTGGTCTATTGCTTTCAGCACCAGTTAGGTGTAAGCTACACAGGCCACACGGGATCAATTTCTGGGTCACGTAAAAGGATTAAAGAAAAAATAAATATTGAATTCCCAAGACGGTCCTCAAATGTTCATTTTTTGTTCAAAGCATCAAATAAAAAATGACAAATCAAACAGTTAATTGTTTTTTCCTTTCACATTCTAAAAACCTAAATATGGAAAAATGAACAATTTTTTCTTTTTCTTTTTTTTTTCTTTTTTTTTTTTTTTGTTTCTCAAACAAAAATCAATTGAAAAAAAGGTACATGGACATTAGTGCTACATTCATGTGTTCAGTGTAATTAATATTTGGACATCAAAAAGTTACATAAAATAGGGCTGTCAAAGTTAACGTATTAATGCATGTGATAAATTATAAAAAATGTAACGTGTTTATATTTATTAACGCAAATTAAGAGGAGAGAGAATATTCGGGTATTAAGCAGTATATTTAATACTGTTAATAATGTTAATACACTGTTATCTCAGAATGGTTGGCCAGTTACTACACAGACTTATTAAAGGCTCTCTCACAATATTCAGTAGTTATTTCTTTTTATATAAGATAGGCATACATGCCAAAAGGGTTAAAGGCTTACAGTGCTTTTATTTTATAATTTATTTCTTCAGAAAAGATGCTACAACTGCAACAACAGTGACACTGGTGGAGAAAACATTTCCTCAACCACTTGGGCCTTTTTTTAATTCAAAAGCTGCATGCATTGAAAATCTACCAAGTTAAACAACCCCCAAAGCCCAAAAGTGATTATTTTGATTACATTTTTTGATTGATTGACAGCACTACATAAAACCTAACCAGAGGTGGAAGAAATACTCTGTGCCTAAGTAACCAAAGTGATGTTTCTAAATAATATTACTAATGTAGTCAACAAAATAACTTAAAATTAAATTTTAGAAAAGTATTAACCATCAGGCATCACTATGGACATCTTTGTCCATTTGGCCAGTTTTATTTCTCTTTGACTGGCCATCATTGTGGCTATTAATGCTTATAGAACATTCTTTTTATTTTATTTATTTATTTATTTATTTATTTATTTATTTTGCAATAAAGGCTCTCTCTTGACAAAGTTTGGAACTCAATTTTTTTTTTTCTAAGAGATTAGAACACAATGTAACAAATTTACTATTCACTTGTGACCTTCCAAAAACTGCTAAAAAAACATTCAACAGATTAATATTTTATTCAGCATTTTCTGCATAGAGCTCTTAAATCACTCCAGTCCTGCACAAAACTACCAAACATTTGATAATTTTGAGGATTTTAATCCTACAAATGCCAATTTGAAAACCTAAAGTCACAGTTGTTGTTTATGAAAAAACACATAACTATTTTTTTCTTTCATAAAACAGATGTTGGGGGTCATGGTGATTTTTTTTTCTTCTAATGTGTCTTGGGTAGGTTGAAGATTATTATAATATCGGTGCATTATTAGTTTATGTGTAGCATCAGATTGAAATTCATATTCACACTCAGGACATGAATGCACGAAAATGTCCCATTGACTTCCATCATAACCACATTTTTAATCTCTGCCATTGCAGTATAAAATAGTGAATTCTGCAATATCAGCATTCCATTTTAAAGAAAAGTAGTGAGAGTTGACATTTTAGGAGGGAGTAAAGAGTACATTCCCTCCCTTCAAAATGTACTCATATTGTTATGTTTAAAAAAATACCTAGTTAACTTTGACCTCTGAGCTTGTTGTGCTAAATGCTAATAAAGCCAGCTTCAATAGTTTTATTCATTTATACATATCAACATGCACATTAAAACAAAAAGACTTTCTTTTTTACACCCACCATAAGCGAGTAGTACTCAAGAGTACTTTTTTTCTCTCTTTCTTTTGAAATAGTTTATGACAAGGTAGACCAATACAAATGTCAAACAAGTTTACTACTCCAAAATTTAAGTAATAGATGAATATAATTAGACTCAGTATTTTTCCACATTTGTTTACATGTGATGAATAAGATGTTGACATACAGTTATTATCTCCACTTGCATGTAAACATACTGAATGTGAGACAGAATGTATAGATCAGGCTTCAAATAGACAAAAAAAAAAAAGAAAAAAAAAGTATTAGTTTGGTTTACTACTTTTAATGTGCCTTTCTTTTTTCATTTCATTACACTCATTTTGATGCTGCCGCCTGACATTATTCTCCTCTGAGTCATTCAAACTCGGATAATGTTACTCCGGGGTTGTGTTGTTGTACCATCGCATGCTGCTGGATGGAATTGTTGTTTAGCTAATAGGGTATAGGCGCTAACATGGGGTAGGTCCTGTGGTTATTGAGTGTCTCATATTGGTAGAAGTAAAGTGCTGTAGGAAGTAATAGTCTTGGTGGATGCTATCGCTCCCCGGGGCCGCGAGAGGCAATCATCAAACTAAATGAGAGAGACGTAGACACACAGACAGGGCTCCCTCCGGAAACACTATTGATGGCTGACAAATCACTGCGTTTGATGTACATTTCAAAGTGTGCCCTAACATCTCCTTCTTCTTTCTTTTATTTAGACACATAGTCATTTATTCATTATTGCATCGCGCTGCCAGTTTAGAACAAGTTTGGACTGTGATCAGGGCTTGTCGATTGTCGTCTTGGTGAACCGTGGGCCGTTTGGCGTAGTGCACCCGCTTGGCCTTGTCATTAGGCAAGAATATTTAGCAAGAGCCTTCTCGAGAACTAATTACCAAGCTGTCTCACTTCTGCGGCCCTCCGCCCCTGCCCGCTGAGGAAATGAGGGGCTTGGAGCGAAATGCATGTGGATAGACACGACAGAGAGGACTAAAGAGGGACAGCAGTGAAGGTTTCTTGACATGATAAACACAGAGACAAGGCAGGATTTATCAGGCGAGACAGGAGCGTGTTGTAAATTACAGCGGGCTGGAGCACATTTACATGGAGTGATTGAAGGAGGTGTCCTTCCACACATACAGCAGGGTTTGTGTGGAGGTGGGCATCTGGACACTCTTATCTACAAATACAACTAATGTTTATTCAACTAGCTATGGGCATGCAATTGTAGCTGACAAAGAAAATACAAAAATAAACACAAATGTGAATTAGATGTATTTTGAAGCATAGAAAATAGAGACTGGTTATGAAAGGGCAAGTTATAAAGTTAGCCTACTAGCAGTGCAGCGTGTGATTGCTATAAACCAGTGCAATATCAGAAGAAGAAATGCAGACATTTTTATGCAGGCAGTAGCGGCAAGGGAGTTACAATGTCGAGCCCTGTAAAGACAACACCAGAGGGGTTTTTGGGAGGCCTCTATGGCCAAAAAATGTTGGGTTTCCTCATCTATCCACTAGAGATGTGACGTTCATGAACGATCCGGATCTTTTGAATGAGAAATAGTAGAACCTCAAAAAAAGCTCAAGAGAGAGTCATACAGAAATGGAAAAAGACGAGGCGAGAGAGGAGAGGAGCACATACACAGTGAGCATGCTCAGAGACAAGTATCTAGTTGTAAACAGTATATATTTCCATATATTATTTATATTATTAACAATGTTTTTTGAGGTGAATACAATTTTTAACTAAAAGTTGTTTTGCATTAAAGTTTAGTGCTGCCTGCTTAGTTTTTACTAACATCTTTTTGCATGAACATATGTCAAAGTAGCTATATTTTGCACATTTTCGACATAGTAAACCATAAATGTGATCTCACTCCATGCAGTTATATGACGTCGCCATTAGTGAATTTAGTCTGCTCATTTTATTATCATCAATGAATGAAGACAATGAAGACAATAATAATGTCCCACCACTAGAATACATTTTATTTTGATTAAAATGATAATGTATCATAGTGTTTATTTTATGAATAAACGGACTGGCTTTTTAAAATTACGTAAATACAAAAATGAGGCAGTCTTTTGAATGGCTCTTAGAAATGAACAGATCTCGAAGATTCGGCTCCAGTTAAAGAGCCATAAATCCCATCTCTACTATGCACTTGTAAGTACAGGGGCAACAGTTGTTTTGGTTTTCACTACATCAGTCTCCATTCAACAAGTGCGTTTCCATCTTTCATTATTCATATTAACTATTTCTTGCATAAAGCTTAAACATTTAATTAAATGGAATGTTAAAACAGAAAGCTAAATCAAAGTGCATATTTCAAACTCCAATGGTTTGTGAGGGTATTGTTTTTATGGAGATCAGGAACGTGACATCACATCGGTGGTCACCAAGCTATTTTTAACTGTAAAACAATGGAGCAAATTAGAATGTAAACTACTTCAGTTATGATTCACATAAAAGGATTTTGATACTTTAGTGTGATAAATATTCACCAAGAGTGACAAACAGAGTTGTTTCAAGGCTTGTTTGTTTACTTTTCTATTTCGCTGTTCCAAATGCTACTCTATGGTATTTTGCTGTCTGTGACCACTCACGAGGCAGATTCATCACTCAGTGGTCGTTTCATGATTTAGGGTCCCGATCTCTATTGCACAGACCTATTAATCTTTCACTAACTTAAGCCAACGTTCACGTGCATCTAAGGTTGTTTTCACACATTTCAATGTGTTTACTTTAGTATGCATTAGATGCAGTTATATTTACTTTTCTGTTAGTTCGGTTTGTGTTCACATTCTTTGTTTACTATTCACCCCAAATGCCGCACTATAAGCCATAAGACATCATCAGCTGACTAATAATGAACTTGTTTCCATGACAACGGGCCTCAAGCAAACAAGGAAAACCTTGTAGCGCTACATTTCAAAAACTGTTACGAAACGCACCTGAATGTATCATCATGCTGCTAATGCATGACTTCTCCTCTCCGTGATCTATCAAACTATTTATGGGGACAGAGGCGGAGTATATCCTTTGCAAAAAGAAGACAGCATTCTCTAAAGAAAATACAAATTTAGCACTGTGTTACGCATGGAACTCAATGCAGGACATGGAAAGATTCTCCAACTACCCTATGCACCATGATGCATGCATCGCTAAAGGGATACTACACTCTTTGTGTTTGGCTGCTACTTCTTTTGATCAACTCACTGGACAGTACTAATCCAGGTGGGTGAACCAAGGGAAATAAAATGAATAGACTGGCCAAATGAGCAAGGATTAATAGAAAACAGAATAGCCGTTTGTCAGAGTTACAGTTAAAAATACAAAGACAAGCAGCAGAAAGCCATGTTATTCTGGTAGCTGCACTATACTCAGTTGAAAGCTGTTTTGCACCAACCTAAACAGAGCAGGTGTGAAAAACATGTAAGAAAAGTGGCTATGTTTTATGGGTCATGCAGTTTGCCCAGCCATACATCTTTATTTTGCTAAGAATCAATAGTTAAAATGTCATTTCCTCTTACATAATTGTTTGTATGCTGTCAGTAGAGAGCTGTTATTTTCGTTACTTAGACCTAGTACTTTGCCTATACAATGACAAACAATATACAATTACAGTGCAATTACAGAATAAAAGAAAGCTGTTTCATAAGAAAAAACACAATTGCTTAACTTTCATGTGTGCATAGAATTCGGATTGCAAAACAGCCATTTGTATCATTATAGGAAGATACAGTTCAAAATATGATGTTTTTGAGGAAGTTCTGGCCTGGCTGATAATCACATGACCAGGTGGATTTCCCAAGACCATTTAGTACCCCACACATGATTTATTATTCATACACAATCATTTAACTAAGTGTAGTGATTAGTTAAATATTTAATGCTGCTATAATCAATAGTAGCTAAACCCTTTGAGGTGGACACAGTTTTTCTTGCACCAAAGATCCATCACCTATTGAGTGGATCAGGTTAAATTGCACATGGTTACAGTAATTGGCCCTATTAAAAAGGTCCTTTTACCAGTGGCAGCAGGGACATGTGTGATGTTAATTTCTTCTTTTGCCATTTGAGTTATCAGACCGAGCGCTCACACTGTTCAATGAGGGCAGCACAGCGGCAGAGTGTTTTCTTCTTAAAAAGCCTGGCTAAATTGTCCCTGCCTGCCTCCGGTAACAGCTGCCAAGTCAGTCAAAAGATAAAAATTCTGTTATAACAAAAAGAAATGTTGCACTCCCACATAATGACATAATGAACACTGTGGTCGGCTTATGAAAGGGATTTTTTAAATTATTTTAATGAAAAGACGTCTATCAAAAAGATGTAAATTATCTCAGCATCGGCTTATGTGTCAGCCAGTCCAATCTATTCCCACTTTGCAAGACTCCTACACAATTAAGTCTATACAAACCCAATTATAAAAATGTCGGAACGCAGTCTAGTCACAATATGAAATATAAAATGCAGCAAAAATTCAAGTATATGTTGGGATAAAGGCAACATAAGGAAAAGAAATATGAATGGTACAATAAAAAAACAGCTGGAAGAGCAACAGGCAACAAGTCATTAGCATGTGTGGGTATAAAAGGAGCATTTTACAAAGGCAGTGTCTTTATTTATAGTATTGGATGTATTTGTCATAATTTTTGGGCCCTCAAAATTGCACAAAAACAGACATGATTTTGTTCTGCATGGGTCCATCCCAAAATCACAAGCCCTCAATACATCCAATAGAGACCGCTTCTAAAGTGTTTCTTTTATACCCTGTAGAGTTTCTATTTCCAGTCTTTTGTTGCATTTGTCCGAGATATACTGTTGCTTCCATGAAATTTCAAGTATTTTTCATGAAACCTCACCTGTTGTTTGTTTTGATTAAAAGATGCTTTTATGAGTGGCGTCTGCCTGCCTATCTCAAATTACCATAGGTTTTTCAGGTAATCGAGCTTTCTACTGTCCAAAGACATGCAGTGAATGATTGTCTGTCAGTGTGTGTCTGCAACTTTTACCCTTAATTTAACAGCTTCAGAGTAAATGGTAATGACTAAAGAAGTAATTGCAAGTTGAATTAATCTTCTTTCACCTCCCTCTGGTGTATCATGGTATAAAACAAAAAAATAAAAAAAAATAAAAATAGCCTGATGTGTGCAAACCAGGAGTATCTGGAAGTGTTGCAAGAAAGTGACATGCGTCAGTTAGCCATAAGAAGACAGCGGTGGCTTCATTTCTTATTCTCCTTATTTTCTTGTTTGTCATGGCAGAGGGCCCAAAGCCAGAAGAGAGGTGGAGAAAACAAGAGTCAAGCCGAGCAAGGGGTCACACAGGAGTCAACTGGACTTATGAGTTACAATATTGTGCTTTACTTCAAAATATAGGAGAGCTCTGTAGAGAATAATGCAGCCAAAACAGCAAAGAATTGAGCAAAGTTGCATAGGATCTAGCCACCTGTCGGATAGCAATGGGAAGAAGATTAATGAATGTTCTTATGACATTTGCAAACAAATGAATTAGGTTATTACATACATTTTACAATGTCCCAAGCGCTATAGAATTGGGTTTATAATAAAAGTGCATCAGTTCTGTTGCCATAAGCAGCTACAACTCACCTGGATTGTGTGTCAGTGCCAAACCCTGGCTTACAGCATCTTAATCATATCACCCATATGTGCGCAGTGGAAGTATTGAATTCCCTTTGTGTCGCTTACTGTGGCTGATAATCCGACCCTGGTGGAGGAGCCCGCTCTGAGGAATGAAGAATACAGCTTTATTCTGTTGTCACTGGATTTATCATTCTGGATTTATATTTCTTTCACTGTGCTGTTTGCAGTCTTTCACATTCCTATATGGCATGTCCCTGTGTTACCTAAACACAACACCACACATTGTTCAAGAAAGATGACTTCCTAAGAGTGTTATGTTCTATTATACTGTAGTGCGATGAGAAACAAGTCAATATGAATGACTCTTTCCCTGATATTATAAAATCAATATTCGCACTGCCACTGGGGAGAACGTAGTCAGGAGCCTGTTGAATCTGAAGGTGCTCCAATGGTAGCATATTTATGGCTTGGTCAATACAGTGAATTTTTTGTTTTTGCTTACTGTTACTGTGTGAGTGAAGGGATAATAGTCCTTTTCTTTAAAACAAATGCTGTACCTACTGTAAAGTATTGTTTGTATCTATTCCTGGTCTGAAAACTCATGTGTGTTTCATATTAGAAGCATACTGTGCTAAATTTGGTCTAAACCAGTGACCTGACTGTGAGATCCAATTTTATCCAAGATAAAACACTTTTCTATAAATTATTGAACTATGCCCTGTATGCAGAGGTAGAAACTTAACTACTATTTGAATAATAACTACTTTCTGGGTATTTTTTTTTAAACATACTTCTACTTGAGTAAATTTTAGATAAAAAAAATATTAAAGGAAAATTAGAAAATCTCAGAACAAGTGAAAGTAATGGTTTATTTCAGTGGCAAAGTGGGTAGCATTCTTGACTTACAACCAGAAGGTTCTGGTGAGATACTGAGATCATTTTTCAAGTGCATTGCAAAAATATTCTATATGCTTTTTTTTTCTTCGTAAATTCATAAATTCTTTTACACTGGGTCTAGGAGACCCATGCCTGTTTTGTGAAAACTGATGTCATACAAGCGCATAAAATGTTGCCTTAAATGAACGAGAAAAAAATGTGTTTGAAGCTGACTTTAAAACACAAATCAGGTGGTAACATTTAACAAAAAGATGAATGTAAATCCTGGTGCGTGTCTGTGTGAGGCTGAAGCTAAAACTCTTTATCTGAAGCTAAAACTATTTAGCTTCAATAAACAGGAAAATACTTAGTTTACCAGTTTACCGCCAGCGTTCTGTGCATTAAATTCACCTTTTGGCGCCACTTTAACGACATGAGTCTCAGCCACAGAATTTTGATAGACCGATTATGGAGGGTTTGATGCCCCCACCCAGCTTCACGTGCGCACACAAATGACAACCACCATTTACACTTGTACAGTTTAACTTTATAATTATTATAATTTATAATTATCTTATTCTTTTCAAATGTAAACAGATTATCATTTTCAACTACTCAATATTAAGGAAACACAAGACCCAGTTTTGCCTTGGTGTAGTAATAATTATAATTATAGCTGCGGTCCATGTTAAGTCTTTCAGGTGTCTTTGCTCCAGTGTCAACCTCAATTTCCACTGCATATGAATCCGCTCCGCTGCACTGCGCCACGCACTCTGCAGCAAATACGCAGCCGTTCTAGTGAATGAGAGCATTTCCACGGCCTCCGCATATCTGTGGCGCCAATCCGGCTGTGCTCCACCCTCCGCCGGAGTTAGTCTCAGTCCTGGTTTAGTCATGGTTTATTCCTAGTGTGTTCCTTGTTTAGTCATGGTTAAGACATGCTGTAGATCTGGTTTAGTCCTGGTTTGGACCTGGTTTAGTCCTGGCCTAATGTGGCATTGTATCACACTAAAGCTTGTGTTTGGCTAATCCTTCAGCACATCTCTTCACTCTCTGCTCGTATGCACTGCCCGGCAGATCAGTACAGGCCAGCACTGGTTTGGAGGAAGTTGTTGAACACAGAGCAAACATGTTTGCGGAAGAGCCGCTAAAGTAGCACTCATCTGTGTTGAGCTACAACAACACAGCCCCACTCTGCATCCCTTTGCCCTGCTCCACTGTAATGAGCGGAACCGAGACTGACACCAGTGCTGGCTCTGTTTACTGTTTGTGAACCCAGCGTTGCAACTAGAATCCGTTCATGAACTGATCTGAAAATCATTCACACAGAAAAAAGCAAACTAATAAAATGTCTTGTTTGATTGTTTTTTTGGGAGAATTATGTTTTAAAACAGAATATCAAAAACGTTATTTTAATAATATATTTTATGGCTTGTTTCAGTCTATGGTGTTGCGCCATAGTCTCTTCAGTGTATGGGAGCCCCTGAGTCTAACTAGTGTTTATTCCAATCTAAACTATAGATGTCATATTTTGAATATCGAAGCGGGAGCTGTACTTTGCTAAACCGGAAACAGCTGTTGCTAATATACGCTAGCGTTAAGAAGAGGTGCCAAAAGTAGAACCTTGGAACACTTTGAGAAAGTGGAAAGACTTCCAAACTGTCCCGTCCTGACCATTAGTACTGCTCCACAAAGACTGAACATTGAAACTCCCCATGACACAGTTTTGCGTCCTAACCAAGACTTTTTTGCTGATCCCAAGATCATTTGAATAATGATTTACTTCTTGACCAAAGGGTTTGGTATAAAAGCATCCATACTCTAGAACTGTTATTCTTCCATTTGGAAATGCAACAAGAACCACAATTCCAAACAATACATGATAGTGTTAAATCAATCTAATTATTTTATTTGACATCTATTGCCACACACATATGCCAGTACAGAAGCTCTGAGCCTGTTTATATAAAGCCTTCCTGCTGTCGTCCCATTTGTACCAAATGTCAAAAAATGTCTGCTAAATTGGAAAATGGAATGGGAAGCTCTAAGTGTCATTTAAAACTTAACCAAATTCAAAATATTCAGTCAAAATTGCATTCTAATAATAAAACGGCACAAAAGGCATGTTCTGACAAGGGCTTAACCATGTTTTAATAATGCGTTTGCACCCTCTGCCCCACCACAACCATTTTGAATCAAAAGTCTAAAATGAAATACCCACATCAAAAATACTATTTCCAATTCAGAAGAGGTAGAAAGAAACTATTTTCTGTATTTTGAGATCTAAGTAATCACAGGTGTCCAAACTTTTATAAAAGGGAGTCCAATTTAAAAGTATGAAAATGTCCATGGGTTTCATTGTGTTTTCTAAAGTATAATGTAAATTTAAATGTGCTGTTTTATAATTTATATTATAATTTTTGTGTTGATAACAGTAATTTGATCATTTCAGTAGTGACAATAAAAAGCTAGTCTAGCGAGCCAGACTCTCCTACTTGCTTTTCAAGAGCAGGACAGTCTGGTTCCCCTCTTGGAGTGAAGTGTTTCTCCAGTTAGATTTGGATCTTGGTCTATCACAGCCGCTTATATGCAGCACGTCTTATGAAAGCAGAAGAGTTGATAAACAGTGTTTAGTGTTTTTCTTCGTCACCTGTTGATTCCACTAAAGTCCGCAAATTCTTCAATAATGTTTTTTTTTTTTTTAAATAGGTGATTTACAGACTTTAATGGTACAGTTGTGATTTCTCTGGCTTGTGAACAGTAAATAATATATGCAGTGCAAGAGAGCAATATATTTTTCATGGAAGCCAAGAGCCATTCACAATCCTGCCAGGTGCCATGAACACATAAACTATTTGATATTGTTTAAAGCAACACTAGCAGTCTAATTCCTCACAATGTGTACCCACTAAAAGATGATGACCCACTTTTAGTACTTCTTGAGGTGGTCACCCTGTTTATACAGTATGACAAATCAACAATGAGTCCTTTATTAAAGAATCTAGACAGGCCTCCTAAGCATGGATGCTAAAGTTCTTTGCTTTTAAGTCTACTCTAGTGATAAAGCAATCAGATATTGATAAAAAGTGATAGTAGTTTGGCAAAGACAATGCTTTCTTAAATATACCAGATACTTCTATGCAAAATGAGTGCTGAGGAAAGAGCCTACAAGCAAGAATACATCAGAGCACATAAAATCAAAGAGGACAGCGGTGTCCTGGTGGAGTGCAACAGAAATAGAAAATGTTCCTGTTTAGTTGAGTACCTCTTGAAAACAGCTAAAATATCACTGTTGCTTTGTCCTTGCTTAAATGTTACACCTTTAGTCGAAGGTCACTAGCAAAAAGCCCTTTGTCCAAACAGTTTTCCCAACAAGCACATTTAGTGACTCAACCAGACAGCAAATCTTACACCATGCTCACTTGTACGCAATTATAAACCAGTGTGGGTTTGTGGTGGCAGACATTGAGACCATAATGTTGAGAACTGCACAAAGACAGAGGGAAAAAATAATGCTTGTGATGTACTGAAGACCACTATCAACTCCCAGTAGCATGTGCGAGGGCCAAGCTGAGTGTGCCAACTGCAGAGAACTTCAACCCTTTTCCGATACAACTGCGAGATTTGCGCAAGAACATGTCTAGAGGAGTTTTTATCAGCGTTGCAATAATGAATGTGTCTCTTGTGGATCAGCATGTAAACACGGGAGGAGGGCGAACTCTGGCAACAGCCGCTCCCATTTGGCTCAATTAGGCCCTAAACTGAGACAATCAATGGTGCTGGCCTTTTTGTTGGCGATGGCGCTGCATTTGCTATTACAAAATGAGAATAATCAAAAGTCTATAATTAGTTACCCTAAGAGAGTGTTGGACTATGGAGAGATGACAGTGTGCCGACTGTGGCATGGCGGGCAGTGCGTGGAAGTGAATGAACACAGCCTTGAGGAATAAGGATGAAAACAAAATGCAATGCGGCGCTCTACGGTTACCCACTGTTAAACAACCACACATAAAAGCTGAAAAGTCAGTAACAAATGAAACGCCAAGGGAGATGTTAGAATATGATGAAAAAGTAACAGCAGACTCTTTTTTTTTTTTTTTTTTTTTTTTTTGTGGTCATGGTTTTATCAGAGAGATCACACAGCGACACAGGGGCACATATTACGCTCTAGGAAAAAAAAAAGAAGCCAAGAAAAAGATAAGATGTAAAAAGGAAAAAGATATATATAGCGAGGGGGTCCTTTTAAGTGGCAGTGGTCTGGGGATTTGACAGCAAACTGGGGTGGAAGAGGGGTGCAGTGGTTGTGTAGGGAAAATGGCCCAGATTCTTAAGAAGTATATCTAAGGAAATCTGCACAAAGATGTGAGCATGGTGGCGGGTGACCTGAGAGAAAATATAGCAGCTTTGGATACGGCTGTGCAACTAGGGATTTCTTGAGCCAAGATGACGAACGCCTTGGCCAGACATTTGTTTAAACAGTTGGGGTTTGGATGTTTCTGTCCCGGACTTGGCTCGGCAATGTGTGTTGTAGTCCTATATCTAAAGTCTGTGGTAAACTGTTCCAATGGCTAACTGTGGTCTTAGATTGACAGATGAGTTCAAGTCGGTTTTCACTGCCAGGCTGTTAGACGAGGCTTATCTCATATCTGGGTTTGTGGGTGACAATAAGGCAGCCTTTAACATTCTGCTGATGCATTAGGTTTGAAAATAAGGCACTGAAAATATTCATGTTTATGTTGCAAGAATAACACTTACTGACTGACTAACTTCTGCGCTTTCTACCATGTTATAATGTTCGCTCATCAAAAACATACCTGGAGTTGTGTTTTGCTTCAGTCACACTTTAAAGTAATCCTCTATTCTCTGGCATGACCGTTCTGAGGGCTCAAAACGCTTGGTACCATGAGCCCCTGCCTCTCCCACAAACCCCCCGCCCACTCCAGGAAGCACTGACCAATCAACAAGCCCTCTAAAATAGTAACATACAAAACATTTTTTTGAGGAAGTAAAGCCCTTCAGCATACACTCTGCTGCCCTCTGTTGCCCTGTGCTGGTCTCTTCACCTGTTTCTTGGTAGCACCAGTTGAGTGCTTATTAAAAATGTTCTCTTTTGTTCTTGATGTTTATAAAGACTGTAAAACAAACAATGCTCTTCTACAGGTGACCAAGATTGGTTTAAAATATGAATAAACACAAAAATAGCCCCTTTAAAATAGAAAAATGAGTTTTGAAATTCAACTAAAAGCACTCACATTTGTTCTGTATTGCAATGGCAACGATATTGTATCCAAACCTGAACTCTCAAGTTTTGTAGTTCAGGGATAAATGCTCACAATGGTAAAAAAAAATCTACTAATCATCCACTTAACATTTGTTTCCTTACCGACCTCTCGTGGAACTAGCATCTTTACTTATCTTTACCGTCTTTAAGAGACGTTCACCCACTAACCCAAAACTTGGCGGTTTGAATACCGCCCCCAGCATTGCATATTGTCATTGTGTCCTTGGGCAAGACACTCTACCCTGTGTTTGGTGGTGGTCGGAGGGGCCATAGGCAAAGAATGGCAGCCATGCTTCTGTCTGTGTTTTTGTAACATTTTTATGGAAATCTATGGAGAAAAACATGACATAGTCTTTGAAATATGATGTTTTATTGTTGGGGGTCTGCGTGGGATTTTCGTAAATTTAAGGGGGCTGTGACATTGTTGACTTTGGGAATGGCTGTTGTAAGCAATAAATAAAAGATTATGAAGGATATAACCATTTACGCTGACAAAACATGAATCATTACTTTGTTTCTTTAAACACTGTGACAGATGCTCCTTCGTTTCATTTCTGGTGTGAATCTCAGTACAACTCTTTACTGGGCACTATGGGGTCAGCTTCCTAACAAAAGCTGACATGGAATTGGGCAGTTTTTATTGTTTGTTCCTGGGTTGGTGTCAGCTACTCCCTGTAACTCTCTAAATTGCTGCACTATGGCAGTGAGTAAAACAACAGCCATTGGACAGTGGGAGTGCAGTGGGAATGATGAGAAGGGGGGACGGGGTCATGCTGCCCCTGGTTTGCTCACAGAAGGTGGCCAGGCTAATGATGGCTAACACAGCCACTGTGGAAATGGCTGCCAAGCTCCAGTTACAGGTGAGATTTGTGTGGCATTTAAAGTGGGATGTGCAGTCTGTTAACTTTTTTTGTTTGTTTGTTTGTTTGTTTTTAATGGTGGAAGGGCGAATAGCATTTCCACATCCGCAATCCTCTGAGGAGGTTTTTGCAAGCATTTGTTTAGTTTGTTAGTCTGTTTGCAAGATTACCTAAAAGGCTATTGTCATTCTTTGATGCAGCATTTAGGAAAAGTCAGTAATGGGTAAAGAAAGCAATGATTTCCTTTT
Source organism: Bostrychus sinensis (assembly GCA_020698575.1). Taxonomy (NCBI): domain Eukaryota; kingdom Metazoa; phylum Chordata; class Actinopteri; order Gobiiformes; family Eleotridae; genus Bostrychus; species Bostrychus sinensis. The sequence continues at coordinate 15,594,682 of CM036242.1, forward strand.
GGTGTTAATCCTGTCCCAGTGCAATAGTCAGCGTTTTCAACCGGAAGTCATGTTGTGTCATTTCTATTTACACAAATTAGTATTTTCATTTAAAAATCACCATTGATCTAACTGTCAAAATCAGCTGTAAATATATAAACTACAGGCCTTTGCTATAATTAATTTTAGACATTTACAAACAAATTTTGTTTTTTTGTTTTTGTTTTTTGGCCAGTTTGCTCTGTTAACATGTAGCTTTAACACTGAAATAAGGAAAATGTCAAAATTACACATTGAGGTGTTTAATTTATGATGTTTAATCACTTGTGTCCATAGATTTCTATTGGAAATAATAATTCCAAAGGCAGTTTTCTCAGAATGAGTTTTTTTCACTCTCTAAATCAGAAATCTTCACTTCAGTAGCTCCCACAAACCCCAAATGTTTCAGTCTTGTACTGCACATAAACATATTTTTACAGAAGGATTTGTTGATATGTAATTCCTTGCCTGATTTCATTTTACTCCTAAAAACAAGGTGAAATAAAAATTTTAATTTTTTATTTTCAGTATTTTTGAGTTTACTGAAATACAAAATCAGATATCCATAACCCCCTCTGTGAAAGCTTTTATATGTAACATGTCGACAAAATTAATCAAGAATTTAAAACATGGCTCTTTCCAATGTTCAAATTTTAACTCTTGAAAAGTATGCACATTTGTATGTTGTCAGAAATACAACAAAACTCGAGAGGCGCAATAAATACATCCATGAGCAGATTATTTTAATTCATGCATGCATAAACTATTCTCTACGCACACTTTGAACGTCCCACGCGCACAGATTCAGTGACCACGAGTGTGCGTGCTGCTCCTCCACGCCCCTATGTTTCTCTCCTGTGCCTGTGATGTGAAATTCTACTCGTGCGTGGATCAGGTCCTGCTCTCTCATCTAAAAGTATTGTCAATTTGGGGGCGGGACCCACCAGAATCACTGAGCTCCTGTGATTGGTCACTTTTCAGTAAACTCTGCCCCATGACCTCTTCACTCACTGACAGCTGCCTGCTGCTAACATCAAGTCAGAGGAGGAAGAGCTTGGTAAGGGCATTTATCTTAAAAATATCATTAATTTAATTAGTACAGTCATGTATATGTTGTGAAATAGTCCATAAAACCACAAGCCTCTGACACACGATCTGAAATAAACAAAATGCAGACAGGATTAAAGTTTAGTAATTAGTTTGAGCTAAGCTAATGTTAATAGTGCAGTCATTGGACATAGACAACACAGAGCAACACAAATACTGTGATTAGTCTCATTAGTTAATGCTCTCTCTACACTTAACTGCGATTGAATGAACTAACCCCTAACCCTTTTCCAGCTTACTTACCTGTGCTAATCCCACCTGACTCACCAGAGCCTGTACAGTCACCAACAAAATGAGTTGCTGAGTTATTATTACAAATAAGTATTGTTGTGTAAAGGACAGACAGGTTTATTTCATTTAGTTTTTTTTTTTTTTTTTTTCCTTTGTCCAAAGCCTCTGAACAGCTACATGCAGTGATGACAAAGACAAGGATTAAAAAGAAACTGAAGATTCAAAAACCCTTCCAGCTTTGACGGTTGAGCTTAATGTTATAGAATAAAACAATGTTTGTCACACAATGTTTTTCAACCATAACTTTACTGGTAATGACAGACAAATACACAAATAACACTACAGTCATAACTTTCTACAGCAAACAACTACGGGAGGTTGAGTCACAAAACATGTTATAAATACAACCCTTCCCACACCTACATGACACATGTAGACACATGAGAGTACAGGACCAGAGCAGTTCTACCACAGATGAGCTGGGACAGGTGAGAGTACAGGACCAGAGCAGCAGATATAGTGTACTCTATGTGTTATTATTAATATTTCATTTAATTGTTTCGTAACTTAAGGAAAATAAAACGTATTGTGTAACAGACATGGGTTGTATTCTTTAAAATATGAGACTGTCTTTAACGCTTCTCTCCCTGGTGTTGAACTGTTGAAAACCTATACAGTACAAGAGCATATTAGGTAGTAGTAGGTATTGTTTAAAGTACAAATGTCAGTCTGACAAATAGTGTTTCACAGAAACATGTCAATCTTTTATTATATTTATCTTTTTGTGCCTGTAATCACTTTCTATAGCCATGGCACCATTCTGTGGTTTCAGGAATAGCCCAGATCACAGAATAAATAGTATTGCAGTAAAAGTCTCCTCTACTTTCTACAGACCAACAAACTTGTTTTTTTTTTTTTTCGTCTATTATTCCCTTCAATGCATGTGAAAATTAATATTGTCTGACAATAATATTGTCTAAATATGTGAAACCTGGGGGAAAAGTACCAACACCGGCGCCAAAGTGTATAAAAATATAGCCTCATCAACATTAATGAAGCTCAGATATAACAATGTCCTCAGCCTCCTCATGCTCAAGATGAGACTGTCCTCCTGGTCTGTGTCCTTGCCTGGACGTAGCTGTTCAGATGGAGATCCAATCAGAGGCTATGGACAAGGGACAAAAAACAATAACAGTGATCTTTATTTAATCAAATGAAATAAACCTGTCTGTCCTTTACACAACAATAATTATTTGTAATAATAACTCAGCAACTCATTTTGTTGGTGACTGTAGAGGCTCTGGTCAGCCAGGTGGGATTAGCACAGGTAAGTAAGCTGGAAAATAAAAATCCACAGATGATACTATTTATCCAAACAGCTTGTAGCGAGATGTGCTGTAGCGAGATGTGTAATAAGCTGATAATATTCAGAAGTAAAGGTTAACAAAAGAAATATTAACAACACATTCAATCACAGTTAAGTGTAGAGAGAGCATTAACTAATGAGACTAATCACAGTATTTGTGTTGCTCTGTGCTGTCTATGTCCAATGACTGCTCTATTTTGTTAGTACACCACAGGTTTATTTTACACAGTATTCAGTATTATCAACAAGGAACAGTAGGGGACAGGGCTGTTGGTTAAAGCCCTTCTGTATGGGTGCCTCTGGGACAGATCACTGCAGAGACAGCTAACATTAGCTTAACTCAATCTAAGTTACTAAAACTAAACTTACTAAACTTTAACCCTGTCTGCATTATGTTTATTTCAGATCCTGTGTCAGAGGCTTGTGGTCTTACTAATTAAATTAATGATATTTTTAAGATAAATGCACTTACCAAGCTCTTCCTCCTCTGACTTGATGTTAGCAGAAGGCAGCTGTCAGTGAGTGAAGAGGTCATGGCAGGATAGGCAGGGTTTACTGAAAAGCGACCAATCACAGCAGCTCAGTGATTCTGGAGGGTCCCGCCACCAAACTGACAAAACTTTTAGACGAGAGAGCAGGATCTGATCCTCGCACGAGCAGAATTTCACATCACAGGCGCAGGAGAGAAACATAGAGGCATGGAGGAGCAGCACGCACACTCGTGGTCACTAAATCTGTGCGCGTGGGACGTTCAAAGTGTGCGTAGAGAGTAGTTTACGCGCGCGTGAACTAAAATAATCTGTTCAAGGATGTATTTATTGCATCTCTCGAGTTTTGTCGTATTTCTGATGCCATACATTTATAAAAAAAAATTCACAAATAATGCCTTTTTTGCATATTAAAGCATAAAATGATTCAAAACATGCAATATATTTTTCCCTATATTTATATAAGTAATCTACAGGACAGGTTTCACATCAATATTTGTAAGTTAGTTAAAAAAATCTCTATTCACCTGCAGTGTCTTTCTTCTTTGTCCAGATTGTTGGTGGGTGTCTTTGCCTCTGTAATTTTCACCACATCTGCATACATGAAATTTGGTAAGCTTGTTGAAAACACTTGCTCCATTTTTCCTTAAAGAAGCAGTAACCAGAAATGGGATAATGCAAAGAGTAATTATTAATTATATTTTACTTATTAATTATATATATATATATTTTTTTTTATTAATTACTTTTTTTTACTTTTGAGAAAGGTCTATTGTCCCATAAGGGTATCCTTTACTGTTTATTTTTATTTATTTATTTATTTTTGCACATTAAAAAAATGACAAAAATTAATACAAAAAGAGAGAAGTTTAAGTGCAGGGGAGAGGCAAAAAACCAAAAGGGCTAATTAGCCTCCACCACACATACAAAGGTTACATACAGTTAAGACTTAACTTAATAAACTTAAATAAAATAGAAATCACTGAGATTTAATCAAAAACTCTCTTTTTTTTTTTTTTAACTGACATTAGTGTTGTGTTGATTTTAACTAGATGGAAAAAAAATCACTCCATAATTGACATCCTCTATGTCTTAAGCAAAATTGGATTCTGGATGTTACATATTTTGGCAAATGGAAGTCTTGATTTTGATGAGTACTGTAGCAATGAACATCTGAATTAGTTTTAAAATAAAATATGAAATGCTCAGGTATAGTACTTTGATTAAATCTTTTTTTTTTTTTTTTTTTTTTTTTTTTATTATTATTATAAAAATACACATTAAGAATAAGAATAAGGACTTTGGTGCTCAATAGTTAGAGGATTTACCCCGAACTAAAATTTAGTCCAGGTCTGGCCTGGACTAGGAGGTCCATGTTCTCTGAGTGCTTCTAATGTTGCAGTTTTGTTTTGTTATTGACATCAAAGGAAAATCTTTGTTTTTGGCATGGTTCTGGATTACTTTCTGGATCTTTTTTTTTTTTTTAACAAAATTCTTTACACTTGCTTTGTGTTTTTGTGTAGACAATGTGGTGCACTGCAGGGACATATGTACTATGATCTGCCAAACAAACCAAGTGGAAATATAACTGATAGTAACGTCCCCTGTAACCTCAGTTGTAGGAACAAGAACAAGAGGTAATGTCAGTCCACTTTTTGAATGGGTTGGATACCTGACTATACACCACAGCATCTTTTAACACATTTAAATGCCTTCATATCTGGCCAAACATCAGAAATATAGACTGGTAGATATTAGCCTCTTGGTCATTCTCACCCACACATTGGCACGATAATAAACAGTAATTGTACATAAGCATAAATACTATCACATACACATAGTACAATAGAACTAATGAAAAAATATGAGAAATGTTGCACAGCCTTTCAAAGCATTAATCAGACTAGCATTGTTCATTGAGTGTTTACGGTACGCAGTGTCCTTCCTGACATGTTTTGAATTACAATGGATGCAAGACTTTCAAAGTCTGGCAGTGAGCTTTATATTACACATGTGCACAATCTCCAGCAAAGAATAATTAAGCATGAATAGAAATAACTTTGTTGTTTAGGATTTTGAAAATTTCAGGGTTAGGATTTTTATTCATTAAAAGTGTCTAGCATTTTAAAACTATTGCTGCATGTTCAAGCAATAAGCATATGGTCTGAATGCAATTAAATTATATCTCACAATAACACTTTTTTTGGATGCTCTGTGCTGTGTTTCTCATTGAAACAATATGCATATCCTGGGAAGTTGTATAAAGAAAGATTTCAACCTTTTTCTGTGAATACAGGTTGTAATAATAATAATAATAATAATAAGAAGAAGAAGAAGAAGAAGAAATTGGATTAATATAGCACCTTTTTAGATCAAGTCAAAGTCTCCTTTATTGTCAATTCTGCCACATGTACATACAGAGAATTGAAATTGAGCTGATGCCACCCCATATGTTTACAAGGCGATGATCCAATACAAGATTAGGATCCAATATTCAGAGCATGAACTGTCGCTGGAAAAATAGACTAACAATAAGAGAGACAAGCAAAACAAAGATCTTTATAACCTACACTGCCAATAGTTACTGTAGGATTGATTAAGTCAGTCTATAAAGGAGTCTGAGTTTGAAACCCACTGCAATTCAAGCTAAAAAATGAACAGTTCTCCATGGCTAGGCTAGTTTGACAGACACTACACTATGTACTGTAACTATCACACAACTGACCTGACCAACACATAACTTTGTATCTCAGCTTTCATATGTAGCCTACAGTTCCTATTAAAAGGAGGGAGACCCATCAAAGTTAGCAGCAGTCTCCCTTTTGTATGCATGCAAAGGCTGTCTTTAGGCTGCTCCAGGACCTGTCTGACATTGGCGAAGTGGACAGAAAAAAGAACGCATGTTCACAGCTTTCACATCTCTCCCATTGCATGAATAATGAAGGGCATTCACCTTGTTTATCCTTCAATCCAATATTTACTCCTTGTCAGTTGCATTTGAAGGCTTTTAATCATTACTATTCTCCAAGCGTCTGCCGTTTTTCTCTGTGGCATTCTTCTCCAGTGTTAATGTTTGATGAACACCACAATAAAGGATCGTTGGGTGGGCGGAGCAAACCTGTGCCCGTTTTTATTTCACTCTTTGTGATGTTTATAGAATCTTCTCCGGCATCACGCGCCCTCCCCAAGGATACCCCTGTTTCCCGGACTCCCTTTATTTCCCCTCCAGGTAAATTTAGGCGAGATTGAATTAGGCAGAGGAAAAGTAGGTCACGGCTTTGTTCACTCTTTGTTTCATAGGTGCTGAAGGTTAAACTTGTGTATTCTCACCAGCATGCTGTGCTTCCTATAGGTTTTCTCCTTGACTGTGTACATTGTTCTTTTAGCTTTTAAGTTCAAAATCTGCCAACTTCATCACTCAGAAAACTCTGTCAGATTGCAATATATTTTCACACTTTCTTATTACACTAAAAACACATTTTTACACAAATAACACAAACAGGATCAGCAATGGGGAAGCAAAGAATGAGTCTGTAATTATTTATAAATTATGTTGATGGAATTTGATTGGATGGCAGAAAAAAAAAGAATTGTTAATATGATTTTTACATCAACATTACTTTAGAAGCCAGCATCACCTTTCTTGCAGGCAATGGGGACTATGGGACTCTCATAATAAACCCTAACCCTCAGGCTCTACTGGCACCCTTTTAGGGCTTTTTAAATGTATTTTTGGCTCTCATTTTGGCATTTCTCATGCTAGGATGAGTTGTTTGACAAAAAAATGTTCATTAATAAATTCATTTTCAGAAGATAGATTTCAGAATGAATTTCTCTGTAACCCTGTCAGTCAGAAGATTAAAAAAATACATAAAAAAGAAAGAAAGAAAGAAAGAAAGAAAGAAAGAAAGAAAGAAAGAAAAAGAAACTACCACCAGATCCACTATTTTCTCATTTCATTGTGGGGCATTTTTCCCTTTATAATTTCCAAATCATATAACAGTGACTGCAAGAGGAAGAGTGCAATTTTCTCCTCAAACTGGGAATCAACTAGTTCAGGGGTAAATGCTCAAGTGAGTCACAAATGTTTTATATATCACAATGATCAACATTAAAAAGTAATCATTATTTAAAATTTCTCATGAACAGACCAGTGTCAGTGTATTGTACCTGGACATGTTTCGAAGGGTCACCTGATGTTACTGTGATGTCACTTGTCAGCTGATCTCTGCAGGTTTTGGTGCATCATAGGTGTGAGACAGCAGCCCCTTCATCTTGGTTCACTGTCCTGTGGGCTGGATCTTTGATCCAGCAGTGATGCTTGTTGTCCTCAAGTTCCAATGATTCTGGTGCTGTCTCAGTCAGTTACATGGTTCTCCCTTTTGCAGTGAAAACAATTGTCCGACAAGTTCTTGTTCTGTTTTGCTTAGTTGCTCTTGTGCATGCTCTTGTCATCTTGTTGCCTTTTTTTTTTTTTTTTATGGGAGACCAAATTAACATTTTTGGGTTAGTTAGTTAGTTAGTTAGTTAGTTAGTTAGTACATCAGCAGTTTTTCCTTACCACTTACTGACCTGAGCATTACTTTTGAAGTTATCTTGCTCAAAAACAAACCAACAGATACAACAAAGCCAGTACCAACATAACACTTAGACAAAGGTATTTTTTAAGCCACTCAAGTCAGCCACTTTGCTACAATCTGAGGAGATATCAAAGACTATGTTTTATGAACACTGATTTTTCACAAATACAAATGTATACATTTGTTCTTTGTGCATCACTCTGCATGGATGCAATTCTCAAGTCTGCAGGAGTCTAGGTTTAGAGTGGACCCACCTGCATAAAAACATTTCTATTCAAAATTTAAAATCAAGTGAGGGCCTGATGGCCCTCCAGGAAAGGAAGAAAATCAAACCAGCCCTCACGTTTCTTTTTGTTGTTGCTTACTATTTATAGGTGCTCATTCAACTGTTCTGTATCCAGCTGATTTGCCAGCCTCAGTATGTGGCTCGTTGTGTCAAGAAGAGCATCCGGCATTAAAACCTGCCAAATTATGCATAATTATGCAATTGATTCACTGTGGCAACCCCTGTATGAAAGGGAGATTAGGGTTGAAATAATTAATGTTGATAACAAAATCCAGTCACAAAGGGGCACAAGCCAAAATACTCTTTGTGCCAGTCAGGGCAAGTTTTATGTAGACTAACTGCACAAGTCCTACACAGTACAAATTGCAATTACATTTTTATTTTGGCTTGTGGCACAAATTCTCCCACTAGCCACTTTGGCCAGCTGAATTTTATGCATACCTAAGCCTATATCTCAACTTCAGAAGTTAGGGCTGAATTTCTGTTGCTCTGCTTAAGTGTACACCATTTATTATATAGTAATTCATCATGATTAAAGAAAGAAAATTAGTCATTTAAAAAATATTACATCTTTTGTGACACCATATGCAGAGAGAGACTTTATTCTGCTAAAAGGTAAACCTGTTTTATATATATATATATTTGATAAATCCCTGTCCATGCATAAAACCAAATGTTACATTTCTTTTTTTTTTTTTTCTTTTTTTTTATGACAAGACAAATAACAAAAACACATTTAGACAATTACATGGTACACACATAAAGCATTCACACCTATTCAAACAAACCATTTCATTGTGGCACCACTTTTTACATAAACAACAGACATTTATATTTCCTTCCCAGTCATTATTTTAGTAAACCTTGCCCACCACTTTTGGTAAATGCTTTTTTTCTTTTTCTGTATGTATCATATCTCCTTCTACTTCATGATACTGTTCCAAAAAAATATATAAAATGTGACATATTCAAGGACTCTGCATTTCTAGCATTAAAAAAAATTACCTGAAAGAATAATCAGATTAAGTAACAATATTACATTCAGTCTCTCCAACACACTCTAGGACCACTGACAGAAAAGATAGTTCATAATGATATGACTAAAATGGTTATAATCCATTCTTTTTAAGTTATCCTGCTGTACTTTGTGTGGTTCACTGGGTTGTAGTTAATAATAATAATAATAATAATAATAATAATAATAATAATAATAATAATAATAATAATAATAATAATAATAATAATAATGGATTGGATTTATATTGCGCTTTTCAAACTTGACAAGTTTCTCAAAGCGCCTTTACATAAAAGATATTTTTGCAGAAGACTGTGTACCAAAAGAAATACCCAGTGTTCCACCTCCAGCACTGTGCTCCGCTAAACTACGCAATCAGCTCTTTATACTGAGTACACAAACACAAGTTATAATCATGGCTAAACCTTATTCAGCATGGACATGTTATACCTTGTTTAAAATCTTAGCTTCTCCACAATTCAGTCACTAAATTAAGCATCTATGCATAATTACTTGAGCTTCACCAGCACCATACAGCACCTAAAACAATTAGCTCTTCAATGTTTTATAAATGTCGATTTAGACATGTTTGTTTGGTATTTGGGAACACATATGGGTTATTTTTATGAAACATTAAAATAAAATACTGGACAATGTACCTTCTAAAAAGCCCTTGCTAATAAAACACGAGGTATATGCTAATGCTTACAAAACACTGTTGATTAAAATATTTTTTTTTTCACATATGTAACTATGAGCCTTGCAATGTCAGACCCAGGTGGCTTAACCTAGAGTGAGGGCACCAACTTTGAAGATAACAGTATTATTTTTGGACCACTGCCACTGTCCTATGGTGCTAATGCTGGACACCGCTTTCATGTTCCTTTTCTTCTACAAATGGCTTAATATTATTTTCCGTCCATTACTTCTGGCTACTGTGTTCACATCACAGAAACGGGACACAGTGCTGGAGGAGCGGCACGCACACACACACACACACACGGCACACAATTAGCCAGCTGCAGAGGGACCGTATGGCTGTCATGTCTCCTGTTGTTCTGAGGTGACGACAAGGCTGTTTCTCAAGGCACACTGCCCAGTAAACAAACTACACAACTACACATCCACACACTCAAATCAAGGACCTACAAGTTCAAAACCCACTGGAGTCCTTTTTTGCCAAGCATTGTCCAGATCTGTACAGTACCGACAATTAGGACAGTACAGGGGTAAAGCTTCAGTACATGGCGCCTCACTCTTCTATCTTCTATTGCCTCATAATGGAGAAAATTATGAGATTACATTGTGGAACATAAGGTTTCTATATCATCTACAGTATGCATATGAGACAGCAGTTACATTTAATTACAGGTGCAATATGCCAGCTGTCATTTCTAAAAGGAAAGTGTCCAAAACAACCAGATTTCTAGGCATACAGTCCTTGTGTTGAAATAGGTTCAGCAGAAGAACATCTGGCATCTTTATTGATGAAATTATAATAAAAATGTGTCTGAAGTGTTGTGTGGGGGAGATGTAGAGAGGTCACATAGTTTTTGTTATAAATTGGTAACATAGTTAAGTATTTAAAGGTCCCATGTTATGCTATTTTTTTCAGGGTTTTTGAAATAACTTTCAACACCTTTGCATTAGTATTTCAAGTTTTATAACTTAAAATAATGTATATGGAAAATGTCTTCGTTTAGGGAGCTGTTACTTTCAAATTGCAGAGAAAGCTTGACTTAGGTGTTTTTCGCCCCCTGCTGGCAACAGTGGGGACTGGACAGAACATAAAATGGTTAATTAGCATGGCTATTAGCAACATGATACTAACAAATATAGTAAGCGGAGAGATATAATGAGGCTACTGCTTCATAGTAATGAAATTGAAACTGAAATGATCAGAATAAGTGCCGTAGTATAGCTCGGTTGGTAGAGCTGCAGGGCATGTGCACAGCAGCCTGCCTCTCAGAGTTTATTATGAGACTCTCAGAACTCGTCTGGGCTTTTGTCTTATTTATAAAGCATTTATAACACAACTCACCAATCCAAATTATTTTCTAGATCAACAATTCAGTTCCATTTTAAAGGGAGGAGGTCTGCATTCTCTTTGACCGCTTCTGGTTTTGCAAATATTTTTGTCAACTGCTAAAGCTAATCCACACCAGGTAGGCTTTAAATTTACATCACTGTCAGATGCCCTTCCTGATGCAACCAGCCACTGTGGAGATTGGGGTGTCCAGTGGGGAAAGTGAACCCATAAACTCTGGGATCAAAGACAGGGCCCCCTCTGAGAAATGTATCCTTCTAATAAGTAAGATATAGATGCATCCGCCGTACATGAGTCTCTCACAGCACAATTTCAGAGATGCTTAAGTAAAGCTGAGTGAGAAAGACATGGATTTGGACCAAAAGCTGTCATATCTTGTCTGTGTATGGTCAGGTCTCTAGTGTGAAACAATCTGGATCCACTCCACATGTCATATTAATATTCAACTGAGCCATTGATATTAAAATCAAAACCTTTTCTCTTTTTGGGACAGCACATTTTTGAATAATATAATTTAAAAGCATACAAGCAAATCTAGGCTTGAATGGCCTCCCAGAACAAGTGTGATACAATTCTGAGTCACCCAACCGAGACTCAGAGTTAAATCCCTTCAGAGACAGCTTGTCATGCATGCTCCTTACCCGAGTAAACTTAAGCACATCTGCATCTTGCATTTTTACTATGCACTATGCAAGTAGACAGACTTGGAGAAACCAGAGATCCCTGCAAATGGACAAAGTATCAGTAACATATTATGGGCAGATGTACAAAACATACTTTTCATTATTTTTAGGGAAATTGTTTAGGTTATTGTTTCAAAGTCTAAGAATACAAGTATTTTTGGCCCTGCGGTTAAGTGGGTAGCAGTAGTAGCACTAGCATAGTTTAGGTTTAGTTATATTATGGTTGCAGTAATACTAATAATGAAAGCAGAAGTAATTTTAGTGGTGGTTGCAGTAGTAGTAGTAGCAGCAGCAGCAGTAGTTGTAGATTTTGCTGTGTGATTGCAAAAATGTAGGTAAACTTTTAATACTTTTTATGCCTTTGTATTATGAATTTAGTATTATTTTAGTACTTTTACTGCTATTTAAGTTACATAAATATACAGAATTGTACAGTAGCAGCATTTGTTTTCAGTACTGGTTTTAAGTACTTTTTCCACCTCTAAATATACTTTATGTTGAATGCAAAACAGTGCCTATAAATACACACAATTGATACTATAAATAAGACGCATTATCCACATTGTATGTGACTCCTATTGTTTTCCTCCACATATGCATCTGTATGGACACGGCTTAAGCATTGTCTACTCCAGATGCTGCCAAAGTGGTTGTTATTATGCCGGGCGGAAATGCTGCCAAACCTATCTCCTCTTTCTCTCTCCCTCACTCTCTGCGTCCTCCATGGTTTAGTTGAGACGTCAGTGCTATTTTCAAAGTGAGTGAGGAGCGGCAGTATGTGGTGTGACAGGCAGCCTGGGTCACAGCCCCCTATTTCAGCAAATGGGCATGACTTATTTGCAGGGTTGTGAGGGGACGTGAGGGTTGGGGGCTGGCGAGGTGCAGGCGAGGGCGATATTGACAGGATCATTTGCATGTCTGCCAAGTCGCAGGCAGGCAAAGAGAGGCTGAAGGAACGAGCGGGATAGATGGGATGTGATGGTGGCTATATTCCCCCCGGCCCGATCGGTCAGAGGCGCTGTGCAAAATGATCATCAGCTGGCTGTGGCTGGACCAGGAGCAAGGCGATGACTGGGACAAGCATTGATGTGATGTCGCTGTCAGCCAAGGCGCAACTACTTTTTTATTCCCGAGCTAAGTCATTGTCTGAGTTTTGGCAAGTTGGCAGTGTTTCTGGGCCATTAGAAAGGGCCATTCTGTGTCACTTGCAGTTTTTGTTACCACAGACAGCCCTGAATCTATTTCCTGCCAAAGTGAATAATAATAATAATGAAAAATGTTGGCAATAGTGTGCAAAATCCTTGTTTAGAATGAGAACCTCAAAATGATGGAAGGAGGAAATTAGTATAGTGAAAATGTGTACTCGACAAAAAATAAAAAATAAAAAATTATATATAGGACAGGACAGATAAAGAAATACTACAGGGACATGAATGGAAATGACTGAAAAACCTCCGACACCACCAACGCTGCAATTTTGTATTTGACAAAATGTTTAGTTCATTTTAACTAAAGACAGTCCATAGCATCAGTTGAATAGGGAGAGCTTTACACCTATTCTTTTGGTTGGCAAGAACTTATTCAAAAAGCTAATCAAAAGTCAAAAAACAGGCATGAACCCAATGGCGTAATAACAAAATCCACTGTGGTATCTTTTAACAGTTGTAATCAAAAGCTAGAAAGCTGCTAATTACAGAGCAACTACAAGCCCTCACAATATGTTCTGCCAAGCAAAATGTTATGTTCTTAAAGTGAATAATGTAACTTTTTACCCTGAGGCATATAGCCTCAAAATCATAAATGGGCTTAGAACCAAAAGGAAAGGAGAATGCAAAAAAAAGTACATATTTTAATAATATGCCATTTCTGATGTAAACAATTGAGGTTACATGTACAGAACTTGCTCTTTTATGCCTACAGGTAATTATAAATGTCCATAGATAGCTGTTTTGTTTTTGATTAATAACTCTAAATCAGTCAACTTTGATTCTGTATAAAGAGCCCATCTAGCATGCATTTCATATGTATAGCTCAGTTTCACCCAAAATGTCAGTTAGGTCCTTTTAGTTCCCCACATTCCCCACATTAAGATGTCAAATTCATATTAAGAATGACTAAGAGTAAAGGGAAAAATAGTTCTCTCTCACAGTGCACCCAGTTCACCAGAATCATTATTGAGTAAAGCTGAGTAGAGATAAATTTTCGTTCGTGTGAATTTGTTATCTCAACATACCCACCACAACAACTCCTGACATCTGATAATGTAAGGTGTACAGTATATACTGACACTTTCCATTTCATTTGCAGCCATCTAGTTGCTTTAGGCTTACACTTAAGCCCTTCACAGGCATTTCCTCTGGACTACGCATGTCTGGAGGATTGCCCCCCGATCATTTTCTGTCCTTTGACTTCACACATGCAAATTAAGTCAGGTGGGTGTCTGAAGGATTTGAATTTAAACATAAGCGGTGGATGTTTAAGAGCTGTACTGTTCTTGTACTAAGCGGCATGGGCTATTTTAGCAAAGTGGGGTATGCCAAATAGCACAACCTTTGTTACACAAAGGTAGCAATTTAAAGTCACTAAACTTTGCAGAACTTAATTAAACAGAGTAAACCATGACATAAACAAACATAGTTTGTCCCTCCACTCCACTGTGAGCACAACATGCATTGAAAGACACACAGCATATGCATCATCAGCTGGATACGTCCCGTCCATACCTTCAGGGGCTGTGCTCAGAATGCACTCAGGAAAGTGTTGGGAACGCATCTATAGATACACTCAGTGCAGAATCGGGTCGTAGCTGGGGACATGGTCTGGCTTGCAGGAAAACAAACTACTTTTTCATTCTTTTCAGACTTTTTTCTGGGGGACTATTTGCAAAAATAGGCAATCTTAAAACAAGTCCTATCTTATACAGAGCCCTTATGGTGTTATGACATGAATAAGAATGCCACATTAGAAAATTAAATGCATTGTGCTCCATATTTTTAAAGACTGGGCCAATGTGAAATCTCCAAATATATTCTTCTGTCTGAGGGCTATGCCATAAAACTCAATCAGAAAAGCATGGCTTATGGCCTCACTTCTAGCTGGAGTTAGTGTAAATATAGGAGATGCAACTTAGCTGCTCTATAAACTAGTCTGGTCTCATAGAGCCTCATGGAGCTCATACAGCCGAGTTAATGCTAATGCTAACACCACTGAAAAAGCCGCCCTAACACCGTGCAGTCGGCAGCCTGTTACGGTCAAGCCATGATCCAAACAAGCCTTAACAAATGTACACAAGCAAATTTTAGTTTACAATAAATATGATGAATTAAAGTTGTTGTGTTTTTATACTAGAGACAGTTATGTTATGATGCAACTTGACGTTGATTAGCATGTTGTAGGCAGCCAACGTCACCAGTGATGGTATTTTATGCCCAAATTTGGACCGCTGGACCACAATGTCCTCCTGTATGTCTGCGTGTCTTTATTAGGTAAAATAAAAACATTAAAACCAGCATTTGTTTATGCATTTGTTGAACCGACGGCAACAGAGCAACTCTTCTGGATTGTTGTGAATGATCTGTTTTCCCACACAGGAGAATCGGAAGTGGGCGTTCCCACTGTTGCTGACTGTATCTATAGGATAGTGCATGTCTGTAAAGAGCTTTAGAAAGACATGGTATGGCTGCTAGTGAAGGCGCTAATGGATCATTTCCACCTACGTGTCACTGCAGGTGCTGGAGAGGCTGGTGAACAAAAGATGCTAGTCAGGAATTGCTTTAGCATGGAGAATCACGCTGTATACACTTGAAAGGTCAACAGCCACATCGAATGCAGGAAGGAAACCTCTTTTACTCTCTACATCTTAGTGTTTTCTTGACACCTTTTGCTCTTCGCGACACAGTCACAGGCTGAGCAGCTTTTTAATGCTCAGTCAATAAAGCCAACGTTCCCTATAGGCATAGGGTAAAGTTGATATTTCGTAACTTGGTGCCACACTGATAGCAGCTGGGGAGAACTCTAGTGGAGGATTTTTTTTTCAATAAAATAGGAGACAAAGAACTCAGAGAGAGAGAAAGAGATCTTTTAAAGAGCCTTAGTCTCAACAAGAGTGTGATTTGAGGCAGACAGATCATATCACGCCAAAGAAAAAGGTGTTTCTTTCACATTCGCTTCCTCTTTGAGCTCTTTCCTGGTTTACTTCTATAAGACTGCAGGTTTATCCTCCTTATCTCACCTCTCTACATCTATCTGCCTCCAGCCCCTTTAATGGAGGTCACCTGCCTATCCACACTGGCGCACACTTTAAAGGGAAAGTTTTGGCTCGCTGTTCCTCTTATCTTAACTATAGCATTCATATTTGACATTTTAACTTTGAAAATGTCAAACTGTTTTCCTCGAAAATAAAGTATATGTATGCTGTATTAGCTGACCCTCTAATGGTCACAGTTTCCAATTTAGAATGGCGTTTTTGCATTGCAGTTGACAATTCACATTAGGAATTAAAACAGGTGTAGCTCTAGTAA
Organism: Bostrychus sinensis; assembly: GCA_020698575.1. Taxonomy (NCBI): domain Eukaryota; kingdom Metazoa; phylum Chordata; class Actinopteri; order Gobiiformes; family Eleotridae; genus Bostrychus; species Bostrychus sinensis. The sequence goes on from CM036242.1 coordinate 15,611,023, forward strand.
ACAAACTTGACTGTTTCTGGGCTCAAATCTTTAGTTTAGTCTAATTAGTGTTTTCTCATTTTTTTTTTTCACTTTTACTTTTAAATAGGTTTGTATAGAGAAGTTTGTCTACTGTCTGCATTCATGTATCTGTATTCTAGTGCCTCCTATAGAGCCTTCCACATATTTCCGTTGTACATGCTATGTGGTGACAAGATTAGTGTTCTTTCCCATTCATTTTTACCAGGAAGCATATTAAAAACATTATTCTAGACCTTTTTAGACAGCAGGAATGAGTGGTTAGTGATGATATATTTGTCAAAATTTACTATGTACCTTTACTAAAAGTTAACTTATTAAAGCAGGATGTGGATTAAATCTGAGCATACACTGACAAACTATAGCACGTCATATTTATTTAACTACTTGCCCAGCATGAAAGATTAAGAAACAAATATTAATTAGCCATTATCCTGGATGCCAATTATAAACGCTAATTGCTTCATTGAATGCTACGGCTAAAAGTTAATACACTTCCTAATGTTTTCTTACCAGGCTCTTATATTATGTACATGTGCTCAATTGGTTGTCAATTGTCAAAACCATCTAGATTATACATAATTTGCAATATTTTGTGGCTAAAGCTAAATAAAATAGAAACTGATGGTCCATTTAGTTTTTAGCACCATTCTTTGGAACGCAGCCATGCTGTTTACAACAGATATGCTTCTTTGTGATATCAATCCAGCCAATAAATTATTATTTATATACAATATCCACTTTAAAAGGTTCTCGGGAAGTGGATCTCTACCATGACTTCTTCATGTCAATCTCTATTCATCTACTGCAACCACCAGAAGATACAATATTAAAACAAATAACGGAAAAGTCATTGTATTGAGTTTTAAAAGTCTAAAGCTTACAATGCCACAAGGATACACCAGAACTAAACCAGGACAAAAACAAGACTTAATTAGGACTAAACCACGTCTAAACAAGGACTTAACCAGGACCAGCACTAAACAAGGCCTAAACCTTGTTTAAACCAGCTCTAAATCAAGACTAAACCAGCTCTAAATCAAGACTAACCTAGGTATAAATCAGGACTAAAGCTAGACTTAACCAGGACTAGAACTAAACCAGGACAAAACCAGGTCCAAACCAAGGCTAAACCAGTTCTAAACTACAACAGGAACTAAATAATGAATAAAGGTCTACAGCAGGACTAAACCAGGATTAACCCAGTACTAAACTCGGCCTCAATCTAACACAATGGACATGTATTTCTAAAGTTCCTTGTACTCCTCTGTTTGTAGTGGTTCACTTGTTGCTGTGTCCAGTAGGTCTGAAAGTTGGATATCAAGACCCAAGTTGTTTTCAGGAAGCTGTCTATCTATCACCGCATGAGTTGGGGGGTATTCGAAAATGTAATTCTGGTGTTTTGTTACTTTGTTGTCTGTAATTTACAAAAGTTCACATCAAAACATCTTCTTACTGCACAATCATTTGCTCGGAGCTGTGAATCAGCATTGGCTGAAACCACAGACCCTTCACAGACAGTGTTTGATATCCTATGCATCTTAATGGAGCTGGCTGCAGTTTAGCATAGCCTGTGTGAAGACGCTTCTATCCAGATTGTCCTCTTTGATTCTGCAAACACACACCTCATCTTTTGGCTTGTTGTATATCCACACTCTTAGCACTCCACAGTGAATCTGCGCCATTCAAAAGACAATACTAGTGGCACATGTTTTTTAGAAGGCTCACAATGTTCAAAGGCCAGGATCGCCTCTCTTACGCCCCGGGCATGTTGGTAAAAGGCCTAAATAATGAACTTAATTTGAATAAAGGCTTTTAATGCCCACTTATCCTGCAAAATGAGAAACAGGCTTTGGATTACATTCATATTTAAAGAACAATTTTCTTTCAAAGGGCTTTTTTTTCCTGAACGCAACATCCTCTTACAGTTTTCTATACAACTATATGTGGCAATGAGAGGATTTAAAACACGCTGCCCTCATTCTCCACACAGCTGTGAGAACAAAGCTAAAATTATCAATGCAAAAGCAATGCGAGACAATGACGCTTATGTAGCCCTCAGAACACAAATGAAACACATGGACGCCCTTAGAAACAAAACAACACTCTTATGCATAGAGAACCCTATAACATGCACACACTTCTATTCTTTGAAAAAAGCCATTGTTTTTTGTTTAAACCTCACTTGTCTAATCAATAGGGGCCCGCGCCACTCTCTGCAGCACATTATTAGTGAGTGAAAGGCAATAATATAAGCTTTTACTGATAGCATTCTTACTTTAAAGAAAGACTTGATTGGGTCTATAAGCTGAGTTGTCTCCCGCACAGGCAGAGGAAGAAAGGAAGTACACTGCCATCTTGTGAGAAAAAGAAAGGCAGACTAACAGACTAACTAACTAAGCAGAAGGCAATTGATGAGGGAGAAGTCTGACTAATTTGCATTGTTAAAAAGTTGATTTTTTTTTTTTTTTTTTTTTTTTTTTTGGGGGGGGGGGGGGGTACTCAAAATCTGTACTCAGATTTGCTGCAAAATAATATTACTCTGCTAGAAGTAACCATTAGTGCTACCATTACTAATACTCCTGCTACCACTGCTATCACTGCCCACTTTTGTACCAAATTCAAAAATCCTTTCACTCCCTCAGAGGTATTACACCTACTGGTATTACTGCATACCTTTACTCTTCTACTATTATTACCAATACTACTACTATTACTACTCACTTTGCCATCAAGTTGAAAAAAATCGTGTACTCACTTGCAGCTTGTTGGAAGTTAAAAAATACAATTTTTCATTCCAGAACTCTTCTAAGTTAATTAAATATGTTTTAGAAAAAGTACTCAAGTTAAAGTATCTAGTTACTTACAGCAACTAGCTATCTGAGTATTCTGTGATGTTGGTTTTATATTATCTTTTCTCTCTGTAGCTCAAATGTGAGTCCACCTGGCACCGACTGAAAAGACAGACTTGATACAGTGGTGAAAGCCGACTTGCCCAAAGGTAAGTCATAACTGCATTATCTGTGCTCCTTTCAGCGGAATAGAGAACTTAAGCCCGGATGAAAGGGCCACTCTGTACTCCTTTCATGTGCATTAGCATGCTAATAGCCTGCTCCCTTTGTTAGCCCTCTCATCTGCGAGAATGTCAAGGCTAATCTGTGTGATTCCTAATGACGGCAATGGGCTGATAAACACTGCGCGCCATGCTCTTTAAGTCCGCGCCAGTACTTCGGAGGATATGTGCTTATCTGATTTGTGGATGGCCCAGAAGGCACAACAACAGACCGGCGTTTTTTTCACCATGCCCTTTTGTCTTTATTTGCCATATTGCTTCTCCATTGCCCTCTCTTTTCCCTCAAAATAATATCTACTATTTACATCTCTATCCTCATATTCTGTCTCTCACCTATGGCTTTTTGTGTCTCACCTTATTAGAAATGCAAGTTTAGTTTCACCTATTGTTGGAGTATATTGAATTTTCTGGAAGCCATATCATTGCTGGCACATCTCATTTTATGTAGAAATGAATGCAGCACAAAGCATGCAAACACACCATTCATTTACAAGAAAGTGTAACATAGGCTCCATTAAACATTGGAATTAATAAGGTTTTTGTGGTCTGTGCATTCAGAACATCCTGCGTGTCCTGATCTGAACAGTGTGCCAAGTCCATTGCGTGTACTTAGAGGTACCTTTTTGGATTATCTCGATACGATAATTACACAATATTTTGCATAATGCCAAAAATATGTTTGTAAATGTCTCACTATTGTACCAGCTCCCTGATACAGAGAGTATTTAATGCAACTGTCAAAGTCAGCACAAGAGGAAATTGTTTTACTGTCATATTATTTAAAAAATAATATTAATACTGCTACTACTACCAATAATAATAATAATAATAATAATAATAATTTCTAAGTTGTTAGTAGTAGTTAATTTCACTATGCACAAAAGGGACTTTAATGATGTCAGTGGAATGTAGCTATTATCAGTGTTGGGTTAGTTACCAAAAAAGTAACTATCTACAGATTACTAGTTACTGTTTTAAAAAGTAATATGTTAATTTGCATAGTTACTTACTCTTGAAAGTAACTTATTTACTTTTTGATTATTTAGCAAGTGAGATAGTACTAAATAGAAGTAGCCAATAGCCATCCTAACCAGCGCTAGGCTATTATTTCTCTCTTCATACAGGCAGAGTTTCAGCTGCATTCATTTCAGCAGGCAGCCCAACACAGAGAGAAAAAAAAACAAAAAAAACCCTTCCCTTTAAGTTCACCTGTCCCTGCCCCTGTGCAGCGCTCATGCTTTATCACTGATAACACACGGGGAATGAGCTCCTGTAGACAGAGTAGGTCATTAAGAGTTTATTTCACTATGTTTAAGCTAAAATATCGGTTGTTGTTAGTGCCAAAGTGTCTTTTCTTTCCGCCCTGTCCCCCGAGCCTGCTGAAAGACATAGGACACCCTGATACACACATAGAGAGGGGGATCGATGCATGGACAGGATGAGCATTGCTATTTATTTATTACATTTTTGTGCTTTAAACTGCAGTAAATTGAACTGACTGTAACGCCTGCATCTAACAGGAATTTTTTTAGTACCTGTAATATTATTAATGGCGGCTCAAATGTTATGTGTTACCAACTGCTATGTGCATATCATTAAGGCAACAATTTGGATATTATTGTTCACAAGATATCTCGCACACCCCTAGGCATACTTAGCCTTTTCATTTCTTAAATAATTGCTCTTGCTTACTAAGATGACATGACAAGTTCTGACATGACCTTGATGTGAAGTCAACAACAGAAAGTTAATCAAAGAGAATAAACCATTATCAGGTGAATTTAATGCATGCAAAAGCCATTTACCAAAGCAATGGCCAAATAGAACACTGAAGAATAAATGAATTTTGAAGTTCAAGGAGGTAACTTTTCCTCCGTCCTTGGCTCTGATCGACTGCTCCACTTTGGGCTGCTCTATTTGTCTTCAACCAAAGTCGACAAACAATATAATTTGTATTTAGCATGCATGTCAGCTTTAATCACGCCCTACAGAACACACTTTCGGCCTGACAGACCCCCCCTCCCCAGTCTAAACGTGGGATTCAGATGGGCCTTGTAAATCAATTCAGCGTGTTCATTTTACAGTCAAATCAAATCAATGATTGATATGTGAAGTGGCGTGTGACTACTGTGCGCCATCTCGCTACGACTATCTTCCCCCCACCCCCAGAGCCACCCTTGCCCACGGTCGAGTGGTAGATCGGCACTAGCCATCAAGTTAATGCCCCCTATCAACACCTTATTATCAGACGCAGCCACAGCAGATGAGAACTATTGCCTGTAAGTGGGGGCTATCTGCATGGCCAGACAGGCTTAACAAGGACAGGTAGCATTTAACACCAAGCCCACACAAGCGCTATACTGGCCAGCAGTGTGCGACCGCATCATGAGCCAACGATTGGATGGAAAAAATGAAAATCCTTTCGACCCCAGCAGATGGAAAATGAGGTTGTTGTTTTTTTTTTTTATTGGAGAATGCTGCATTGTCAGTGTGTGTGTAGTGGCTTATTGAGGTGGAGTTGTTGCCCGCTGCCCACCCACCATGTTAATTTTAATGCCAATAAAGATGTGGTAGGTTGGAGCCCATACCACGCCAAGGTTAACACAAAGATGAAGGGGATCGATACGGTCACTCACGCTTGGCTGAAGAGGAACCCTGATGACTTTTCATTTCCACTGCTCATCTTTATCTGTAATTGGTAAAAGATGGGATGCTGCTGGCCCAGCCGGGGACGGGAGCATAATGGGAGTGTGGAGCCGCTGCACAATTGGCTGTTACAGGGACTGTTCAGTATTCTGTAAATGTGGCTCTATTAGATATTTTTGGATAGCTAATTTATTCCCTAAAGAAGTTGTCAGCACACTCCCAAATTGGAGAAGCAGACAGGAGCAACTCCACAGAGAGTGTGTGCTGCTGTAAATGAGGCTAGTAAAAATGTAGATTTTAAAAATGCATTATTGAAAACATTGAACTACTTCATTGTCTTATCAACAACAACACTTTGTTTTGGAGGCTTCATCCAGGGATGGGCACAGAAAATTATCTAGTGGTTTGTCAATTTAGTCTGGCATAGGTTTTTATGCCAGATGGACTTCTGCATTTATTTGGTTTTGGGACTGGTTCAAAGATAGCCTTGTGGTTGTAGTTTTTTTGGCCCTTGGGGAATTGATTCTCCTGCTTGGCACACCTCCACCATCAGCAGGGCATATTAAATGTGAGGGCAATCGAAGTCATATGTACAGCTCTGTTTCCACTGATTCCTCATGGCTATTTTTCATTTTGTAGAAAAATTGCATTACACAAAAAGTTTAAGAAAGTGAACTGCTTTTTTTTCACAGATTATGTTCAAAAGACTGCAACAGAGCGGCACTCAGCTGCACTCTGTCGCCCTCTCCTCGTCTCTTCATCTGTTTCTTTATGGCACCAGTAGAGTATTTATTAAAACATTCTCTTGTAGCCTGATCATGTTTTTCACAGATTGCAAAGCTTAAAATGCTGTTCTAGAGGTGACCTAGACTGGTTTAAAAATGGCTACAATGCATTGCTTGCATTGGGCGGTGCTTATTTTGTGGGCTGTCTAAATGAGAAAGTGTATGTTAAGCCAAAATGCATGGAGACACTTGTCATATGTTTGCACTTGAAATTGCTATATTCTAACTCACTTGCATTAACAATTATGTTCAATGGCTTTATTATTGCTTCTGGCTATTCTCTGACTTTGCCGTGTGCAGACAGTGACCAATCTGCCATAGGGAATAAGTTACCATTTTCTAATTATCACATAGACCTGTCTACCCATCGATATCAACCTGCGCAATCAAAAAAATTTTGAAAACATTCTTTCATTCATCTTCATTTACTTGATGGAGTTAGGATTCACACTCACATATACAGTAGTTTGACATTTTTAGTTTACCCAAGAACACATTATAGAAAATAAACAAAATATTGAGTTTTGTTAAGTTGTGTAGGAGGCCTTTATTTATATACATACTTTATCTATAATACATTATACCTACTTCTGTACTCTCAGCAATGTTGTTGTCGTCAGTATGGGTATTATCTCATCTCATATTCACAGCTGGCGAGACACAGCAATAATGATAATGTGAGAAGTGTAACGCCTATGAGTCTGCATTTTACTCTTGAAGTAACACAAACAAATTTGCCCCAGCGACTTGCTATGAGATCCGTAATGAAAAGTATTGATTTGAGAATTCACTCAGCCGATTTTCTTGCATCTCCCAGCCAGCCTATTAATATCATTATGGCCAATGGGCTGCAGGGCCAGATGCTGATAACATAAATCTCCCCTGATTTTACCTGCCTAGTCATTATTCATTATTAACAGGTTGGATTGAGTCAGTACAGTGGGAATGGCTTTGTTCAACACCAGCTGTGATGTGAGGCTGGACCTTATGTAACCACTTTTCTCCCGAAACTGCAACACTAGCTTCAGATACTTGCAGGACAATAGGTTTGGATACCGCTCTCTGAATCACTTGAGTGTTGACGGGGCAGCAACAGGCAAAGATCAATAATATAATATAATATATATAATAACTCTAATTTGCATAGACTATGTTACTGAATGAATGGCACAATGTTCAGCCTGGCAAGTCAAGCATATTTATCTGCAGTACATGCCATAAACCTGGCCTCTTTGTAAGATTAAAAGTACTCTGGAATCGTCTTTATGTCTTAGTTAATTCTATGCCAAATTACAATATGTTATTACTATACTGGCATTGCATTTTTGCAGTTTATCCAAAATGGTGCTTTGTTTCTCTGATTGGTTGTATGTTTTTCAACACAAACCTGAAGTGAAATGTTGATACTGCCCCTTTATTTTTGATTGGTTGTATGTCCACCCAGTTGCATTTAGAGTTATTTAGTTTTTTATCTACCAGTTATGATCTACCAGTCAAGTATTAACTTTCACAATGTATTCGCCTTTATTGTAATCTGTTCTTTTAGTGATATGAACACTGGGTTTAATCTGCATTCATTTGTTCTGCCCCACCAACAACCAGACTAATTCTTTGTATAGTATAGAAAAAGAATTAGGATGGCCAAGCTAATTTAACTCTTTTCATTCATAGCCCCTAAATCTGAGGCTGGAAAAGAAGCCAACAAGCCGGCTGGCCAGGGAAAGTCACGTAATGCTTGGTTTTATACTCCCTATTTTTGGTTCAGATTGCTATGTCCAAAAGTGCGAGAAAATTGCCTCACTTTCAGTGATTGGCAGGAGCCACTCCATGTGGTATAGTATGTGCTTTAAGTACTATTACTTGCGTACTACTATGACCAAAGAAAGATACATCAAAGATTGCTACTAGGCTGCCATATGTACAATGTCTCCAACCTATTAAAGGGTTTAAGTCTAAATATAAGTTTCAGTCCAGACCATTTACATTTTTCACATATTCATCCGTCTTTAAAAACATCTTCATCAGACCATCAGTCCTTTTATTCTCAACAATGCCAAATACAAAGCTTTTCAAAAATGCCACACAGAGATGGTCATATACTGTATGTATCAATAGAAAGCCAACTTTTCTCTGTATACTCACAATGAGGAGCATTTGTAAGGTATGTCCAAGCAACAAACAGAGAACTGCTCATATCAAAGCTCAGGAAAAGTACATTTGCTATTGTTGTAATGATTTATGTGTGCACTATTCATTGAGTCTGTATAACAATCATTCAAGGCCATAACCAAAGCTATCTGTCTATTATTGTAATGGTGTAAAACAGGTGGTTTTTATAAAATGGTGTAAACAACAAGAAAAACAAGAGATATTTAACAGAAGCTAAACCATTTCATACCTTACCTTGTTTCTTTACCATTAATGTAACGTACAATACTCTAAACCCTAAAGCTACGTTGTGTTTGCTCTGCTCTAATTTCATAGTAAGTCCACAAAGAATAAAAATAGTTTTCATTGTGCTATGCTGCTTCATTTGTTACACCAATATTTCATTTGGTAATTACTTTTTGTGTTTCATTGAGGACCTTTTTGAGTAGGGGCCACTTCTTCAGAATTAAGTGGCAGCTGGCAAAACAACTTATATGTGCTTTACTGCCATCTGCTGTACAGGAGTATGCATTGTTAAATGGAAGCGTTAAAGGAAATGAAGCCTTTTGATAGCCTTACTCCTAAGGAAAGTGGGCTTGCTCTGAAAATACATTCCAATTCTTTTTCTAATCTATACAAAGAGAAACAGACCTATACAAACCTGTCAGTTCAGGTTGGAGGTGCAGCTGGATAGATGTGAATCAATCAACAGGGGGCAGTGCAAACATATTCTGAAATAATCACCATGGTCTATGGGATCAGTTTGGGAAGAAAATTGGGAAGAAATTGGCCTGAATGGTAAAGGTTCCAAATTCACTTTACTAAGAAAGTGAATAGAGATTGGCATTGCTGCTCTTGATTATGCCATTTTAGGTTATGCTTTCTTACTCAACCATTTTCCCTCAAACTTTCAACCACTGAAGTATTTTCTTTATATAGTTTTAACATTATAAGTCGTTCACCATATTTTATAAAATGCTTGTAAATATCCCCAATGGTTCAGGAAAGGTATACTTTATCCAGTTGTATAGCAGAAGTATGCACAGCAGCACATGTAAATACTCTAAGGGCTGTACAGAAGTCATTGAGCCAGAATAACAATAGAAGGGCATATTTTAAAGCCATAGCAAACATGTATGCAATGAGGGCTTAGTAAATGGTGGAATCTAGGGACCATAATATGAAAGCTGTGATCAAAGAACATGTTATATCAAAAGAAAAATCTAAAGCGCAGAAATAACTAGTACCTGCGGATTAATATGGCTATTAAAGGCACACACATCACACAAGATTGGAGTTCTTTGAAAATGGAGTAAAAAGTGGCTAACAGACTGCTTTGAATTTGCAGTCTCCAGATTGAAAACTAAGTTGTGTGAATATCTGTGTGTGTATGGTGTAAACCTTAATATGAAAGTTAAAAATAAAGAAAATGGGATCTGAGCTTGGAAAGACTCAACTATAAACAAATAAGGGTTTTAATGATAATATAACTTCTGCTGTAGGTGGCATTTAAAGCAACTTTAAGAGCAGATATTAGTCATAATGATTGGGTTTCATTTATTCATGACGCCGCAGGATAGATGAGGGATTTGCTTGGTTCTGCGGTGATTAAGATGTTGCAGGGCTGAGCAGAGGAGAGTTAATATCACTTAAATTACATCAAATGCATTCAAATGTGAGTGCACTGCTACAGAAGGGAAGTGAGGAGTATATTAAGAGAGTCTGTAAGACATTAGGCTTCAGCTCTTCCATTTAACATGTGCGTCACTAGGAAACTTGTCATAAGTTTCTTGTGGCCTTGTGGCATCTTGACAGCAGACACTTGTCATTTGTCACTTTGCTTCTAAGATTTTAGCACAACGCCTGCATAGATTATGCAGAATGTTAAACACTGTTTATCTAATATGAAGCCAGTTTAATTGAGCAATATACTTTTAGTTTTTAGTAACCTTGTTTCAGAAAACAATAAGCTCAGGCCTATTTCACAAAAGACCAAATTTTTTTCTAAAAAAAAATCTTTCAAATATTTGCTTGCTTACTCTGCTAAAGAATAAAAGTAATAATACATTTGCAGGTTCACACAATTCCACTACAAATGGTCACTTTTATGTAGTGCTTTTCTACCTTTGTGGGCACTCAAAGTGCTTTACATCAAGGAAACATTCACCTATTCACTCCCATAGGTGAAGTGTCTTGTCCAAGGATGCAATGGCAGTATGCACTGGGGATAGCAGGGATCAAACCACCAACGTTTTGGTTAGTGGTCGAACAGCTCAACCTCTTGAGCTACTGCCGCCCCAGCTACTTCACGCCTCAGAGTTTGAGTTGGACTTGTTGATAATAACTCAGACTCGGGCATTTGCCAGTCACAATTTTGTTTTGTTTGCCTACAGTACAGTAAAAGCAGAGACTGTGTACTACTGTATTTTGAAGTCAAAAGTGCAAAAAACTAAATCATCAGAATAAATGTATATACAACGTACTAGCCCAACAAAGATTTCTGTGTTTGAATTTTAAACTGTGACTGTGAACGCACTCGTATAATGTGGACTATAAAGGACTCAGAGAACAGGTTCAGACACACTCACTATTTTCAGCTCACCGTTGATCATGCGACTCTGGCGTATGTTAAAAAAAGGTCACTGAACTCCACTGATAATGGACTTTTGTAATAAAGCCCTATCAGACCTGAGTGATGTTTAAGTGTTTATAGATCAATAATACAAATTTGTGTTATATTTAACATGAATTATGACATTATAATGTTACTGACTTTAAACTTTACAGCAAATGTATAATCAAAAAATCACCTTATTTATACACTTCTTTCTAACATAGACAGAAATGCTTGAAAGACCAAAGGTTTAGACAAAGTGTTACACTGACATAAACACTGTTTTCTACATTACAGATTTATGGCGCACAGGTTAGCAGACTCCCTCCCCAGTGTTTTGTTTCATTTTGTAAGAGTTCTGTTGAAACCTGATACATACTGTGTGCAAGTGTTTCTACACCTTGCTCTCCGATGCTTAATGCAGCTGGGGGTTGTTTTTCTATCTGACGGAAAGCGCGAAATTGCAGCTTATGAGAGAAGCCGGCGCTGCAGGCCATTTGAGTTTGCCCTGTTCTGTAGGCTACACACTGGACACTGACCCAAGATGGAGATACTAAATCTGTCATGGTATAAGTCTGAAATGAACAGTGCAGCCATCATCATCATTCACAATGCACTGACACAGTAATAGGTTTCCATTTTGGTGTAATTTGTGGTGTTTTTTGTGTACAGTCGATGAGGAAGCCAGACAGCAATGTGGTCAAGATGAAACAGCCAACCAAAAACAACAACAATGTAAACTCAGGATTGTTAGCCTAAATATACCATAGCACACCATCTCACAACTAAAGAAAACATGAGATACGGTATAAGATTTATCGATGAACATGGTCAGACCAACAGCGCCAAAGAGCATCCTTTTTTCACAGTGCATTGTCTGCAAGCATGTGATTGGCCTTTGATATAATGTAATGGTCTTTATACACAAATGATTGCTATTTTAATATGGAATTAGATGTATGATGAGCAGTTTTCTTGAAAGCATTACTATGTGATACCTTTTACCTGAACAAAAAAGATCTGTAGAATGAAAACTTTTTTTACTTATTTAAAAATCATCTGATGTTTTCTACACAAACTTAATCACTTGCTCCCTGTTTGTGAATAAGGCCTTGTTTTGGGCAAGACATGCATTTGGTTCACCTTGTCAACTCTGGCAAGGGAATCTGTGAGGAGATATCATATGGCACAAGAAACCAATAGGATATATTTTTGAAAAAAGCTGCACAGAAATTGGTTTGCAGGGTAAAGTCTCTCTGCATATTCAGTCTATTAATAAACATTCAATTATAGTATTTTTGCCAGTGTCATATGACAAGAAGCATGGATGGACAGCTTCCTTTTTGTAGCACCCTTACTCTGATTGATGCAAGATGTGGGAGTCACAGCATCTCTACGGTAACTGCCTTTGTTAAAGCTTGGCTCACACATTAACCAGTTAATAAAAAGAAAAGCCTTGGATGGAAGAAGTACTCCGAATCAGTTGCCAGATATCACTCTTGTAATTCCCCAACCTTTGGAACAATACACTCACTGAACTCCATTCAATAAACGAAGTAGAACATGTAATATTGTTGATGCCAACATCAAAAGCAATACTACCTTAATCCCTGACCCACTTAGTTGTAGAACAAACACAAACTGATTCTTCTGACCTCATTTGTGTATTAAGCTATACAAGCTTTCAACCTCAAGCAGCGATTCTGTTCAAACTTAAAAAGAAAGCAAATGTTCCCTATCTAAAATCATTACCCTTGACATTTGTTTACATGCGCAGCAAGCATCGGGCTCCCAGTGAGTGAAATTAGAGCGGCCTTATCGTTCTCAATGTAACCTTATACAGCTCTTTAGCATATAACACATTTGATGAGGCGGGCCTTTTGATAGAAGCCTTGTTCGGAGATGCATTACATTTCATTGGCATTAAAACAGCAATTTACAAGCAATACAGAGTTGCTAACACTTGACTTTTATTTGTCTGTCAGAGATATTAAGCAGTACACAAACAAGCTTCTGAATATGAATAGGGCTCACTGTGAATACTAAGAAGTTAAGTCTAGATGGCAGTAAAAGATGGGCTAGAAAGGTATTTTATGCCACTGTGTATGGGACACTGTATTTAGAGGTGGGAGAGACTTGTCCCAAGTACAGTATACTACGAAGGTTGGGTGGTGGCAGAGACATTAGCAGGAAGTTTGTGTGTTTGATTCTTGGGCAAACTGACACTTTCTTTCCATGTCTTACCCTTGTTACTGTGGGTTTTTTCAGAGTACTCCGGTGTCCTCCTTCTGTCCAAAAGACATTCATGTGTTTAAGAATTGGTATATGTCTCTGTGTCAGCCATGTGACCAACAAGCAATTGTCCAGGGGTGTAACCCACAGGAGGCTCATAGTTACTGCTCCAGCCACCCACAACATTTATTAAGAATAATAGGAAGAAGACAATTCCCTTTGCTTTCCATGGCTTTTCTCATATTTTCTTTTTTTGCACCATTTCTACATGAAAGTAACATAATACCCACTTTTTATAATATGCTTCTGCTGATTTACTGTTTCTCATTAGGGGTTGTGGTTGGCCGGTGCCTAACCCCACCACTATGGGCCTGAGGAGGACAGCACACCCTGGACAATGGCCAGTCATAGGTGTATGTTCCCCAATTTTTCCAACACATGCACGTCTTGGGCAGTGGTTAGTTGGGGGAAGCCAGAGTACAGAGAACCCACAGTAACAGAGGGAGGACATGCAGACTGACATAATGAGTCAGCCTGGGGATTTATCCCACAACCTCCTTAGTTATAATTTCTGAGTATAGGGGATTAAACAAGTTTGCTTAAATGCTAGAGAAAATTGGATAGTGTTCTTTCAAAGGGCGTTCACAATTATACCAGTGGCTACTTGGCTGAGTACAAAGACATTTTTAAAAGCACTAATTCAAGTCTAGCACTACTCATTTGTATAATAGTAGAAAGTTCAATATTGTTTGAGTATTCTTTTCAGGGACTATGATATCAGAGCTGCAGAATAAATTCATAACCTTATAAGTCAGCGTGAACCTTCCATATTCTGCCCTTCATACTGAGAGATTGTCGTTCATGAATAGCAAGCAGCTCATTTCTGATGTGGCTCTTTCTTCTAAATGGTTCTCAACTCTGTGAACAACACTTCAGTTTTTTCTCCCTGGCGAATCAGAAATCTATTCCCTTCCTCTCTCTCTTTCTGTCTCACTACTCTTGTGCGTTCCTTCAGCCACAGCCGTCACCTCCTCCTCCTCCTCCCTGCAGCTAAGTGGCGTGACAGGCCGTGTGACATGGTGGACAAGTGGTGGACGGGAGCTCGCCAGCACATGATAAAACCTGTCCATCTCCCGGGCAACCTTAGCGGGCCATCTGCCATCAAATGTGTGGCATACAAACATGCAGGGCAGAAGCCATCTTAACCCCCGCTCGCTCTGTGTTGTTTTCCTTCGCCTCAAGGCCCGTTCGCGAAAAGTCTTGGAGGTTTGAGGAAGTCGTCTCCCCAAACACACAGCTGACACTTAGCCTGTAACCTGTCCTTCTTCTGACTTTGCCTTCACTTAAATGTTTGCTTGAGCCCAAGCAGCAACATGCCCTCTAGACAAAAGTCTGCTCAGTCTGAGAGTCGAAGTTTAGTTTAGTGGTGTTCCGGGGCTAGTGAAGAAAAAGACATTATAGGGGTGTGACCTAACTGTGGAAGTCATGGGGGGGGGGGGGGGGGAATTGTTTGTTTGTTTGTTTGTTTTTGTTTGTTTTTTACCAGTACATGCAATGAAGATAATGCATAAGAATGATTTCTTTTAAAATGCTACAACGTCCTTTATCCCAGTTTAAAAATAGTATTACTATATATAAATGTCCAAAAGTGTCCCCATCACAAACCATCATAAACAATTTATACATTCATATTATATTAACAAATATTCAGTTCTTTTTAGAATTTAACTATTTTAATGTTAGTGCATGTAATAGCATCTCAGTTTGTTAATAAAATGAACTTTTTTCAGTATTCTCAATACAAAGTGGCTTTTTCTGTGAAGTGTTATTACAGCCTTGGGAATGTCAAAGATTACCAGCAACATTCAGTTTTAGCGACCATTTTTTTCTGTGCTATGTACAAAAAAAATAACTTCAATTAAAACCTATTAAAACTGGATGTAACTTTCTGTTACTACAAAAAACAAAACAAAACAAAAATTTATCTTAATCAATGCTGTTGGCAATCTTAGAGATACACTCTGTGCATTGAGAATATTGAAAATATTTCTTTATTTGTTATTTTTGCTATTAGATGTTTTGTGACCAGTACACTTGTCACATAACAGGAGCAACCTAACAAATTTAGTTAGACAAGGTAAAAATGAAATAATATTAAATATATGCTTAGAATATCAAAATTTTTAATAAAATACACCTGAGCCAAATTTCATAGAAAAAATATTAAAAACTCTGCAACTTTATCAAATAAATAAATAAATAAATAAATAAATAAATACATTTTGAAAAGGACACTTTTGTCCTTATACGGGCACAAGGGCTAAATTAGTTTCTTGACATAAAACAAATTTTTCTCTTACGTTCATTTTCATTACAGGTTCTTTCAAAATGTCTTTAGGCAGTGGGAGGAAGCAGAGAGAACCTACTGTAACATGGGAAGAACATGTACACTCCACATAGAGAGTGTAGGTGTCAGACGGGCTCGGGATTGAACCCCCATCCTCATTGATGTGAAGTAGGCTAGATACTGTATCTCTGTCATCATGCACCACTTTTACATAAAGAATAATAATATAAAAATATGTCGTATATAGCAATAGCAGGTCTATTTATGCACACATGCACACACACACACACAAATGTATGCACACTTTTTTATTGAATGAGTCAACATCTTGAATATACTGAGACAAGGAGCATTAACTGTTTAGCTTGTAACAAAATAAAACACTTGTGTTTGAATTACTAATACAACACACATACATGCAAAGATAGACTATGTCACTTGTATTGACAATGATGAATGGTGTCTTCAATCAGAGAAGTTGGTGGAAAAAGTGAGTTTTATTGCTTCATTTGCCTCATTGTTCAGTCACACACAGTTTGTGACTTATTACTCGACAAATATATTGTTTGGATTGTCTTGTGGTGAAGGCACTGCAGTGAGAAAATCTCTGTTTGTTACTTGTTAGACTTTTGGAGACTTAATTACAAGCGTCTGCTTCATTTCTCGTTCGTCGATGGTCTCCATGGCACACTGGGGTTGTGTGTAATCGTGTGATGTGTGGCGTGAGGTCCTTCACCGAAAACAGAGTACTTTTATGTGAACAAATGAGCTCGATATTGGTCGCCAACATCAACAGTTTGTCCAGCCTAAAAACATGGAAGTGTTGTTTTTATTTAGTATCCAAATTGCTACAGATTTTAGGAACAAACAACAAAGACCATTTCACATGCTGTTGGTTGAATCCAGTCCTTGCAGTGTTTTTAATGGAGAAAAATAATATCCTCTGGTAGCAGCAGAAGGCCAGCACAATATACAGTGACTATAAAAAGTATTCACCCCCTTAGCATTTTTCTTTTATTTTTGCCTTACAACCAGGAATTTAAATGGGAGGTTTAGGTCAGTCACTTTAATTCACATGACAATTATGAAAATGCAATATATATATATATATATATATATATTTTTTTATTTTTTTTTTTTTTTTTTTTTGTGTGTGCAGCAAATAAGTAATATGACAGAATAACAGAAAACTTCAGTGTGCAAAAGTATTCATACCCTTTTTTAAGAGGCCCCTATTTAAAACCCAGTGGTATTTACCCTCAGAAGAAAGCGCACCAAAACCATACCACTTTTGGCACCCCTTAGTTCTGGGATTGCTTTGAACTGCACTGGGGAAGGTGGAGCTGCTGTGAGTAGATTGGTTGATATATAATCCTCATTTCAGCAGAGACTGTAAATAAAAGTAATAATGGCAATTTAATCTAACAGGTCTTGATTTTTGTGATAAACAGCCATATTCCTAAAGTGGACCTTAAAATGTTGTGCCAACTTTTTCTGATGAATAAAGCTAGTATATGTTTGTAACAGCTGTTTCCAGTTCAGGGAAACACTGCTCTCGCTTTGTGAACCTAAACATTGCATTTATAGTTTAGATTGGAATAAAAACTAGTTAAACGCATGTCTTTATATGTGTTAAAGTGGCACAGCAAATTAAATTTAATGCACAGAAAGCTGGTGTTAAACCTGATGTAGTCGGCTGTTTACAGGTATAGATAATACAGCTTTACCTGCAGCCTCACACCGCCACATCAGCATTCAAAAATGTTATATCTAACTTATTAACTATATACAGTATAATACACTGCCTGGCCAAAAAAAAAAAAAAAAAAAAAAGTCACCACCTGGAATTAACTAAGTAAATAAGTAAGAGGCTCCCTACACTTAAATAAAAAAGATAGTGGAATTAGATCTGAGACAGAAGTTAGTCTAGATAACCTTGTATTTCATTACAAATTTTTATTTGATTAAACTTTTACTTGGCCATGGGAGACATTCAAATTTCACCAGTTAGATCAAGATTGCAATATTCAACATAGTTATTGCATGTTTTCCTCATACTTTTCAGCCCTAATACTGTAATTGTGGGTGTATCCTTAAAATATTGAATTGTGTGACTCGTATCTTGATGATGAAAGGCAAACATTAACATTATTGAAAACTGATGCAGTGGCTCTGTCCTTGGTGCTGAAAGAAAAATACATGTATACTTCCTTCCTATACTTACATTTTTTAATGTCTAATATTTTTACTTGCAAAAACTTAGTAAAAGGAGTAAAAGTGTTTCTTGTATTCAAGGAAAATCGGGCATCTCTAAGCATTTTTTCACCCTTGCTATAGTAGCAGCTGATGTAAGTTGTAAAACTAACAGTAGTAATAATAGCAGCAATAGTAGATGCAGCAGCAGTATTAGTAACAGTAATCAAGGTAGTAATAGTAAAAATTGTAGTTTTTTTTTTTTTGTTTGTTTTTTTATTGTGAAAAAACTACCATAAAAACTGTTTTCTATCATTCTTTTTACCTTGCTACTTTTCCTACATTTTTAAAATTATTTTGAAATACCAGTATTCTGATCTGAATTTAAGATCTGGAGTTCTTCTTTCACCTCTGTCAAGATATATTTTAGATATACACAAAATTACACACTTATCTGTTTGGTACAATAAGAAATTAATATATCCTCTACTATTTCACACCAATAAATGAAATACTATTGATTTTACACATTCAGCTGGAAAAAGTTAGCTGAATATCTTACTTACTGTAAATGTTTGGCCACTTTGTTTGGTGTTTTTAAATCTAGGGCACATACCTGGTCCAGCTCGGCTTTGTGTAACTAAGCCTTTGACCTGGATATTAAGTCGGGTGGGAAAGTGGAGGTGGGAACTGTGAATATTTTGGGGGGGAGGAAGAAGGTGAGCAAACGACTGCACTTCCTTGCCTATATAACCACCGCTGAAGTGCCCTGCGGCGGTGGGGCTGCGAGCGGAAGCACACAGGGGGCAGCTCGGAGCTCCAAATCTGTTTAAGAGTGTGAAGTGGAAGGTTGAAGAAGCCTCCTCTGCATAAATAAAGGTTCAGAAAGCCAAAGCTCCTCTCTCTCTCCTCTCCCCTTAATTCTGCCATTTTTATACCTTCCCTGCTCTGTGCTCAAAGGCAGCGGTGTGCCCATTAACATTTAACTACACACAATTAACGATGCTGTCCTCCTTTTTTAATCCCTCGCTCGTGCTGCCCAATGTGAGAATGGCGCACACTCAAAGCACACAGTTTTGACAAGAGTCTTATTAAACGGCCTTGTAAAATGATGAGAAGTGTCCCAGCCCTGCTTTCAAGCAGCCTCCATCAGGTACAATCTGCCTCCATTTAATGAATATCCGAAAAAGAGGCAGTGAGGAAATCTGAGAGAAGTCTACACCAAGTCTTAATTCATTAAGTCTGTGAATACACAGAACACTTGCTGTCAAATAAATGCCAGAATAGGCCCACTATGCAACACTTTGGACAATCTTGTTGTTTTGTTGAATTGTATTTAGTTAGTTAGTATTTGTACTAACCTGTAAGAAACTTTTTTTTTTCTTTTTTTTTCAGAGGGTTTTAGAAAGGTTCAAAAGTGTAATATAAACAACACTCACAACAAATAGGTTTAAAAAGAAGTCATCCGGAGCAGAAGACATATCCCTCATCCAAGAGACATTTTTAATTCTGAAATAAGCTGGTGAGAGAACTGCGTTTTAAGCCATAATAAGGCATCCATCCTACTTCAGACCAATAGAATTTTGTTTCAGGTAAAAAACTCCTCCGTCCAAGAAGTACTCAGCACTCTAACTTCAGCTTCTTTCAAAACTGAAAAAGTCTCTTCTCTTCTTCAACTCTTACAACCAAGTCCAGATGACTTCTTTTGGCCTGATTCAGATAACCTTGGCTGAGTTTTTACAGACACAAATTAATAGTGTTATAACCATCACACCAGTCATTTGATTAATTTAAATAATCCCAAGATCTCTATTACCTCTAAGATTGACCATATGGGTATAGAGTCTATTTCCCCCCCATTTGTTTCCTATGAAGCACAAACTGTATTCACAACACTTCTTCAGCTTTGAACAAAACCGCTTATCACAATTCAACTCACCAAACATCAACCTATACAAACAAATGTATTTTTCAACCAGTATTTGACTATTTTTAATGATTGCTAGCTTCAGCTATCTCTTAATAACAAGAAATTAAGGGAGCTAAAGCACATCTGGACAGAGGTCTCTCTGTCTCCTGCTGAGAGAAGGAGCCCTTGCAGAATAGGAAAGAGTGTGTATTCTCTGTGATTTAGGTTTAGTTGAGGATGAATTAATTTTTTTGTTTTATTGTCCACTGCATAATGAATTCATGATTTTTCTGTTTGAGAAAATACAGTGTAGAAATGTTGACTTGTTTTGGTTGTCTGATGGTGACATGTTGAGTTGGCTGTTGGCTGTAAAAATTAGACTTTTACTTTGGCGAGATTTTGGTAGAAGGCATGGACATAAAGAGCTCTGTATCCTCTCAGTTAAAGTGATCCTGTACATTTTGTCATTTTATTTCTATGTAATTGTTTAAGTGGTGATCCGTGTTGATAGTGCCATATGGGTTTGGCACACTAGTGTATGAAACTCAAATAAAATATTAATTAATTCATTATTACATAGAGTAGATAGATAGAGTAATCTCTTAAAGTCAAGACATAGTTTCAGTATGTCAAAATCCTCTCTCCCGCCAAATGTCAGGTAGTTTTATGTTTTTTTAGCAGATTAAAAAACAGATAAACTGTTTCCATCATGTGACATAAGGTTGTGACATTGAGATTCAACATCCAGCATTCCCATACATTCTAACTATAACTATAATATTACTCCCCCTTGAACTGCCACCTTATCGTGGTGGTGGAGTTTGAGTGTCTGAATGATCTTAGAAGCTATGTTGCCTGGGACCCTGGCAGGGTCTCCCATGGCAAACAGGTCCTAGGTCGAGGACTGTGTCGTCACCCGGTATGGCAATCAGTGCAGGTGGCACCAGGACAACCTAGGTTAGGAGTTCCATGATCGACTTTGTTGTTGTGTTATCTGACCTTCTGCCGTATGTCTTCAATACTCGGGTGAGGAGAGGGGCTGAGTTGTCAACAATCATCACCTGGTGGTGAGTTGGATCCGCTGGCAGGGGAGGAAGCCAGACAGACCCAAATGTTTTGTGAGCACGGTCTACAACTCACACCTTTGCGAGAGCTTCAGCCAGATTCCAAGGGAGGTTGGGGACACTGAGTCCGAGCGAACCACGTTCTCCAACTCTATTGTCAATGCAGCCATTCAGAGGTGTTGCCGTAAGATCTCTTGTGTTTGTTATGGTGGCAACCCCCAAACCCGGTGGTGGACACCAGAAGTAAGGGATGCTGTCAGGCTGAAGAAGGAGCCTTATCAAGCCTGGTTGGCTTGTGGGACTCCTGAGGCAGCCTACGGGTACTGGAAGGCCAAGCATGCTGCAGCCCAGGTGGTTGTAGAGGCAAAACCTCAGGTCTAGGAGGAGTTCAGGGAGGCCAAATTCTGGCAAACCGTCCGGCACCTCAGGAGGCTCCCTACCTCCACTGAGCTGTTGACCTCGACTGGGGATGTTGTCGGGTGGTGGAAGGAATACTTCAAGGAGCTCCTCAATCCCACCGACACGTCTTCCGTTGAGGAAGCAGAGGTTGGGGACTCAGAGGTGGATTCAACCATCACCCAAGCTGACATCACTGAGGTGGTTGGAAAGCTCCTTGGTGGCAAGGCACCGGGGGTGGATGAGATCCATCCTGAGTACCTGACAGTAGATGGTAGACAGGGAGTCTCAAGTCCTGCCTCATCAACCCCATTTCAGAAATGCAAATTGAGCCTCAGTGAGCACAACAGGGTATGACTGAAATTGGACAAACAACCATTCACACTTTCATAGGGACAATTTTGATTCACCAATTCACCTATACAGCACATTTATCTGTTTGGATGATGGGTGGAAGCTAATAAACTGGAAAGTAAGAAGAATAAGACAATAATAGTCTTTTTTTTTTTTTTTTTTTTTTTTTAGACAGTGTTGCTTTGCCCTCTCTGAACTGACAGCACTTGCAGGCGACCATTGCTTTTTTTTTTTTTTTTTACTAGTTAGTCCACCATCTGACTCCAGGCACTTCCCCACCCTCCAGAGACTTCACCTCAGCACAGAAAGTCCTTTACCAATTAGAGACCTCCTACCTAACAATCAACACACTCCTCCGTATCCTCCACTCACCTAGTTCACCAGCACTTCCCCTGGGTCTCCTCCAACTCCTCACGCAGTCAATCACAGAACATCCCACCAAAAAAAAAAAAGGGGGGCAGCCGATTCTCCCTACACTGTCACACACCACATCCTCTCTCAGGTGGGAAGGCTGCTAAAATTGGTGATAATTGCTTGCAGATCTCAGCTGTGAGTTTGATGGGGAAAGGTAATTATTGCATGTTAGTCATCCTAATGTTGCAGCATTTTTGCTGTTCATTTTTTGTGTGTTTTTGAATCATCTTGACGAGTCGCTAAACTTTGTCCTCACCTGCAAAAATGAACAGAACAGTGCTATTTCTGTCTGTTTTGCACCGTCTTGTCAACCTTTTTTTTTTCCATTCCATTGTTGTCTTTGTCACTCCCAGTTACCCACATCACAGACTCAAAGCCCTCCCAACACTGTGTTATTGCTCTGCTTGTCACACGTTCCTTCAGAGTCTCTTATTTTTCCTTGTCGCTCATTTGTACTATCCATCTCTCAGCAGAATTGGACACTTCAATCCATTAGGCTGTTTACAAGTATAAACTTTAGCTGCTTGCTTTAGTCAAAGTGGGGCCATAAATGGAATATATTTGTCTCCATCAAAACAGAGACGGTGTTGAGGAAATTGTCAACAAAATCATTTGGAAAAGGATCTTATAAGCACACAAATCAATGCTCTTCATTGAGTGTTGAGAGCGGACTGGGACACATTTGAATTTGCTGAAGAGTTGAAGTGGAGGGTTTCACAAATGGCTGTCTCGCTTTGGTTCATTTAGAGGTAACCAGGCAAGAATATAATTTTTGTACATAAGCACTTAGAAGTATACGAACACATTTAGTGATCTTCTAATTTTTTACTGGCTGCCTGTGATCTTCACGCATCCAGCTCTTCCAAATCTGCACTTCCAAATGAGATATTTCTGCAAAGTCCAACTGCATAAGTTCACTGTTCAAAGAGAAATTAACTGCTTTGCTAAGGTTTAATTCTGGCCACAGCCAAAGCTTGAAGAGAGACAGAGGGGAAGAACCGAGGGTGGGGCTGAGCCAGGGGTGGGGCATGAACCTTTGAATGACAGTTGTCAGTGCACTGTAATGTTCATCCTCTACATGACAACATGAAAGTACTGGGGCAAAAGTGCAAGAGGTAGTAGAAGGCTACATAAAAAAATTGTCATTTGATCAGAAGTATACCACTGGTCAATGATAAACATTGAGATGTGCCAATAAAGTCGCATTCCTACCATTTATCAGCCCCAAAAACAAAGTGGTTTAGAAAATATCACACTAATACAATACCAGTTTTCTTTTACGTCAAATACATGTGGTATGTCTGCCAGACCAAGAGGGGTGTTGTGAAGCCTGTGTATATTGATGCTACAGTCATAACAAAAGAAAAAATTATGGCAGAGGTCAGCTTCAGAATAGGCCAATTATATTCTGAATCCTCAAAAAAAGTTTTGCTTTATTCATGTAATACCAATGATGGACGTACTTTAGGAAAGAGGCAACCAATTTTATATGACAATGATATGGTGCCCAAATCAAAAACACATCTTCAACACCTTCTTCTCAGATTTCAAAAGTTTGCAAATGGTATAATTGTGTAAACGAACACAGTGGAAAAGCAACAGAATCATTTAGTTTTTAGCTAAAATGCACTGTTGTGTAAAAGTATATACTTTAGTTGTTGCCTTATTACCATCTGCTGCTATTGATGTATAGCTTAAAATGACTGCTGGCTTTCTGTTCAATTCAATTAAACAGTAGAGACAGCCTGGATTACTGAGAATACTCACGGACATATTTCTGTTTGCACACTTTACTTGTCATAAACCTTTTCAATTGTAGAACTGACACAGAAAGAGAAATGTTTGAATCTTCTTCCTGTTCAGCTTTTCCCTTCTGGGGTTGTCACAGCAAATCATCTGCCTCCTAGTGTCCAGTGATTTGCATATTTGATCAGGTATAGATTTTATGACTGATGCCCTTCCTCACAACCCTCTCCATTTATCCAGACTTAGGACTAGCATAAAAAAGGTACACTGAATTGTGACCCTGTGTGGCAGTATCAATAGCAATCTAATTCAATGATGTAAATGGGAGAATGCATACACACATGTACATATTATTCCAAATATCTTAAAAATGTCTTTCATGGGCTTGCTTAACAAATGCCGACACCACTACAGTGTGATCAAATGGCTTCCTATTCACCTGTATGGGTTAAATGATCTCTGTCTGTAATCTTGAACTACCTTTTCCCTCCTCTTTGTTCCCCTCATCCTCATGTCGTCGGGTTCCTCTCCCGAGACTCTCAAACATCTGTAAAGTCTTGTGTCGAGCCACTGACCTACAGCATGCCACCCCCGCTCCTCCCAGTCCCCATTCTCCACCATCACACCTCACCAGAGCAGAACCCTCCCCTTCCTCTCTTCCCGAAGCCACGCAGCTATCTCCAGATGATGCCGCCAAGCTGATAAGGCTCTCTTTTATCTGTCGCTTAGCCGCACAAAGGGACCCAGGCATTGATCAAATGCCAGCAGACTGATGGCTGCTCAACAGGCTGCTTTTTTTAATGCCTGTGACACTGCCGTAGGGATGAAGTGAGAGAAGAAGGAGGAGGAGAATTTAACTTGAGCTGAAAATGCAAGACCACACTGACAGCCTGCAGTCTGGAGCGTTGAATTGTTGGTTCGATTTGTTATAGTACAGACAAGACTTGGTGTTTTCCATCTGTGGCTCCTTCATAGTCATGCCATTGGAAGTAAATGAAGCAATGAATTTAATAGTTCCTTAGTAGTAGGATATGATGGTTTTTTATCTTGGGTATAAGAAAGTCTTGACTTTTCTTTTCCTTTAGGGCTTGCCACAGTAAATTCTTTACATGCCCTTCCTGACCCATTTATCTGGGCTTGGGAACAGCACATACTGTATTGTGGCCAGAGTTATTGGCAACCTGTGGAGAAAGCCCCAACACGAGAACAAACATAACAACACTAACAGCGAGCTACTGATTTTTAGTATAACTGTCTGATATTAATCCAGACACAAGGGGTTACAAGGCAATGTACTCTGTGTGCCAGTCCCAAGCCTAGATAAATGGAAAGAGTTGAGTCAGAAAGGGCATCTGGTGTAAAACAAATCAATATGCACATGACAGCAGACAAAGAGGCAGATGACTTCATTGTTACTTGTTTTGGAAGACAGAGACATTCATAAAACATGATACAGTACAAAAATTACTCCCGAAAGCTAATCCCATCAGTAGCATTTCTATTTTATTTTATTTTTATTATTAGCAAAAAATATATATACTGGGCTCGCCTTCAGTGACCCTGGCTGTTGTGTGGAGGATTAGAGATTATAGATTTACAGATGTGGTGCCAAAACCTTCACCCACAGTTGTGCCAGGAAGGGCATCCGGCATAAAAACTTATGCAAACTGCCCTTGAATGGCTTGCAGTGGTGACCCTAAAGGAACAGAAGCAGTCAAAAGGTATTATAAGCGACCACAGATTTCACTGTCAATTTGTATGTGTTTTTCATGTGAAAAATTGCCTTTTTAAACTAACTTTCATCTTATATTTATGTTTGAAGGCCCAAGGTGTATTGTGGATATCTGGGACCGAAACAAGGATGCAAATCTGAGGTGCATTCTACACAGACATCTTCTTTTTTTACTGTAGTAGGAGTCTGCAAGTCGGCTTCTGACTTCTTCGTGTATGTTGCGTGAATTACGTGAATACTCTGAATTGAGAAATGAACGTGAGAGTGAATTTGTCTGTCTGTGTTTGTCTCTGTGTCTGCCATGCAAATGATTGTCCATTGTCCATGGTGTACTCCCCCTAAGACCCATAGTTGCTGGGATGCTGGAGCCAGTCACCTGCAACCCCTGACAGGAATAAGCACAAAAAGATTAATGAAGAAATGGAGACAAGACACTGGGTAACATAGACACACCTGATGCTAGTAACATTACATTGCCCTAAAATTAATGCAGCGCAACACGTTTCACACTATATTTCTTTGTTCTAGCCTTTCTGTGTCTCCTCTGTGACCTTAGACCACCAGCACCTCCAAATGCAAATAGGTTGACACTGCATGGCACCAGAATGAATTGTGTCTGTCCCTGTGAAACCTTTAAAAGAAATAATAGCCAATTTAGTCGTGCATGACATTCATAAAAAGTGTTTTGCTTTTAAAACCTTCACAGTTGGACTGAGTGCCATTTTAACAAATTGATATAAATTAAAATGGCCATATAGCATTTAGTTTTAATAGCCGTTGGTTCAACTCTGTGCCCTGCGATGGCTTCCTTGCGTGTCGGTGCTGAATTTAAATGAGACTAACAATAATTTTGTATGAGATGGGGAAAGCTTTATTTACTCTGACCATACCCAGTTTTATGCAGTGTCATAGTCCAGTCATTGTGGCACATGTTTTATCCAGGATTCAGTGCTTTAGGTTAACAAATAAATGCATATTTATCTGAAATCTGTGTGAAGACATCTTACAATTATATTTCTACAATGTTGAGTTTAACATTGTTGGACTCTCAAATTGTGTGTCTTTCTAACTAGTTACCTGCCAGACACACATTTTTATTCCTTTTTGATGAGCAGTATGACCTTATAAATGTGTACTAAGCACCAGATTGGGACCATGGTGACCACCTGTCCCACTTTTGGTTTCACTGCACGCCATTTAGGTATTTGCCCTCCTTCTTCCCTTATTAAAAGTCCCCTATGATGCTAAATCATTTTTTTTTAACTTTTAACCATGTTATGATGTTGTTTGCACCTCAAAAACATACCTGGTATAGTATTTTGTCTCATTCACGCATGTTTGAGTACTCCTGTATGCTAAGGCTGTCCCCTTCTCAAGAACTAAAAACACTTCACACCGCTCTATATACAGTTGAAAGAAAAAGTATTGACATCCCTTGCAAATACTAGGATTTCTGCATGATTTGGTCATAAAATGTGATCTGATCTTCACCTAAGTCACAACAATAGACAAACTCAGTCTGCTTAAACTAATGCTGGCAAAAAAAATAAATAAAAAATTTCATGTTTTTATTGAGCATTTATGTAAACACTCAGTACAGGGTAGAAAAAGTATTGGAACCCCTAGGCTAGTGACCTCTTCAAGAGCTAATTGGAGTCAGGTGTCAGCCAACCTGGGGTCCAATCAGTGTGAGAAGATTGGAGGAGTGGCTTAAAGAGGCCCTGACCAATAAAATTCCACCCAGTTTTGAGTTTGCCATTCTGAAGAAGCATTACTTGATGTTAACCATGCCTTACACAAAAGAGCTCTCAGAAGCTCTACAAGTAAGAATTGTTGACTTGCATAAAGCTGGAAAGGGTTACAAAAGTATCATTAAGAGCATTGATGTTCCTAAGTCCACAGTACAAGTGACTGTCTATAAATGGAGAAGGTTCAATACTGTGACCACACTGCTTAGGAGTGGTCGTCCTGTAAAGATGACTGCAAAAGCACAGCAGCTCAGTGAAGTGAAGAAAAATCCTAGAGTGTCAGCTAAAGACTTACAGAAATCTCTGGTACAAGCTAACATCTTTGTTCACAAATCTACAATGGGTAAAACATTGAACAAGAATGGACTTCATGGGAGAACACTATAGAGGAAGACACTGCTGTCCAAAAAAAATATATATATTGCTGCACGTTTAAAGTTTGCAAAGGAGCTCCTAGATGTTCCACGGCACTACTGGCAAAATATTCTGTGGAGAGATGAAATCAAAGTTGAGTTATTTGGAAGGAACACACAACGCTATGTGTGGAGAAAAAAAGGCACAACACACCAACATCAAAACCTCATCCCCACTGTGGAGTATGGTGGAGGGGGCATCATGGTTTGGGGCTACTTTGCTGCCTCAGGGCCTGGACAACTTGCTATCTTCAACAGTAAAATGAATTCCCAAGTTTGTTTCCCGACATTTTGCAGAAAAACTTCAGACCATCTGTCCACCAACTGAAGCTCAACAGAGGATGGGTGATGCAACAGGACACTGACTCAAAACATAGAAGCAAATCAACAACAGAATGGCTTCAACAGAAGAAAATACGCCTTCTGGAGTGGGCCAGTCAGAGTCCTTGACCTCAACCCGATTGAGATGCTGTGGCATGACCTCAAAAGAGCGATTCACACCAGACATCCCATTGCTGAACTTAAACAGTTTTGTAAAGAGGAATGGTCCAAAATTCCTCCTTAGTGCTAGGCAGGTCTGATCTTCACTACAGATCTTCACTACTTTTTCTACCATGTACTGTTTATGTTTACATAAATACTCAATAAAAACTTTTTTTTTTTTTTTTTTTTTTTTTTTTGCCATGCAAATTTTATGCTCTGTCTAGTCCCCACCATTCCCAGCAGGAGGCAACAGACACCTAATCCAAGCATTTCCCGGCAAAGTGAAAGTAACAGCTCCTCAAAAGAAGACATTTTCTGTACATATACATTATTTTAAGTTATATAACATGAAATACTAATGCGACAGTGTCCAATTACAAAAAAGCCACTTTAAGATAATGTTCCACTTATTCATTGGTGCTCGGTGGATCTTCTAAAAATTGAGATTCAAGTTAAGAACAACAAGGTAAGGTTAGTATTCCTTGTGTAAACTGTACAATAAATAGTTATGGGCAACCTATATCACTGGGTTGTCATATTAGGTTGGTGTTATTTCTTCACCTTGTCCCACTTTTGGGTAGCACAGTGGCTTAGTGGTTAGCACTTTCGCTTCACAACAAGAATGTCCTGGGTTTGATTCCTGGACCATATGGGTCATTTCTGTGTGGAGTTTGTATGTTTTTCCTGTGGGTCCCCTCTGGGTGCTCCGGCTTCCCCGATGAATCTCAGAACATGCACAACAGGCTAATCCTCCAGCTGGGTACTCCTGAACGGATTTTGACTCAAGATGCACTGCGGCTGCCCACTGCTCCTGACAGGTTGCCCCAGCGGCACAGAAGGATGGGTCGAATGCAGAAAATTTCCCTTTGGGGACAATAAAGTATACCTTAACCTTAGTACTTTTGGGGAGAGTTTTGAGGACATGCTGTTAATAAAGGCCTGAATGTTAGGCAATTAAAGGCTATTGCCTCAACTAACACCCTTCCATGAACAACAGTTCAGAGTTAAAACTAAAGAGTTTTACCATGGCACAATGGTGGAACAAAGTGCAGACACAATACAGAGCACTCAGAGAAGTGGCAGAGCTGCAAAACAGGGATTTTAAAAAATGGTGGTCCTCACTCTGCTCTGCTGCATTCAGGTACACCTAAAGCACCTGATAGGATATGCCAGTTGCTCATAGAAGTGCTGTTAAAAGTTCCAGCCCATGTAAAGCACTGCCTGGGTTCAACAAACAGTATTTTTTTTATAATATTGTATCTTCAAACCAAGTATCACAAGGGTGGCACAGAATCTGACTTTTATTAATAAACCCTGGTCTGACATCCTGATATATTGACACGATAAGCTCTTTCACTGTTATTAAAGGGGGTTGCCGGTGCATTCATGTGTGTATTCTGAGAACACAATATTAACATCCGGATGTCACATTATGGAGACGCATTAGGCCCTTTGAGGAAGTTCTGTGAACTTTTGTGAAATGGCACCGTACTTTGTCTGAACAATGGCAGAGATGCGGGAGATCCCTGCAGCAGCTGCGGCTAAGAATAGAGACGCATAATGACATTTTAATTTTGTGCTGCTAACAAAACTGCCGCTCTTCTTCCTCTCATTTTTTGTCTCAACTGACAACCCTCAGTGCGTCTGCTTTCAGGATTAAACAAAGGGTGTCAGATGGGCTAAAGTGAGTGGCAGCGCCACGAAACCCCTGCATCAAGAGCCACCTTGTGATTCTTTGACCAAACACCCATATGAGCAGTTAATTATAGGAAGACAATCGCTCTGTAGACACCTTGTTTTTCAATGTCTTTCAAATGAGATGTAGTTGTAACATCATCCTCTTCCTCAATGGAAAATGGTGCTTTTGTATCTCAACAGGCTTGTTTTTCTACTATCTCCTCTAAGAGGAATGTTATGAAAATATATTTCCTTAATAAAAACATACACCATAAACATTTATTGAAAATAACAATGTTTGTTTTAGACTTTAAAACAGGAGGATGTTCTTGGATGTACTGAAAACTGAAAAAAAAAAAAAATATATATATATATATATATATATATATATATATATATATATATATATATATATATATATATATATATATATATATATATAATTTAAGTAAATTATATACATTTATTGTGAATATATT
This sequence comes from Bostrychus sinensis, assembly GCA_020698575.1. Lineage (NCBI taxonomy): Eukaryota > Metazoa > Chordata > Actinopteri > Gobiiformes > Eleotridae > Bostrychus > Bostrychus sinensis. Next base: position 15,641,494 of record CM036242.1, read on the forward strand.
TCTATGAAATATATATATTATAAAATATATTATAAATTATAAATATATATTTCATTTGATATATCAAATTATATATATAGTTAGTATAGTTATTAGTTTGAAAAAAGCAACCTCCAACTCTTAACATTGGATTCAGTGCTGTTGTATAAGTGTTCATCTGCATCTGTAAATATTTGAGCTTTTAGGACAAAATTTTTTTCAAAAAAGTCACCTCAAAGTGTGGACTTTTTTTTTTTTTTTTGCTTCTCTTGAAAAAATACCAGAAAGTCACTTACACCCTTTAGATTCTCAGCCGTCACCACATTTTCAATAATATTAAATGGTGTAATATACATTGAGAGTTGCAAACAATTGTAACACCTTCTGATGTGCATTAATTATTGATTATCATGGTAATTTGCAGGCTACATTTCTGATGTAAAGTCATTGTCACACTATGCAATGTTTGGCAACATCAGTCACATCTGTCACAGTATAGGCCTACGACTGGAATCAGCTGCTGTGATCCTTGTTTTGAGAGATGACAGGTAAGATAGAGCGTCATTATGAGGGATAATTTGAGGCCACTATTTGTTAGGTTGTTTGCATAGCTGTCTAGCTATACTACACTGCTCAGGTCATTAAATAGTTGTCATAAATTTCACAATGCAATCTACAACCAAATTTAAAACTAAGAAATAGAGTTTGACACATGTGGATACAGTGGACATGTTCTCTGAGTTTATGATGCTATAATGCATCAACATAACATCTTCAATTTAACATGCTTTTTATATTAGGCATAAACATTACATTGTGTGACTCCAAAATAATAATTTGAAAAAAATGTGATTTATATTATTGTACCATAGTTTGCAATCATATTTGAAGTATACATCAACTGAAGCGACTAAATTAAAAAGATAGGTTTGCTGTGTCCCTCCTACACACTCTTCTCTCTTTGACATTTCAGAATGCAATGTAAAAATAACATAAGGACATGTGTACCCACTTACCTCTCTGAGTATTCAGCTATCACCACTAATTCCAGAATATTGCAGCCACTTCAGCCCGCTGCTGCTCCCATGCCACAAGTGGCTCTCGTGGGCTTTTTTCACAGAAATTCAAGGAGGGGTTTCTGGCTTTTCAGTCTCACACAGGTGCAAAGACAAAGAGCAAGTATTCCAACCTTTTTGCAAAAAGCTGTGTTGAGATGTGGGTTGTGGAAACAGGCTGTGTAATTGTCTGCCCTTCTAAATAAAGAATGCATATCAAAGCAACGGGGCCTTGTAGGGACATAAGTGTAGCTTATAAACAGCACACTTGACAAACTATATGCAGTGTTTGGGTATAAAAGGGGAAAATCTATTTATTAAATTAGATTTCTACAGTTACACAGACATATTACTGACCTGGCACCCATTAAAGGGGCTATATTATGCTTTTATTACTTATTTTATTGCTTAACAACCTTTAAAAACTTTAACTGGCTAAAAGAGAACGTTTCTATTAAGTACTCTATTGGTGCCTTAAAGAAACAGCTGAAGAGACCAGCAGAGGGCAGCAGAGTGTATGAGAGTGCAGACTGTTGCTTTCTTTTAAACACACACAGAGGAAAAAGGACCTTTAATCCCCTTAAACTTTTTGTATGATTCCACTTTATTACAAAATGGCTCTGAGGAAGTGGAGCTGTACACCAGTTTTTGGATAAATGAATGAGAGTAGCCTGGATGTAGAAGGCTTGTTCATTGGTCAGTGTTTTCTGGAGCGGGCAGGCTTTCGGGGGAGAGATAGGGGTTTGTGCAACTGAGCATTCTGACCTTGCCAGAGAATAGAAAATTACTTTAACAGACATGAATGAAGCAAAACACCACTCTAGGTATGTTTATGATAAGGGAATAACATTAGGAAGAAGAAATGGCAAAATATCACTGTTATCACTATTGTAATGTTGTTTACATTTTATTTTCAAAAAAAAAAAAAACATATATATTTTTTTCATTTTCAGTCATTTTCTTCCACTTATTCCCGTTAGGGGTAGCGGGTGACTGGAGCCTATCCCAATAACTTAGGGCCATAGGCGGGGTACACCCTGGACTAGGGCCAGCTTGTCGCAGGGCTGACACAGAGATGAACACAGACAGACAACCATCCACTCTCACATTCATTCACTAGGGGCAATTTAGAGTCAACAATTCACCTAACACATGCATATCTTTGGACAGTGGGAGGAAGCCGGAGTACCCCGAGAGAACCCACAGTAACACGGGGAGGACATGCAGACTCCACCCAGAGAGTTTGTGTGATGGTGTGTTGATTGGCCCGGGGCTCGAAACCACGATCTCCCTTCTGGGAGGCAAGAACACTAACCGCTCTGCCACCATGCACCCCCCACATATTTTTTGTTATTATTATTATCAAGATTTTTCAGTTTTTGTTCACATTTTGTACTGTGTTACAACTTTTTTAGATGTTGTTGTAGATTATGAGATATGATATGATACAACTGAGAATCTAAATGTAATAATCTTGCCCTGCTTACTCTGTGCAGGACACTGAAAAATGTAAAAAAAAAATACTACTACATTTGTGTAAATAGAGCACACTTAAAAAGATGACTCTACTTGTCAGGTCAGTGTGCTCCATGAAGTACCTGTTCAGATCTGTAATCATCATCATCATCAATACAATATAAAACCAGAGCATTAGGTCACTCACCTCAGGCCATTTGTGAGTAATATAAAATAGAACATGATAAGATCAAATAAAATCACATGAATAGACTTTGCTAATATAGTAAAGGCAAGAATAAAGGCCAAGGGGTCTGGATGAAGGAGCAGTCCGCCTCAGGAAACAAAACCAAGACACTGCTTCAAGGCTGAACTGGTCAATCCTATTCCATTAATGATAACTTTCTTTTATATGGAAAATTCCTGGCAAATGTTTAATTGTGTCTCATGAGCAGCACCCCTGTGGTCCAACTTAGCTGGAGCACAATGACCACATGTATTTTAATCAACGCTTTACATCCTTAGCTGTTATGCATGTATTTTAATATATTGAGACATAGGCTCAACCTGTGTGTTTATGCAAAGCCTTGTTGACTCTTGATAATACATTTAAGCCTTGTTTTCAGTGAAAAGCATTACAGCTAGGGCTTTATGCAATAACTATACTGAATATTATGCTTATGATAAGGTGATATTTGGATGTTCTTGTTGACATAAAAGTTAAATTCAGCTTAATCAGGAAATCTGTGTATTTGCAAGTTAAGTCTAGGTAAAGAATAAAACAAAGACTAAACCAGGGCTAAAACAAGGCTAAACCTGGGCTAAATTGAGGAATCATACAAAGGTCTCCTATTCTACTATTTCTACTATTCCTCTGTTATACTAATTGACATTGTTATAATGTTGTTTGCAACTCATAAACATGCCTGAAGTAGTATTTTGTGTCATTGATGCACATTTGAGTAATCTTGTATGCTGAGGTCGTCCCCTCATCAAGACTGAAAATGCTTGGTCTCACTGCTCTGCGTAGACATGTTAAACCAGGAAGTGCACCTGCGTGTTTCTAAAGCTCATACTTTGTCACCAGACTCGTTCTGATAATGTCATTGCTTTAATTGCCATCATTACGAAACAGTCAGCTCATTTATCTATCTGTTAGCGCCATATTGCTATTAACTGTGCTAAATAGCTATTTTTTAGCTCTGGCCAGTTCTTACCGTCTTCAGCAAAGTCAAACAGCTCCAAAAAATATGTTTTCTATAGATATACATTATTTTAAGGTTTAAAATGTGAAATACTAATGCATAGGTGTCCAAAATGTTAAAAACCCTGAAAAAAGCATAATATGACCCCATTAATGAATGTCTCTGCTTGTTCTCCTCCATAATTTCCTGCCAAGTCTCCACTTTGCCATCTAATAAAGCCAAAAGGCTTACAAAAAATCTAGCAAGGTTTCTGGGGTTATCCATTTAAAATTGTGCAAGACTGGACCAACCCATTTATGTATTCATAGGCCTATCAGAATTGTAAATTTTAGAAAGAAGTTCAGAAACATGATCACTTGAATCAGTAAGACGCTAGAAGTTTTTTTTGTTCAGCTTTTTTAAACAAAGTAAGTAAGTGAATGTCTCTTTGGGCTATGTGAACTCAGCTACTGCACTCCCTATCCAAACCAACAGTACAAAAGCCAAAAAAAGTTTATTTTGCTAAGTTTGCATCAAGTTGCACTACACCACTTCACTACTAAGAAGTTAGTAACAAATTTGCAACACATTACCGCAGAAAAGTTGCTCCACAGCTGTGCCATATAACAACAAGATGTTCTCTCCCCGGCCTTGTTGTAGGCAGCAGGATGAGAGAGAGAACAAATGACGGCACACACTTGTAGCTTAGCTCCATTGTACATTCTGAATCAGTAATCTGCATGAGGCCACTGATTTGAGCATTCCAGACGTTAGCGGCGCGCGGCGGGCTGGGTTACCTCGCAATCAGTCTCCGGCAGCACGTGGAGAGCGGCTGTAATTAAGGAGAGGCATCCCCTAAGAATCCCTTGCATGAAGCAGGACTTTAATTCCCCACTAATTGAGGCCAATGCGGCAAAGGGTGGGGGGAGGGTATAGGCGTCAGGAGGCTCCTGCAGCGCGGACCGACCACTGCGCGAGATGATTAGCCGAGGTGTAGCAAAAGATAACTATGAAACTCAAGCACCTGCCCACCTTTCTGTCTCTGCATGTCTTCCACTTGTACCCCCAGTGCTCTCGGAGGGAAACCTGACCTGAGCGCGAGGCAAACTTCTCCCAGCGCGCTCCACTTTGACGGCAGCTGCTCGCTCGGCTGGTGGGAGAAAAGTTAGAGGGGGGAAATTGAAAGGGGAACAGGAAGAGGGGAGCAAAGGCGGGTTTGATTGATTTGCTTCATTTGGAATCGATTGCGGTTGTGATTGCTGTCAGCAGAGGTTCAAACAATTTGGAGAACTTAAGCGAGACGCCAAATGGAGTTCTGGCACTGTTGTGCAAAGCATCACATGGTAAAAAGTAACATGCACCATAATCACAGATACTGGTTATCTTAAAAATACAACATCCAGACTTACATCTATTTGCATCAGAAAGTACAACTTTATTTACTGCTTATTACCTCCACCAAGGTAGGTAATAGCATAGGTTATGTTTTGCGTTGTTTTGTCAGCGTTGGTTAGTCTGTTTGTTTTGTTTGTTTTGTTTGTTTTGTTTGTTTGTTTGTGTGTTAGCAACATAATTCAAAAGGTTATGGATGGATTTTGATGAAAATTTCAGGAAAATGTCACAGATAGAATATGGAACAAGTTATTACATTTTGGGGGTGATCCAAATCACCATCTGGATCCAAGAATTTTTTATTTTTTAAGATTTTTTACTATTGGGAGATGGGGCTGCCATTACAGCTTCTAACTCAACAAATAATGCCCAAAATCTTTGGCAAATAATTACAAGGTGACATCATGGTAGATGTTATAATCTGACATAGTTGGACCCGGATCATGTCGTTATTCTTGTTCTGGTGATCCAGATGGTTATAAATATAGGAGGTACATATGAAATTGGATATTGCGCAGCAACAAATGTAGCTACTTGCAAATAACACCAAATGGAAGGTGAGGGTTTTCTTTTTCAGTAGTATGTTCACAGATTTGTTGTATCTTTAGTAGTTATTGAGCTAGATCCAGGCCTTTAGGGGTTTTTCTCAGGTGAGTGACCTATGGCTTGATAGAGGACTGCGCTCTCCGAGGGCTTTCAGTTAATGCTACTGTAAGTTTTTCAAGCATTGATTTGTTCCTTCTAAGGTTATTTATTAATTTGCTGGATTTTATATCCACTTGCCAGCAACAATGGGCCTTAGGCAGTGTACACCCTATACAACAGCCAATTAGATGCAGGACTGATTAGCGACACTGACTGATAACTATTCATTCTCACATTTATTCACTAGGGGCAATTTAGACTCAGCAATTCACCTTAGGCTGGAGAATTTGTTTAGTCATAAAAATCCAACCATCTAAAAATATTTGTAACCAGCCATCCTTTGGGAACCCCTCTTTCCACTTGCTAGCCTGGTAAGCCAGACCCATTCGCTTAGATACAGTAGGTAGGTCTGAATCCTCAACTACCTATCCAATCCCGGTTGTATTATTCTATATACATGTTGCTACTGCTACCTGTTTTCTGCTTTTGTGAATGTGTTGCCGATTGTCTAATCAGGATTATTGCCCTGTGTTGTCAAATCAATCTATGTAATAAAAGGCTTTATTGTTTCTGTTCCATGTATGGTGAGATGGAGGGTTAGTCCTGAGCTGCTTTGAATGAGCCACTATGGGCCAACCTGACCCAAATGTTTTTTTAGTGATAGGGAAAACCAGAGCACCTACAGGAAACCTACACAGACACAGGGAGAACAAACAGCAAACTCCACATAGAACAGTGTCAGTGTCAGTGACAGGCCCTGTCCAGTCCTGGAATCAAACCCGGGACCTTCTGGCTGTGCGGCAAGAGTGCTAATCACTGCACCACTGAGCTGCTCTTTGGAGGCCACAATAATAATAAAACACCAAAACTATCCATGACTCCATCTACATCAACAGGCCATTGTTTAAACAAATTAGTAGCAAAATAAGATTAAACCATTCAAGTATATGTGGCCAGCTATTTTAGGGTTCCCCAGTTCTTTGTGGGACCCCAGATAATAGCCTGTGAGTGCAAAGATAGAGCTAAGCCAAGGCAAGGCAAAATCGAGATAGTTATTTTGTATCTGTTACGCCACTATTTGCTATAATGTAGGTTGCATCGCTTTCTAGACTTACACATATGCACTTCTCTACAGGCGGTGGGTAAAAAGCACTGGGGAAGTGGCTGTGAGGCACATTGTCAGTGGAAGTGTCAGTCTGCTCTCCCTCCTCACTCACTCTTGTGTCTCTCATTCCTCTGTGTCGGCGTACGTACCGCAAAGCCTTTTCATTTTGGAGCTACATGTGACAGCCGCAGACGCTCCGGAGCTGTTTGCAAATGTCACTATTGTCTGAGAGAGAGTTGTGATTTATTCCGTGGTAACTTCGACACACAGGAACTTATGAGTGCAAAGGGATGTACTTCCATAATCCTCAGCAGGGAGCGGTATAGACTGGAGTAAATAGCAGCTTCTTGTGCTCTAGGACATAAAATGCATCCAGAATTGAGACTGTTGTTATTGTACAAATGATGGCTCTGAGATGTTGTTTTGTTGTTTGAAATAAGTCTCTGAAACATTTCACATGACAACACAGACACCATGTAAAGGTGACATGATAACATTTTGATGACACAAAATCATGACACAATTAACCATAAACTATAAAATAAACATTAGAAAATAACAAATATTATTTATAACCTCTGCAAAGGTTTTTTTTAGCAGGCATGGTTTGTTTGTTTGTTTGTTTGTTTGTTTGTTTGTTTGTTTGTAAGCATCACACTTTGATGAAATTCTCAGGAAAGGACGGTTATGAGACAAAGAAACAAATGATTAGTTTTTGGTAACAGTCTGTCTAATTATGTTCATTATTCTGTAGCATTGCGAGATAGTGATATCACAGCAAGTACTCACTTCAGCCACAAGTGGTCAGTAAAGGA